>UNSF01000006.1:0-1200000 GCA_900538255.1 Ulva mutabilis | reverse complement strand
CATGTGGAGGTTGCATCACTGATGGCAAGCATGTACAGCTGGCGGCCAGAGCTTTTCCGTGAATGCCCGCGTCAGCTGCCTGCAGGAAGGCTGCCCACTGCCATCGTAGCCTCGTAACCTTGGCCTGACCTTTCGTGAGTCGTGAAAAATTGCCCGGCTCGCAGTACGCCACACGAGACGTGGGCTGGCTGCGCGTCCAGCCTCAGGGCTCAGTGTCACACAGACAGCAGTGCAACAGCCCAGCAGCGAGGGGGATAGCGAGTGGGCAATCCAGTGCTAGGGCTCAGTGTAGCTCGGAGAAGCTCTCGCATGTTGCTGCGATCTGCTGAGACAGGACACTGGCGGGGCACGCGACCATTGGGCGATCACTCAAAAGCACCGGCATGGCGAACTGAGGATACTCCAGCTCGTGAAGGCTTTCACCTTGTATTTGCCTAACCACATCTCGCTGACATAAACACACCGTCCAATGTTGCATATGGCGTCCTTAATGCATGTGGAACTGTAATTTTCAATGAGATTTCGGCATCACTTCGGGTCCAGGAGGCTGTTGTGTGCACTGATGTACACAGTTGAGGAAGCTACAGCGCGATACTGAAGCTGTGGTTCAGTGTGCTCACGGCATTCGGCCATGGCTATGTGTTTTGACGCATTGCCATGAAACTTGCCTGTGTTATACCACCATTGGAGCATACCTGATGACGTATCTCTCATACACCGAGGCTGTGCGGTCCTCTGTCTGCTACCTCTGGTGTGGATGTCTGCTACCTCTGGTGTGGATGTCTGCTACCTCTGGTGTGGATGTCTGCTACCTCTGGTGTGGATGTCTGCTACCTCTGGTGTGGATGCACAATGTGGGGTGAGTTGGTGCACCACTCACCCGTTCCACAGCAAGTCAGCGGTGAGCGCACAGCACTCCATGCTCGTGACAACGCCATGACGAAGGGACTATGCATGGCATTGCTGTATCTGTCCTAGACAATCTAGCCTGGACTACAACCACACATGACCCATGAAACGATTGAGGAAATATAGTGCCTTTACATTGTAACGAAGTCCGGAGACTTGGGGGTGTACATAGTCGGTTATTGAGTCTGATACCAGAGCCGGCATAGGTGGTATTTCCTCACTTCCGTCTGTAATTGGCCACGATGTCATCAGGCGCGGGAATCAGCTGATCATCCACAAACTGGATGAAAGAACTGTTACACAGCGTGCCGTACTCACACCAGTCGCACCAGAGCCATGCCCCGTGCCGCCACTCCTTACACAGCATATCATTCATTTGCCCGAAAACACTGCTTTCCCTGGAGCTTACCACCACAATCCAAACACGCCGCATGGGACCAAGCCACCTCAACCCCTTGACCGCCCCACACGAGCATTACCCTCCTCGGAATCATGCCCCCAACCCGCTGCTACTGTATACTGAGGTACACAGTAGTTCACTGCTGCCGCTCCCCAAATCGCATGCATAGCAGATCCCGAAAACATGCATGATGGGCCCAGTCAGCCTAGACCGCGTCCTTTGAGAGGAAGCCCTGTGGCGTGAGGGTGCTGGTGTGTGCGGTGCCGTCGGCCTGGTCGCCGACCTCGTACACTGCGGCGGCGCCCATGCCGGAGCCGATGCACATCGACACGATGCCGAAGCGCGCACCTCGACCGCGGCGCTTCATTTCGTGGAGCAGCGTGGCCGTCATGCGTGAGCCGGTGCAGCCGAGGGCGTGGCCGAGGGCGATGGCTCCACCGTTGGGGTTGACCTGCATGCGGGGCCGGGATCGTGTGTGGAGCTGATGTATTGGACGTTTACAGCGAGTGGCTGGCTGTTACACGCCGGTACCTGGTCACCAGGAGGCGAAAGCCACACGGGCGGAGATGCAGTGGAATGAATCGATTGCTCTTAAACGTCCATCCAAGCTGCTGTATTTGGGAATGCACAGCCAGAAAATCAGAGATGAGGGGTTCAGTTTTTGGCAGGAGTGCGGTACAGCAGCATGCCGCAGCTCCACGGAGGGCCAGCGCACCTTGCCAGGGTCAATGCCGAGCTCGCGCACGCAGTACAGCGCCTGGCTGGCAAAGGCCTCGTTGATCTCGTAGACGTCGATGTCGTCGAGGGTGAGCCCCGCGCGGCGCACGGCCTCTGGGATGGCCACCGCGGGGCCGACGCCCATGATCGCGGGGTCCACGCCGACGGCGGCGAAGCTCCGGAAGACGCCGAGCACGGGCAGGCCGCGGCGCTGCGCCTCACGCCGGGTCATCAGCAGCGTGACGGCCGCGCCGTCGCTCACCTGCGCGCGCGTGGGTCAGTGCAATTAGACATGGTGCGATATAGCCGCAGGATGAAAGGCCGCCAAGGCGCAGCCGCCAAGGCGCAGCCGCAAAGGCGTGTGGGCCAGTGTAATCAGGCATGGTGCGATCCAGCCGCAGGGTGTCACTATGGAACATCATGTTGTGATGTTGAATTGTGGTGGTGCTGTTACGGGTGCAGCACGTTCGGGCATGCTTTGGCGTTGTCGGGGCAGCGGACTCGAGTAACGGCACGAGTGGTCCATCGCGAGGCGATTCAGGACGGTTTTGCAGGCTTGCAGGAGCCTGGTTGCGGAAGGCGAGCTGGCGCTCCGAGCAGAGCCAGCTCATGCGTATGTGGTGTGCAGTGGATTCCGTAGGGACCACAGGCCCCGCACGCAAACAGCTGCAAACAGCGCAGAGCAAGCAGTGCGAGACAAGGAGCAGTTCATTGCATAGGCAGCCAGACAATATCCGTTTCTGCGGGAGCTGCTGCTGTGACAGCCAACAGCATTGCTCTGTGTACTTACGATTACTGTTTGTATCCAGCGAGTCACTCAGCAACACAGCAGGGTCCCTGCATCTGGTGAACAAAAAGAACAATGAGAGCGATGGCAGAAATTGCCATGATAAACAAGGGAAGGGCGATGCGTACCTGGGATGAGTTGCCAGCTGTGGTACTACCACTGGCCTTGAAGGCAGGCTTCAGCCTTGCGAGGCTGTCCACTGTTGTGCCGGCACGGATGCCATCGTCGGCGTCCACGACGATTGGGCGAGTCTCCTTGGTCTTGGGGTCTGTCACCTTGGTGTGCACTGGAACAATCTCGTCCTTGAACTTGCCAGCTTTGGCTGCTGCTGCCGCTTTGTTGTGCGAGCTGGCTGCGAACGCATCTTGCTCAGTCCTGCAAATCCAGCTCATGATCCATGAGCTCTGTACGATCGGAGAGTGTAAACTGCCAGTGCATTCTCAGAGGAAGGTGAAACGTGGCGCAGGTGAAACGTGGGCTGTGGATGTGCGATGTGTCAGCTTGTTGTGGTGATGGTGATGACCTCACCTACTGAGGCCGAACTTGGCAGCCACGTTTTCGGAGGTGATGCCCATTGGGAGCATGCACGACTGTGCCTGCTTGCTCATCTCAATCGCTGGGTTGACGCCGCCCTCCCATTTCATTGGGTTGGACGACATGGTCTCGACACCACCAGCCAAGCCGATGGTGTAGTAGCCAGCCTTGATCGATGCCGCTACGCTGGCGATCGCCTGGAGGCCGGATGAGCACTGCCTGTAGGGCAGGTGGGTCAGAGTGAAAGAACGCGGGTGCAAGTACAACGACCGGAGCACAGCGTCTTGCAGAGGATCATGTTGCCAAAGGCTGCACATGAGAATGACCGTACCGGTTGACCGTGTGCACGGGGACAGTCTCAGGCATGCCTGCCAGAAACATAGCTATCCGGCATTCATTGGCTCGCTGCGAAGAAGGGCCAAGGACGCTGCCGATGACAACATCTCCCACATCCTTTGGATCCACACCAGTCTTAGCAAACGTGCTTTTGAACAAAGTGGCGAGCATGTCGTCTGGAGGTGTGCTGGCCAGGCCACCGCGACGGGCCTGCAGTATCAGCACCGCGGTGATTTGATCATGGCGCGAAGCGGGGGAAGCATGTTTACGAGCACCAATTCAAGCAGATACTCGATCGATATGCAGAAGATCCGCTTGTCACACCTTACAAGTTGCTGTTCGCAGAGACGACACGACAACGACATCGTCCAGTCCTGGAGCCTGGCGCGCGTACGCAGCTGAATCCCCGGCAGAGCACGGATTTGCCTGCAATCGCCATACTTGTGACTCGTGGATATGTCTGATCCAATGAATACGACAGTCACCTGTGTTCCGGGGGGTTGCGAACTAGCTAATACAAGAGCAGAGCACACCAGTAGCCGTACTCCGCCTGCATCAGGACCCTGCATACAAACTCAAATGATATACCGACGCTTTCAGGTGTCTGATGGGAACATAACAGCACCACCGCAAATCAAGGGCCGGACGACCGCCTTGGTGTCGACCGCCTGCAAATGTGCGATGCCCCACCTGATTAGCGAATTGGTTCTGAATAACCGACAAACGTTGCATAGCTTTGTCCATGGTGTCGAGTTCGCGCCAAAGGGATGACGTTACGTGGAGGGAACAGGTGTTCTGATACTCTCGCCACAGAATATGCAATTGGCTCTTGCGTTCCGGCACGACTCAACAATAGCGATACAAACCATCTTGCATTTCCACCTGTATTTCGACGTGCTGCAGCTTCAAGGAGAGTTTGGGTAGTGTATCAGTTTAGGCTGACGAGGCAGTACGTGCAGCGCCGGACCCGCCGCCAAGCCGCCGTTGGGTCCTTGTGGCGAGGAGAGCTCTCGAAGGCCACGTTGACGCCATGGCGTTGCACCCCATGGGCCCCAGCTGAGTATCAGCTGCACATCAGCGGCAGGCAGGCAGCGAGCTCACTCGTACACCTGGCAGCCTGCTTGTCTTCGCTTCGGGATCCTGAAAGTGCTCACGTATACTTGTTCGTGACGCGATAGGTTGGACAGCTGTCGCCGTTTGCGTGGGCAGGACCATTCTGACCTTGAAGGCGCACTGCCAGTGATCAAGCTTCACCGGTCATGCGAGTTAGCTCTTTGTCGCGCGTCCATCGTACGCCATGCTACCGGTGCATCAGAGCACGCTCCCGCACAGCCGAGTCACCGGCTATGCCCAATCTACTTGACATCGAGCCTCCGGAGCTGTTCGACCCAGTAGACTCGCTAACAACTGGTGATGATTCTGAACACTGCGGCATGCAAGGTGTGGAAACCAGCTCGTGAATCGATCGTATATAGTGCACAACGAGCAGCCTGTGCATGGCAAAACAGCTGCAGTTCAGCTCTCCTTCTCTACAAGCCCTCATCCCGCCATATTATCACTGATCTCTGTTTGGATTCTGCTCCCTGACCCGCCTGCTTATATGCTGAAATGCAGTGGGTCCGGTGGCTAACATCTGTCAGGCTGCATCGGCCCACACTCACACAGTGCCGACGGTTCTCAATTCTCTGACCTCAGCGATCTATAAACACCACGCATCATGCAGCGCTGCTGAGACCGGCCCGGCACTCCAACACTGCGGGTTGTTGCAGTGGATTCTCTGCAGCCCGCCACCATGCCATACACTGTGTCCAGCATGAATCAGCAGCCATCCACAACCTGCATCTATCACAGTGCAACATGCTGCCTACGCAGCTGCGTCCATTCCTGTATTGGGACACTTACTGGACCTGGTTGCTGCATGCAAGACCACGGCCACCACAACACGTCCACACACCAACAGACCTCCACCGCTGCAGGCTCAGTCATGCAGCGGGCGCCACCAGCCGACCCTCAGGGCCGCAAGTTCTTTGTCCACACGTTCGGCTGCCAGATGAACCTCGCTGACAGTGAGCGCATGGCGGGGGCGCTCGAGGCGGGCGGCTACGAGTGCACCACCGACGCCTCTGCCGCCGACATTCTCATCTACAACACCTGCTCCATCCGGGAAAAGGCGGAGAATAAGGTGTACTCGGCGCTGGGGCGGCAGGCGAAGCGCAAGCGCGACCACTTCAAGGACGTGAAGATCGTGGTGGCGGGGTGCGTGGCTCAGCAGGAGGGGCAGACGTTGCTGCGCCGCGTGCCGGAGGTTGACGTGGTGATGGGGCCGCAGCACGCGAACCAGATCGTGAACCTCGTCGAACAGGCGCAGGACGGCCAGGTGTGCCGCTCCCTCGCTGCTGCCGCCTGGGCTATACAAAACAATACAACGCGGCCATATGCCAGTGCTGTGAAACGCACCGCTCGCCGGCAGGCCTCCTCCACAACTGACTACATTGTTTACGTTCACATGGTGTGCATGGCACATGGCTGAGCACCAAGGTCTGTCCATGTGCCATGCATGCACCACATGCATTACATGCACTGTAGTCGAGCCTCTTGCAACGTCGTTCACGATGCAGTTGCTAGCATGCGCAGCACACCTCAGCTGCCCGCACATGCATCTACACAGCACACACAGCACGCGCAGCGTGCAGGTGCTGGCGACGGAGTGGACGGAGATCATCGAGGACGTGGCGCAGCCGCGGCGTGAGAGCGACATCACCGCCTGGGTCAATGCCATCTACGGCTGCAACGAAAAGTGCTCGTACTGCGTCGTGCCGTACACGCGCGGCGCCGAGCAGAGCCGCTCGCCGACCGATATCGTCGCCGAGGTGACGGCGCTTGCCGCGGCCGGCTACCGCGAGGTCACGCTGCTCGGCCAGAACATCGATGCCTACGGCCGCGACCTCCCCGGCCTCGCGCAGGACGGCAGCGGCCGCCGGCTGCACACCTTTTCGGACCTGCTGCGTGCTGTGAACGCTGTAGAGGGCATCGTACGCGTGCGCTTCGCAACGTCACACCCCCGCTACTTCACCGAGCGGCTCATCCGGACGTGCTCGCAGCTGCCCAAGCTCTGCGAGTTCTTCCACATCCCTTTCCAGGTGCGTGCTGCGTGCTGCGGCGGGCCGCCGCGCTGTGCTCGCTGCTGTGCATGCGCACGTGCAGAGTTTGGGCGCACCTGCCTGATACCGTCTCCGCAGCGGGCTCGTAGCTCTTGCGATATGTACCCTTACATCGAGGGGCTCCGATCCAGTGCACCAAGCGAACGTACAACTAGAGTCTAGACTCACATGTTACCCAGCAGATGCGAGCCGGCCAGGCGATCACGTGGCACGAACTACGCACCCGTGAGCCGTGCTACCCTGGACATGGTCTTTCTGATCACAAACCCGTTTCCTTTCACTGTCGCCGCACTGAACTCCCGCAAGGAGTTCTCAATCCAGCGAGCCTTTACTCGCTTGTTGAACGGCCCAAACAACGACGCTGCCAGCGTGTTGAGGTACTGCATGG
This sequence comes from Ulva mutabilis, assembly GCA_900538255.1. Lineage (NCBI taxonomy): Eukaryota > Viridiplantae > Chlorophyta > Ulvophyceae > Ulvales > Ulvaceae > Ulva > Ulva mutabilis. Next base: position 1,192,768 of record UNSF01000006.1, on the reverse strand, counting down.
CATGCGATATGTATACTCTCAGCATGCCGGCACCACTAGGCATAGGCATGGCAATACTGCCTGCGCAGAAACGACCTCCACCCCATGACTCTGCATGCCTTACAAACGCACACGGGTCTGCGGTGCACCGCGTACCAGGAACAGCTCTGCTCAGCGCCCGTTTCACACAATGCCATACCATGCATGCGCACTGTCCTGTGTCAGCTGCAGCATCACATGTGCCGGTACCGGTATGCTACATACTCGCGGCATGCCGACACCGGCCGCGCGACAGCGCTGCTGTGCCACGCGTGGATTCACGGCTGGCGACTGGTCACGGCGCGTGGCAGCGGCATGCAGGCGGGCGACAACGACATTCTGCGCCGCATGCTGCGCGGCTACACGCACACCCGCTACCGCGAGATCGTGCACAACATCCGCCGCTACATGCCCGACGCGTCGGTCAGTGGCGACGCGATCGTCGGCTTCCCCGGCGAGACGGAGGAACAGTTCCAGCGCACGGTCGCGCTCGTGCGGGAGGTCGGCTTTGACCGCGTCAACACCGCCGCCTATAGCCCGCGGCCCAGCACGCCCGCCGCGCTGTGGCCCGACCAGGTCGCGGACCTTGTCAAGGCCGACCGCCTCAACCGCCTCAACGCCGTCGTCAACGAGGTCGCCGAGGAGCGGGCGCAGCGCTTCGCCGGTGCGTGCTGCGTGCTGTGTGCTGCGACCTGCCTTGAGCAGCTGGATTGACTGTGTGGCTACGGAGATGTGTACGGCTGCGAGCCGAGCCTCGTCCATCGGTTTGCTGTTCCACGAATCATAGCGTGGTAGTGGCCCTGGTTTGTTTGTGTAGCTTGTGTACGGCATACGGCCATGGTTCATGTGTTATGCGTTGCCATGCTTGTCTGCCGTTGTGTTCTACCACTTTATGGAGCACGCCTCTGCAATTTTTTCACCCCCGTCCATGAATGCCTGACGTGTTCCCCCGCCCCTTGGTGGCAGAGCCGCAGTTCCTCTGCATGGAGCTTTGAATGATACCCATGCAATGCTCCCTGTGTGTTGGCCATGGCTACCACCTCTGCAGTGCGGCCGGAGTGCAGGGAGGACGCTGGAGGTGCTGGTGGAGGGCCCCAACCCGCGCGACCCCGCGCAGGCGATGGGCCGCACGCGGCACAACAAGCTCTGCTTCTTCCCGGGGGACGGTGCGGCGCTCAAGGGGCAGCTGGTGGATGTGCGCGTGGAGGGCGTCCGCGCCTACACTCTCACCGGCACCCTCGCCTGACACCGCAGCCACCGTCGCCTGACATCCATGAGCAGTTTCTTCTGTTGTGCGGGCTCGCCTCTGCTCACGTCACACGGGTTCCGTGAATATACGTCTGACTGTGTTGCTCTGCCACAGTGTGGGCCATTGCTGCCTGACGCTGTAACATGTTCCAGTGTGGCGCCCGCCAATGGAGCCTGCCGCTGCAACGTTCCCCACTGTGGTGCCTGCCGCTGAGCCGTTGTTCAGCCGTGCCGTTCCCCTTCTCGCCTGTGCACCAGCGCCGGTGCCGGACCTTTGGGGCACCAGCAGGGCTGCATGAGGTTGCTGCGTTGACTGGCTGCGTTCCTATTGGCCATGGTATGTACTCTTACATCGAGAGGCTCCGATCCAGGGCACCAAGCGGATGTACAACTAGAGTCTAGGCTCACATGCCACCCAGCAGATGCGAGCCGGCCAGGCGATCACCTGGCACGAACTGCGCACCCGTGAGCTGTGCTACCCTAGCCATGGTATGTACTGTATGATTACATCGCCGGTGCTATCGTGTGCGTCACTGCTCGGTATGGAAGACGAACAGTGCTGTAGTGGCGTGTGACAGGGGCATGCGAGGCGTTTGTGAGTGGAGCGGGGCCAGCTTGGTGCTGGAGCAGGGACGCCCTGGCCACTGGCTGACAGAAGCGTTTTGCAAAGCTTCGGGACTGCCAGGTGGCAAGAGTATGCAAGTGTTAAATGGCGAGTGTGCAAGTGTCCTTATCTGTGCACCGCGGACCGCGTTGCAGAACCTGTGACCATGCCTGCAACGCCGTTCTGATCCATTAGAGGTGTGTTTTGAAACACGTTGGTGCTGAGCATGTTGGTACTGAGCACTCAGACATAATTCCCGTCCACTGGCACAGTTGCAATCCGAAAATCAGCAATCGGTGACCGAAAGCACGTCGACACTACGGCGGCATGTAGGCGAGTAGGGGTTCAGCACATATAAATGCCCTCGCCAGTTCCACTCACGTGTCACTGGCATCTCACCATCCACCGCCTCTGCATCGCCACCAGCGTCTCGGCAGGTCTGTGCCAGCGATACAACCGCCCGGCCCCCCGCCCACCCTCCCACTGCTGGGTCTGCTGCGCTCGTCACAAACCCAATGACCCTCCCTTCTGCTGAACTCTCACCACCGCAGCCCGCCTTCTCCCCTCCGCCCCTGTTCGCTCCCGCCGCCACACTGCTGCCACTGCCAGTTGTGCTACACAGACTCAGGCAGACAGCTGCACCTTCCTCGCAGCTGCCCTTCCCGCGCACCCTCAACACTACCTGCCGCCACTGCCAGTCCCCTGCGTCTGCATGCCGCCCCCTTGCCTCACTCACGCCTCCATGCCCGTCTCGACTTCCACGTCCAAACACAGCCTCCCATCCACACACCGCCGCATGCAGCCGCTCCGCCAGCCTCTGCACGCATGCCTGCGACGCCACGGGTGCGTCTGCGGCGATGGCCGCATGAGCGTTGCGCAGCGTGCAGAGCACACCCGCCTCTGCCGCAGCGCTCGTCGTAGCCGCATCAGACTCTCCATCCGCACCGGCTGGGTCGCCGACCCCGATGCCACCGCCTTGCCCCCCAACGCCTTGTGCAGGCGCCTCCAGTGGTTCCGCTGCAACTGCCCCGATCGCAGCGGCTCGGTGCGCTGATGTGGCACGGCCGGTGTCACCCGGCGCTGCTAGTACAGGTACAGCAGCATCGCCCTGTGGGTGTGCACTCCTTGCAGGAGCCATTGCAGCTGCACCGTCTTCCGGAACGCGCACCTCCACTCGCACCTCCTCTGCTGATGGAGCAGTTGCCGGAGCGGTGGTGGCTGAGGTGCCCCAGAAGCTACCGTACGCCTGGCGCAGCCGCGAGGGTGTGTGGCCGACGATGTGCCACGGCGGCAGCGCGACGGGGAGCTTGGGCGCACGGCCCAGGGGGCGGCGTGCTGCGGCCTGCGCGCAGCGCACAGCGGCGGTGCCACGGCTGCGCCTGCAGCAGCGGCTTGCGGTTGGGTGCCGAACAGACAATGCAGATGCAGATGCGCCGGGACACGCACCGCTCGTGCTCGCTGCACCCTTTTGGCGCCTGATGCTCGTGCTGCACCATTTATGAAACAATTTGTCCATTACAACAAAATATCCATTCAAGTACAGTGCGGTATGACCATTCGATTCACCAGATTCAATTGACCAGATCAAGTTGATCTGAGCGTCGCGATGCATACCCCTGTAACGTCTCTCAAATACATTCCGTCCCGGTGGTCATCCGGGCACGCCTCTTTGCTGCCAGATGCTGGCTGTGTGCATGGTTGAACAGAGCGGATGGCAGACGGGGTCGCATGCATGCTGTGTACACTAGGACGGCCAGATTTGGCCAAATGGAACGCGCTGCTGCTGCGGCGCACCGGTATGCTAGTGTCGCCGGGCAGTCATCCGGGAACACACATGCGCCAGCCGCGACCGCACATGGCCGCGACTCCTGCTCCCCAACAATCACCGCCCCGGCCAGCTGCGCCGCTCGCAGCCACACCGCCGCCCATGCCGACGGTGCGGCCACCAGCACCAGCGGCGCAGCCGCCAGCGCCGCCTGGCGGCGGCTTGCGCAGGGATGGCCGCCAGCCGCACTGTGAGCGCTTTGCCCGCTGTGCTGTGAGGGTGGGCCTCCCGCCAATGAGACGTCGGCCTGTGGCTGAGGAGTTGCTTGCTCCGCAGCGGTGGCTGCATGTGTGCGCTGCTCTGTTGTCGTCCGGGTTGTGTGATCATGATCGATGGCAATGCATGTCATACATGCATGTAGGCTGCCTGCTGGGCACCGTCTGGACAAACCAAGCACGGCGCGGCCCGTTGCTCGGACCACAACATACCGAGAGCCTGAGACGACACAACAACATCAGAATGTTGATTCTGAATCATGATGTTCAAACGATGCGGCAGCCGCAAGTGTCGACACGGGCGACAGAGTAAGCATGGTCATGGTCAGTGGACCACATGTGGGCGAGAGGTAGACTTCTGCACCGTACCTGTACCACTTGAAGCCACCCTGCCTTCACTCCCATGCATTGCCGCATGCTGCTCAGCGGCCCCATCAGCACAGTGTAGCTCTGCAAACCGCACAGCGCAGTGCGAACTGCATGCAACCCCCCGAAAGCGACTGGTGCCTGACGCTGTGCCCTGCTGTGCGCCCACCCCTGCAGCTGCCCCGCTGCTCGCACCCGCTGCACCACCACCTGCACCATCGTGTACGCTATGCCTCTCAGCACCCACAGCATGCCCAGCATGCACAGCGGCGCTCAGCCCCAGCGCGCCCTGTGCAGCTGCTTCACGGATGCTGCTGATGACAGACTCGTGCGGTGGGGGCAGCAGCGCAGTCTGCGCCCACGTGCTGCGTGCTGTGGCCGCCCGAGACCGCAGCATGGCTGACATGTCCACGGCTTTTAGCATGCCTTGGTCTTCGTCCACAGCAGCGGTCGGAGTGCTGCGCTGCGCGCTTGCGCCCCGCCCCGACTTGCCTGATGCGGCCGCGGCCCCTGAGAATGACCCATGCATGAGTCGTTGCCTGTGTAGCTGCCCAAGCAACGCAGGCAAGCTTGTTGTCACGGACGAAATGTCCGACTCCGCGGGGGGAGGTTCTGCAGATGAGACCGCGCTGCCATGCTGAGCATGCTGTGGCTGCTTGGTTTCGGACGAGGCGCTTGGCGTGGGCACAGGAGGTATAGCCGGGACTGTGACCCCGTGCATGACGACGGTGTAGGCGGTCGGTGCCACCTCGCAGATGTGGTGTGGGCGGCACAGCAGGGGGTGGGGTATCTGCATAGCACCTATGAGCTGTGCTGTGCTGTGCTCGAAGTTGGAGAGCCAGTTCAGGCGGGACAGGGCAAAGCACGGGGCACAGTGGACCGCCGCGCAGGTCCCAACAGCAGGTGCAAGTCTTTGAGAGTCAGAACAACTTCGGGAGTGGCACACCAGGGCATGTGTGACGCGTGCTGGCTGGCCATGCATGTGTGTGACGCCTGAACTGGCCCGGTGTTGGCCAGCTGTGTCTGCTGCCTGCGCTGTGTCTGCTGCGTGCGCTGTGACGCCGGCGGTCTCTGAAGGAGTCTGCTCCTCCGATGGACCTCTGCCGCTGCCGCCACCGCCGGTGCCGGCGCCGAAAGGTGGGATCACCTCTGCAGCGATGGGAGCCTCCCGCTGTGCCTCTGTTTCTGGCAGCTGAGCTGGCGACAATGAGAACATGCTGTGTGCTATGGTAGCCGCGCTGTGGCCCGTGAGGAGCCAGCGGCACTCCTGCCCGCCCGCAGCTGCATCAGCAGTGAGAATATCAGGAATGGTGGGAGGGAATGGTCAGCCACAGCTCCACTGCGCACGACTGATTCCAGCAAAGCACAGCACAGCATGGGCGCGCTGCGGAGAGCTGAGCACACCTGAGATGGTAGGTTTGAGGCTGGCGTGTGTCAGCAGGTCGAGCAGATCGTCTGCCGCGTGCGGATCGACTGTGAGCGAAACGTGGCTTACGTTTGCATGTGCCTCATGCGCAGGCTGGACGGCTGCGGCACTGGTGCTCGCTGGATCAGCCTGCTCAGCGGCAGGAGGCACCGCTGGTGGCCCTCCTGCCACATGCTCACCGAGCTCCCGCTCGGCATCAGCCTTGCCCTTCTTCGAGCCCTTGGGAGGTGGGGTGGCTGTGTCGCCGCATGCCAGGATCTCAGCAACGCATGGGCCGAGTGCGTTGCCACGGCTGTCTGTGAGCCATCCCTCCATGGCGCAGCCACCGGCCCGGCAGCACGCCTCAAGCGCCTGCTGCGTCCACGGCTGCTGAGGCATATGCCGGCCAGGTTTAGCAGGCTGCTCTGAGACCATATCAGGCTGCTGCATGTGTGGGGGTGCATGTGGCGACTGCTGCAGGTGCTGGTGGAGGAAGCCGGCGATGCGGGCAGGAGAGGCGTGCACGTGTATGGAGGCCCAGTGCGAGATGTCACGCAGCACGGCTCCGCCCGTCACAGCCCGACGTAGGCTGTATGTGCGCCTACCCTTGCCATGAGCATGCATGGGCATGATGGTCGGTGAGCCTGCGGCTGGCGCCATGACAAACCGCTTGGCCAGCCAGCGGTGCTTGGCCAGTGCTGTTTGCTGACCAGCACCACCGGGGACTATGCCTGCTTGGCTACTGTGCTGTTCAGCATGGTAGGCTGCTAACTCTGGTTTTTGTCGGCGCATGCGGCGATTTGTGCCCTGGTGATAGCGTCTGGCAGCGTATGAGGCATCTGCTGCTTGGTCGCTGCGTGTGGCCGTCTCTGTGAGCCCGGCATCGGTTCCCCGAGCACCAGCAGATGTACACGGAGCTGCAGCTGACGGCTTTGCGCGCCTTGGGCGCTTGAAGCGGTTGTACGGAGTGTGCGCGTTTGCTCTTCTGCGCTTGAAGCGCTTCAGCGCCGGTGCCCCGAACTCAAACTCCGGGCTAGCTTTCAGGACCGCGGCGACGCTTGCGATCTGCAGCCACGTGTAGCTGGAGTACAGTCGCATTGACACGCGTGGCAGCCTCACTTCCGCTGCTTCCGTCCGCGCAGGAAGCCGTACCTCAGCACTGCGCTCTGCAGCAAAGCTCCGGACATCGATGCTCCTTGTGGTCTCCATCCTGTACAACTGCCTTGCAAGCTGATTCGAATTTCTAGCTGTGCGTTCTACATCTTGATCCTGCGATACTCACCAGTGCTCTGAGCTCGGTAGCTTAATGGTATGCAGTCGAAGTCGTTTGATCTACATCGTCTGCAATCAGCAGCTGCTGTCTTTAGCGGAGCTGTATCCGATCGCGTGCACGAGATCTCACAATCTGCAAGCCAATTCTGTGGCAACGATGTACCTTGAAGTCACTCTAGGCCTGTCCGTTGCTGTAGCTACAGGCGACGCCCTAATGAGGCTTCGCCGCACTCTTCGCCACGCACGCCTGGACATGTCCGGACAGAACCCATGATCAAGAGCGTCTGATATGCCATGGCAGTCTGCAGTCCCGCCACCGTGTTTGAAAAGGATTGATCTGGGTGCCGGAAGTATTTACTGCTTGTTGTACCTGATCTGACATAGGCTGCGGCAGTAACGCAAGAGTACCGGAGTACCGGAGAAATCAGGGCTGCACACAAGCGGAAGTCAGCGAGCACTGCAGGCAATGGCTGTGCCCTTGAGGCAAACGAGGAGCCACGATTCAGCATGCGGTATCTGCTATCATGCAAACATGTCTGTTAGCCTCCAGACTTTGGCCATAGACTCCTCAAAGCATGAGCATCACACCGACATGCTTACGTGCACCCCAATGTACCAAAAAGACAAAAAAAACCCAATCGGGCATCACGCCAAACCCAAACGAGCATCGGCCACAGCACCCCTGCTGACAGGGGTGGAAGAACGGTCAACACGCGCAAACACATCAGACAGCTGCAGGGTAGCAGAGGGGGCACCTGCAGGCTCTAGCAATGCGCACAACTCACACGACCATACACGCAGCCGGGCCCAACGCGGCAGCCACACAGGTGACACAGCAACGGGCGCAGACGCGCACAAGGCAGAAATCCGGGAAGCCGTGCCAGCCAGGAAAGCGGCCACAAGGCGACAGCAGAGGCCACGAGTGGGCTGGGAGACACACGAAGGCAGGGCAGCCGTGGCATCAAGGAGGAAAGGAACAGTGCACGCAGTCAAAACACCATCACACTCGGGCGCAGCCGGAAAAGCACGGTCGATGACGGCATGCGCAGCCATGTCACTAGCCACAGCGCGCACGAGATCAGACCGGAGACGGGAGGCGCCACGACAAACCCCGGGGGGGGTGAACACAAGGGCACAACAGAAGGAGATGTTTGATGTGGCGCCACCTGTGCTCACGCGGATCAGCAACACTCATACCAGCATGCGCTTCATACACCTCGCACTCACAAAGGAGACAAGCATGGGGGCAGCGCGCATCGCCATACTGCACAGCGTAATCGCCAGGAAGGTGGGAAGAACGAAGTGACAGAATGGGGTAGACAACGCAGGACGGTGATCACGTGTACGGCGCAACACCAGAGTCCGGGAGGCAAAGCCCCCGAGCGAGCGGATTGCAGAGGACAGGGGGTGGGCGAGGACGTTTCCTGAGGCGGCCAGCGAGGGGCGCCAGCTCCACAGCAAAGACGGGAGCGCCAACACAGCGCTGTTGCCGTGCCCAAGCAGTGATGCCAGCCCGGACGTCGGAGTTGCAAAGTGTGTTGGGACCACCCACGACATCAGCTGTGGTAGTAGTGGCCGCCACACGTGCACTGATGTCGCCGCGGACCGGCATGTGGGCGACCGCGAGTTCGTATGCGGCAGCCGCCCGGCGGAGCCATGCATCTCACTTATGCGTGGAGGCGTGCACCGCTGTGCCCATGTAGTCAGGGGACATCTCGGCAGGCAAACTGGCAGCGAACCCCGCCGACAAGGTGTCATGCATGTGCATGGCAGAGGTCGCGACGTCAGTCACACGGTCGCGCGCGAGCTGCCGCGCGGGTGCGACACGGCAGTGATCAGGGGAGGCCAGCATATCCAGGTCCGTGAGGAGGACCGCATTCGAGACGCTGCGATTTCTCACCCAGCCAGGGCAAGAGGTCAGAGGGCGGACATCAGCCACAACGTTAGCCGCTGCCGCGAGAATGGCATCCAAGTCTACACCAGATGCAGAGACAGGCCACAGCTTCATGCCATACAGCATGCAAGGGGCCACACAAGTACGGATGACAGTGCACGTAGTTGCAGCGGTGAGGTGCACTGATTTCATAATAAAGCTACCCTGCAATGCTGCGATCGAAACAGAACCCCAGTTCCGAATTCACAGCGCAGCCACACTACAGCACTATGCAGTACGGCCGCTGTGAGGCCGGGACGGATAATGTGAGCACAGGCCCTCAAGCTGTTGTATACATGTTGGCACGCAGCGCACATCACAGCTCCATTCCCAACAAAACTCACCTTACAATACATCACAGGCGCCGTATAGATAGATAGACCTGCACCCTCATTCACACCACGCTCTGCAAGATAAGTTCCCACAACTGGTGCTAGCTAAGCATATATGGCAATGAGACCATGACTGTGTCCAAGGCATGATTGACTCGGCAGCAACAGATGAATCTATAACAGGCATCACAGCATGCCCAAGCATGCGAGGCAACAAATCGTACAAAATTGGGCAAGACATCAGGTCAAGAACGCGAGGTTACGCGAAACAGTACAACCCCGTGTGTGCTCGAGCTTTGCCTGAAACAGTCGCCACACAGCCTGGTCCGCATGGAGACGGCAGTCCAGATGTATAACTCTTGACGCGAGCAGGCCAGCACCCATCAAGCCTCCATCCTAGCCCCGCTCAACCCCGCATGCATTTACGGCATTCAACAACCAGCGGACGCTGCCGCAATGCATGAGCACACGGCCAGAGGCGCCTCCAGAGGCCCCCTTACATCTTCACACGCTTGCATTGTCCCTCGCTGTATCATGCATATGATGCATCAGTGCCTCATGCATCAGTGCCTCACGATCAGCCACGTGTCACAGACTCCGAGTGTCCGGCTGGTGGCCGCTGACTCGCGCGTTATGAATTGGTTTCATTGACACTCGGAGTCAGGCGCTGCGAGCTCGAGGGGTGAAGGTGATGGGGATGCCCGTGGGGTGCTTCACCGTGGCAGCCCCGAGGAGGTCGTGGTCTTTGGGATTGATGGCCATGCTGTCAACCTCGCGGCCCATCAGTGCGAGCACCATGATGACCTCCACCATCGCGAGATTCTGCCCCAGGCATCGCCGCGGACCGGCGCCAAAGGTGAGATACCCTGGGCTGTCGTTCGTCTTGGCCGCCGTGCCGTCATCCTTGAGCCACTGCCCCGGGTCAAACGCGCTGCCGCTGCTGCCAGTGGCACGGGAGGGCTGCACGCACAGCACGCACAGCGGCCGTTTACGATATAAGAAAACCAGATATCTTCACAGAGAGAAGAACACAATAGAAACCAAGCAGGTCAATAGATAAATTGCCACTGGTGGCGGGTCGCTGGTGGCATGGCCCATGCATATACGGCACGCTGATCAATTGCCGAAGGCAGGCGGATGTGCCGGTGCCTCGTCGTTGCATTGGCCATATTTTCTGTGTTTGATGCATTGCCATGCTTCCCTGCCTAACTGCTCTAACATCGTGTGGATCATACTATACAAGTCGTACTCTTGTGACAAACCTCGCTCGTTGCAACGTTGACGCACATGCCGGTGTCTCCTAGTCGTTGTTTGAGGCTGCACAGCGAGAGTGGGCACGCACCACTCCCATGTTGATCATGATTCTGGTTCCCTTCGGGACCGCGATACCCTGCACAACTGTATCATGGACTGCTTTGCGGAACACGGCTGGTACCGCGGGCGTGACTCGCATTATCTCCAGCGCGATTGCGGATGCGACGCTACTCCTTGAGAGCACCTGCAATGTGACACGCAAGTCTGATGCCGTGCATGACGAACAGGTTTAGCCGTGCCGACCGCCGGCAGTGGAGGCAGCAGCGTATCTGCAGTCATGGAATGCAGGGCACTGGAAGTGGGGCACTGGAAGTGGGGGGCAGTGTAGATGTGTTGCTCGAGTGTGATCATACCCATGCCTGGACAGCCGTGGACAAGGGCAGGCCGCCCGGAAATGCATGATTGTGGACTGCATGGCCGCTGAAGGTATTTCACTACCTGCGAGGCACCCGATGGAGCCTGGCGTGCCAGCCCCTCATGCTGACCCGGCTGAGGTACCCGCGAGGCGCGCCAGGCGGCAAAGCACAATGGCTACAAGGAACATCGCTGGCGCATTGAGTGCGGGCCTGACTACACTGCTCTGTAAGGGCCTATAACTGGTCTTACGGTGATTGGAATAACAGTGCGGCATAGTGACGAATGACAGGTGTATAGGTCGCGCGCGCCTTGCGGTCGAGGGTGTCTCCGCACTCGGCGCGCAGTGCGTCCTGCTCCTCCTTGAGTCTTGCAAACCATTCGGGATGCTGGTCAAGCACGAGAGCGCATCTCACCATGCTGGTCGAGGTGGTGTCGGTGCCCGCGAACATCATGAAGTACGCATCCTGCGACAGCTGTTTCGCAATTTCCCTGCAACAAGCAGCGACGTTGCAGTGCCGCAAGGCAGACTGTATCCCCGGCGCAACCGCAGTCTAGAGCTGAGATGCTCTAGCGCTGTTGCCCAGGAAAGGCAGATGGCAACAGGCCGCGTTCTAAGGCTGGCCTGTGCAGAGGCCGGCATGCAGGTCTGGACTCTGCTGGGGACGGTGCAAAGCGCACTCGTTCGTCTTTGTCTCTCCGCTGGCCTTGAGTTCTTCCAAAAGATTATTGTAGAGGCGGAGTACGACGCTGCGCTCCCCATCAAGGCTCTCTGGGTTGTCAATGGCTGCCTTGATCTTGGAGTATAGCACTGCTTCAATTTTCCTGCGAGCTTGCACTGAATTGTAGAACTCTGTCCCCGGAATACCATCTTTGAATCCAAAGTCCTGCAGAAGACGCGCTCTCAGTCTAAAGGCAGGTACAGATTGTAATCTGCGGGCTCAGAGCTGGCGTGCCACCACTGGCAACGCAATGGCAGACGGGAGACGAGCTTCTCCATGGATGCTGCCTTGTCCTACTTGCGACAGCTCGAAGCACACAGCATACAGCGGTTGACGCTTGCTAGGCAACTGCCTCGAAAGCTGCAGTCATCTGCGCCAAGGCTGTTCAGACTTGCATTGAGCTGCAGTCAGGGCTGCAACTCTGTGCAAGGGATCAGCACACCCGTTCGTTTGAATGCGATGTCTACTAGTGATCATAATGGGATGGCATCATACCAGAGCACTGGTCACGCCGATGTTGTCATACAGGGCACAGAGATCGTCCAGCTCATCATCAGACACCAGTGTACCCATTGTTGCCCTCGTAGCCACTCCAAACGCCAGCCGCCGAGACTTTGCAATCCAGGGCACCTGCACAGCTCGCACTCAGCTTTTAAGCACAGCACAGGCACGCGTGCGCGCTGCACCAACACGGCAGGTACCCTCCAACCGCACTTGCTGCTGTGCCACGTGGCACCTAAGCATGCATACCGCGATACACAAGCGGTTGCCACATGCATGTCTGCTCAAGGCCAGCGTACTGCGTCGCAGGTACTAGCGGGATAATCACTAGCTACTTCTAGGCAGTTGTGGAGTTTTCAAAGGGTCGAGCCTCCGGGCTCCACGTGCCTCCAGTAAGTACTCGGCACGGTACGTACTCAACACTGCCGTCGTGTGACCATACTGTTTCTTAAGAGGAGTGACCGTGTGGTAAGAGGAAGAACAGTAGTGTCTTAAAAAACTAGACAGCCAAACAAAAGGCAGTTGTTGTGTACATGTACATGTACATGTGGGAGGAGGCGCACCGGCTCGCCCGAGGATACAGCCTCGCGCAGCTGCCGCGGGAAGTCCTCTGCCATCACCGGCACCTGCAGGCTCATCACGGCCTCCGGCGACAGAATGTTCGAGAAGGTCCTGCGCCACGGTAGCGCCTCTGCGTCGGTGAACAGGCGCCCGCGGGGGCCAATCAGCTTCAGGACCGTGTCTGCACAGCACAGTACGTAGCATCGAGTGATCAGCCTCCCCCGGCCGTGGTCGCGGGCTGTCAAACTCGGGCTATAGCCTCGGACTGGCTGACGTGAGCATGTGTGCAGATTTAAGCGTTGAATACCCGGAAGGCATGTGTTGAAATGGTGCGAAGCAGCTGCTCGCGATAAGCCTGAAAGATTTATCATTATGTTGCAGTTTTCACAGTAAGGGTGCAATGCAAAGCAGCACAGATCAGGGCGGGCCACTCTCTGACCTGGCTTCAAATTAATTCGAATGGCTTCAAATTGTTGGTATACGATGACCAGTGCACCATCTCATTGGTATACGATGGTCACCATCTTGTTGGTATACGATGGTCACCATCTTGTTGGTATACGATGACCTGTGCACCATCTTATTGGTATATGATGGTCACCATCTGATTGGTATACGATGGTCACCATCTGATTGGTATACGATGGTCACCATCTGATTGGTATACGATGGTCACCATCTTATCACTGGCGCACACAGCAGTTGCTATGGAGGACTTGCATCAGTTCCGATCACCCGAATCCGGACCACGAGAACGAGTTGAGGGTTGAATTCAAATTTGGACCAGGCCACAGAAGAACAAGCAGGCATGACAGAAGCGCCGCAACACAAAATGCACAACAGCGAAACAGCAGTAGCCACCAAGCTACACCGAGCTTCACAAACTCGTTATGAAAACACACCTGACACCACAGCACACAATCGGGCCCGGCGAGTGCTGGCTGTGTGTTTGGTGTGCGCGTGGCCTGCGTGGTACTGCGTGGTGTGTGCGTGTCTGCTTTCGCGCTGGCGTTAGTTCGTTCTGGCGTTTGCTTGTGCGGCGCGTGGCCTTGGTGCTTGCGGTGGCCGGTCTGTCTGTTTGTCTGTTGCCTGGTCTGTTGCCTCGGCGCTGCTGAGTCCTGGATCTGTCACTGTGTAACACAATCGGGCATGGGCCACAGCACCGCTGCGGACAGGAGCGGATGAAAACCAAAACTCCCACCACTCGCTGTCGAGGGTCAAGGCAGACACACCACTAACCGGAAGAAGCGGCATTATCGGGCAGTGGCCGGAGCCCAATTGCAATTGGAAGGAGGGCATTGGAATCTTCTTCAAATCTCAATGTTCATACGTACCGGGCCAGGCCATGACAAAGCGTTTGTCGCTAGACTTCAGGATCTCTCGCGCAGCTTCACCGTCCGCCACTGCCAGGTTCCAGCCGCCCATGGGTAGCCCCATGTTGAGGGCAAACATGGGCCCGAGTTCTTTGTGTAGGTCCGAGACGTCGAGCGACTTGCTCCACACGTAGCCAAACATGCCAAGCAGCGGCATGCCAGCCTTTCCTGCACACGCAAACCGCAGAACTTGGAACAGTATAATTACAAGGAAACAATACCTGTCACGGGTCCTGTTATCCAATGTCATGCTGTGGCGTTTGAGTTGTGATCACATGTGTGCATGCGCAGTTTGCTGAGACATCTGGCCATTTGCCGTTCGGCCAGTTTGCCGGTCAGTTTTTGACCGCTTTCCGCGGTCAGGCAAACGGAGAGACCGGCAAAACAGATGTCTTGAACGTCCGAAACAAGCCCGTAGCCCTTCCCAGAGTTCTAGTCATGCCCTATAGTGCTCTAGTAATGCCCTATAGTGCCCAAAGCCAGTCTGGGATGTGTCTGGTGTCCGCGATAGGACTGGGAGTACCATAGGACTGAGTAAGAGGCCCCCTCTTCAATAGCAAGGACTTGAAGTTCTGGCAGCTGTGACGGGGTCATGTGTGCGGTACGTACAGAGCGTTCGCAGGCAAGCGGGCCATTGCACGCTGCAAGTGCACGCTTGTGCTTTCAAGCAGCAACACGCGTACGTCACACGGTGTGCCACTGAGATCGACGTAGGAGCCCAACAGCGAGGGCAGCAACGAGCAAGCATGCAGCCGACTCCCAGCAGGCGGCCAGCAGCAAGCAGCAACATGCAAGAATCCATAAACTACAACACACTGCCATGGTCACACACAACCGCACACCAACGCTTGTTCCCGGCCGCCGCTTGGGCCCCAGCGTTCGGTGGCAGTGATTACGGCAGCAGTTGGCCGCAGATCTTGTGTCCACCCGCGCGACGGTAGTACAATTGGGTTTTTCTTCCTTGTTCCCAAACCTTGTTCCCGCGTCCAACCGGCCTGCTCAGGTTGGCCGGCTGGGAGCCCGTGTCCCCATATGCAGCACCTGCATGGAGCACCTGGTGCGTGCGTGCGTGCGTGCGTGCGTGCGTGCGTGCGTGCGTGCGTGCGTGCGTGCGTGCGTGCGTGCGTGCGTGCGTGCGTGCGTGCGTGCGTGCGTGCGTGCGTGCGTGCGTGCGTGCGTGCGTGCGTGCGTGCGTGCGTGTGTGTGTGTGTGTGTGTGTGTGTGTGTGTGTGTGTGTGTGTGTGTGTGTGTGTGTGTGTGTGTGTGTGTGTGTGTGTGTGTGTGTGTGTGTGTGTGTGGGGGGGCGTGTGTGTGCGCTGCTGTTTCTGTTGGCGATGGCTGTGGATCATGCTGCATGCAGACGGTGACCATGCTGCTTGTGATTGTTTGTTTCTTTTGGTTGTTTTGTTTTGTGCTTACCCCGCTCAATTGCCACTGCTGATGCCTTATTCTATCACTGTGGCACACACCAACGTTAACGCACAACCCCACCACTACATCACCCCACCACTACATCACCCCACCACTACATCACCCCACCAACACACACCACCACCGCTACAAACACGCCATGCCACGCCAAACCAATGAAATGCACTCCACGGCCACACCTAGCAAATCCACACCCCGCACACGTGTGCTGTGCACGGACATCCTAGTGTAGACACTAGTACTGTACTGTACCGGTACACGTCACTGAGTGCACTCAATGGAGGCCTGAGCTGCACGATCTCCGGGTGCAGCTGCAGCATTAAATAATTTGCATCATTTCATTTCATTTGCATCAGGGAGTGGAACGAGAAAGTTGACATGTGCATACGTGATGGTTGTGCTCACTCCACAGCGAATTAGAGCCTATGTATGTAACACACGTGCACGAGATCTCTAGAGGTCTCACGAGAGAGAGACACCACGGCAATCCATGAGTGTTACACTCCATGAGTGTTACACGGTTGGCTCGTCATCCAGGTGACTGCCAAGTATGAAGTTTGCCAATAATCTTGTTCACACCTGACGTGCAGCCATCAGAGTGAGAGCACCTTCAAACAAACCAATGACTTGTCTGTTGCATGTCGTGTGTGAAGCCTCTGGGTTCAGGACCGAGTACCCTAGTGATAGATCTAGGACCCAGCAGCGCCGAGGCAAGAGACCAGGTCCAGGCAACACGCAAACAGACGGACAGGCCACCGCAAGCACCAAGGCTACTCTCCGCACGAGCAAGTGCCAGAACGAATGCGTTCGACCCAGCGCCGGCACGAAAGCAAACACGCACGTGTACATGTGCATGCACACGAACCATGTGTGCAGCTGCACATGCTTGTACAAGCACGATCGCGACCTGGTCCCTGATTTACGCACGCATGACCATGATGGTGTCCAGCGAGTGCGGGCAAGTTGTACCTCGATGTCTGCATGCTGCCTGCAGCCGCATGCGGGTCGTGATGCCTGAGCTTGTCCCAGGCAGATGCGGGTACGTTGCCGACATTGTGCAAATATACCTTATCACAATGCCAGGGCTCCGCCAGATCAGTTGCAAGGCGATACAGATGATCAAGAATAATCCTCATTGTTTCTCCAGCATGGCGAGAGTTGCACGTACGCAGGAAGCGTGGGGCTGCATCGCTGCTCTCGAGAGAGGGCGGGACACATTGCAATGACATCGGCACCGTCGGTACATATAGCTGTCTCAGAGCGAGGTCGACATCGCCTAGAAGAGGTCGATAGCCCCCCGATATCCTCGCCTGGAGAGGCAAGCGCTGTTTGCAGCTGCAGCGCCATATCATGTAGCTGGAGTGGGAGAGACGCACTCGGCAGTTCCATGAAAT
The DNA here is from genome assembly GCA_900538255.1 of Ulva mutabilis. NCBI lineage: Eukaryota > Viridiplantae > Chlorophyta > Ulvophyceae > Ulvales > Ulvaceae > Ulva > Ulva mutabilis. The sequence continues at coordinate 1,175,900 of UNSF01000006.1, read as the reverse complement.
CCATAACGTCTGCAGCCGCATCTGCAGAGCTTTCCTTGACTCTTGTCTGCACCTGGCACTTGATCATTCGCTTACCGAAGTGGAGACCGCTGGCTCTAACTTTCGGCTTGGGGCATAGCCCGGATCCGGATTGTGGCACAGCAGTGACTCTCATGCTGAAATGTCGCCCCTTGGATCGCTGAGCACGCTGCTGGAATATCTATCAGATGAACTGGCTATGTAGAAAGTCTTTGATAGGCTGTGATCTGGTTGGTGCGCGAGAGCACGGTCCTCGAATGTTCAGTCAATCAGATAGTACCGGTACAGCGGATATCGATGCGGTAGGTGCACTCGAGCTCTTGCGCGCCGACAATGTCGATCGCTGCACATGTAGAAGTGACTAGCAGCGTACATTGGCCAGCTGTAGCATGCGGTGTGTTACACGGAGATGAACGCAATAGCCCGGCAGCGAGGGCAACGGAAGGAAAGTAGACGGCCAAAAACCCCGAAAGTAGACACCAGCAAAAAGCAATCACTCTCCCAGGCGAAAAAGCCACAACGAACCGACACAGCCGACACAACCACACCCACGCACCCACACGCACGCGCACTCCCGCACCCCTCCACTACGGCACCCGCGCCACAACCGCGCACAGCAACAACCACCACCGCACTACTGCCCACCCCAGCAAAACCAGCCACCACCGACCCCCCTACAGCAGCACCCCCACTCCATCCTGCCCCACTGGAGCATTCCATCACGGGCCCCCCGCACATGAGAGCCCGGGGGCGCACGCCCCCCACAGTGCAAGGCGTACCAGCCCTCCCCCTCCGGCCGCCCGACAGGGGCCTCGGGGCGGGGCGCGAAGGGCACTAGCGGCGCCGCATCACTCCCCCCACGGTGGCTCGCGGGAAGGTTCGGCGGGCCAACACGACCAGACGCGGGGCCGGCCTGCGCTGCTGCAGCCGCGGCACCCGGTCCAGCAAGGCGTCCAGCGACCGCCTATAGCACGTCCGACGGGACATCGTGGCCAGGCACCACCGCCCTGCCCGCCAGCCGCATACGCAGCGGAGCCGCAGCGGAGCCGCAGCGAGGACCCTCATGCGACAGGGACACGAAGCGACATGCGCCTTGTCTCGCTTGTCTCGCTTCCGGTCGTCCATCAGCTGGGCGGCAGCGCCTGGCGTGTTCGCCGCGGCGACGACCCGGGAGGGGGCCACCGGACAGGTCACGCACACATGCGGTGTGTGTGTACCGTGTAGCATCGATCTTGAGCAAAATCATGAGCAGCAACGTATTGCACCAGGGAGCACCTGGGAGCAGCAACGCGTTGCAACATGGACGTGACTTGCGCGGGCGCGCCAGGGCCCTGCAGGGCGATGGCCCACCCGGGTACATGACGTCGCAGGTACCTGTGCACAGGGCACCGGGTCGGTACCTGCAGCTGGTTCAAGTCGACGCGTAACTTTTAGTTGTGCACACAGGTATAGCGACGCCGCAGTCCAGCACCAGACCCGCCTTGCACGCTTGCGGAAGGCATGGCCGGCCGTGCAGCTGCAGGGAATCTCAGACAGCCCGACCCTAGCCAACGCCTGGGCGTCTGACGCTGGCTTGAAGCTGCGCATGACGCAGCTCCAGAGCGCGCCGGGCGGAGGCCGACGCGCGCGCTGACCGCCACGCGCGACCAACTCCAGACCCTGAAGCATGGTCCGAATCCCCAAACGGCGGAGACGGCGTGCGCTGATCTCGCTCGCCTCCTCAGCTGCTCTGGCTCGCCGGCCTCGGCGTTCCTCACGGCTTGCCCCGGCCCGGTGACAGGCCTGACCGACCATGAATTCCAGGTGGCTGTGCTGCTGCGACTGGGTGAGCCGCTGCTACCCGTCTTGGACTCGGATGAGGCCTGCCCCTGCGGCCGCGTGGCTGCATCCGGCACGCACAGTTTCATATGCGGTCAGCTATGGGCTACTTCAGTCCTAAAGCACGACCTCATCACCGTGGCTTGGAGGCGGGTGCTCATGCGCGCGTCGCTCGCTTCATCGCTCTACCGCATCTTGGCAAGCTCCCCGGAGACTACGCGTGCTCCCCCTCCGCGGCAGCCGGCATCCACCATCAGCCGCGCCGCCGGCGGACTGCATGATCACACGCCCGCCGGCTGCGCCGTCTGCGAGTGCACCGGCCGCGCCGTGTCAGCGAGGCCCGCCACCGCCACCGCCGCCGCCGCCAGACTCCCCAGGCGATGCTGCGCCGGTCCAACCCCCACCCCATCTCTCGCAGGCCCCCCAGGCTTCGGACGTGCCCCACACCCCTCATGGCACCCAAGCCGCGGCTCCGGCCTCCCCCACCCCACTGCCGCTACCGCCCCCCCCCCCCGCCGTGGCCCAAACCCCGACGCGGGACGCGACCCCCGGCCGACATTCGCAGCTTCCCGGGCGCGACCGGATACTTCCACGAGCACGTACAGGCCTACGCCGAGAAGTCAGAGCCTTTGCGAGCGTTGCTGAAGAAGAATGTCCAGTTCGTCTGGTTGCCACAGTGTCAGCTCGCGTTCGAGCAGCTCAAGGCAGACTTGGTATCCCCAGCTTGCTTGCGCATGCCCGACCCGAAACGGCCAATCATTCTCACCACAGATTGGTCGAAACTGGCGGCTGGTGCAGTCCTCAGTCAAATGCAACCGGAGGATCCGGATGATCCCGAGTCCGCGGAAAAAGAATACGTGATCGGTTACGCCAGCCGGGCTCTGAACCATGCGGAAAGCCATTATGCGCCCACAGAAAGCGAATGCCTCGCCCTTGTTTGGGCTACCAAGAAGTTCAGGCCGTACTTACACGGCTACCCATTCCGTGTCCGCACTGACCACGCAGCGCTGCAATGGCTGGCCACTGCTCGCTTTGAGAATTCCAAGCTTGAGCGGTTGGCCATGCGCCTTCAGGAATTCGACTACGCAGTTGAATACCTCCCTGGGAAATAAAACGTTGTGGCTGATCACCTGTCTCGGCAGTACTCTCACATGGAGGCAGGCAGTGTCACAGTGATGGCTGGTCACCTGGCCTACTCCACAGAGGGGCGGGTGCTAGACATCCAAGACTCAGGCCATGACTACCTTGTGCCCCAATCGTGGAGCATGAGCAGCCTGCAGGAGCTGTGGTCCTCTGGAGATACTCAAGCTATCAACAAGCAGCCCTGCACCGTCTGTGGTACTGCAGAGGGCTATTCTGACATGTTGCTGTGCGACACGTGTAATCGGCCGTTTCACCTCCAGTGTCTGAACTCCCCACGCTCAGTGGTGCCTGAAGGCGACTGGCATTGTCACATGTGTGATGAAGCATATTCGAACGTTGACGAGCTGCGCCGCAGCGACCCGATTCGGCTCGCCCGGCGGGATGATCCATTCAACCCCGAGCATGCCGCCCTGTTCCGCGCCTACGTGCAGCGGCAAGAGCGTGCTGTGATCGAGTACCGCAGCGAGCTTCGCCATGAAGGCGTCTTCAACTTGACGCCCAACAGTTTGCCAGAGCCCGTGCAGAGGAAGTCTTTCACCCAGACATGCCCAAAGCGGTGAAACGCAAGATTCGTAAGAAAGCGGCAGACCTGCGGCTGCATCCTACGCGGCCTGATTAGCTTGTAGTGCTCGCTCAACTGCGCACCGGTGACCGGCTGTGGCTTGCGGTGCCGCCGGTGGAGTTCCGGTGGGGCGTGACCGCGTCCTACCATGACCGCATGGGACATGCTGGCGTCAGCCAGACACTAGCGGTCCTCCACCAGCACCACCACTGGCCGGGCATCAAGGCTGACGTTGCGGCCTACGTCGAGCAGTGCCACGCGTGCCAAGTCAAACGGCTCGAGCTGCAGCAAGTGGCGGACATCCAACAACCACGCATAAGTGGTCCATTCCGCCATGTCCACATTGATCTGGCTGGCTCCTTTGCGGTGCATGAAGTGAAATCACAGCCCGTGAAAGGCAGAGCCGGGCGCAACAAGGCTGCCCTCTCCACGGCCAAGACCGGCCAGGCTTACATATGCCTCATGGTCGACTACTTCACCAAGGCAGCAGAGTTTGCGCCCATTCCTGACAAAAGCGCAGACACGGTCGCGCGCGCTGTCCACAACTCGTGGTTCATGCGCTATGGTGTCCCGGAGTGGGTCACCACTGACAATGGCACAGAGTTCGCGGGTTCCTTCCGGCATCAGCTGGAACGATTCGGCATCACTCATGTCCAAACCTCCGCGTACCATCCGCAGTCCAACGGTGCTGTGGAGCGCCTCGTGCGCACCATGAAAACGATGCTGGCAGCGAAAGCTGCTGGCGCCGCCCACGACTGGGCGGCCCTCCTGCCGCAAGTGCGCTTGGAATACATGCAGCGTCGTCACTCAGTGACCGGCTACTCTCCCAGCGAGTTGGGGCATGCGCACCGCCTGCGCCTACCAATTCCTGTGGGCCCCCACCCTGTGCCACTGCAAGTGGCTGCTGTGCAGCTTCCGCAGCTGCCAGACGACCACTTCGTCCAGCAGCGCAACCAGCACGCGGACGCGATGGCGTCCCGGGTCTATGACCACATTTTACAAGCGCAGACATGTACGTTGAAATCGCGATTACTCGGCTGGAGGTTCGAGAGCAACCTCAGGGACGCATGTAAGGCGCGGAGACGCATTTGGTCGGATTGCTTCGCTCACCAGTCGGGGAAGCTTGGGGTTAGTCACCTCCAACCTCAGGGGACCTAGCTTTTGTGACGATTCTGGTAGATAGTCACTCTACCACGAATCCCATGTACATCGCGATGTACATGGGATTCGTGGTAGAGTGACTATCTACCAGAATCGTCACACAGCACAATATGAACAGGCAAGCCCTTCTCCTCTCTATGCGCAAGCTGAAGAGGGGGAGGAAATTACAGCCTGCAGACCTGGCTTACGTCGTAGAGCGTGGGCTAGGCAAGAAAAATTCAGTTCCAGGTCCTTTCGTCATTGAAAGCATCTCTGCGGGCACAGTGTCTCTGCGAACAACATGCAGAGTACCGGACCAAGAAGTTCACTACTTCTCGACTCACGTTGAGAGAGTAGCAAGGTGCACCACTGTGACAGACGTGCTAGAGAAACTCATGCACTCTGTGGGGTGTACGGTCAATCGACAACCACCAGACCACACAGCATTCTGGCCAGGGCTGAGCCGCCCATCGGTGTCTTTTTCATGACAGATGTCATGCCTTGCACATGTGCCCGAGCCGCATCCGCTCTAGTGTACATGGTTGTGCCTGAGCTGCAGTGCGCTTGCACATGTGCGCATGCATGGGCACACGTATGCATGTAGCGATCCATGCATGTCTGTGTCTGCTCACCGCTCTGCGCTGGACATCGCGATGAACGGCTCTGAGCATGGCTGCACTTAAGGATGTTGTAATGATGAAGCACTGGGTTATTCGCTTCATTCAAAAATCTCATTATCTCTTCACATTTCAGGTCTTCTGAGTGCATCGCTCGGCCAAGGAGTCTACCGTCGGCCTGATGATGCTGGGCAGTTGGCCAATCAAGGACGTTGGTGTGGAGGTGAAGTTTATCAAGGGGTTCGTCGAAGATCAATATTTAAGACATGTCACTAGGACAAGATTCAAGACAGTCACTAGGACAACATGCGAGTTCGGATTAGATCCGGGCTCGAGAGACGTGTGATACCTTTTTGTGTTGGTACTCCACACATTTAGGACCCATTTAGGACCCTGCTGCATGGCGTACTAGTCTCCTGAGTTGCTACACCCCATGATTCTCGAGATATCATACATCCTCGTAGGTGCAACCACGCCTATACCCCCTTCGAACCACTCTGGTTCAAGGTCTTTATAAGCTTATGACAACACAGCACGGGCTCACAGCACGGGCACAATATTACTCACACTGCGGCCTCAGGCTGATCAAACACGTACAACAGATCAACACACAGGGTCTGTGAGGATGGCATGAGTTGGTGTGACGGCCATGCATATGTACAACTCAGCACTGGCTCGATCACGCACCCTGGCTCGATCTTTTTTTCCTCCAGCATGCCATAGTGTTGTAAAGATCACTTCGACACAGCAGTCACGTGCATCCTGTTCTCGCCCAACAGGGTGCCTGTGGTGCGTACAGGATGAACTCATGGTCTCGTGATCAGGACCTGCGCATATGCAGGCGCACATGCATGAGCACGTGCAGGTGCACGCTTGGTCGAGTCATACTCTGGTATCTTGGTAGCTTGGTGAACTCAAGTCGTGGGAGCTATATTTACTCTGGGAGTGCTGCCACGGGTTCAACATGCATCGCCCAACGTAAATGTCAATGTATATGGTACATCTTCTGGTACATCTTCTGTTGTTCTACCACCTTGTGGAGCATAACTCTGACACGTATCTCATGCATGAGGTACATCTTCTGCCAGTGGTGCATCTTCTGGCTCTGCCGTCCACAGAACTCTGGCATCGCGCCGCCCTGTGCGGGTGTGCTCACAGCCTCTGCTGTGGCATCACCCTTCCTCCGTGGAGGATACTTCTGCACTTCCTGTTCTCAAACTTTTTGCTGCGACACATGCTGCCAGGACCTGAGCATGAGACGCACAGCTAAAACCAAGAGCCATGACGATTCTTGTCTATCAATGCCTATATTATACTTGCAATCGAGGGTTGTGGAGTGGTGGCACCTACCATGGACCCTTGGACTGCTGGGGAGTGAACGCATGATTGAGGGGGATGCTGCCATGTGAATATCATACACACCCCATCACATGGGGATCGAGCCAGGGCTAACGAGTGGCTCACGAGTATAGACAGGTGCTGACATCGGGACGGTCGCCGGCAAGGATGCGCCATATGGCCATATGGCAGATGCATCCGCCAGGGCAGAGCCAAGGGAGTAACGGCGCCATCTGGGGGGGGGGGGGGGGGGGAGAGGCTGCGGGGGCTGGGGAACTGTGGTGGTCAAGTGCGCGCAATCATCGTGCATGGGCAGCCAGTAGGGTGTGGCTTGAGTCCGCAGTAGTCATGGTCGTTCGTTTCCGGCGGGATTTCAAAGCTTGACACTTCGCGGCCGAGGACTGCGAGGCAAGTCGTCAGTTCGACCATCACGAGGCTCTGCCCAGCGCAGCGCCGCGGCCCGCCACCCCAGACCAGGTTGCCTGGGGAGTCGTTGGCCCTCGCCCTCGTCATGTCGTCGTTGAGCCACTGCGCCGGGTTGAACTCTGGTGAGCCGGTTGCCTCTGTTGCCTGCATGCACGCGCACCAGTTTCGGAGCCACATGCTCATCACCATGCATTTTGCTGCACTGTGCTGACATCACGGCCCCAGAAGCGCTGCGGGAAGAATGCCCGGCACAAACAAACAGTCACCAGCAGCACCGTCACGGTCACCCCACACATAATAAATACAATTTGCGTATATGACCATGCATGTGTCATATGGAGAGCCAGCGAACGCGGTTTCAAGTTGCGTTGGCAGCCTCTGCAAACACGTACAGTGTTTCGGACGCACCCTGGAATCTCACCAATCGCACCTGGGCTTGCAACTACAATCATGACGTTGTGTTTCAAAAAAACTGCGGCAAGCACGGCAGCGCTCGAGATAGCCCTGCCAGGGTGAATCGCAGCGATTCTCACACGCGGCTGGGCAACACAGACAGATGGGGATATGTTGGCAGCACGCAGCACGCAACAGGTCGGGCGCACCATCTGCAGGTTGATGACAACACGTGTGCCGCGGGGGACTCGCACGCCGGCGACTGTCGTGTCGCACGTTGCACTGCGGAAGATAGAGCGCACAGGGATGTTCAAGCGCAGCACCTCGTGCGCGATGGCCATCGCAACCGCGCTGCGCGACAGCACCTGCAGCGCGGGCGCCTGTTGTCAGGCGCCTGATATCATATAGGTGATATGGTGGGCTTGTGATCCTCAAGTGATGTATTGCAGCTGTGCATGCACAGGTGCAGGCGCAGGTGCGGCAATCTCCGCACAGCCGTTCAACGAAGTTCGCGGTGGCTGTCTCATTGCAGCCGTGCTTGTAACAGCGTAACATTGCTCTTGCAGGCTGCAACCCGCAACCCCAGGGAATCGCGTGTCAAATCCCGCCGCTTGTCAAATCGGGCGACGCTTAGCTGTGTGCTTGGCGGCACTTTGGCCACTATGGACATCCTGCATGCTGGTGCTGTGCTGCACTATGCTGCCGCAATGCGGGATGCCATGGATGGCTTTATCACAGCATGTGGGGTCGCGCCTTGCGGTCGAGGGTGTCCCCAAATTCCTGTCGGAGACGGTCTTGCTCCTCCTGAAGCTTCTGGAACCAGTCAGGGTGCCGATGCATGACAATGACCATGCGCAGCAGCACGGTGCCAGACGTGTCGGTGCCGGTCAGCATCAGGAAGTAGGCGTTGGCCGCGATGTATTCCGCGACGTCTCTGCACAGCACAGCACGTCACAGCACGCAGCATCATGCATGCCGATATCCACGAGTACCTTGTGAGGGCGCCCTCGCACATCACACCGCACTGTTGCTGCTGCACATGCTGTGCAGCGCAGCACGTAGCACCCAGCACGCAGGACAACTTGCAGCACGACTTGGCGCAGCCGGTATGCGGCGCATGGAACAGCACAGTGCATGCGCTGCATGCGCAGCGCACTCAAACTCATCCTCGTATCTGTGCAGATCATCTTGAAGGGCCGCCAGCATACGCGTCAGCGCGGATGTCTCGTCATCCAGCGCCGACGGATTCGCCAGCGCAGCGCGGATCTTGGGCAGGAGGATCGCCTCAATCTGCTTGCGCGCTTGCACCGCATTCCAGTACGGCGTCCCAGGCAGCCCGTCTTTCAGGCCAAAATTCTGCACCACCGGATTTCTGTCACGCGCAACTGTCCATCTGAACTTGTCGGCCTGTTCCACATCTTGCACGCCTCGAGTTTGTTTTTCCAGCGCGTTTTGTGTCACGCAGAGACGCAGCACACAGCGCGGTTGCACAGCATACAGGCGCAGCCAGATGGCGAGAGCACCGTACGGTGACCGCAGCATTGCTGGCACAACTTGAAGGACGGAGCTCACATGGCCCCACATGCATGAGTGTTTGAGCTGGAAGCCTGATCAAGCTTGAGCTCAGTAAATTGTTGAATTGGAGGAAATTCAGGGGCCGCACCGGGTCGCCGTCGATGCGGACCTTGTTGAAGAGCACAAACAGGCGGTCGAGATCGGCGTCGGTCACGAGGCTGCCCATCGTGGCCCGGGACGCGACGCCAAACGCGACGCGGCGCGCCTCCACCTGCCACAGCACCTGCAGCGCGCAGCACGGGTCACGGCCAGCATGCATGTGCCGCCGCAGTCGCCGCCATCTGCGCCGCACATGAGGCAAAGCTGAGCGCGCTGGCCAGCGCGCGCTCGTATGTTAACACTACAGGAAAGGTGCCTAGTACTGAACGTTGGGTGTCCCAGCGCAAGTGTGTTAACAGTCGGTTGTGCAAGCTCGTGTGTGATGGTCGTGGAAGCTCTTGCGGGTACAGAGACAATCACGGCTCGCATGGCGCAAGGGGCGCCCACCGATGTGGCCATGGTGCTCTACTACGGCTGCAGGGCCCAGCACCATCGATCGCCGGTGTCAACCCCGCCAGCGCATGCTGTGTGCTCTGTCCCGGCGCGGACCACATGGGCTCCGGAGCGAAACAGGCTGCCAGCTGCGGAACAGAATACAAGCCGAGGGGCTCTGGATCTGCCGGTGGATACCAGCTGCGGTGGCTCATGGGCCAAGTGCTGTCCTGGCGTGCAGCAAATCTTTGTTTATTTGCAGTCTTACTGTCAGGGTGCTCGATCGGCTTGGGCCACATGTACGGTGGGTGTAGATGTTCCCTCCCACTTGGGGGCTTCGCGCAGGGCGAAGCCCCCGCCCGGGTCCACTCTAGAGCTGGCTGCCTGGCTGCTTGACCTGCCTGCTTGACCCCCCCTGCTGCAATCCTGCCACCGGCGGCAAGCGCATGCCATGAGCTCCATCCCCACAGAATGCACATGCCATGAAGTGCAGCTACCGGTACCCGCAACATACAACCTGCTCAGGAGACTAGCGGTCAAGATGGCGCCTGCCCCACCAGCACGTTCATGCATTTCGCACATGTTCCCTCCCTCGCCTGCTGCGTCGGTCTGTGTCAGTGCCCCCCCCCCCCCCCCCGCCCCGCCGCGACGAGACGACTGCCGACTGAAATGGCTACGGCTTAAGCTACCAGGGGCTGCGTGTGCTGCGTGCTGCGTGTATGAGTGCTGCCGTTGTACGTGCATCAGTGCCAGCGTGCTGCTGCAGTGGTGCTGCCACCGCTGATCATAAAAGTGCGGGAAAAAAGAACGGGCATCACGCCAGACCCAATCGGGCATCGGCCACAGCACCCCTACGGATAGGGGCGGACAGGAAGGAGCACTCAGTTTCAGAGAGCTCAAATGAGTCGATAGGAAACGGTAGGTAGGCCGGAATGGGGTCACACAGCAACAAAGCCCCCACACGTGACCACGGGGGCAAGTGCTGCGCGTGTCAGGGGAGCCATCGTGCCAGCCACCCACAACCTGCGAGACACAGTGAGCCACGCTGAGCACATGCATAGCCGTCAATGCAGTGCACAAGTGTTGGGTTCGTCGGAGACGGGCACCCACGAGCGCTGAGAAGGGGTCAAGGAGGAAGGGCAGTGCCGTCACTACTGCGGCATGCTCTGGTAGGAGGCCCTGCGGCAGCACCGCGAGAACAATGTCGTGCATAGCAGGGTACCAGACACTGCGTATAGCAGGTCATCACAAAGGTACTGAAGGCCATGTACGCCGACACAAGATTGTACCACACTGCAGAAGATCCGATGTCCAACCGGATCGTCCACGGTCACAGAATGTGATAGGCACGACATCCCGGGCAGCGGCGAAGCGACTAGACAGGATTCCCGGTCTGTGCGTCACGTTGGGTTGCGGGGACTCTCATTGTATTCAAGGAGGCAGAGTGTCGTCCTCGAATTGAAAACGCCAACGGGATTGCAGTCCCGGTGACGCGAAAGGGGCGTATACATGTAGAGGCCTGGTGCACCACCTTGTGGAGCATACATCTGTAACGTATCACATATGTAGAGGCCTGGTGATATGGCGACCGCAATGCATGGACAGCAGGCCGCGGCGTGTACGTACCTGCTCGCCACTGCGCGTGAGCTTCCGCAGGCGGGCCGTCATGTCCCGCACCATCATTGGCAGCTGTAGGGCCGAAACGTTTTCCAGGGACAGGATGCGCAGTATGCTGCGCTTCCACGGCTCCAACTCCTCGGGCGTCGGCTGCCGCCCCGCAATCGCGAAGAGCCTGACGAACTGATCTGCAGCAGGCCACGCCAGGTCGTGACCGAGGTGCAACTGGCTTGCGGGCGGAGTGGGCCGATCGCGATTGATCGCGAGGCCGGTGTCATGTGCATGCACGTCTACACAGGTGGCCACTAGCCAGCTGGACGTCTGGACAGCTGTGTTACACTGTGATAGATCAAGGACGCGTTCATGGACGCGTGTAACACGGCTGCCACAGCATGCAGTGCACTGCTGATCAGGGAGTGCGGTCTAAACGCATCCAGACCGCAGCCACCAGGCACCCATGGGAGCTTCGAGTTGGCGGCTGAGCTGCATCCGGGCTCGAATGCTGTATCATACTGGTGCATCTGTAGTCCTACTAATAGCAAGCCCTCGTGTCGCACCTGGCCATCTGCTGACGAAGCGGGTGTGGTCGCTGGTCACGACGTCTCGAACTGCATCGACGTCCGACACCGCCAGACTCCAGCCCCCCATGAAGATGCCGAGATTGATGGCGAAAACCGGGCCATGCTCTTCATGCATCTCGCGCAAGTCCAGGTTGTTGTCGAATAGATACTTTGCCATGCCGAGCACCGGCAAGCCGCGCACTGCTGCAGCACACCGGCAGTGGATTGTGTAAGGCATGCAAGGTCCTTGTAACGGGCATGCGACATGGGGTCCTATGTTGGGGATATGAGATGCTTTTTCGGGGATGCGAGGCACATATTTTGGCTTCTCTTGGCGTGCCAGGAGCACTCGCGAGCGCTTACGCCACGCACAGCGCGCCCTCCCGCATCTGCGATGGCACCTATCGATATCGCGACGTCAACTTGCGCAGACTCCGGCACGCACTGGGAAGTGAGCGCAAGTCCATCTCTGCAGCCTCAGCTGTTATGAGCTCTCCTTCGGTCGATGCAGCGGACTTGCACTTCACCACTCTCGTCTCCGGCATCGATATGCGGAGCGGCCTCCACGACGTTCGCGTCCTGCAGCTGGCCGCACGCCCGCGGGGGCATCCTGCCACAGACGCTTGCAACATGATGATCTAGATGCTTCGTTGCAGCACTGCTCGATCCTGCTGGTCGGTAGGCTGTTGTAGCAGCGCTTGAGTACTGCTCAGCGAGGCTTTGTTCAGCTTTAAATTAGCACGACGTCAGCTCAGATTGCAAATTCATGAGTGGTTCTGAGCTCTGAACACTCGAGGGCTCTTTTCAAGGCGTTGCTGGCTGGGGGCAGAGTAAAGTGTGTTCGGCCGATGATGCCACTGGCAGGTTTCCATATTCGCCCTTTCGACATGTCGTCCGTTGAGCGTTTCCGGGCGCATGCCGTGAACGCAGCCTGCGCGAATGTATGCGGGGTACACGTGTCGGGGCAACGTCGAAAGCTGCCACCCCCCGCAAGCTCGACTCCAAGCAGCTGCCCATAGCTATGGTGGCCCGTGCCGGGCCGGAAGTCGCGGCATGTCGCGGCGTCAACGCACGCAATTATACATAGGCTGCAGGCAAGCTTGCACTGAACATTTTGACGGCAACAGGCCCGGTACTGTGCTGCTGCTTGCTCGTCTGTTGTTGCTCTCGCTGTCGGGCTCTTGCGTTGATCTCCGTGCACCGGCCCGGGCGCGCTGCGACACCTGCTTCATGATATGCATGCCGCCCGCGCGCTGGCGCCGTAATAACATATTCACGAATGGAATTCCTCAAATTCCTCGAGGTCGAAGCCGCCCTGACCAGTAATGGTCGAACCGCCGACGCCGCCTGTGAATCGAGAAAAATCGAAGATCTTTGATGAGATACACATTTAAGCGGCGCTTTTCAGCGAATTCGAACCGCCACCGTGACGTGCGAATAGAGTCACGCACAACATGGTGTGGACGTGACGAAAAACGGAGTATGGATGTATGGTGCAGCTTGCAGACTGCGAACCGCCTACTCTGTGTAGCAAAATCATTTTGAAGGTGAGTTGGGTGGAGCTGCCAGTGGAACCTTGGGAAACAGTGCTCATGCAGCACGTACGAGAATTCTGGTTGCCCATCCAAGCCACGTTTCTGATGCATCACGTGGCGCGCCATGGCGTACCTGTCGGTTGCCGCATTTGTCAGCACTGAGGGTAGCGCAGACAACTGCAAGCTGTATTTTCGCCTCTGATTTCCGGATATACTCGGCTTAGGTGCGCCCCAGTTTACTAGAGTGCGGCCGAATGCGGGAGCGGAGTAATCGTGTGTGTTGCGATTTTCATAAGCTGATCAGTTCCGCCTAACGCAGCACGAAAAGTGTTGGCTAAAGGTGTCCACTTTGCCAACACCTAGCATCACACAAACACATCCAAATCACGATCTGAAAAAAGAGTCTCCAGCCATTTTACTTGTAGTTTCGTGCTGGCTATGTTTGCAGCTATGATTGCTGATATCATGTCATCTTGGGCTGCAAAAAGTAACTTTCCCTCTCAGCCTTGCATGGGCCAAAGTGTGTACCCGGAGTTGACCCGGAGGAGTGGCTCGACGGCAGTGCGTGCTGCGTGCTGTGTGCTGCGTGGGTGGGGCCGAACAACACGCCGGGGCGACTCGCGGGGGGCAGCGGGTGGCGCGACTGCCCCCGTTGACACACCACCCTTTCATCTCAATGGTGATTCCAACGCATGAACTCAGCATGTCGAGTGGTCAACCCAGTTCCGCATTTTTTGGCTCCGTGCAGGTACTGCAGACTGGCGCTGCTCCAGCAGTCGGTAGCAGAACGAAGCATACGCGTGCGCGTGGCAACTGCGTCGGATGTCAGAGTGGGTGCATGCTCTGGCGGCGGGGGTTGTCTTCACTGTTCTCCAGATTTTCCATCGTTGCGATCGTCTGCGCAAACTGCGCAACGCCGTCAGTGGCCAAGTATGCTGGGGCACAGGGCAGTGGCAATGGCTACGGCGTTGTGGCCTGCAGGTAGACTCGCAGGTGGACTTGCGGGTTGTGTACGAGGCCATGTTTAGACAGATCTGACACAAACGTGTCCAACAAATTTCATGTGCATGCTGTGGAAATGGGGGTGGGGTGTGGGCGGGCTCCTAGAAGGCCCTAGCAGCAACGGCCGTTGGTGCATTGTGGCTTAGGGCCGTTGCCAGTGACTGGCCGCCGCGGCCGGCTTCACTGCGACGCTGCATGGACTGCGCGCCGTTATGTCCAGCACCTGGTGCTTGCGTGCGGATGCCGCTTTGTTGAGCTACGTGAGGACAACCGGTGTTGCCGTGGTGCCCTGGCGTTCCCTGTGCCCTGTGTGAGATACATTACAGATGTATGCTGCACAAGGTGGTAGAACACAGGGGTACGATTCATGGCAATGCATCAAAAACGATCACCATGGCCGAGTGCCGTACACACACAGAAACACAGCAGCTTCTGTATTGCGCCCTGTGCCCTGTGTTGAACGTGCGGTTCATGGCATCTTGTTGGGAAACGGTGCGACTCCTGATGTTGGCCCCGTCGCTTGACCCCGACCCTCAAGCCTACCCCGACCCTCGGTGCTGCTGCAGCCTTGATCTCTCGTAGCGTGACACATGCTGTACGCACGCTTATGTGACCGTTGATGATGCGGCCGTGAGTATTTTTCTTCCGCCCCTGCTGATATGGTTGCTGGGGCCGATGCCCGGTCCTGCTTTTGGTAATGTTTCTTCTCAGGCCGCATGAGATGCTGGTGCAAGGATCCAGGTCTAGACCCACGACAAGTACAGGGCACGAGGCGAGCTATTGCAAGGAGCATGGAGAGGGAGCAGATGGTCCATGGCATGCGTACATGCGGGGCATCGCCACAGCTCGGCTCGGCGTGGCCACGACTCAGAGCAAGCACAAGGAAGCACATGCTTACGCCTGTCTGCGCCTGCATCAGTGCACGCCACAGTCAGGAAGCACGGCTGCGATGCCAAAGCGAGAAGAACTACACTGTGGTCACTACAGCCAACATTGTAGCCCGGCCGCCACATGTACCTCAGCGAGCGACACCCGATACACAGGTTGTGTCGAACAGCAATGTCAACATGTTGATTCACATCCCCATCCACATCTTAAGCTTGCAAGCTTCTTCACCAACTGCGTGATGCCCTTCAAATGCATGATGCCACTGGGCGGTGACACTGCTACTAGTAGCATTCTTGCTTAAAACCCCCAAATTTCTTCATGTTGTAGTAGAATACATCGCTTTTGGGGGGCCCGAGTAGCAAAAATGTGCTACCAGCACCTAACGCCCGCGGCAACTAGGTAGCAAACGTCTGCTACCAGGAAATGGCTTTGGTGGGCGCGTGTAGCCCTACGTATATTCGCGGCTTGAGGCGATGCCTTGGCTGTCGGCATCATGGCGTCCACATCGCCACTTCCGCACAAGGCTGTCAGCGACTCGGAGCAATATGTGCGTGGCAAAACGAAATCTCCTTTGCGTATACCTAGAAGCGCATACAAATCTATGTTTGGGCACGAGCCTTTGTGACTCGCCACCCCCGTAAAGGTAAAGCATACGCCTGGTTGAACAAACGTCTGCCCGATACCATCGATGTATTGGATATCGCTGGTATTCGATCGCATCTGACCGATACAGTGGCGAGTGCAGCG
Organism: Ulva mutabilis; assembly: GCA_900538255.1. Lineage (NCBI taxonomy): Eukaryota > Viridiplantae > Chlorophyta > Ulvophyceae > Ulvales > Ulvaceae > Ulva > Ulva mutabilis. The sequence continues at coordinate 1,160,050 of UNSF01000006.1, read as the reverse complement.
GGAGACAGATATCTGGTATCACATGCTGCGCCCGCTGGGCCGCGTCCTGCCGCCGTGCTGTGTGCACTCAGGTCCTTCCAGTCACAGAGGTTGCGTGCGTGGGATGAGGGTGACGGGGCAGCCGGTCGGGTGCCGCTGATTCGCGGCGTAGTCGTGGTCATGCTCGTCAGGGGGGATCTCAAAGCGCGCAACCTCCCGCGCCATGACGGCAATGCATGTCGTGAGCTCCACCGTCACGAGGCTCTGCCCGGCGCAGCGGCGCGGCCCGCTGCCCCACACAAGGTTGCCCGGCGCGTCGTTCGGCCGCACACGCGTCGCGCTGCCATCAAGCCACTGCGCCGGGTCAAAGTCCGGCGTGCCGGTGGCGGCCGTCGGCTGCATGCATGCGCCCCAGCATTACCACTCATGCACACGCCATGGCGTGTCTCGGCCGGTTTGATTTAGTATGAACGTGGAACTGAATGTTATGATCGCAGTACACAGCACGCAGCACGCAGCACACAGCATGGTGGGAGCGGGCGTGCCGTCTGGAGGTTGAGGACGAGGGAGGTGCCGCGGGGGACGCGCACGCCAGCGGCGGTGGTGTCGCGCACAGCGCAGCGGAAGGCCGAGCGCACGGGAAGCTTGAGGCGGAGGACCTCCTGAGCGACAGCCGCGGCAATGGGGCTGCGCGAGAGCGCCTGCAGCACCGAGCAGACGCGAGCTCAGATGCGCTCGTTGCAGTGGCTGCAGTGGTGCTTCTGGTGTCCACGCATGAAATTTATGGGCAGGAACAGCTGAAAGACCACAGCATGCGCATGCGTAGCCACCAGCATAGCTGAAGGGATAGGAACCGATGCAGCCATGCCTGCTCGGCTGTGCGATTTCTTCTTTGAAGCATGCATATCATAGAATATGTAATGTAGGAAGCGTTCTGGGAGATCTCACGACTCTTGCCCGGACAATCAAGCGGTTGCACCGATTCTGTATCGGCCGACAGCCCTGATTGTATGGGCCCGACCATATGGGCCGGCACCACGGTGGCGGGAGTCTAGTTGTGCCAGCCATGCATTGGCTCAACTTGCATGATGCGCCGCCATGGCCATGGTCAAGTGCGCAGCGCCCCTGTGGCCACAAGAATGATACCATGGCATGGTACCCCAAGAAGGATGCCATCCTGACATCCTTCTTGGGGTACCATGCGATACTGTGACAAGAGCTTCTTGCAGTGTAACTTACTGTCTTAAAGACAGTACATGGGGATTACGCCGCATCACAATGATTACAACTGTGGTGACAATCTGAGGCACGGCACGGGGTGTGAGCGCGCCTTGCGGTCGAGGGTGTCCCCGAACTCCTGCCGGAGGCGGTCCTGCTCCTCCTGAAGCTTCCGGAACCAGCCGCGGTGGCGGTGGAGGAGGATGACCATGCGCAGCAGCACATTGGCCGTGGTGTCGGTGCCGGTGAACATGAGGAAGTAGGCGTTGGCAGCGATGTAGTCCGCCACTTCCCTGCACAGCACGCAGCACGGTTCACAGCCGAATCACACAGCGCAGGTCACGGCCACATTCATCCACTGCAGGCCGCCACCTCCCTGCGGCTGCCACCTCAGCCACCCTCTCCACCATGCATGGCCATGCAGCACCGACATCCACCAGTTCACTAGTCACAGCGCAGCTGCTACCCGATGCTGGGCCCGGGAGACACCACAGGCTGTACTAGACTGCGCACGTGAATCGCCCCGCGGCAGCTTTGACCCAATGGCAGTGTTGCTTTGGATGCCCAGCACACAGCATGCAAAGCATGCTGAGTGAGCCCCAGCGGTGGCAGCATGCGGCGCAGCACCACCGCGGGTGCACCGTTCTGCATGAGGCTCATGGAGAAACTGGCTACCGGTTCAGGAGTACAGGCCTAATTGTGCATGCCAAACTGGTCACTGGCAGGTGGGGGGTTTCTCAGTGCTGTGTGCTGCAGCATGCACAGCGTGTACCAAGCATGCAATGGACCAATACTACAACGCATTCACAAGTGCCAGCCTAACACGGGCGCGCTGGGCGCGCAGGCCGTCGGAGCCGGTGCCACCGGCACGGCAGATGGTCCCCAGCACAGGCTACATGTGTGCGCAGCGCGCAGCGTTGCACACGCGCTGCAGCGTTCCAGACGGCCTCCGGGGTCGCACTCAAACTCGTTCGGCATGTGGCCCTCGCCGTCGGCACGTAGCGTGCCCAGCATACGGGTCACCGCAGTCGTTTGGCCCTCCAGCACCGACTCGTCCGCCAGAGCGGCTCTGATCTTTGCGGCGAGCATCGCCTCGATCTGCTTGCGAGCTTGCACCGCGTTCCAGTACCGCGTGCCAGGCAGGCCGTCCTGCAGCCCAAAGTTCTGCACCACGCAGAAAGTAAAGAGCAGCATACGTTCGAGAATACAGCAATGCGGGCTAGTGCGGTGGGTCCGCAGTGCATGGCCTCCATGCAATACTGCAACACCCTCAAGTTTGCCTTCAAGTGCTGCAGACTCATCCATGCAGCTGCAGTGCTTTATCCTGCATAGCGGTAGCCAGAAATGTCTCCGAGTTGAAAGAGGATAGCAGCAAGCTTAACTAAAGCACAGCTCCGAGTTGGGTTTGTGTGCATATGGGCCGAGCCGACTCGTCATCCCCGAGCCAGTCGCCGCTGACTAGGCCGCTGACTAGGCCAGGCCGTGCCGCACAGGTTCTTGCCCACCTGTTGCCTGTGTTTTCACTTCCGCCGGTTCAGACTTGCACCCTCCGCGTGTCATGTGAGAGGGTGCTGGGCCTCCCATGCCGCGTCAACCACAATGCTTGACCACATATGCATTGGATTGGATTGGAGCTATGAGCTCGGCGCAACCGACAACCGGCAGGGGTGACACATCTCGGCAGGGATGACACCATCAACAGGGTATGGTGTGGACAAGCTCCGCTCTGGCAGACCCACCCATCTCCAAGATGAGTGTCATGACTCATGCTGCGCAGTCAACCCCCACAGCGCAGCAGCGGGGCCCAGCACCTGGTGCCTGTGAGTGGACTGCACCATGCTGCGCTGACCCAGCGTGCTGTGTGCTCGGGTCCCAGCACGCTGTGTGACCCAGCACGCTGTGTGCTAGGTCAGCGTGCTGTGTGCTCGGTCAGCATGCTGTGTGCTCGATCAGCATGCTGTGTGCTCGATCAGCATGCTGTGTCCTCGGTCAGCATGCTGTGTGCTCGGTCAGCGTGCTGTGTGCTCGGTCAGCGTGCTGTGTGCTCGGTCAGCGTGCTGTGTGCTCGGTCAGCATGCTGTGTGCTCGGTCAGCATGCTGTGTCCTCGGTCAGCATGCTGTGTGCTCGGTCAGCGTGCTGTGTGCTCGGTCAGCGTGCTGTGTGCTCGGTCAGCGTGCTGTGTGCTCGGTCAGCGTGCTGTGTGCTCGGTCAGCGTGCTGTGTGCTCGGTCAGCATGCTGTGTCCTCGGTCAGCGTGCTGTGCGCTCGATCAGCGTGCTGTGTGCTCGATCAGCATGCTGTGTGCTCGGTCAGCATGCTGTGTCCTCGGTCAGCGTGCTGTGTGCTCGGTCAGCGTGCTGTGTCCTCGGTCTGCGTGCTGTGTGCTCGGTCAGCGTGCTGTGTGCTCGGTCAGCGTGCTGTGTGCTCGGTCAGCGTGCTGTGTGCTCGGTCAGCGTGCTGTGTGCTCGAGCTGACGGTTGCATTCCTTGTGCGTTGTGCGTGCAGTTCATGCCAATGTGTTGGGCGCCCGAGCTGCTTGTTTGTTTTGCTCCAAGCGTTCTTCTCTCCGCGCTGCTGGGGCCTGGACCACAGCGTAACACATAGCACGCACAGCACACAGCAGTAGCGGCGGGGGCGCACCGGGTCGCCCGAGATGGTGAGCTTGTTGAAGAGGCCAAACAGGTGGTCCAGGTTGGCGTCGGTCACCAGGGTGCCCATCGTCGCACGCGCCGCCACGCCAAACGCGATGCGCTTGCCCTCAAACTGCCACAGCACCTGCATTCCGCGGCGGGCCTGGGGAGGGGTGTCAAGGTCAAGTCGGCTACCAATGCAGGACACGGCTGCACATGAAACCGGGCTTGGCCTAGAGACCGGATTCCGGATCCCGGATGCTTGAGGCAGGCACCATGCAGTGGCAGTTTGGCTGCACTGCCACAGCATGATCTACCACAGTGTAACACTGTGATGGATCTAGGATTCAGCAGCGCCAAGGCAACAGCGCTGGCAACAAGCAAAACGACAAACCATCACAAAAGCCCCAAGGCCACTCTCCGCACGAGCAAATGCTCTACCACAGTGTAACACTGCCAGCATGCCATGCGCATCAGCCGTTGACGATGTGCAATTCTCAGCTGAGCCGTATAGAAGCCGTGCTAGTAGCCGGCTACTAGTACACTGGCAACTATAGTTGCTATGACCAGGAGTGTTGCGGACGGCTGGATGGTTGTCTGCTGTCGGTGACATGGAAGGCTACAGCTGCACCTGCAACTGTTCTGCATGTGAATGTGATCCCCAGGCCTTGTGCCTCTCAAACAAGCTTGTTTGAGCTTGTTACTTGTTGCTTGCAAACTTGTTTGAGCTTAAGCTGTATACTATATAACACTATCCTTAGTAAGATATTATCAGATTGCCATGTTAGTAGTGGAGCTAGTGAGGTGAATGCATGCACATCCTGGACTGCCAGAAGAGAGCACAGCTAGGGCTAGGGGTGCCAAGCGGTCCACTGTCTTCCCTGCCCTCGGTCTTCCCTCCCCTCGGCGCTGCTGGGGCCTCGATCTATCACAGTGTGACACGTGCACTCCTCCGTTGCAGTTCCACACCAGTTCAGGGCCTGGATCAGGAGAAAGCATGCAGCACACCTGCTCGCCACTAGTGGTGAGGCTCCGCACACGCTTGGTCATGTCTTGCACCATTAGGGGGAGCTGCAGTGTCATCACATTCTCCTGGGACAGAATGCGCATGATGCTTCTCTTCCATGGGTTCATCTCCTCCGGGGTGGGCTGCCGTCCTGCTATCGAGAAGAGCCGGACGTACTGATCTGCAGAGGCATTCGCAAAGTTGCGAGCGGGAGCCCTGGCGGCCAGTCGCTTTGCGAGCGTCAGCGTGGTGTGCCGAGGGTGTGAATGCATGGCGCCACGGCCAGCGTGTGCGCGTCTTGGGCGCTCTCAGAATCTGGAGAAGCGGCATGGACTATGCCAAGTCACACCTGGCCAGTTGCTGAAGAAACGTGTGTGGTCGCCAGAGAGAACATCCCGTACGGACTCGACATCCGAAAGCGCCAGATTCCACCCTCCCATGACAAGCCCCAGGTCGATGACGAAGGCTGTGCCATGCTCTTTGTGCAGCTCGCTGAGGTCCAGATCATTGTCAAACAAGTATTTCGACATGCCGATTAGCGGCCAGCCACGCACTACTGCAGCACAGCCGTGAGAGCTAACACCGCTGCTTGTCGCTCGAGCGCAGGCGAACTCGCTGAACAGCGGCACAAGACTCCTGGGCGGCGCGCACCAGGTAGCGAGTCCATCTCAATTTCAGCCAGCTCGGCTCTCTCAGATCCCCGCTCCGACGAAGCAGCGGAATTGCATCGAACCGCTCTCTTCGAAGCGAACACCGGTGGCGCAATTCGGACTGGATTGCACATGGAGGCCGTCTTGACCGAGCGCATGCGCGGTCGGGCCGCAGCACAGGCCTGAGACACCATGAGCCCGTCGAAGTTTTGCCTGCGCCGCGAATGCTGCTGGAAATCACGCAGTCCAAGCACTGATGTCGTACAGCGTCCAGAGCTGTTCCAACTGACCAGCTCACCAGGTGCATTCAATGTACGAGAGCGCTCAAGTATACGCTTACTGACACGCTTGCATTGTGACGTTTCCTGTACCGGCGGAGCAATATAGTATGAGGTGCGCCTAGGCGAGGCCGCGGTTATGCTGTGCATCGCCCGGGCCCGATCGGGCTCGCGCGCAGAACCGCGATGCGCGCTCCAGATATTCCATACATTTAAGTTACAGATGCACTCTGCATGGCAAAATGATTCATAGTCACGTCTCCCGCACGCTCGGCAAATCTGGTGCAGCACACACGTGCATGCCAGGCATTCATTGTTGCTTACACCTGCCTGAATAGCTGCTACACAGAGCAGTATGCTGCAGCTGTACTTAGTTTGCACACTTAGCTTGCACACTTGAGTGACAGTTTCGGATTCCACAGAAATGTTCGTGGGTGCCGTGGCTGCACCTAACCGCGAGATCGTTGTACGTTCGGCGTTTCGTCTTCGAGGAGACGTGTGCTAGCAACCGCGCCATGGGCCGATCATTTGGCATTGGCACGTCCATGAACTCCTCGATGCTCTAGCGGGTACAGTCATCTGCGGCTGTAGGCCTACAGACGACTGATTCGACTAGCGCGGTGACTGACCCACTGGCTCCTCGAGCCTTTGCCAGCGCGCAGTACCTGTGGCAGTTTGAGCTTGCGGCAACCTTGGACTCCTGCTACATGCCGTGCCTTTCAATAAAGTTCGAGTTTGATGCTTTCGATCATGCCACGCCTGTTCAAAGCGTCGTGTTCCGGAAGCCACTTAACGACCTCCATGCTCCGGGCCAAGCTTACGATAGCGTACACCACAGGTCAACCTCGCAGCTTGCTTAGAGCATCGATTGAGCGCGAACTGGGATATGTCCAATCTCAGGCGTTCGCGGTGACCCGGGGTCAAGGGCCAATGTGCGAGAGTGTCTTACTCAGACACTGCGGTGTACTCAGTCATAATGCATCATGATGGCCTACACGAACTATACTCAGATGCTATAGTATACTCAGTCATAATGCATCATGGTGGCCTACAAGAACTGCTGCACAAGGACAGTAGAGGCCTCCAATCCACGATGACAGAGTTCCTACGTGATGCAGGAGCAACGAGCTCGCTTGCAAGCAAGCAAACCGAATCCCAGCAAGCGGCCGGCAGCAAGCAGCCACTGTCCATCAACCACAATGCACTGCAACAACCGCACAAGGCACACCACCACCAGCCCACCAACGCCAATGCCATGCACTCCACATGCGCGATGACAGATCACCGCATATGACCAGGATGGAGAGTTGTTGACAAGTAATGCTTCAGTGCTCTGGGCTCAGCTGAGTGAGGCATTCTGGCAATCGATTTGGCCAACCTTTTACCAGTCATCGTCCGCACACTTGTAATCACAGGCGAGCCTGTCTTGCATGGAACAACTCGCTCACAGGCATCCTGTGCAATCACACAATTCATGCTCAGACCCGCCAATACGTGTGTAAGCTGTGCGCGTGGCTGTGTTCGTGGCCAGTGCACATGTTACTGTAGTCTGCCATGGCAGCATGCCGGTTACATTGTCGCAGGCCCGAAACGCAGCACTCACAGCCCTGCTGTGCACCTTCTCCGGTGCACCTGCTACACTTTGCTCCCTCATATGCATTCAGCACTCCCTGAGGTGAGTTTGATACTCGTTTGACAGTGCCAGGCGAAGCATGGCGCCTGCTGCAACTCTACACAGCACTCAGGATGAGAACGTTCAAGGGCACCGTAGCGGGTTACTGAAGCTGTTCTGTTTCAGCTTGTGCACGGCATTCGGCCATGGTGCATGTATTTCATGCACTTCCATGCTCGCCTGCCTCTATATTCCACCAATGTTCTGGGGCATACTCCTGTGACGCTTCTCATGTAGTCAGAACCAAGGCTACACTCGTCCTCGGTCAGCTCAGCCCTGGGGGGGCAGTAGCGCCACAGGCACGACAGAGCTGCCGTATAGACCCCGCTACCTCTCGTGAGCGCACAGGTCTGCCCTGTGCAGACGACCGAGTGCAGCAAAGGTGAGAGAAATGAGCCTTTGGATGCCACAGCACCCAGCATGACCCGATCCGGCATGACCCAAACAGTTCACGGGCGAGGCTGCATGCCTGGGCAGCGCCACTCCGGCACGGCAGGGTTGGAGCGCAGTATGGCGCCTCTGCGGCTGAGCCCTGATGGCATGCCCACAGGTTGATCACCGATCAACTCATCTACCTGGATCTTGGCCGGCACGCCTGTGCGTGCTGCGGAAGTTGCAACAGCATGCACCAGGGGTGAGACCTCTCGCCACATGCTGTGCCGCTCACTTTCCCCGACCGCGTCAAAATTGCCACAAGCTCGGCCGCACAGCACACGTCCATGCCCACCAGTCGCAGCGGTCAAACGTGTGTCTGCATGCATGTGTGCCAAAACAGCACGCAGCACAGCCTCACACGACAGCCGCCGACTGTGATCGAAGCGTTGAGGGTCGATGCAGGCGCAGCACACAGCGCGAAGCACACCCATCACGCATGGACACGGCTGTATATGGCAGCAAGGGGCAAATCGCACCGCGTAGCACGGGTGTGCAGCGCACTTGTGCATCGTAGCAGAATTACGCAATGCTTGCGGCACAGACCGGCCGTGGCCACTGGCATACACCACAGCCATGCATGCGGTCATGTGGCCATGCCAAATGTGTGTCAGAAGGCGCTACTGTGGGCAGGGTCATGGCTGGGTTCCCAGCCATGGGTGCTCCGGATGTCTCAGGAGAGGGAGGCTCATGAGAGAGCGTGGGAGAAACCACGCATCGCAGCGAGGGCGGTGGCGGCGCGGCGGTCGAGGGAGCCGTCTGCGATGCCCGAGGCGGCCGTGCTGCGGAAGTCGGATTCGGGGACGACGCCGGTCAGGATGCACGCTGTGGCCAGGGGCGGCGGCAGCACGACGCCGAGGGCGGTGACGACGTTGCAGATGTACTCGAGGTCCGTCGCGAGCTGCAGCGAGCCCTGCATGCATGCGCGAGCTGTGGTCACACCGCGCGAGGACTGCATGCGTGTGCGGGGCCTGCGGTGTCGCGGGACTTGGCGGCCACATGCGTGACGGCAAAGGCAAGACGGCAAAGGCAAAGGCAGTCACAAAGGGCAACGCTTGACTGCCTTAGTGATGGCGACCCTGAAGGGCCCTTGCCTAGATCAGAGGCTGCATGCGTGCCAACGGGAGTTGCAGTTTGCAGCTGCAGGAGTTGGGAAGAGGTGGCGCCCCTGTCAGGAGCAGGTCACATGATCCATGACCCTGGTGCGCGCATGTGTTGGTGCAAAATTTCAGCATCTCCTTGCAAATCAAACACATGCCATGACTGCATGGCTGTGCGAGGACATGCGCACCATGTGGCCACATGTGTCCCCTAACAACAGACCACGCGGCGAGGCCCCACCCCGTCACACAGGCACGTGTGCCCCACCACAGCACGCAGCACGCGGCGTGGCCCCACCCCCGTCACACAGGCACGTGTGCCCCACCACAGCACGCAGCACACGGCGTGGCCCCACCCCCGTCACACAGGTACGTGTGCCCCACCACAGCATGCAGCACGCGGCGTGGACTCCGGAGCACACACCTTGGAGCCGAGCTTCGGCAGCGCGAGCACGCGGCGCTGCAGCTCTTCCACGATACTTGAAGCCGCGCGGTCCAGCCACTCTGTCGCGAGAGTGCCGTCGCCGCCGCCGGCCGCATCGGCCGCTGTAGCGGGCGTGTCCTCCGGCACGAGGACCTCCAGGAGCTGCGGCAGCGTGATGAGGAAGTCGCCGATGGTCATCGCAAAGGCGGAGGGGTAGGGTGCAGCGGCCGCAAGGTCTTCGTCCGGCGCGATCGCCTGCCACGTCACCGACATCCCCGACATCTGGACACTGCGATCGTGTGGGGCGATGATCATGTGTGCACTTGCGGGAGAGGCACAAGAGTAGAAGAGAGAGAGGTGTGCAGTGCACAAGGCGTGTGTGATAGAAGCCAGGTGAGCAACGGAAAACGCAGCCGGCACGGCACGAGGAAGCGCAGCGCACCTCCTCTAGTGCGCGCTTGCACGGCCGCCGCAGCAGCGCTAGCAGGACCTCCTCCACAGCGGCCTCCATCGACCCCACTGCGGCAAAGGCCTTTGGCAGGATGAGGTCCGTCATGCGCTGCTGCGCCGCTGACAGCACCTCGGCGTCGGCGGGGGAGTCGCTCAGCCGCCACAGCACGACGTCGGCGCGCTGGTCCGGCACAGCACGCCGCACGGCGGCCTCCAGCGCATCGCCGCCGCCGGCCGCCGCGGCCTCTGCGAGTGGCGCCAGCACCGCGAGGCGCCGCCGCGCCTCCGCGTCGGCCGCAGCGGCGGCCCGCCGCGCCGCCGCGGTCACGAACGGCAGTCGCAGCAGGTGCGGCGGCGGAGCCGCCGCTGCGGCCGAGGCCGCACCGCCTGTCGGCAGCGCCCGCATGCGCGCCTCCAGCGTGGCGAATGCACGCGCCACAGCGCCGTCAACCACTGGGATGAGCTGTGGCAGGTGCAGGGACGCGGTCAGCGCTTCGCAGCGGTCTAGCGCAGCACGCGCAGCATGCTCCACAGCACGCGGTGCCGCGATGAGTGCATCAACGTCAACCTCCGGCTCCTGCGATGCTGCAGCGCCGCCCGGCCCCACCGCAACTGCGCTGTCCACCTGCACATGCGCCCCTGTCAGCTAAATCCTTTTGCAAAGGCCACCCCATCCACATACCGCGCGACGCGATGATAAGGTCGCTGCTCCACAGCACGCCAAGCCACAGGCAAGCAGGCGACACCTGCGGCCTCCCGGCTCAGCGACGACTCGCTGCTACCCAAACAAAATCAGCACACCGGCAGAAGCAGCACAGATGCATGCAAGCACAGCATGCAAGCACAGCATGGCACCACGGAACCATGACACAGCATGCCGCCTGGCACGCACAGCGCACCTCCTCGTTCAGCACGATGCCGTCCAGCTCAGCATACTTCTGCACAAACCGCTCGAACGGCTGGAAGAGGGGGTGTGCGAGGGAGGACATGACGGCGCGGTCGGTGTCGGGGAAGCGGGTGCGCAGCCCGGTGCTGCAGCGGGTGGTGGCAGAGAGGAGGAAGGTGACTGTCTTGAGCAGCTGGCGCGGGTTGTGCGCCTGGTCGGGCAGCGCGAGGCTGTCGAGCACCGGCTTGACGAAGCCCTTGAGCGCCACTGACAGCGCCTGCACCCCGCGTTCTGACGTGAACACCGTTACAAAGGTATTCTCCACAAGGTGGTAGAACACCGAGGCAGGCAAGCATGGCCATGCATCAAACGCATGAACCATGGCCAGTCTCACATGAGAGCGCGGTGAGAAACTTACAGGAGTATTTTGCACAAGCTGGCAGAGAAAATATGTAGACATGTTGCGCAAAGCTCGAAATCCGTCGGTGGTGGTCAAAGCCAAACACGAGCTGAAATAACGTGGTCAAAGCCATACATGAGCTGAAATAAAACAGTGCCAGATGCGTACTGTGCCCAAGCCATACATGGAGGTCTCGACACAACGGGATCATCTCCCCTGATAAAACGCCAATCGAGCGCGGCATGCACATGTACAGCCAGTCCTCGAACCCACGCTCATGCACCACTGGTAACACCACTCAGCCAGTCAGTGGATACAGCGGAGCTGGCATGTGTGCCCGGGTATGGAGGACAGACTGTGTCATGCCATGCTTGTTGTGGCTGGAATGTGGTCGGGTGATCGAGCCTGTTGGCAGAATGATGTGATTTGTCTTTGAACGACCAGGAGCAGCAGCACAGGTGCATGTCGGACGACCCGGCTGAAGGAGGCACTCGAAGCGTGTGAGATTTTGTAGTCACACCGCTTTAACAGCTGTGTGCCTCGTCATGCAGGGTCAACACAAGAAACCTTTCATGTTTCATTCAGAGCGCCTGACACGTTCCGTTGGGACGCGAGGAAAGGGCAGCGAGAGGTGACGGCCAGTGCAGGAGCACACCTGAAGGAACAGAGCTGGCTGCTGCTGTGGCAGGACGGCTGTCAGCCACTGCTGCTCCGCAGCTACAAACTGCAGCAGCTGCTCGTGCCACCGGGGCAGCCAGTCTTCCACTGCAGCCTGCAACCTCCGCACAGCCTGTCAGCTGGGGCTGCATATCTGTCAACTGTCACCGCCATGCGTTCAGATCGGTGCTCCAATCAGACCTATCACGCCTGAGCGAGACCCCAACCTCAAACACCGGTGCGATGTTCTTGTGCTGTGGTACAGTAGCAGCTGACATGCAAGGGCAATGTGAAGACACGCTGTGTCGCCATGCCTTCACTAGCTGCTTGAAGCGTGCATGACTCCGACAATCAGCTCGTGTAGCATCACCGGCTCTCGCATCACTCTCTTGAGTCATGCCATTGCAGAGCACTCTCAGGAGCCACGGCCGGAGCTGCTGCCTTTGCATGATTACCGGATAGAAACAAGTCGGGTGTGGTGGAATCATGCCTGGGAAGAGGAGAGCGCCTGGAAGGTGGTGCTGAGCGTGATGCTGACGTGGCGCACGTACACCTCCTGAGCCAGGTCCTGCTTATCCACGCTCGCCAGAGCCTGCCACACCTGCCGCACCACATCATCTGCACAGAGCAGCTTGATATGAGCAGCTTGATATGAGCAGCTTGATATGAGCAGCTTGATATGAGCAGCTTGATATGAGCAGCTTGATATGAGCAGCTTGATATGAGCAGCTTGATATGAGCAGCTTGATATGAGCAGGTTGACGTCACGATGCTATCACATCACTAAGCCACCTACCCTGGGTGCACCCCCCGACTTTCAAAACACCATTCGCTTTAGACTGGCACCGATTCTGCTCGGGTTGCTGATCAAGTAAGGCTCTCAATCTCCCGAAAGTGTTTCGAGACAGTGGTCCAGAGAACAGCGCACATCGTGGGAGCAACAGGGATGACCGCAACTCGACTCTTGGTGCACAGGAGTGGTTGAGTGGCTGAGTGAGAGTGCACAGTCATGCCCTGCGGACCATCGCACGCGCCCTTGGTCATGTGCGTCGCATTCTCTGCTGGGGAAGCAGGATCTGCTTTGCGGCGGTTGTATTGCCGCGTGTTTCCGTGCACTCGCTTGTATCTACGTGCTGGCAAAGCAGTGGCGAGGGTGGACATCTCTGTTGGGGAAGCAGCATCGTGCTTGGCGGCGGCTTTGGGTCCACATGATTCCATGCGCTCGTTTGTAACTCCGTGCTGGCAAAACAGTGGCGACGGTGCAGGGAAAGTCTCTGCTGGGGCAGCCGCGAGGATTGCACCTTGTTTCTTGTCTATCGCGTCAGCAAGCTTGGGCACTGAGAGCTCCTTCACCCGTGTCTCCAGCATGGCCACCTTGTCAGAGACGCCGACAAATTCAGGCACGTTGACGAGCGAGTCAACACTGGAGCGCATCGTGGCGAGGGCGTCCAGCATCTTGGGCATGTCCGCCTTGGCCATGATGTCATCGAGGCTGTCGTACAGTGCCTTCAGCGTGGATGCCTCCTGCACCACAGTCCTGACGTTGCTGGTTCAGTGAGAAAATGCGACGAGGATTGTCCTGCCTACGCGAATTGGTGATCATGGCATGGCTGGATATCGTGTTATGTATCTTCCACCACTGGATACCTCTGCCCGAGTCGGACAGCAGGGCACTGCAGATGCCTAGGTATATGCGCTACCTTGGGCAGCAGTGTCGAGTATGATAGGCTTTCAATGAAAGTTACGGACATGCAGAGCACAGAGGAGATGACTGCGCAGACACTCTGTGTGGCAAAGTACTCCTGGCCGGGCCGGATTGGCGATGCATGACCTCAGGGCGCACCTGCAGCGTTTTCTTGGCGGTGAGCATGCGGGACTTGACGATGTGCAGTTTTTGTAGCCTTGACGCTGCTGCTGAGCACTGTCGCTCGTCTGCTGAGATCTGCACCGAGAGGCTGTCCACCGAGTCTGCCATTCCAGCGAGGTTGCCACGGAGCCGAACAATTTCGCTCGTGACGCTACCGAGACGAGACGCAATGAGCATGCTGGCCTCGTACAGGCGCTGCTCGGCGTCCTCGGAGGCTAGCTGGACCTTCATCTCCAGCTCTGGCAGGTACCTGTACTGAGGATGGGCAGTCGCATATATCATGCCTCAGATCCAGCCAGGTCAGCACTGTCATGATAACAGCATCTTACTTGTCCAGTTGCTCCGTTTTTGGACAGTTGGTGCATGCTTGGTTGATCCAGTCCTTCGCATTGAAAGAAGGACTGCTGAAAGCTGATCGGTCCATGATTTCGATCAAGCGCACGCACAGTAATGAGATACTTCAAATTAAAGTTTGTAATACATCTTCGAGATGTTTTCACGGCGACATTCGTGGAAGAGGACAAACGACGAATGCACGTCAGTGTTGGTCACAGCATTCGCAATCAAACATACAATCTACAGGATTCGTTTTGTACAACACCATGCACACTAATAAACTGTGGCATACTTTCCGTCTCCTGTTGTGGCCTTGACGTAGCGTGCTGCTGCTATTGATCGCGCGCAATCGTGCACGCGGTGCATGGCTACAAGGCCCACACAGTTTTCAGCCGCGACTGAGGTGCCTTCCTCGCTTTTCAAAGGTGCGAGTGAATTGGCTGCAACACCACGCATACTCAAATCCGATCTTGTCGCAGTCTAGCAACTTGCTTCTGAATCATGCGCATGGAGCGCATCTGAGTATCCGCGCTAGGTCTGTAGACAGAGTACCAGCGGAGGCACCAACATCATGCTTCGTAAAGCTCTCAATAGAGATGTTCTGTCTAGGTCGTGGGCTCTCATGCAGAGCCGCGGCGTCAAGGAGAGCACCTTTCTGAAAGGCATTCCAGTCGATCCTGAAGCGGAAGTACAGCTGCCAATGATGCTGAAGAAAGTACTTTCAGACGTGCAAGAGAAGATCCCTGAAGGGGTTCCGTACAGAACAAACGTGGAGAGCTACTGCAACAAGTTCTTGAAGATCATTTCAGATGCGCCCTCCCAGGCTGAAGCCGAGGAAATTCTTGGCCGTCAATACGAAGAGCTGATCGTTGATGCAACGAAAGAGATGCACCTGGTGGAGACCATGGCCTTGTGGAGGCCTTGGGAGCACCCTACAGACCATGTACCACAAATGTTTGACAATATTAGAGACATCCCAACCAATGTCAACGCATTTCGGGAGTTTCAACACGAGCTTGGCAATCAATAGCTCGTGCAAGGGGTATTGGATATGTAACTGATGTTGAGTTCCGCAAGATGTCTCAGCAGCACACCGACACGGCATGGATCATAGTCTGGCCACTGTCATTGGAAACGTGGCACAGTTTCATGACACAGCGTTAGCACCATTCATCTATGCGAACAACATGCAGAACAATACATATGTGAGGGTGTAGATTGTTGCAATCCATGCTTTCCGGTTTGTGCTTGCATGCAGGTAAGCGCCAGGCCGGTTCAATCAACAAACAGCATTGCGTAATTCTGTCATGGCATTACACGACAAGGGCACACATTCCGATGCTATTTGCTCAGATCTCAATGCTGAATCACGCTCAAGAGCTATTCAATCTGGACGCTGTATTCCGCAATTTCGTGTACATTTTCCCTGCTGGAGAACCCAAAATCAGCGCACAAATAGAGTCCCGGGCCACTCGGATGTTTTGGAAGTTTCCAAGGATGTGAATCTTCGTGTCCGCCAACACAATCCGCGTGTGCGAGGCATTCTCAATGGTGAATTTGGTTTTACCGTCTTTGCCAGATATGCGGCCAATGGCCCGGGACAAATGCTCACCCTTCAAAGTCTGCAGAGCAACACAGCGGTCAGTTCCACCTTCTGAAACACTGCCCCTCGACACCTGTGATCGAGGAGCAGCTGCCCATGCACAAAGCTGACATCGTTGAACGCTGCATGTTCAAGCAGAATAGGTCACAGCTAGTATTTATATTGATCCACAGCCGCCCGGGGAACATAGCTGCGGTGACAGCCAGGACCGTTCCTGGAACCATGACGACTGCCAGCCAGGACACAAAGCGATGCCATTGGGCTCATGCAGTGCAGTGACAGCAAATGCTGCAGATGCTTCCGGCCACTATACATCACATCAATTACTAGAACCATCAGCAAGATGTGCAGCGGATGCACACGGATGATCGCAGGAAGCTGAGCGGCTGTCACTGCAGATGACCAACAAGCTGTGGCACACCTTCACGTCCTTGATCTCAAACGTCTCAATGTACAAATTGTCCATGCGGATGAGAGCCAGCGCGTCCTTCAGTTCAAAGCCTGCACTACTTCTGTTTTCGACACCTGTCCGCTCAGCAGGTCAATCACTGTAGGACAATTGGGGCCCCATAGGTAACTGATTTACATCCATCTAGCCACTCGGCATGACAAACAATTGTGAACAATGGGGAGCAGAATGCTTGCAGATTTTTCGCGTTGCGGATTCGGAGGTTTGGACTGTGGGACAGCACTGCCACGAGGCGATGTGTGAGGTCAGGTGCAGAAGCATATGGCAGCTATTGGATCGCACCCAGCAGATATGCGTGTACATAGTCTGCAGCTTTCTGCAACAATCCCGTGTCCATTTGCTGCTTGGTTGTCTTTATTTCTACCTGCACGCAGCGACAGGCTTGAGGACAGGTAGAATCTCTGCAGGACATTGCACAGATTTGCATGCAATGCTATGCAGTCAAGGTGAAACGGCACTGTGACAACAGCACCGCCCACGAAGGCACGCATTGACATATAAGCTGAGATAACGTCAGTGTACGTATCAGTGAAGATCTGTGATGTGTTCATATAGGTTCCACATGGATCTGAGTTGGGTGTAGAACATACTGCCAATTCGTCCGAGACAGACAAGCCAGTGGACGGATACAGGTGGCATGCACAGCAAGCAAATGCAGAGTATTGTGTGTATCACAGGTTAAAGCACCGAGCACAACAACCTCGATGAAGATCATGGGATCAAGCAGACCGACATGCCCAGAGCTCACGCGATGATGGAACAAAAGCATGCCTTCCGGGTCTTCAGGTTCATTCGCATATCCAGCTTGAGAGCTTCTGTGACTGTCTTGTATATGTCCATCCATGTTGTTTTCAATGGCGTCATGCGATGCTGTGGGACAGGTATCTGCAAAGACAGCCTTGTGCAAAGTGATTCAGATTGCATGCTTGGCGTCTACGACGTGATTTGCCATCCATAGACCCAACAATTACCATTAACTAAAGCCAACCGGCACGACCGGTCGCAGACTGAGACGCAGGGACTGCTTGACAGGCACAGCTCAACATGCCGCAGAGACCGTGAAATCATGTTCAGCCCGCAGTTCGAAGCAATTATCACAAGTCCAACAGGTATCCAGGGAGCTCGGCTGTGGCGATGATCGGCTCGGTGTGGAGTTACCAGGCTTTGCTGCCATGAGTATGACACGGACATGGGCCACTACAGGAGAGCGCGACAATGTCACGTCAAGGTAAGCGCACCCGCCGAAATTCGACCTTCTTGCCCGAAGCAGTCGTTGCTGTAAGAGGTGTAAACTTCGGTTTCTCAGGAAGCTCAATAGGACTGGCCGCATCTGTCGTCGGCACCATGACGTCGTCGGCCGAACGCGCTGGTCCTTCATTTGGGACACTTGTCCGATCTACCTTGGGCATATTGCTGCTTTAGCTCCCTAGTTTTTTTCAGCAGATAGTTTGATGATTTGTCGGCAATGCGCAATCGACTGGAACCAAAGAAAGGCTTGCAAGCTCAGGAGGTACAGCCAAGGGGTGAGATTCACACGCGATTGCTGTCCTGTGAGTTGAGATATTGACGTACAATTTCAAGTGCTACTTCGCGCCAAGGGAACTTTGCTGCATTAATGCCGACCGCACTCAACAGATCTCTGCAGCACGGAGACGCCGCTTCGCGCGCACTACGCGTCGCGTCACATGTGGCTACTGGGTTCCAGACGGTACGTTCTTCACCTGTGCACATTGCCGTGCTCATCTGCATAGGTTTTGTCGCTAGTGATCATTCTGGCGGATAAAGCGCATAACAGAGCTGCAGATAGCAATAACTACCTCGCTACATACCGTGCTACTTGCCTGCGCGGCATTTTTATGTGCACAGTACATCAATGTAGACAGCACAGCTGCTCCCTTCCAAGGCGATTTGCGCCTAGATAGACCTTGCAATGAGTGCGCGTGCTTCTGAAGATGTGGACGTGCATATTGGCAACATGCGCGTCAGCTCTGATGGCACTGTAAGGCGAGCACAGAACGTCAGCAACACAGAGCCCAGTCACACAGTTTCTTCCCAAGCAGTTGACGACCACGACCATCAAGCTACATACTATCATGATGCTGAACTTGACGTCGGCGGGCGCCTTGGCGATGGATCTGAATCGTTTGACACGGACGCTTGCAGTATGGACTCTGTTATGCAAGACTATCTTGACAACATTTCTCAAGACAACATGTACGCTGTTGCCGATTCAATTGCCATAACTTGCCAGTGCTATATTCCTCCTACATGTTCTAACAAGCTCTGGGCCAGCTTCAGTGCACCTACACAAGTGGCAGACATGCAAAGCGCACGCAGCTGCCTCTTTGCATCCCAACGCACCAGGCCATGCAGGGAAGTCAGTCAGGGCTTTATGAACTCATTTCGAGCTCGGCACATAGACGAAATTTTCGGCTGCGAGTCCTTTGAAGACGATGATGCAAGCCAATCATTGTCCCCCCGCTGTGCTCAGACAACTCCGGCTTCGCATAGCCACCCTGCTGCTCGCAGCACGTCTGAACCGCCTCCAGGGCCTCCGGCACATGCATGCACAGAGAGCCCCGCGTGTCCGTCCAGCTGCCAGGCGCCCCTCTCAGCCATGCCCCGATCCGGGCACGCAAGCGATTGGCTCAGCTCTGAAATGTTCGCCCTTGCGAGTGCCTGTCGCCAGAGCCGCGAACAGGGGCTCCGTCCATCTGCAAACAGCAGATCACAAAGCATTCCTTCCCACATGGTTACCACGGCCTCTCTAGCCATGGCCGATGCCCACTCCGGCGCCACACCCCCTCCCGACACAGACGATGCAGCCACAGCAACCGCAAAAATCAAACCACCCATCAAGATGAGTCAGCTGAAGGGTAGGATTTCGAAAGGCAAGAAAGACAGGAAGAAGCTGCAGAGGAAGGAGCGGCGGCAGGAGCGGGCCGGCGACGTCCGCCTGCCAGCCCTCAAGCCAAAGAACTCTTTCCAAGGCTTCAACCCCCTCGCGATCTCTAAGGCCCTCCGGCACTTTGTCCGTGATGCTGCAGCCGCCGACTCTGCCGCACAGGCCCGGTCTGCCGAGATGTGGCTCAGGGGATGCCCTGAGGATGTGCAGCGGGTGTGCCGGCCTGATGCGAGCGGAGGGATCATCGTGCTGTGTGGCATGCTGGCAGAGGGAGCCGGCTGGGCGGGGAAAGCGGCACGGCTCTGCGGGGTGAGTCCGGAGATGTCTGTGCTGCCGGATGGGTCACACGCGCTGCGCATGGTGCGCGGGCCGGCGAGTGGTCCGTCTGGGCGCTGGCGCAGCGTGTCGTGTGCGGAGGACGGCACCCTGCTTGCGGCGCCGTCGGCGTTTATGCAGCAGATGATTGGGCAGGCGCTGCGGAACGTGCAGTCGCTGCGCAGCGCGGCGGAGCCGACGGCCGCGGCGAGGGGGCGTACCGGCAGGCGGGGGCCGCCAAGGGCGGTGTCGCAGAAACGTGGCGGTGGCGGCGCGGGGCCGGGGGCCCGCCACGGTGCAATGGCGGCACAGGTGGCAGAGCAGCCGACGGCGTTTGTCAGCGGCGGCGTGATCCGCGACGCCAGGAGCGACCGTATGGTCATCCCTGCCGCCGCCAGGGTTGGGTTCGCGAGCGGGGCTGCAGGTGAGGCGGCCGGCGCGGCAGGTGGCACAATCGGGGATGCTTCCGTGCATGGCCTTTCATGCATGGAGGACAGGGCCGGGGTGGTACCCCTGCAGCTGGGGGCCGCGGTGGATGCTGCTGAGTCAGCGGAGCGTCTCGGCCAGCCCTGCCATGCATGTGGAGACGGTGAAAGCACAGCGCCGGCCGCGGGGCAGCTGCGGCCGGAGTCTTCAGGCGCGGATGCGGACATGCATGAGGCCGCGGAGGTGGCTGGCGCAGGGCTTGGTGCAGCAGGGAGGGCTGCTGCTGTGAGCCCTGTAGCCGTGGCACCAGAGCAGGAGGCACGAGAGGAGCGGCCTCTGTCACCACCGCAGCGGCTGGGGCTAGGGCTTGGCGGCGGCACGGGGGTCAACAGCTGTGCGGCTGCGGCGGTGGACATGGCCGGCCGTGCAGCTGACGGCAGGGGGGCGTCTGCGGAGGCGCAGGCGGCGGGACCGGCACAGGAGGTGGCGGCAGATGCGGTGCCGCTGTTTGAGCTGGCGTTTGAGGGCTTCATGATCGGTGGCGGCTCTAACGGCGTGAATGATTCCCCCTGGGTGTGTACAGCCCGCTGCATGCTAGCTGCTGTCCTGAATATTCTCTCAGTAAGAGAGAGTATGCATGCGTGTGTCAGTCGCAAATCACAACAGTGTGAGCGAACGGGTGCCGTGCGCCCTTCTGAGAGACTGCAGGAGTGGGAGGCTGATGGCTGCCATTGGTACCATGACGTGCGCTGTGAATTGCAGGCCGCTCGGAGCGCCATGCCGGGAGCGCCTGTGCGAGACGGAACAGAAGTGGAGGTCACTGCAGAGTTTGCCAGCGCGTACGTGCCGGGCTGCCTGCCGAATGACAACTCCCGCCTGGCGAAGAAGGCCCGCAAGAAGGCTGCCAAGGAGTCCCGTAGGGCCGTAAGGTACATGCCACTGCCGCTGCTCATGATTTGAGCACCAGCGCCATGTGCCCGTGTTGTCCGGCTCAGTGTTGTCTGCATTCTCTGTGTCTGCCTGCCTTTTCAGTGTGTGCAATAGTTGCAGAGTATACCTCTTTCGCACTCCTGGGTTCAATACTGTGCAAAACTGTGCTGCTGCCTGGCGTTGCATGTGGATCCTTGATGATGCCTGGTCACTGGCATGGCTTTCAGTCACCAGACATGTTATGATAGCTTTTGGCACCTGTGAGCATGAGAGAGTGGGTGCGGACGCATGGTGCCACACAGGCATGTCTGACCACTGGCCATGCCTGGTGACTGAACAGAGACATGCCTGTGTGGCGCCACGCATCCGTGCTCACTCTCTGATGCTCTCAGGCGCCTAAAGCTGTTATGAATCATGACCATTATTCCGTTTCAGCTCCTGCCGTTCTGTGCTCGGTGTTGATGTTCCCTCCAGCTACTATTCAAACCCATGGCCAACTCGGCATGATTCCTGATCGGCATTCCTCTTTGATCTGAATCATACACAACCAATCCTACCTCCGTGGGCAGATCTGTCCCTGTTCGCATGCTCAGAATCGCCGCCGTTCTTGCTGCAGGCGTGGGCACGACTCCACAGGTGCAGAATCTGCCACAGGAGGCCTGGGCTCACAGCTGCAACACGGCCAGGGCAACCCGGGCTTCGGGGCGTTTGAGCAGCACACGCGGGGCATCGGGGCCAAGCTGCTCAAGCAGATGGGCTATCAGGAGGGCCAGGGCCTGGGGAAGGACAGCCAGGGCATGGTGGACCCCATCCAGCCGCGGCGCTGGCAGAACCGGGCCGGCATCGGCAAGGTGTAGTGGCGTCCGGCTTGTGTTTCTCAACACATGGCCGTGACAGTTCCAGGCGCCGGGTGGTTGATGTGTATGCAGTGTTGCAAGATGTTATGGTGACACACTTGGTTTACAGTGGCGGTCGTCTGACTGTAAGCGTGTGACTGTTGCTGTGTGACTGTGTGTCAGCGTATTGTACCAGATGGATTTTGTGAGTATGTCAGGGTGCTGGGAGACATCTACATCTCACGGCACAAGCCGCCCAGCGCAGCATGTGTACATATATTTGCTTGTTTGATCACGCCGCATACAAAACAGTGTGACACCTGTGAGCAGTGCATAAATCGATACCAGTCCTGCAGCCAGCCAGTAGTGTTGTGGCCAGAGGTGCTGTGTGCAACTTGAAATCTTTATGACTGCATTTGCGAGCGGTGCACGGCCGAAAACGGCTATCAAGAGAACGGACAACAATTCCAGAACACTCATAAACATGTAGTCCTTGTGGCAGGTTTTGCATGGAATGCTAGTGGTTGCGCCTTCATACCAGTACTTGATTGCCAACTGCGCTGACAAGTACGAGTGTGTTACCGCAGCCGCACGACTGCACACCCAGCAAGTGAACGTGTCACGGTGCATCTAATGGAAAGATATAGACGTGACTATTCCTACCAAGAGTTTGCGTTCGGCTTCCATAGAGCTGGCGATGGGCCAGGTCGACGCACTGAGCGCAGTCCTCAACTGCAACCCGCCACTTCACAGCCGCATGTCAAGCCCAGCCACACGTCATACCCGTTCTTTAATCAAAGGTCAGTTCCCGGCTCAATCATGCATCGAAGGGGTGCATGCAATAGTGACTCGCGCGTTCCCAACGTTTCGTTTCAATCCGCAATTCAGCTGTGCCGAGCTCTGAACAGCCACGCACTGCAGAGCCCGTGAGCTTCCCAGTGACTGCCACCCTGCCATTCGCTGCTCAGAGAACTGTGATTTGCGCACATCAGCTTCCGGCACTAGCGAGCGTACACCCTTGGAGTGCATGCAAGTTATGCATGCAAGCTAACTTGTCCGAAAGACCGAACATGCCCTGTTAAAGGTACCGCGTGGCATGCAATGGATTCGACGGAGGGATGATCGGCTCGAGCTGCACTCAAAGCGGGCACACGGCCTGTCGCCAACGCAAAGATTATGGTGTGCCACCACCCGCAAGCCCCCCGGCCCCTCGACCGCCTTTCCTTCGCTGTGCACCCCCCTTCCCCCCACCACCGCCCCCTCCAGATCTTCTACAGCCAGACCACAGCCACTGCTGCCCATTGCCGCAGCATCCCCCCCCACCACCCCCCCTTGCGCCGCTCCCCTCCCCAGCGCCATCCCATCACCTCTGCCCTCACCACCCCTCCTGCCCCATCCCAGCAGCCCCCAACCCCCAGCCGCTCCCGCAGCACTACGGCCCGCCGCAGCCCACCGCCCCTCCCATCATCCAGCAGCACTTCTGCTACATCATACATCCCCTGCCCCCCCCGCCACCCCCCCTCCCTTGCCCACCACCGGCCAACCACCTCCACAGCTCCACCCACGCAGCCCACCCACAACCCACCCTGGGCCGCAGCCCATCGCAACCCTCCCTCTCGGATTTCACCATCCAGATCCTGAACGCTCCGACCCCGCCCAGCCCGACCCCGGCGGCCGCCTGGCCGCTCGCCAAGCAACTCTCAGTGGCACCTTCCCTCTCTTCCCAGCCCTCCTTCAGGTCCACCGCAACCATTGACAACCTCGACTGCCACACTAACCGGGGCCCGCAGCCGACCTGCAGCAGCCCCTGGGACGAGAGACCTTCGGAGCGCCCATGGCTGGGAGGCCGCGGTGCCTCCGCCGCACGCTCCAACGGTTGCGCGCAATGCGGCAGCGCGACCCAGTGGCACCCGTCCATGCAGATGGCCGTGCAGGCGAGGCGTGCGGCACACAGACACTGGTCCATGATGCCGGCAAGATCAGGCCATGCGAAGCGGATGGCGACCGCGGGAGAGCGCAAGCAGGATCGGCTGCTGAAGCCGGCAACAAACACCCACAAGAGCCGGCCACAGAAGGCGTCGGTGAAGGCTCCTGCCTCCCGGACAAAGGCCTCGGGTGATGTGCAGAAGAAGGCTCAGGTGCTGCAGTCGATGCGCAAGCTGTCGCTGTCGGTTGCTGGTGCGGGGTCAAAGACGGAGGACTCCGAGTCAGAGGGGTCTGCAGAGACGAAGCTGCCTCAGGTGAGCTGTCGGTCAGTTCCAAGGAAACTGCTGGCATTTTTCGTTGCACACAATGAAACGCATGTACTGCTGCTCCAGTATTGCCCTGTGGTGCCCTTGGATGGTTCAAATGACAACCTGCTGCGTGGCCGATGTCAAATGAACCAATCAAGAGTTGGTCGGGAGATGACCATGAGCTCACCGACCTCATTATAGGCTTGTGCACTGTATTACTTGAATTGGCGGCAATGCAGAGTCAGGAGACATCGTGCAAGCCGCAGCCGGGCACCGTGCTCAACGAGGCCATGCCTGCGCTGGCCGCGGCCATCACCAAGACTCAGAGGAAGCGGGCACGAAGCAAACGAGCAGCAGCAGCGAAGAAGGCTCAGGAGGCCCTGGCCAAGGCCACGCCTGAGGAGGCAACTGGGGCTTGCAGGAAGGGGAAGGCTGCTCTCGTGGCAGCCAAGCAGGCTTTGGCTGCTGCGAGTGTGCCAGCCTTCCAGGCAGCCACTGTCAAAGATGAACGTGCACAGTTTGATGACAAGACGCATGGCGTGTATTTGAAGGAAGATGTCAAAGATGAGTGCAGTTAGGAATGCGAGGATGAGGAATGGTCAAAGCCATGTGCAGCGACCGGGATGCGCGTGTCACTGGGCTTCAAAGAAGGCGTCATTGCAGATGTGAAGCTAGAGGCGTCGACAGAGGCAGGCCTGGAGCATTGTGTTGAGGAGGGCGAGTTGGGCGAGGCGCTGAGTGGGGCTGATGTGGCCTCCCTGGGAGATGTGGCCTCCTTGGGGGCACGGGCAGCGGTCGTCGAACAGGCAGGTGCGGCCCACCCTCCATGTGAGTTTTGCTATCCTTCATTGAGAATGGGATGGTTTTCCTGCTCTGTTTGACTTGTCAAGAGCAATGGCCTGACTCGGGCTCTGGTCAGCCCTCCTGCTGGGTGGCACCTGTGTGCGAAGCGCGTTCGCACTTGCTGTGTTGCATGTGTTCAGGAGTTTGTGACAGTTGTCATGGCAGGGGTGGTGGGGCATGCTTGCGGCAGCAACAGATTGCTTGCTTTCTGCGGGGCCAGCTGCCTGCTGCCCCTTGTGTATGCACCTTGTGATCTGCAGTCTTACACAGCCCGCGCTGGAGAGTGCAGATAGCTGCATAACCATTGCAACAGACCTGGAGTCGTGACATTCGTGACAGTTGCAGACGTGCATCAAAAGGCTCAAGGCGTCTGACTGTGGAGGCTCGGTACTCTGTGCGGCTGGACTAGGCTCTTCTGTACCTACCAGGCATTCAATTCCAGCAAGCTTCCACTGCTGGAGAAGTGAATGAGCAGGCAGCAGCGCCAACCCAGTGAAGCTAATGGCCTGTGTACGAGTGGTCGGCTGATGCTGTGAGTCAAGACTACGGCCTGTATGAGTCGACACTGACTATGGTTGGGATTGCCAGCCCGATGGAGCCTTGGCTGCAGGTCAGGCACGCTGACACTGGCACAGGGCAGTGC
The DNA here is from genome assembly GCA_900538255.1 of Ulva mutabilis. Classification (NCBI taxonomy): domain Eukaryota; kingdom Viridiplantae; phylum Chlorophyta; class Ulvophyceae; order Ulvales; family Ulvaceae; genus Ulva; species Ulva mutabilis. The sequence continues at coordinate 1,134,861 of UNSF01000006.1, read as the reverse complement.
CTCAGCAATTGTGTATCGTGCAGGCGCTCGATCACGAGCCGGTTTGTAGGGCATCTGCAGTATGTTGCAGTGCAGTCGAGGAGAGTGCTGTTGCTGGCAAGCCTTGTGTGCATGTGTGTGTGTGTGTGTGTGTGTGTGTGTGTGTGTGTGTGTGTGTGTGTGTGTGTGTGTGTGTGTGTGTGTGTGTGTGTGTGTGTGTGTGTGTGTGTGTGTGTGTGTGTGTGTGTGTATTGGCATGGCTATGGGGACATCGTCGCTGTCCACAACAATGGTGACTGAGTTTTCTAGCAGTGTAAGGAGATCATGCAGTTGAACTGGTAGGCACATATACTTGCCAGCCTGCAAACTGTGTCACACATTACATCACTGAGCGAGAGAGCAGTGTATGTGACCCGTGGCGTCAGCTGTGCTGGTGCAACACCGTTATTCCATCCGCAACTTGCTTTGGGACACATACAGTGTGGAAACATTGCAGATGCTTCACACAGGAGAAATAGACCTGTGCAGTGCCTGCCATGCCATGATGTAGCAAGGTTATCACATTATTGTGTGTGGGCTTCCTGCCTTGTTGTATCCCATATGGGCCAAACATCTGCTGCAGTGACCATGTTGACAGGACCTACGTCAGGGTGGTGCCTGCGATGTTTGCCAGCAGAGTTACCGTGTACCCAGGCGACCATGGGGGTGCTTGTTCACAATCTCCGGCTTTATTTGTCTTGTCTGGGTAATCATGGTGCCAGACATGGTGCCAGACATGCATACGCGCAATGATTGTGAACCTCAGCAAAGCCAGTGGCACAAGTGAACAGGTGAGACAAACCTACTTTGTCTCACCTGTTCCATCTGCAGCACACACAGCTCTGGCGTGCTATTCAGCAGTCCTACAGCTGCACTCTTCAGCTGGTTGACTTCCTCGCATTATTCAATTGAAGTTGCCTATGTTGGAGCGCTGTTGTGACACGCCAGTGCAGTGAGCCTTGTTGCCGTGGCGCGGCCACCTCACACGATGTGCTGAGATGCATTAAGGTGGCTTGGTACGCATAAGATCAGGAGAGATGTTTACACGGGGGCGAATGCAGAAGCCACTGCTGCATCATCTACTGGCAGCCCTCTCCTAGAGCACAGTTTGTAGCCACAGGAGCTGTCACAATTTGGCATGGGGCATGGTGTCCTTCCGAGTGATCGTCGCTTCAATTGTGCCATGTGGCTCGCTTGTAGCAACATAGACATCGTCGGCAAACGGTTCCGAGTTGACCGGGTTGCATGGCAAAAAGTGGATGTTCGGCATGTTCAGGTAGATGCTCTCAACTGCAGCCACTGCCTGTACGGCAGCCTGGCCCATTCGGAAGAGAGTATACTGCACCGAGGGACTGTAGACCCCTTCAAGGGGTGGGCCAAAGAAGGCTGATGCCAGAGCCTTCTTGACAGCTGCATATGGCGCATGGTAGTCTGGGAGAGGCTGCGTGTATGCCCATGTTGCTGTGACGCTCGTTGCAACAATCCGCTCTGTGGTGTCTTGCAGTCGTGTGTACTCATCCTTGAGAAATCCTGCAGAACCACACTGTGTCAGGCCCGAGAGCATGGCAAACAGGTTGGAACTGGAGGCTGTTGGGTACATGAGAGTGAAAATCCAGGAACTGCCAAAGTTGATTTATGGATCAGTTTGGAGATACTGAGAGGATGCGTATTATGTGCCGAAAGATGGTTTAGAAATTTCACGGTCCTGGTGCGCGTGGCATTGCATGCCCACTGACAGGCGCAGATTGCTAGCCATTCAAACACCAGCCAGCTTGCGCACACATAGCTCCATCTGCATGCTGCAGCTCCATCATGGTTTGGTCAGTACAGGGAGGAAGGGAGCACCTGCGTATCCTGATTGGGTGGTCTTCAGCACTTTCCACTCTTTTACTCCTCCTTGGATCTCGGTCGCGCCGGTCGTAGAGTACGACGCATGCGCTGTCCGCTTGCCTGATCCTGAGGCCTCATAAGCATGTTGATGTGGTGCACCGTGTACGTGGTGCCGCTCCCAGTTCATCTGCTCAACCCAGATCTTCGCCTTGCTTACCAACGGATAGGTGTCGACAAAATGCTTGGCAAGGGCGATCGCAAAGTCTTCTGGGGCGCTATGCGGAGGTAGATGCTTTGCAACATAATATACGGTGTTTTTCTGTGTGTCCGTGGCTGTCATGCCCTTGTTGCTGTCGGTCAGGAACGCATGCGCCATGTCCGACTCCAGAACGGCGTCGACACTCCACTCGACGAACGTGTGGGTATCCCCATCCCTCCATACTCGAGCTACTCTGACTTTACTCTTCCCATGTTGATGCGAGGCTAACTGCGCCATGGCACAGGTACACTGGCTGTTGTCGGATGCTCTACACGAAATCAACCGGTGCAGACATCAACATCGACTCCAACTGCAATTCGCGCGCCGCCACGCTGGACAAGATATCAATCAAGCGTGCGTCAAGCCATTGTTCACGGGCGCAGGACGTTCACCAGATCGACCTCATGGTGTCTGGCCCGATCGGGGTGGCACGTTGAGTGCTGCAAGGCGACACACGTGTGTTTGTGGCTAGGAGTGGGTTGTAGTGTTCTCTCTGCAATCATGCAGCCTGCTGTCTGCAACCATGACGCGACAAACGTGGACAAGATCAATGCTGCAGAGTCAATGGCAGGAGCACGATGAACGACACTGCTGCCTTGGTCACGGCAGAGTGCGTGGCCAGCCATGTGCACAGCACCTTCCTAACTGTCTCCATGCACATTGGGCCAACATCACACTTGCCGGTGCAGGAGGACGAGCCACTGCCTGTGCCAGCGTCATAAGTGCCAGTGTGCGTAGTGACACGACTTGTGCTTCAAACACCTGCAGGTGCTCTGCAGGTCGCCTCTGGCACACGAGTGTGATTACTGACTCTTTGCATGCCACTCACACTGAGTCCAGTCACAGTGCGATCACATTGTTCATCTAGTTGATGCAGTAGTTGTAACACGACATTGTCTACTCTAGTTCGTTAAAATCCACCGCTCTGCCTGAAATGGGCCAGGATCCACATGCACCAATTGTGATCCATGATCGGCTGGCATCGCTCAGCGGACGTGTTGGCGGACTTGCATCGCAGCACCGGGCGGTACTGGCTACCACCAGCACTTGCTGCCAGGCACCACACATCTTCAACAAGCCCAACAACAATGACCATTGCACATTGAGCCTCCATTCCGATCTTCACAGACAGCATGTCAGAGCCCATGGGGACCAGTGCGGAATGGCCCGTAGGTCCCACACAACCATTGCACAGTGCCATTGCCACTGTCTTCGTCACAGCATTCATGGGCACTCTGCTGCACTCATCGCCAGCCAGACAGCAGGAGCAGCGCTTTCCAGTGTTCAGGAGCCACAGTTGCCCGAATGGCCACAGGCACCATGCGCTGCACGGTGTGGTGTCAGCCCCAAGTCTGACACAATGCAGCCATCCTCATCTGCCGCCAAGCCAAGTGCACCTGCTGTGCAACACAGTTGTATCTCCATCGTTCAGTTCGGCTGTCACAGCGCGTCCACCTCCGCACAGCACGACTCATCGAGGTCCCAAGTCGGCACGCTCTCATCTGCGTTCGCCTCCACCTTGCACTCGGTCGTCGTCTTGGCCTCCAGACCTTCCAGGAAGTCGTCCAGTGCACACACGCCGCCAGGGCACGCCGTCGACGTGTCCACCAGGGTGCCGTCGTACGTCAGACGCACCTCGAACTGCAGCTGCGGGCGCACCAGGGCCGCTGAGGGCGCCACTGAGCTCTCTCCAGGCTGCTGTGCAGCTGCGGTGTTGCCGTCGCTGGTGCTGTCATCGTTCGGCATTTTCTGGCTGTGCAAGGACGCGGCTGGGTCAATGCCACGTGTGCAGGAGTCGGGTGCCTCGTCCAGGACCTCCCAGAGCTCGATGGCGATGTGGGAGGCGAAGTCGGGCAGCGGCAGTGAGTCAAGGGGCCCGAGCAGTGACAGGGGCGCGAGGAGGCTGTCAATGGGGCCGCTGAAGAGCGACATGCGGGCGTGCCTGTCTGCATCACAATACCGCAGCATGTTGGCACGAGTGGCTGCAGCATCAGTGGCTGCTGTCTGCAGACAGCAGTGTGTCTCCACCGATACGGCAGGTGGCTGGGGTTTGATGGCCAGGACTGCAGCACAGCTTGCAATTGGACCCCTGTCCGATCCTCCACAACACGGGGTTGCAGCACGCACCCGGGCACCGGTCTCTGGTCCCAGCCGAGCGGTGGCAGTACTGCGCAGTCGCCTCTGCACTCTCCAGGATCCCCAGAATCTCGTGGAGGAAGATGCCGGAGTGGTGCCTTCCCTGGTCGCCCTCAAAGTGCGCCTGCAGTCCAACACCACGCATTGCGAACGACCGCAGCTTGGGTACCACAAGGCCACCACACCACGCTTGGCAGCCATCACACAATCCCAGAGACACACACTGCAGCACCACACCTTCCACGCATGCTCTGCGGCCGGCTGCAGAGCGGCCAGCAGTTCCGCGTTGCTAAACCCTTCCGCATACTGCAGCCCGTCGGCCTCATGCGCCACCAGGCTCGCCCACACGTGCCGCTCCAGCAGCAGCCAGTTCCAGTCCCGCGGCTTCCCGGCGAGGCAGCCGATGCACTCCCCCTCCGGCGCAGCACGCAGCACGACGTGCTCGCCACCCAGCAGCCGGTACATCGCGTCCTTCGCCTCCTCAAAGCCGAGCTCCGACGCAACGTGCCATGCATCGGCGCTGTACAGCTGCCACAGCCAGTCGCGCCAGCCGGCGCATACCCGGTGCTGCGAGACGGAGTGGATCTGCTCTGCACGCACGTTGATGCTGGGGATGGGAGGGAGGTCAGTGCTGGTTGGCAGCCGCAGGCAGGCGGCCGCGCAGCCAACGGAGCCGATGAGCTCGCCGTCTGTTCGGCAGTTGCAGTCCAGCAGCAGATCCGGCATGCCGCGGCCAGCGGCGGCACTTGCGGCAGCTGCCGCCGCTGCGCCAGCTGTGGCGTCGTCGGCGAACATGCCGAGGGCGATGCCGAGGCCGGAGTCGACGGCGGCGGAGGCGGGGTGGCAGTTGACGGTGATGCGTTCGGGCGGGGAGCGGGCCCGGGGAGCGGAGAGGCTGGCATTGCGGGGGGTTGGAGCGCCAGTGTTGGGTTCATCGAGGCCGAGGGCATCGCCGTAGCGCTCGCGGAATGTGCGGCCGAGGAGGAAGCTCTGGACGCATGCTGGAGCAGTTGTGGTGCTGGTGCAATGCATGCCTAGATTGCCATGTATCAGCGCGCTGCAGCGGTGTCAGCATGTGCGGATAAGCCGAGCTTGTGCATGTCCTACCAAGTTCAATTAAGATACGTGCTGAGCTGTGCTGGCTTGGATGTAAATAGCTTGTGCATGCACTGGGTGAGGAACATGCCTGATACAGTCCAGTCCTTGTTAGAGCGCCAGGCATCAGCTGCGGGCCCCAGGAGTAAGGACCCTCGTGAGAGAACCATTTCTTGGAGGTTGTGGCTCCTGTACGTGCGGGTTGTTCAATTGTAGTTCACATGCTGCAGGTTTGGAGCGCAGTCGCTCCCACTATTTATGGCTTCCGGTGACACCCGGTCGGCCCCCGAAGCATAACGCTTGCGATCGTTCCAGCATGCAGGATCGAAGAAAGAATGCACGGGTACAGGCGCTATGAAATTTGTAGGCAAGGCTCTGTGGAGCGTACCATTTCGTGCCAGTACGATGACGTGCCTCAGAGTCGGCTGTTTGGAGCACGAAGGTTTCGAAAAGCTATTTCCCAGGCCAATGCTGGATTCCATCAGGACAATGTTGCTCTCGTACGACAAAACCTTCCGCAGTGGAACTGCCGAGGCATCCATCTCCTTCATCACGATTGGCAAAGCACTGAGAGCAATGGTGACAACTGCCATGAATACCAGGCCAACCATTGCCTTCTTATATCGCTGTTGCAGGCTCTCTGCAAAACGCGCAGGCTGCTCTTTTCCGGGTGAACGCATTCTGACACGAAACGAGGAGGGTCAAAACGAACGCCTTTGCACCCATGTACAACAGGCGGGCTGGTGACGACGTACGTTACGGTGTGGCATATGTAGAACCCGACCAACTGCTCCTGGCATGTCGTCGATTGTCAATTCCAAGGAGCGCGGACGATCGCCCCGGTAGCCATACAGTGCTGGATGCATCTTGGCTTGGTCACGTGTCAGCAAGGCCGTTTGCATGGACATCGGACGTTAGATGTAACAGAAACGAAATGCACCACACTGATGGCCTCAGCACATTCTATGGCTTGAGCTACAACGATTGTGGATCTTGAAAGCAGTTGTGCGGTGGCAAGCAAGCAACTGAACCCCAGCAAGCAGCTAGCAGCACGCATCAACCGCACAGGTTCCCGAGCCACAGTGCACCGGCACAACCGCACACCAGCGCACTCCAGCACTGCGACAACCACGCCAAAGCCACGCACTCCATCCGTCCACGCCACACACCACCGTCTGCAAGCGTCCGCCAGCACGCAACCACGGGCATCCCCTCTCGCACACCCTGCCTCTCCTATGAACCTGGGCAACAGCACCTCTGCGCATCTGCACACAGCCCCACCCGAGAACTTGTACGCCAGCCCCGACATGCAACCTTCCAAAGTGCAGCAGGCGAATTTAAAGCCTATACCTAGGGCTTACGGCTGACGAGGTTGTGAACTAGTGTTCACATACTGGGTGTGAGGCTCAGCTGACTGACGGCTTATCAACCGTGATGGACGTGCCGGTGGAGCAGTTCTGAGTGTGTTGAGCCGTGCTGTGAGCAGCACTGGAGAATAGCGTGTGAGAATGTTGCGAGGGAATTTTAGCGCAATACAGAAGCTGCTGTGTTTCTGTGTGTGTACGGCACTCGGCCATGGTGAATGTTTTTTATGCTTTGCCATGTATCGTACCTCTGTGTTCTACCACCTTGTGGAGCATACATCTGTAACGTATCTCCAATTCAACCGTGATTGGCATGTATTTACAAGGTAGCACATATTACGCAGTGTGGAAAGGAGCATGGTGTTGAGGGGAGCATGGCGGGGGAGGCCGTTGAGGCGGGTGGCGATCTGACGCCACGCTGGGCCACCGGCCCAGTGGCGCGCCACGTCATTGACTTTGTAGATCCGAATGGAATCCAAGGCCTACACAGTCGCCGCGGCGTGACGATGTCCTGGCATCAGGCACTTGCAAAACACTCTGCTGTAGACGATGTCAAGAAGTGAACCAAAAGCAGTACAGCACAGGGGATTCCCAGGAGATCACTCAGCCCAGTACTAATCCTGCCCAACCAGGCTTAAGTTACGAGTTCTGATGGGATCGCCTGTTTTCCTGGTGGTATGACCATACCACACTACACTGTTGAAATTTGTCATGTATATTCTTATTATGCAACACAGCGGGTCTGAAAAAATGGGAGTTTGTTAGTTGTTGCTCGCCATCACTGTCAACAACACTTTTCAACCAATTGGACATTACGCCAAACCCACATGCGCATTGGCAACAGCACCCTTGCGGACAGGGGCGGAAGAACTGTCGAAACGCACAACCCCATCAGACAGCAGGGGAGCAGAGGGAGCATGCGCAGGCTTGAGCAACGCACACAACCGAGACGGCCCCACATGTAGGCGGGACCAACGGGGCAGCCACACAGTCGGCACAGCCACGGGCACAGACGAGCACAAGGCAGAAACACTGGAAGCCGGGCCCGCCTACAAAACAGCCACAAGGCGAGTGCAGAGGCCACGAGCGGACCAGGTGACACTGGATGGCAGGGCAGCTGCGGTCTTCAGCATCCGTGTCGTACACCTCGCGCTCACAAAGGATACATACATGGGGGTGACGCGCAGTATCATACTGCACAGCAGTATCGCCGGGTTGGTCTGTTGCCTCGGCGCTGCTGAGTCCTAGATCTATCACTGTGTAACACAGCAGTATCGCCGGGAAGATGAGAGCAACGCAGCGCCATGGTGAAGTGCACGACACACGATAGGAATCACGTGTACGGCGCGACACGTGTATCGGTGAGGCGTGGAGTCGCCCGAGTGATCGGTCGGGTACATGCTGTAAGAGCTGCTGTAAGGCTTCTGGGCATGCGCCTCTCCGCTATCAAGTGTACGTTTTTACTTTGAGATTTGAGACGATAAGCGCAGATGCCTGGTGCCTAGGCATGCGATGGTATCGAATGGCATGCCATAGCCAAGGCAAGCTCTGTTGTTGCCATTAGTGGATGCCAAGTCTGCCAGCTTGGCAGTGATCCTCCACCTCCTCAAGTCTACATCACGCCGCAGTGGGCACAACTTTACTGCTGACGTAAAGCATGAATGCACCGCTCTCACAGCCTGTACGGAGCTCTGCTCTAGATGCCGTATGCATGCATGAACAAGCTTGGTGCATAGATCAACCTGGTCCACCATTCAGCCGTGGCTGCGCTGCCAGGGCAGCCAACGTACATGCTTGTTGTCTGTCTGCTTCTAATCATCCACATAGGTCTACTCTGTCCAATGACGCTATCCTGTGAAAACATCGGGGATACCCACCTGATGACCGCAGTGTTGCTATCCACTGCTAGTGAACACTGCTAGTGTACAACGGGCCCAAACATCGTTCCTAAACTACGCCTCTCTCAGATGAGCAGGTCCTGTCACGTCATTCTCACAAGTCAAACCACCGCCTGCAGTGGTCCCTTCGATGCATTCTGCAAGCCATACCGGCGCATGCATGCAGCCACACCGGTCGGTCCAGGTCGGTCGTCATGCCACCAACAGCATCTGGTTCACATCTCTGCCAGGTGCAGCTACACAGCCAGCCATCCACTGGTGGCTTGCAGTGGCCTCAATGACAGGCCACATCCCTCCAAGGCCACATCCCTCCAAGGCCACATATCTCCAAGGCCATCAGCTGCTGCAAAGTCCATGTGTTCCAGCCAGAAACGGCATCGTGCTTGTCATTGTCCATTCTGTCGTGGACACCACAGCCTTCTGAGGTGTGCGGTGACAGATCGCTAGCGCAGTCGGGACTCCGCTGCAAGCACTTCATGAATCGATCACACAGCTCTTCATCCTCTGTGGCGTCCACCCAAACCTGCCACCCCCCCCCAGGATCCAGCTCGACCAGCGCATTGATCGTGATCATCGATCAAGCAGACGCCAGCCATGCCATGCTTTATCAAGCAGCTGTGCCACAGCCGGACTGACACTCTGATGACGTGTACCTGATGATGCACAGCCCTGCCTGCTCTTGACCAGCAAGTGTCCAATCGAGCATTCATCGAGCAGTGATCGCAGTGTGACCACTTGAGCACGCCTCTCTATACGTAGACCACCAAAGCTCTATCTGTAGACCGCCCAAGGTGGTGTGGTCACGTCAGCCCATCCGTGTTGGCCAAGTTCAAGCGATCCCGTGACCGCCCTTGCGCCACAGAGGCGGGTGTAGTCACCCCGACGTAGTTCTCGTCGCCCTCGATCGCATCAAAGGCACTGCAAGTCAAGCTGCAGTCGCGTACGCCATGCTCAAAGCAGAAGCTCCCCCCGCCTTCGTCTGCCGTGGCGGCGATGGAAAAGGCGGTGGACACCGGCCGGAAGGCATCAAGCAGATTCGGCACGAGGCCAACACCTGGTGCATATTTGAATGCCGCAAAGCCGAGCAGGGCGGCCGGCGTGTCTGTGCATCCATCTTGCCTGCATGCATGGCATGTCAAGCTGCAGCGGAGAATGTTTGAGCAGCTGGCTAACCACCACCACCAGCATCAGCTCTTCCAGTGTGCACCACTACGATATCGTTTAGCCTCTGAGACAAGAACAAGACAAGTCAAACCGATGCAGGCAGTGCAACCAATGTGCCTGTCCTTGCGTGCCTGGGAGAACCTCTGAAGCTGTGTGCAAAGCAGTCCAGATGAGATGCGGACCTCCATGAGATGGGGCTTGATGTAAAGTTCAGAGCCTGAGGGCTCTGCCGCCACTGCACAACAGGCCGCATGGGCACTGCTACAGTCAGCGCTAGCGAGCGGCCTGGATGGGCCGCCAGCAAGGACTTGACCTGGGCCAGCTGCAGTGGGCTGGACGGCCAGGAGAGACGGACGTCCAAGAAGACGCCACTCTGCTCATTGACCGTGTCCTGCAGTTTGACACTGATCATTGTTATCGGTTGTGCACTGATAACAACACTTGACATAACATCATGTAACAAATGAAGATGGTGGTCAGCTGATGATTACCATCACTGAGATGATACTGCACGCCACGTCAGCTGCATTGGAGCCACACCCACCTGTCCGCCCTCCTGAACACTTACAGCCCTGGCAGGCCCACCAGACTGCGAGAGGAACACGGTCACAGGGCAAACGCAGTCAGCATGGTGCTGCATCAACACCATGTTGGCGAGGCGAATGGCAGGGCTCAGCGCCTCACCCAGCTGTGATTCCAGCTGCCACACAGGCAGGCACGACGCACCTGCACTCCAGCTCGAATGGAAGAGGCACACGGCCGCTGCAGGATGCCATCGATGACCTGAAGCCGCAGTCCTGCCGCACACTCGCTCTCCAGCGCCTGGAAGTTCGGGCCGCCGTCTGTGGCCCGCATGGCCACCCCGATCGTGCCGAGCCGGCCGAGCGCAGCAGTGTCACAGATGCAGTCGCACTCGAAGCCTGCAGCGGGAATCGTGGCGGTGTACTGTGTCAAGTTGCCGGCGATGCTGAGGATGGCCTCTGCATGGGGAGGTGTGCAGGGGAAGACAGCTGGCGGGGGAGGCAGGGCGGTTGCGTTTGTACCGCTGGGCCCGGTGCGGCACGGCTGGGTGTAGTGGAGCAGAGACCGCCCGCAGAAGTCGCTAGCCTGCATTTGTAGCCTGGGTGAAACATGACTCTGAATGTGTAAGTTGGTTTTCATGCGACCGCTGTGCGACACGATCCATGCCATATCATGACTCCAGTATCCAGCTGTGTTGTGACTCCCTGGCTATCCACCTCTTGAAGGAGTAAGGCCGTTGTCAGGCAGGGCCCGGGATGGAAGAACGCACTGTAGAGTCGGTGGGTGCGTCTGGGTAGCAGCGGTCACTTGTGGCCACAAAAGGGAGGGCGCCCGTGTCCACAAGGGTGTCAAACTCTGCTCTGGAGGTGTTGCTCAGCACCTGGTCGTTAGCCATGACTGCCCATTCGATCGTGGCCGCCTCATCTGTCTTCACCAGCATGCTGGTGCTGATCTGTACTGTGCAGACATGTGTCAGCATGGTCAGGTGCTGTCGAGCCAGCTTGAGCCAATGAGCTGCATGATGCTCATGCAACAAAGCAAAACCAAGCAGATTGCGCCAGATGACACACGCATGCCTGGTAATTGTGGCGTAAGCAATCGACCAGCCCAAACTGCAGCGCGATGCAGAGTCATTGTCCATGTAGCTGTACATCACAGTGTCAAATCATGACACCGCTGTGACTCCGGCAACTCTTTCAGGACCATGACTTGGATGACAGGACAGAGCATGTAGCCTCAAAACAGTACAGTTCTACAGTTGTCCACCTGGAGAGCCGATGAGGCGACGGCGATGGCTGCAAGGGCGTCCAGGCGCTCCACGTCGACAAACGTCGGAGGCAGGAAGTCAGGGACGATGACGTCCGTGACAACAGAGATGTTGCAGCCGCCCGGCGCGAAGAACAGGTGCAGGCTGGTCCCGGGCCGCAGGCCGGTGAGGAAGCCGTGGACGATCGTCTCCTGCGCCACGTACGTCAGCGCTGGCTTTGTGCTGATCACCGCGGCCGGCAGGAGCCCTGCACAACGTCCACGTGGCACACGCTGCCACCACCGCACTGCCATTCCGGCCGGTGTTCAGGTAGACGTAGTGTGTGGGCAGACAGCGCATCCACCGCTTGCTCGAAGCATCGTGAGCACCGTCAAACGTGACCTGGGTCCCAGTGACGGCAATCCCAGTGTTCACCGAACGGCCAGGTCCGGGTACTCCCATGTAGACCCACGCGAGCTGCAAATCGCTCTGGCTCACACGAGTGCACAACGCCAGGTGCTGTGGCAGATGCAGCTCCACGACCGCTGGCCACAGTGCCGTAGCACAGGCGGTAATTGATCGCCTGTGGCAGATTGGACTTGGAATTGCCACTACCATGGTCGTGGTTATCCACATGAACGTGATGCAGTGCATGCAGTGAGGCTCCAGGGGGCGAACCGGTGTCATTGATGGTGCCGCTGCGGCTCCAGCACCACTCGACCGCCCGCCGCGGGGTGGCAGAGACGAGCGCCTCGCCGGCTTCTGCGAGCGTGAGGTTCTTCACCAGCATCTCGGACGCCTCGACTGCCGCCCAGACCGTGGGCTTCTCAAAGGCGCGCGCCAGCCGTAGCAGCGCGAGCACCGTGACGCCGCCGCTGCCGTCGTGCGCCATGCCGGCGGCCGGCACGGCGCCGTGCGAGTTGACGAAGTAGAGCTCCGGCTCGTACGGCACTGCCGGGCAGCCGAGGTCCATCTGCACAGACGCACAGTATCACAACACGATCGGTGCAACGCAGCAGTCGGCTGGCCGGCAGCCGTACGAGCTGGAGCCACCGGTGCACTGGTGGCCACCAGTGCACCGGTGGCTGCCGGTGGCTGCCGGCCACCGGTGCCACTGGTGCACTGGACGTCATCGATGGCATCCGGACCAGTGGCACCGGTGGCCGGCAGCCACCGGCAGCCACCGGTGCACTGGTCGGGCCAGTGGCAGGCCCCTTCATGCCAAGGGCAAGTCACCAGCCGTGGCCCGATTAGTATGGTGGACATCAGGATTCGTTTTCACCACACAAACATACCGGTCTGGCTGTTGCTGGCTGCGTGGCTTCTCACGTTCGCCTGTGCTGGTGCCGAAGCCATGCCAAGGCATTTCCACTGTGTCGGAGCTGCACTTGCATCATACACCGGAGACGCGAGTTTCCTGCCAGGCCCCCAGTTCACCCTCATGGTCTTGCCTCCACAGCCTTGGTGTCGTTTCAACAGGCCCCCCTTCAGTGCTTACAGGTGACTCTCACACAGGCTGGTGGCATGCAACTCGTGGAACAACGCACGCCGAATAATGCAAGAGGGGCAGCAGCGCACGATGGCGTATGGCAAAAAGTTGTACTGCTGATTGCCCGCATCCGCCTCGTCATACTCCGCCGTGTTGCGCGCCAGCATCGAGCCGTAGTAGGGGTTGATGATGTGAACCGAGTCCTGCTGCTGGCGCCACGTGAACAGTGTCGCGGCGACCGCAGCGCGGCGGGCGCTGAGCTGCGCGGTGGCGAGCGCCACGCGGTACACTGCGCCCTCCAGCCCGGACGCCTCCTCAAGCAGCTCCGCCTCACAGTAGTGCGTCGTGTATAGCAACGCGCCGTTGCTGGCGCGCTGCTCGAGCATGCCTGTGGCGGGGGCGGCCTTCTGGTACGTGCCAGCGAGGCCTGCATGCAGCCACACGTGAAATCTTTGATGCCTGTATGATGATGTTGTCCCTGCCGTGCAAGCGGCACCGACTTGTCATCAGACGGATCAATCAGTGCAATATTGCAGGAATCAGACAAGCTGCCGAATGGTTACATGATGTGTGGGAAGTACCAGCCGCAAATTGTTCACGGGCTGCATCAGGGTAAGGTGAGGCCGCATGGCGAAAACCGTGTATCAAGGCGGCACGAGAGGTCCTGCGATGTTGTCTGGTGTAACCCCATGTGTGGTGATGAGAAGGCGCACCTGAGGCGTCTGTGAATGCTTCATACGTCACCTTCTTCGGCCACACGTCATGCATGAACGAGACGGTGCCGGGATCGGCCATCGGCACGACGGCGGACGCCGTGACGGAGGTGCCCTCCAGCATGAGCAGCTCCACAAAGACCTGGGTGTTGCCGGGCCAGAACTTGCTGGGCGTGCGGTCAAAGGTGGCGTTGTTGCGGGTGGTGACGAGAATGTCCACCGAGTCGGTGCGTGTCACGACCTCGATGCCCACGACGAAGGCCGTGTTGCCCAGCACAGCATTCTGCAGGCAGAGAAATGCTGGTCTGAGAGCATGGCATCAACGACGGCTTCTGCAGCTATCCACAACTTCAATCAGGCCTGAGCTTTGCTTAAGTTGCCCCCATGGCCAGTCCGGTGTATTGCGACCCGACACGCGACTTCCCCTTGCAACCAACGAAGTCGCGTGTACGCATAAAGGCCCATCCAGACCAGCGGCGATGCAGACGGAGGTTGATGGTAGGATTCAGCATGCACTGATTGAGCATATGCTCAGATGAGTGCTCAGATGAGTGTGCAAGGCATGCCGGGTGAGCGAGAGAGCAGCCACGCACCATGAACATGCGCCAGTCCCGAGCCTCGTCCGGCCGCATGAACGCCCGGAACAGGTCCACCCCCGCAGCTCCCGGCACCACCGCCTGGAACTCCGGCTCTGTCAGCGGCACGGTGCCGTCAAACCTCGTCAGCTGCGGCACGCGCTGGTCCGCTGCCAGTGCCCCCGAGCCAGCCGTCGCACAGTCTACCCCCGGGTACATCACATCCGAGACGTTGCTGCGGAGGTAGATGAGCTTCGGGTCCAGCGCCTGCCAGGCCGTGCTGGTCAACGCGGTGAAGCTCGCATCAGTGAATCCGTTGCCCCGGACGACCTGGTGTGGTGTGGTTGCTGCAGAGGGCAAGTACACGCTCTCGAGCCAGGTGCAGTGCAGCGCAGGGGTCGAGTCGACGAGCTTGATCATGTCCGCAAAGAGGAGCGCGTCGCGGGTGTCGACGGCGGCATCGGCGTTGAGATCCATCCAGGGAAAGGCGGTGTCGCTGATGCTGACGGTGGGGTCGGACGCCTGCAGCAGCTTCCGGAGGGAGCGCTGCTGCCGCTGCTGCAGCACGTGCGCTGTGAGGTCCGCGTTGGAGGCGAGCTTGCAGGCACCTCTGCTGCAGCCTGCATACATAGAGCTCTGCTGACGACTGCAAAGACAGAACCCATGCAGGATTGTGTACACACGTGCATGCCATGAGCAACTGCTGGTGTACATGTGTACGCCTGTGGCAGGTCAGAGCGGTCAGCTGCAGGAACAGAAACTGACACAGACATCAAACAGAGCACGCACTTGTGGAGTCGCTAGCATGTGCATGAGACGCTGATGTGACAAGGGTGATGTCACCGGCGCCAGTTGGTGTGCTGTTGTGCTTGGAATGACGCTGCTCATGCAGGTGGTCAACTGGAGCATCCAGGGCACTCTCAGCACGCAGTGTTTCGTCCGCCATGGAGGCCGCTCCAGCAGACAAGAGACGCCGTGAGCCTGCCGCTGCTGTGGCAAAGGGGGCGCTGCCAGCACGCAGCTCGTCCGGGGTTGCAGCCGTCACCTCCACAGCGTCAGAGGCGGCACTTGTGAAGTAGCGAATGTTCAGCCGGTTTGTTGCAAACGCCAGGGGCGCTGGAGTTGCAGCGAGCACCTGCACTCCGCAGCTGTCTAACCTAACTGTCTTAACATACCACTCTGTGCCTCCTGTCCACGCTCCAGTCACGAACCTGGCCATGATCGTGGTCAGCTGCTGGCCATGCACACAATCCGGGTGTCAGCATGCAATGGCCACTCGTACAACACAGCATCCTGAGGATTGTAGGGTTGTAGCATACCTCAACGCAGATAATTGCGATCACATTCACTATCCTTGGCATCATCGTCGGGTTTGCCCAAACCAACGCGACCGTGACCGCGTTTGTGTCGCCAAAGTTCACCGTGAACGTCGCGTCGGCGAGCGTGAAGCCATCATAGAACGGCGCCGCGCCACACGCGTCCCTGGCCGGCGCCGTCTCCGGGCTCCGCACCCCGCGCACTCGCAGCACGCTGTCATCGTACGTCACTACCGCCGACACCGACTTCATGAGCTTCCCACCGGAGACCGTGAGGTAAAGCGGCACTGCCGCGAGCTCGCCAACGCGCAGCAGCGGCGCCACGCCCGCAGCCGCCGCCGCCGCCAGCGGCGGGCCACACCGGCTGCCAATGTCCAGGAAAGTTTCACGCGCCTCCAGATTCGCGTATACATCTGCGCTCGCAACGACGTCCGGTGCGCCTGCTGCCACGCACGTGCTGCGTGCTGTGATGCTGACAGCCACCGCCGCGCTGTCTTGAAGCTGAAGGTCGTATCCGGTTGGAGCTGGATCGGTCCACACTGCTGGCGTCACTGCCATGGACGCAGGGGCAGCAGAGGAAATCGCTGCCATCGCGGTCTGCAGTGTCAGCACGTCATCGAGCGTAGAGCTCCTGGAGAGCGTGCCCAGGGGCATTCGGACCGGGCAGCTGAGGGCGTCCGTCTCTGTGAAATCGAAGACGCCGATCAGCTCGCTGAGGTTGCCGATGTCTCCGCGGAAGGTTCTAGAACATGCGGCCTCGCTGGGGTCGCCCGCGTCGACGCCAGATGAATCGAACGCAGGCTCGAGCGACAGGCTGCCGATGGCGGTGGTGCCGGCGACGGTGATGTCGGCAGAGACGGTCTTGGTGCCGAGGGTGGCGGTGATGGTGGCAGCGCCGAGCGCCTGAGGTCGGATGCGGTTAGAGATCGCGGTGGACGCAATGCCTTGGGCGAGGTTTACAATGGCGGGGGTGGAGGAAGTAATTGCCACGCTTCCAGAAACATCGATGTATGAGCCTGCACACATGAGACGCAGATACCAAGCCGTGCCGGCTGCGGCGGATTGAACACTCGGTTGAAGCATGCATGCGGACGTGTGATGGGAGGGAGACACTGCACTCGATCGTGGCTTCTATGTGGGTATGCGCGGTTGCTGCAGGGTGCGGCTGGGCGCTGTTGCAGAATCGATGCGTTGTAACGCCGCTTGCGCCGGAGCTGACTGTGTATGAGTTGGTATGATAGCGGTGGCACCTAGAGTGTGCAGTCGATTGGAGGCCGCTGTACAGCTGTGTAGCACTAGGGGTGCACTAGTACACCAGGCATGGCGTGCGAGTGGGTGCGCACCTCGCGGCTTGTCATGCTGTGCGCTGAGCCGTGCCGCAGTCCACAGCGTGCGCTGCTGGAAGTCGGCCGGGTTGCACAAGAGCTGCCGCAGTGTGCTGGCGGGCACCGGCGAGCACCCGGAGGCGACGGGCGGCTCCCCAAACACAATCGGCCCGGCATCGTGGCACGCAGCCTGCCCCTGCAGGCACTCTACCACCACCGCCCATACCTGCATCGCGGCGTTGGGTCAGAAGCGTACCACAGCACTCTCTGTCCGGTGTTCTGTCAGCAGTGCATCGCAGCGTTCTCTATCGCGGCGTTCTGTCAGAAGTGCATCAAGAAAGAGCAAGCCGCAGCCACCGATGTAGATTGATGCACAGGTCTGAGTCGAGACAGTAGCTAGCATGGCCAACAGCGGTGCCGGACAAAGATGCAGGAAAGGCAGATGCGCTTGCTTTGGCCGGGTGCTGGCAGAATCAGAAGAATGTCCCGGTGCGATGTGGAGGGACAGTACGAGCAGTCTGCGCACCTGCACGGTTGCGGACACGCTCTGTGCTTGGCAGGGAGACGAGTAGGTTGCGTTGATGACGCAGACGGCAGCCCCGCATCCGGCACCTGCGGACGTGCGCACCACCGGCGCGGCAGTGCCGTCGTAATCCACCTCGCACGAGGCCGCACCCTGCGTCACGCGCACCTGTAGCGTGTCGCCGTTCGGTGGCGGGTACCGCGCCGGCCGGGTCGTGCCATCCTCGTACCTGCAGCCCACCCTGCCATCGATATCATGCCGAACGCACTATCAAATAGGGAAATATTGTAGAGATATGATCCACAGAGTGATAGAATACAGAGGCAGGCAAGCACGGCGATGCATCAGACACATGAACCAATGCCAAATGCACTATCAACTTGCCTCGGCCTCCGCTGGTGAAGCTCGCACAGCTGGCAGCAGGTGACAGTGCGGCATGCCAGAAGGCGACAGTCCGGGCTGCATCCCATCACAGAGAGTGGCAAAGCTCAGTCTCTATAAGAAAAACACGAATTGCAACAGTGTGTGCTGAGAGAAGGAGGGAAGGTGGGAAGGTTGATTCCGACCGTTTCTGTAGATTCCAGCCTTGCTATTGGAAGTGATGCATGCTTGTGTTCTGCACAGCGCAGGCGCAGCACGGGTGCTAAGGCACGCGAGGCGGACGCACTGGAGCTGGATCTGGATGGCGGAGCTGGTTGGGAATGAGATCGGGGCGGCTGCGGCCTCGTCGGCGGGGCACGCGATGTCGGGCGCCACCGGCGTGAGCTGCAGCGCGGCGGTGCACGGTATATCCACGCAGCCGCACGCCTGCCCAGCCGCAACGGTCTCACCGCAGAGGTCCCATCCCGTGCTGAGCTGCTTGCTGCACCGGCATGCGGACGGGGGAACGTCGTCTGTGAGCGCAACAGTCGCGGCGCCTGCAGCGGTGCGAGACACAGCAAACGCGGTTGTCGTGTTCGATACACTTGCCTGCAGAAATCCGGAGGGCGTGTGGCGATAATGAGCGCTGTGTGTGATCAATGACCGCGTGGATACATGGATGGTGCAACGAGCATGGCCGAATTGAAGATGTGAATGTGTTACACAGTGATACATCTAAGATGTGAATGCGCAAGTCAAGTTCGTGGACGATGGCTCTGGAATCAGTGTTGACATGCTCGTGTGCACACAGCAAACAGATTGGGCTGCAGGGCCAGGCGGGATGTTGTGAATGCCTGCGGTCGCAGCAGAGGTGTGAGAGCGGGCTGCAACAGCTGAGAGCACCACCATTTCCAATGCGTACGTGTCATCTGCTGCGCATGATGCACAAAGGATGGCTGTGACCAGTCCATACATGTACGTGGCGGCAGGTGGTCTGCGTTGCGCACCAGGCTCGTCACATCCTCCGACAAGACGGCGCCATCAGTTCCCGCGCTCTGGGCGTAAACAGCCACGACTCCTGTGTCCCCTGGCTCCTCAAACTGCTGTGACACCGTCAGGCGCACCGTCAGCTCCGTGCTGCTCTGCTCGACAACCTCCGCGGCAGCCACAGAAGCCATCACCATGCGCAGCGGATCAACGCACACAGCATCCGCCAATGCGGCTACCTGGACCGATGTCTCGTCGGGGTTGACGCCCCGCGCCGCGTCCACCGACACGACCACTGCGGCCGCCACCGCGGACGCCGTCATCCGGCCCGCCGCCACGCTGATCGCCGCGTTGTCCGCAGACATCGGCGTGACGGCGGACACGTCAACGGCGACAGTGGTGGTTGGGTTGTCAGGGTGCAGAAACTGCGCATACGCAAACAGTGCCGCAGACTGCCACCGCGGCGACGTGGGTGCGGGTGGTGTGGCCCCGGGGGCACATGCTGCGGGGCTCAGCACGCGCAGCGTGGTTGCCTCTGCGGCCAGCGTGATGCGAGGGTGCAGGATTGTCAGGGCTAGGGACTCTGTGAAGGTGGCGTAGGTGACGGTGGTGGTGACAGTGGCTGAGGTGGGCAACGCCAGCAGGCGAGGCGGGATGGTAATGTCACACCCTGTGGCAGTCAGCTGTGATGTACTGCCACCAGAGGAAGAGCATGAATAACCCGCTGTGTTTGTGGCAATGTTGGAGAGGGCACTGGAGCCCAAGGGGAACGTGCGGAGCAGCTGGGTCGTGTATGTAGCCATGAGGGAGCCACCTGCAAGCAAGATCTTCGACTTCATGACACACATCACAGTAGCTTCGTACACAAATTGCTTGCACTGCCTAACTTAGGAGAAAATAGAAACGAGTGGCAACATTTTCAACCTGACAAGGTGCTCATACATACAGGACGAAGCCCCTTTCGAAAGTGGAGCTCGGTACATGGCTCGTCTGGGCAGTGCAGCTGCTGGCGAGAAAGGTGCGCACCCTCATACGAGGCGGAGTCAAAGAGGGGCGAGTCCCAGCCTCCCGCGATAATGCCGGAGTCCTCTGGGAGGACGACCCGCAATGGAACACCACCAGCAGCGTTGCCCTCGAAGCCGTAGTGTGATGGCGCAGCGATCAGAATGTTTGCGGCGTCCGCAAACGGCTTGAGCTGGTACACGCCCGACAGCGCCGCAGCAGCGGTGTATGTTCCCGCGGTCACGGTTGCCCGCAAGGTGAAGATGACATCAACGAGGGGCACCTTAGCACCTGACACCGGGGTGGCCTGGTTGAGGTCTGCGTTGATTGTCACCGTTCGAGTGTCTGGCAGCTCGTTGTTGATCTGCATGAAATGTGCTTGTGTGTTCCAATGTGAAAAGATCAAGGCCGCAGCAGCGCCAAGAGTAGGAAGCAGTCAACGTGCATTTTGGTGGTTTGAGCGGTGACTGCCGAAGCATGGAAGCATGGAGTACGCTAAAAACTACTACATTAGCGCCACGCCACCAAAACAACAAAGCCACCGAAACAACAGCATAGCTATTGTGATAACCACTTTTTTGCTCATTGTTTCGGCTACTTGCAGGCCCATCTGAGTGTCACACATACCTACGCACAGGCATCTGTGGCACTCAGTGTCCATGGACAAGTACTCAGGCACCAGTAATACCATGCTCTGATCTCATGGACAAACACTTCAACACTAGTACTGCCATGGTCTCATTGCAGCAAGTTGCACAGTAAGCAGACTGCTGCCTGGATGACTTAAATGTCTGCTGCTGTCCGGGAAACTTGGCATGCAGCAGCAGTCAGCTGGACCAATAGATTCTGTGCCCAATGGCATCTATCCAGGTGCTGATGCACGTCTGCTGACCTTGCTGCAGCCACTACCACGTTGTTGACTGCAGCTGTGGCAGACATACAAGACACAGTAAGGCATGTTTCAGACAATCTATGGTAAGGCATCTTTCATGACAAGGCCTCTCTCTACCACATGCGACATGTGGCCATGTTCACCAATCTCAGATTGGCGATCTGTGAAACTCACAAAGCGGGCATCCAGCGTTTGTCACACAAACTAAGCACTTAGTTGTGAGGTAATGCATCGAATGTGCTACTGGCATGACTAACACATAACAACACTCTGTAACACACATTTATGCACAGATGGCTGGTGCGTCTGGAAATGCAGCTGTGGCGGGCGGACTCTGCCCGGTTGCTGAGTTGTGAGGTCGTGCTTCAGATGTGCTACTGGCATGACTAGCGCATAGCAACACTCTGTAACACACACAGCCATGGCAGGCGTGCTTGCTCGGAGCCATACCTTCCACGCGCTGTGCAGCTCATACCCAGCATACTGCAGCACTGTCTCATCAAACTGCACCTTGATCTGGAACCCACCAGCCCGCTGTCCCGCCGAGTGAGCAAACACCGCCATTCGAACAGCCTCCCCGGGGTGCACAGGCCGATAGGGCGCATACATGAAGCCGGAGCGGTCGAGGGGGGCCGTCTGGGCCGGCACCCCGGCCACACTCACAGGAGCCCGGGTCGACTCTGCAAGCTTTGTGCCGTCTGCAGCGACGACCTCAACAGACGCTTGGACGATCGCGACCAGGCCAGCCGACGCCAGGGACCGTGGCACGATCACGTCACAGTCGCCACCAGTGTCGGCGGAGTAGGATGCAGCGGGGCCGGCGCAGGCGAAGGACGCTGTCTGCTGTGCGCTGCGCAGCATGACGCGAACAGACAGTCCCCTGACATCCACCGCCGTTGACGAGTGTGCATCGAAAAGCATATACCTGCAGCAAAGGCACAAGGTGAAGCACCGCCGTCACCCAGTGCGAAATCTCAGACCACGGGGAGATGGTTGGTCAAACAAGAGCAAAGATTCACAATTGCTTGGCCACGCAGCGATCGTCCGGTCTTTCATGCGACAGCAACGGATGCCAGTGGATATAACTGAGGCAGGTGAAACCAGTGTGCTGCGGTCGGGTATTTTTCATGCACGAGAAGCCGTGCGTGAGCAGGCAACACGAACCTGAAGAATAGCCGCAGGCCGTCTTGCTGTGGGCCCACGGCGGAGTCATCTTCGATGTAAAACTCACTCCGCTGCCGCACAGCACGCACGCTCGCCACCGCCCGCCGCACCGGCGTCACCGTCAGCTGCAGGTCCGCCGCAGCCGGCGCCTGTGACACGCGCAGCGGTGAGCCCCCCGCCGCAAACTCCAGCACGTCGGCGCCGCTGCCCGCGCCCCCCACCAGCGCAAACGTCTGCGTGAACGCCATCGCATCGCACGACACCTCCTGGCCAACCGGTGGCCCCATCGGCCGGCCGAGGCCGCCGGTGAACGATATCTGCGGCCGCAGCTCCGGCAGAGCCGGGCTCGCGCACTCGCAGCACGCTACCTCCCCACACTCCCCGGGATCCACCGGAAACTCCACCACGGTCTCTAGCGATCGCTGCAGGCAACAGGGCACCGCAGAGTCCGCCAGCGGCTCCCCAACCATCAGCAGGGTATACGTTGTGTCGTTCCGGAGCGTGACCGGCACATTCACGCGCACAAACGGCGTCGCGATCGAGAGGGAGCCGTGGTGGCTCGGGTCGAGGGGAGTCTCCATAAAGGGCAGGAGCGCCGTGGGCACGGCGGCCTCGGCGCGGAGCTGCGCGGCGGACAGGGTTGGGCGGGCCGCCGCGCCGGGGCGGTCGGGTAGGAGCACGTAGAACACGCTGCCATCGACAGACATTGTGAGGGCGAGTTTGGTGGAGTTGCCGTTGCCGCTGCAGCGCATGGTGGTCGTGCAGGCGGGGGCGAGCACGGAGGGAGGTGAGAGGAAGGTGGACGTCACACCGTCCGACATGATGCCGCTCGTGTCACGGGCTGCACAGTGAGCCTGCAGCACAGCTGGCGTGGGGTACAGGCGGCGACCAATGCTTCCTTCTGTGCATACTAGCAACATGAATTCAATGAAGACTTTGCACCGGCCGTCAACAGGTACACCTACAAGTGGTGCGACAGGGCCGATGTGAGAGCACAAGAGCACCGACACTGCTCTTAGCATCTTAGCTGCGGTATGCATTACGCCATGAGGGACCATGGGACCTGACCTGCGCCAGATTACACGTGCTCCGCTCTAGCACAGGTCACCTCACATGTAGACGGCGTGCCCGCACAGGGGCACATGTGGTCTTGATGTATCTGACGAACGCATGCCAGACCACACAGCAGGGGCGGCCACGTCTCATGACGGATCAGGGTGCAGGGGGAGATCGGCATCGCACCATCAGGATCTGTGAGGTGACAATTGGGTTGAATGCCACCGTCTGCCACATGCGGGGGGCGCTCAGCTGCACGCACTCATGCTGTGCTCCGGCCGCGCCAGCTGGCAGCACACCGGCCAGCACGTCCTCAGCGCTCGGCGGCACGGTGTCATACGGCAAGCGCACGCAGCACACGTCACTCACGCTGTCAGCGAGCATGTGCACGTCTGTGTAAGCCGTGGCGACAGGGGTGCCACTGGTGCATGTCGCGTTGGCCCCCGGCTCGCACACCGTCACCTCGCACAGCCCGGGCGCACAGGTGTTGCTGCCGCAGCGCTTGCGCTGCAGCATCGGCGCGCTGAACGTGGTCGTCGCTGGCGCCGGCACCGGCGGTAGCGCCGGCTCAATGCGCTCGCACGCCGCGCCCGTGCTGTCTGGCCGCCACGCCACGGCTGTCGTGCGGCACGTGGCCTGCCGCTGCGCCTCTAAAGCTTCCAGCGACACCCCGGCAGCCGCCGCGGCGGCGGCGTTGCCGCCGCCGCGGCTGCAGGGCACGGTCGCGCCGCAGCTTCCGCCACACTTCTCGGCAGCTGACCGTGTGCCACAGATGATCACGTCCATGTCACCACACTGTGCCACCCCAGCCACCGCTACTGTGGCGAAGCCGTCCTCCACGCACAGCACGCCTTCCGCGAGCGTCGGGCAGCACGCGCTGTTCTGGTTCGCAGTGTCTGCCATCGCGGGGCAACACGGGTACTCCGTGCATGAGAACAGTTCCGGGCAGAACATCGACGGCAGCGCGCCGCACGATGCCGGCGAAACCCTGTACTTCACCAGGGTGGGCCGTGGAGCAACGCACTGCACCGCCATTGTGCAGCCCACCTCAGCAGACCCGCAGTCGCATGTGGGCGACATCTCACACTCCACGTCCACAACATCGTCATGTGTGGTGAAGTCAACGCACGTCGGTAAGCCGTCCCCACACGTGAAGTTTGCAACCTCCTGAGGCACAGCACACAGCACGTACTCCCGCCCGGGCTGCAGCTGTGCGCCGGAGGCCTCGGGCATGGTGAACGTTGACTCGGCACCGTTTGCAACGCAGAGTGTGCCCACGGCTTCAAGGCGTGCCGACGCGACAGGCGTAAGCCCGGCGCGCACCTGCGCAACCGTTGGCAGCGGGAATGCGGTGGAGTTGATGCGCACGGTGTCCCCGGGCAGGTACGCGTCAAAGATGACGTAATCCAACGTGTAGCCTTCGTCTGCCCCCTCGTCGCGCTTGCCGACGGTGACGGAGAGCTGAGCAGAGGTGCTGTCCACGCATGTGCAGTCCACTCGCAGATCTTGAATGCAGGGAGGGTCCACCAGCGTGCAGACGAGTGGGTCTGGCGACCCGGTGGTGCAGTATGTCGCCATGCGATTGGCCGTGGGGCGGTTGAGGTCCTCTGCGATGGCGTGCACCACGTAGCTGTTGCCCTGCTGGAGGTTCTGGGACAGGCGCAGGCCACGCTGGAAAGCCAGGCTCGGTGCCGACAGGTCCGCGTGCTCCGGGAATGTGAGGCTGACACTGCCTGACAGCACCGGGAACTCGGTGTTCGAGATTACGCCCTGGAACACCTGCATGGCAATGTGTTCTGCATATCTGGCATGATTTTGCTTGGGGCCTCCCAAGTCTCACCATGCATGCGGACGATGAGGAAGCGGTCGATGCTTGCTGTTGCATGCATGCAGTGGATGATTATGACAGACCTTCTAGCTACTGTGAGTGCAGTGGGCCACGGCGCACGACACATCATTGCCGATAGGCTGCAGTGTACGCCGGCTCTGGCTCGCTGCAGAACCACGTAGTGCGTCGGCCCATGTTGCGGAGTAATTTGATTCCCTGTCATCTGTGATTTGATTCGATGTACACCAGGCACCGACCAAAGCAGTGCAACGGGCGCATGTATGGCAGATTCATTATCCGACAGAGGGTCTGTGCAGTGGCACCAGTGCTCTGAGATCAAATTCCACTGCTGAAGTGAGGTTCATCGCAGTGCATAGCACGATGGTCGACGCGCACATTTCCAGGTGTTGGGTCTGAAGCAGTGCCATTAGCCTGCAGCACATAGTACACCCTCCCACTCGTGTTGAGCCGAACATTGAGCTGCATGGAGTCTACCGTTGACTCTGCCAGGCTGCACGATACTTCACACGCCGGGGGTCCGACTGACTGCGAGTGGATGATCCACTGCCGTGCAGCCCCAGAACGATTCGGACTCGGCCTCGTCCGGTCTTCAGAGACTGCGAACAGGGCATAATAGCTGTCAGGCTCGAGGCCAGCAGTTGCGAAACCAGGAGCCACAAACTGCGGATGTGTGAAGTTCTCTCCGGTGCCCCCTCCTGGACCGATCGCAATGGTGCTGCTTCCAGAAGCCTGTAGCAGCGCTCGCCGGCTTGCGCTGTCAGTGATCGCATCGTCGCCCGGATCCGCAAGCAGCGCAGGCATGGTGCTGTTGGAGGTTGTGAGAGAGGCGTTGCCGGCTGTCGAAGATGAATTGGCTGCAAGGCTGGCTGCATAGATGGGCAGGGCGGTCAGGTTGGGCGCAGTCCCAGTGCCGTTCGGAAACTGCGAGAACTGCCGGGCGAGGGGAAGCTCGGTGCAGGTGCTTACACTCATGTAGCCACAGCCACTCTGCAGCAGCTCCCCCGCGTCCTCAAGGTACGCGCGGGCCGCCCATGCATCTTCGAACGCGAGCTTGCAGCTGAGCTGCGGGTCACAGCACGCACATGGCGCCGTCACCGCACACCCGTACCCTGGCGCGACCTGCTGCAGCTCCCGCACCGCGCCAGCCTCGCCGGCATGCAAGCGTGTCCCCCTGTCCGCCCCAAGGCGAGCCGAGTGCAGGTGCGCGGACGCCGCAGCAGCTCTGCGGCTGCTACGCGAGCCGCGTAGCGGGTGCTGAGAGGCTGACAGCTGCCGCCGCAAGCCGGGCTCCGCCTCACAGCCCCGCCAGCGCTCCCCGCGGGGCACCTCAAACACCTCCCCCGGGGCAATCTGCAGCTGCTCACACTTGTACAGCTCCGCAAGGGAGGCACGGGCGGGTAGCTTGGTCATTGCGTAGTACACAGCGCCGCCCTCGTTCGTGGTGAAGGCGACGTCGAAGAATGTCGAGCCCACATTGCCGCAGAACTTGCGCCCGGATGCGTCTGCCTGGCAGGAGTCGGATGTAGCCCCTGCACAAGGCGGGCGGAGCACAAGATTGGGCTCAGAAATGTCTGGCAACGTCGTGGCCATAGGCACTTCTGGGATATCCATTGCGTTTCCAGCCACATCCACCAGCACGAGGTGCACCTGCACGCTCCCATGTGGTGGTATGAACATGTCACGACAACATCAGCCAGATATGCCGGCGCATAGTGGAACGTGCAGAGGCAGCCTTTGAGTCAGTAGGTGTTAGGAGTCACGCCTAGCAAGCTCACCACGAACAGGACTCATTCGGCACTGATCGGACTGGATGCAGCGAGAGAACCCGGCACACGATCAACCATTGTAGGCTGAAATGCCACACTCCTGGAGAATCGCCAAGCCGTTTTGGGTCACCAGGCTCAGCGTTCCCAGGCCTTTCAAAGTCCACATACGCATACACAGGTACCCTCGCAGCCACACAACAGCGAGCGCACACCTTATACTCTGTCTGTGGATTCAGCGAGTCTGTGTGCTCTGCACACATGACCGTGTCGCTGATGCACGGCGGCGTGATCTCGAGGTCGGTGACCTCATTAGCGCTCCCCAGCTGCCACTGGCCCCATGCAACGATGGGGCCTGCTTCTTGCAGCAGGATCTCGTTGCCACCAGCCGCGCTCTGCTTCAGCTGCCGCGGTGCGCCAGTGGCCCCTGCCGCTGTGCTTGTCGCTGGTGACGTCTCTGCCGAGACTGGTGAGCTGGAGACGCCCAGCACTTGCTGTGTGCTCAGCCTGGAGCTCTTGAACCCCAGCAGCTGGTAGCGGAACTCTGCTGCGACGTTGTCGTACGCGATTGCCCAGTGCAGCATAGCCGGCTCGCTACTGGACACGCGGAGGCGCAGGGACGTCTCCGCACTGTCAACCAGCGGCGGCTGTGCAAATCGTGGCGCCGTCACGTCACCAGTGGCCACGTCGATCTGCTCCAGCCGCATCTTGCCGCCTGAATGTGCCACCAGTAGCAACTGCACCGCACACCGGCTGCCTCGATCCGCGCACGCAGCAAGGAGGTTGCACGAACCACACCCATTGGGACTCTGGCGCTGGTGCTACCCAGTCTCCATGATTATAGGTGCCTGTCGCACAGAAAAGGCAGAAGTGCAAATGACATAGCTCGTGTGCAGCACCAACTACAATGCCAGACCTAGCAAGTGCGAGAGCAGCAAGGGCATGCTGTGAGCGCCACCTAATCCGCCATGCATGCAGCAACCGCCTGGCACAGCATCTACATGTATGCATGTATAATGCCAGAGAGTACGTCAATGAGAGTGCAGATTAATGCACAGACACACCTTGTACAATGTATCAGATCTCAGAGCCGGGCAGCGTGAGCAACGCTGTGCTGCAGCCCATTCATCCAGACCGGACCGGTCGGCTGAGCGCGTGTACTCCCGGCACTCGGCTGTGTCTGCAGCTGGGGCTACAGTGAAGGTAAAATTTTCGTGAGCAGTGGGAACATCAAATGTGCCACAGGCATGAGCCGAGTCGGACAGCTGAGTCTCTACAGATTGCTGCCCTGTCATGTAGACATCAAACGGCGAGGGATCTGAAATGTCTGAGGTAGAATCATGGATGGCTGAAGCGGGCAAGAGTACGTAGTGCACTTGAGCAGCACGGTCAATGACCAACTGAACATCTAACATGACCAGCCCAGAGGTGCCAGGCCCACTGGGAATGGTCAGGGGTGTCACAATTGCGCCTAGGAATGCCGGTGCTGGCCCCCATGACAGCAATACCAACAGGAGCAGGGCGAAAGCGATTAACAGTACCACAAAAGTCCCGGCAGCAGCGATCTGAAATCTCTGTGTCACTGTAATGGCCTTGCACCTGGCTAGCAATGAGGAGGTACGCTCTCTCCATCGCCACGAACGCTGCCTGTCAGTCCCTGTGGTTTCGCTGCTGCGTTGACCCGCGGTGTCATTGACACGCTCAAGGATGCGATCGACTTTCTGGTCGACCTGAGTCAAATATGCATCGACGGTGTTGAGTTGTTCGTCAACTTTAGCCCGCAAATACTCTTTCTCCTTGCTCTCATGCTCAAGTTGCAGAATGACAGCGCTGTTGTGTGTCTCTAGCTGTGCTCGGATGGCTGTATGATGGGCATTGATCTCACGACTGACATCAGCTTGCTCGATTGCAGGGGAGGCATCAGAAGTGGCGGCGTGTCTCTGCATGTATACAGGCACTGTCAGCATGTAGCGAATGCGTGTGTCTAATATCCAATGTGACCTGTTGATCATCAGCGCAGCGGCTCATTGCCGCTGAGACGTGCCTCTTGCTCCTTGTTATGATCATCTTGCAGCTCAAGCCTTGGATCAGGTGGCTGCGGTCGTGGGTACGGATGGACCGCAGGCTGGTAAGACGCCTGATAACATGCTGGAGGGTCCGGTTTGCGGGTGTAGATGGTCCACGGACCCTCCTGAGAAATGTCAGACGCTCGTTGGTGAATACAACTGTCCACTCCCAGGCTGCCATGATCTATGCTATGCATAGATTCGAATGATGAAGCACTGAAAGCTCGATCCAAGGTCATCAATCCATCGTTGTTGGGAATCTCAGACACAACGCGAACACCTTCCAGCGTGCTTGCCACATTACGGGTGTTTGCAGCAAGATCATCTGCAACAGTCGTGGCTCGCAAGGTCTCTGGCCCTGCAGTTCGGTGGTTCTGTTCCTATCGCTGACCTCTTGTCCACCATAGCATTGAGCACGACAACAGACAGCGCACCCTCAGGCACCAACATTTGGCGCCCTGGTGACATGGGACCGTGGTTTACTGTAGATGGCGACATGGTACGTTCCCAGCCGTTCAACCGGCGACGGCTGTGTCACTGGCTCCCCTGCCAATGTACGAACAAACGCCACCGAAGGAAGCCATAGATTAGATTCCGAGTCGTATGTAAGGTATACATATGATTATTTTCTGCCAAGAGAGAATCCTCGCTGCCGCTAGCGGCACCTCGGGAACACTAGCTTCCATCCTTGGACCTGATCCAGCTTTAGATGAACACAATTCGCGTGCATATAAGCACAGAGGTCGTTATCGTAACGGATTTAGACCACTTCGCGATGTGTGCGTGGGTAAAGTTACTTTAAGGTACCAGGGACAGAAAGCGGAACGCCACATTCTTGCTGACGCACTCTCATATCGATCCCGAGCCCGCGGCCTGCGACTGCAGAATGTACGCATATACTAATGAAGCAACGTAAGAGTCGCGGATTCGCAGACAGCCAGGAACACCCAGTGCATGCATGCCTGTGCTGTTGCAGCCGCTCAGCTGGATTCCTTTCGGGGTGAGCAGTACACGTACCTGCCGGCAGCCATCACAGCGTGGCGTAGGCACCTTCAATCTCGGGACTGGTAGCGGACTCGGTACAATGTATCACACAACGGGAAAATTGCAGCTGCGATATCGCAATAGACAAGGATTCTGACATGAACGCGATACATAGCGCTTGGACGGGCCTTCCTAGTACGCAGCCAGCACCGTGTCCAGATCATCAGCTGCCTTCCGAGACTGCTGCGAGAGTTTGCCGCACGTTGAGTCTACAAAAAATCATTTTCACACTTCCTGACGAGTACGATCTCTGACTGAGAAACAGTGTGCTGCGTTCTGACTCGCTGGCTTGCGGCCTTTTGACCAGGCATCGAACAGGCCCTACCGCCTCATCTTTGCGCAGCTTCTTGTCAAATCTTAGTATGGAGCATCCGAGTAGCCCGAACGCCTCGATCAACGCCTGTATTGGTATGTGTCTGCATTTACATTGCCCGTGTACATGATGTTTTTGTCATGGGCACGGGCGTCGTGACCCCCTCCGCTTCCGCTAGAGGTCTGCAGAGGTAGCAACGCTTGCTGCAGAATTATATTTTCCATCACTTCTGCATCCATCATATAGAAACGGGTACGGGGGAAGCAAGACGATCCTCTGGCGTTTGTCGCACAGATCGAGTCAAATTTGCCTTTGTGTCGCAGTCATCGTGCATCCCGACCTACGCAACAAGGGATGAACAGTCAATGGCTTGTATAAGCATCGCCATTCAACAGGACAGCACCGACATGGCATCGACAAAGTGTTACGTCGGGTTTGTTCGATTTGGTCCCACCTGTCGCCTAGCCTTCCTCTATTTCTGGAAAGTTTGCTGGAGAGCTCGTAAATGCACCAATCCTGTGCAAATTGTTGTTATATCTGCAAAATGTGGCTAGAATGTAGTTCGTCCTGCTCTGCAGGCAATCTGACAAGACGCGCTTGCTCCCAACTGAGCAGGGTCCTCTGCTGGTCGAAGCCAAGGCATAGGCCATGACACAGAAGTAGGCCCACAGTTCATCTGATCATCAAGCAGACATCTTACCGCTATGCCACGGGTTGACACTTCTAATGTGCTTGGGAAGCCACCTGGCTCTCGCACAGTTGATCAGGACTATGAGCTTGGCAAAGTTCTGGGCAAAGGTGCATTTGGAACTGTTCGTGCTGCAACAAGTCGGACAAGTGGGGAGAAACTCGCATGCAAGTCAATCGCCAAAGCCAAGCTGGTTTGTCGTGAGGACGTGCAAGATGTCCAGCGAGAGGTTGCAATTATGAACCATGTTGCGGGACATCCCAACGTCGTGAATAGCAAGGTGCGCACCCAAAACGCATTACTTCAAGGTAACTGCCAAAGTGCATGGCAGTCGCAACACACCAGACAAATGCCACACCGCTGTCACAATCTGTGGTGCAGCATAGTTTCTACGAGGGCTTAATGGTCTCTGCCGTTGCCTCCATGTTATTGTACAGTCTATGAGCGAGTTTACTTGTCACAGTATTCCGTTTTTGCAGAGCAAATCTGATACCTGGTACTGCAGCTGGCCATGCTGCAAAGATCGTATTTCTTGGTTCACTTGTTGCATGTTTCTAGTTTGGCTCAGTTGTGTCAGCACTGGAATCTGTATCAGAAGTATCCTGTGGCAAGCAAGGCAACTGATGGCTATTTGTGGGCCTTTAGCTGGCTCGCATAATCTTTATGGACAACAGTGCTCCATTGGCTGACCGAATGTATTGTGGCCACAGAACTGTCTCATGGTATTGCGTGCAGGCTACTTATGAAGACAAGAATTTTGTACACATCGTCATGGAACTTTGTGCTGGAGGTGAGCTTTTTGACTCAATTGTGGAGTCACAGTCATACACAGAGCGCAAGGCCGCTGGATGCTTCCGAAAGATGGTTGACATGCTCCATCATTGCCATGAGCTGGGCGTGATGCATCGTGACCTCAAGCCAGAGAACTTCCTCCTCACAATCCGCCACTCCGACAAGTGTGCCCCTTTCTGCCCTGCAGGCTCAAGAGCCAGTGCCCCGCAGCCTGTGTTTTGCTGCGCTGGCAGATCGCATGCATATGCAAGCCAGTGCTAGCGCCAGTTGGAGCGCCACCAGTGGCATCGCATGACGCCCTCCAACTGATTTGCTGTAATGTCCGAGTTCCACAAGCATTTGGTGCGATTGCTTGTGCCACCAGGTAACACAGCTCCTGATGCAGTGCTGAGATCAAAGCCACAGACTTTGGACTTTCAATATTCTTCAAACCCCGAGAGCGTTTCAATGAGTTGGTGGGCTCACCATACTACGTGGCTCCTGAGGTCCTGAAGAAGAACTACTCATATGAAGCAGACATCTGGTCACTCGGCGTCATCCTCTACATCCTGCTTTCAGGGCTTCCACCTTTTTGGGGGGACAATGAAGAGCAGATCTTCAAAATGGTTCTCAAGGGCCATGTCGACTTTGCAACCGAGCCATGGCCAAAGATATCAACTGCTGCAAAAGATCTTGTCAAGCAGCTGCTGACAATGGACCCATCCAAGAGGTGCGGACAATCTCTGGCATGCTCAGGAATTCAACTTTCAACAAACAGTGGTTGAATATGTAAAATGTCATTCTACGTGAGTTGGCGCTGTTGCACAGTTTATCAGTATAGGGAAGTATCGGTATAGGTAAGTCCATGCAGTGCCTCCTGCAAATTGAGTTTTTGAATTTGTCATCATAATGTACCAATTGAAGTGTTGCTGGATTTTGCTGTCTAAGTCTGCTCTTTTGTGTTGGCCTGCTGATGTTAGATGCCCGTGAGACGTATGATATCTTCGACATCGCCTGAGATGGGTTCAGATTCCACCAGTCATGAAGCGCAATTTGGTAATCAGCGCCACATCGTCTATGCGCCTTGTTCACAGAGTGTGTCATTCTGGGGTTGATGTACAGGCCATCATGCTCGGAGATCCTGCAGCATCCGTGGCTCAAGCAGGAGGGCCATGGCTCAGATAAGCCTTTGGGCAACGTTGTCCTGTCACGAATGAAAAACTTCGCAGCCATGCACAAGCTGAAAAAGACGGCTTTGATGGTTGTTGGCTCGTGCTTGTCTGCAGAGGAAATTGCTGGAATGAAGCGCCTGTTCAAGACCATTGATGCAGATGGCTCTGGCACAATCACAGTGAAGGAGCTGCAGGTGCGAAGATGTCATGGTTTCCCAGCTCTCTGTATTTACATGTCTGTTGGTTTTGCCAGTGGGGTGTCGGCAAGACGTACACAGCTCAAATCTCAGCCAGGTCAATGTGGACCTGCCTCATGACTCGGGCAATTTGGCATTGCATGATGCATACGACAAAGGTATCCAATCTCTGTTATAATATTACATTGAAGCGTTGCATAACGCAATGTTTAATTACTGCTTCGCACGCGCGGCATCCTGTGCATGCATGTGTTGCAGCCGGCACAGAATGTTTCCCCATGCAGGATGCTATCAAGCAGTGGGGCCATAAGATCCCAGCAGATGAGGTTATGGCCATCATGGCAGCTGCTGATGTTGATGGCGATGGCTTCATCGACTACAACGAGTTTGTAGCGGCAACATTAAATGTCAATCAGCTTGAGAAAGAGGATCTTATCTACAAGGCTTTCCAGGAGTTTGATGAGGATGGCTCCAACACAATTTCCATGGAGGAACTGGAAAAGGTGTTGCTCTGCCTTGCTCTGTGTGCTCTGTATAGAGGGGTCGGCTCATTGGTTGGCCACTGCCGAGGTGATGACATTAAGATTGTCTTGCTTGTGCTACCTTGCTGTGACATTCAGCTGCTATATATCATGTGATCAACCCAGCTCATCGGTGGCACCAGCCTTGATATGTGTGGTAGAAGCAGCCTCTCAGCTGCTGACATCATTGACAAATGTTGCTCGAGTGCTGGAGACTCTGTGGAACTTGGCAGCGTTGTGGCCAGGTCACTATGATAGGTCTGCGGTCCTGTCTGAAATGGGATGCACATTCGACCTGCAATAAGCGGCTGCTGTACATTTCCAGTTCACTTCAACATGCCGCAACGGTACCACAGGTGAATGTCATAAGCACCGATCCAGGATTTGCTGGACTGCCTCGTGCAGTGAGCATCAATTGATGCTCAATTGAATCATTTTGCTGCACACCTCGTGTGGGTGACTAGACCTCTGCTCTACTATCTCCTCGCAGCAGTGCACTGCCACACGTGCAACAGACAGCGGTCAGGGCAAAGCAAATCTGATGCTGATGTTTGATGTTGCAGGCTCTCACGAAGTTTGGTATCGTTGATGATGTGCACGAGCTGATCAAGATGGCTGACAAGAACGGAGACGGGCAGATCGATTTCCAAGAGTTTGTGCTGCTCATGCGTGAAACCAACAAGGACCTTGCAGCTGCAGGCGCAAGTGGCAGCCTGCTGCGAAGCAGGATGCCCATGTCATAGCAGGCTGCAAGTACCTCAGTTGATGGAGTTGTGGATCAGGCATGTTCGCTGCTGCTGCCTCTAGTAGCGTACAGCCTTGCCTAATTGGCTTTGATCTGGCATATATGGTACATTATTCGAGATTATGACCATCCAGGTTGCATTTCTGTATGCACGCAACGTGGTGGGACAGCAGTACGTGGCTGTAGAGGCGATGGCCACGTAGGCGACTTAGGGAAATGGCATGTCCCGCATGGTTACCTTTGAAAGGGCATGGCAAATCGCATTGTGCACTGCACCACCAAGCTGTCGTTGCTCGTGGCAAGTATGCGATTGGAATACCAAAGGGTCTGCAAAGTGATTCAGGCATTCAACCACACCACGATGCATTGCGATGGGCTCACATGGCATCCATGCATGCTGCTTTGAAACATTTTACAAATTGTCTGGCTGGACGACGTGCACGTTGATGCTGCTGTCTGCTACAAGAGTCCATGAGCAGACTTTGCTCACTGTGAGAGGACCCAGAGAGCAGTTTAACTCTGTCATGGAGTGTTGGATTATTGGGGATACAGCGGAAACCCCATAATGGCATCCGCGAACATATCAAAGGGTGTTAAACTATGGCTCTGAGCTTTCTAGGTCCTTGCAGATACATGAGAACTCCGGTGTCTGTGCTGGTGCTGCAGGGAGTTTCCTGTTTCAGACACCTGACACTGTGACAGTTGTAGGCCAGCTGTGGGATGGCGTAGTGGCCCCACTGAAACGTTACAGAGGTGTGCTCCACAACATGGTAGAAAACAGAGGAAAGAAAGCATGGCGATGCATCAGACACATGACCATGGCCACTCTGCACACTGAATATGTGACTCACCATGACCGTACATAGGTTGCAGCAAGCTAAAGCCTGCACAAAGGTGTGCTGCCATGTAACACGGCAGCTACACGGACATGTAGCACACTGGCGGCACGGACGTGCTGTAGGCGACCGCTGGCCGCCTTGATGGACTGGGTGCCACGGTTGCAGCGGCGCAGGCCGGCCCCGCGTCTTGCCGTGCTGGCCCGCCCTGCCTTCCCGTGGGCTGCCGCGGGCAGAGCGATGCTGCGCCGCCAGTGCCCTTCGCGCCCCGCCCTCAGGCCCCTGCCGGGCAGCCGGAGGGGGGGGGCTGGTACGCCCTGCACTGTGGGGGGCGTGATCCCCGGGGCTCTCATGGGCGGGGGGCCTGTGATCGAGTGCTCGAGTGGTGCTGTAGTGGGGGTGCTGCTGTTGGGGGGTCGGTGGTGGCCGGATTTGCTGGGGTGGGCGGTAGTACGCAGTGTGGCTGGTGGTTGCTGTGTGCGGCTGTGGCGTGGGTGCCGTGGTGGTGGGGTGCGGGAGTGCGTGTGTTTGTGGATGCGTGGGTGTGGTTGTGTCGGCTGTGTCGATTTGTTGTGGCTTTTCACCTGAGACAGTTG
The DNA here is from genome assembly GCA_900538255.1 of Ulva mutabilis. Lineage (NCBI taxonomy): Eukaryota > Viridiplantae > Chlorophyta > Ulvophyceae > Ulvales > Ulvaceae > Ulva > Ulva mutabilis. Next base: position 1,099,366 of record UNSF01000006.1, on the reverse strand, counting down.
CTGCTTGTTGCTGTTGTCTGCTTTCGGGGATTTCGCCATCTGCTTTCTTGCTGCTGATGTGCTCATCACCACCTCATCACCATCACGACCAGCAGCTGTTGCCCAGGGCTGTTCCAGGGCTTGCCCAGGGTTGTTGCACACATGCTACCTGTCAAGGGGAAACAGCAGCTGTAACACCCACATCATGTAACACCCGCAGCTAGCTATTCTATCCTGTGCGTAGATGTCAAGGGATCTCAAGGGACACGGGTGTGGGAGCTCATGATATCAGATCTCTTGGAGTGCCATGCCAAAAAGCCAAAACGTCAATGTGTATCCATGGCCTAATCGGCTACGTCTGGTAATTCCGTTTAATTCCGTTTAATTCCGTTTGCGTTCACAATTACAGCTAGCTGGCCGCTGGCTTTCTGGGCACTTGCATCAGGCCCCCATTGCAAGCAGTTTGCAAGTAGTTTGCAAGTAGTTTGCAAGTAGTTTGCAAATAGTTTGCAAGTAGTTTGCAAGTAGTTTGCAAGTAGTTTGCAAGCAGTTTGCAAGCAGTTTGCAAGTCCTCAGCCTTGCTAAGCTGGACATGCATAATCACTTCACATATATAGTCGTAGCAAACCGCCTGGGTAAAACCAGAGCTCTGAGGTGCAAGCCGGCTAATCCCAATCACAGCAAACCTGCCTCCTATGGCCATCAACCTCAGCACAAGGGCGTTCTAGCTAGCTCCTCCTAGGTCACAATCTGTCCAGGGCAGTGTCTTGCAATGAAATTGCAGTAGGGTTTCTGGCAGGAAGCGCCAGAAAGGCCAGGTGGCTGTGCCCCCCTTCACGTTCCCATCATAGGATGCATGCCAAATGTTCGAAGTGATTCCTGGTGCCAGAGTACTTGTGGCAGTCCTCGATGCCCTCAAAAATACGAACCCATGGAAATGACTCCAGGAAAGGTCATTGGTCCCTTTCACCAGATTCGACCTTGTGGGTATCTAGGAGACACGCGCATTCAGCGCAACAGGTAGATACCAGCCGAGATCAGCCCGGAACGCAACCGCAGCTGTGTTGCTGCGTTTCAGTGCACGGCAACTGCGCAGAGCTCTGGTCGATTCAGCGCGCACAGTCAACGCGATCGATCGCGCTGCATGCTGATCTGTCCCAAGCGCTGCTTATAATTGCGTACGCAGCATGACCCGTTTGTGCGCGTGTGGCCATATATGCGGTGCGAGTGCGTCTGCGTGTATCGACGCGTACACGCTTCATCAGATATAGCAGTGGTGATTGCTGTCTGCATTGCCTGCAACATTTTCCTAGCCTTTGTGCACCTGCGCGGTGACATGCGTGCTTGCCTGCTTTTGCCCCGCACTGCTGGGTTCTTGGGTCAGTCTCCGCGCCACACGTATACACGACCCAGCCGCAGATGTCGCAGCACGTGCTCGGCTTAACGGACTCCGTCATGACGGATCAGTTCACACTCAGCCCCACTCTGTCCAGGCCCAGACCGAGCCTGGCCCTGCAGGGCCCTGGACATCTCGCTCTAGGTCGACTTGCAATGTATCCGAAAGGCGGTCAGCAGCGTGGATCCGAAAGGCGGGTTCGCATCGTGTAGTGAGCACAGTCCTGGATACGCGATCGAGCGCCACGAGGCCGAGACGAGTGTGTATATCTGGCCGGCACGCGGAACCGTGCCGTCAAACCGTCATCTCTGTGTAACACGCGGAACCGTGCCTTCAAAAGTGCGCCCCAAGGCATCACGAGGTCTGACCCCTCAGACATAACCAACAATACGTGCGTGGGCACCGCCGCCATTTGTACGAGCTTTGTCAGGTGCCTCATGTGTTACACGGAGATGTCAGGTGCCTTATGTATAGTTACATCGAGGGGCTCCGATCCAGTGCACCAAGCGAACGTACAACTAGATTCTAGACTCACATGCTACCCAGCAGATGCAAGCCGGCCAGGCGATCACCTGGCACAAACTGCGCACCCGTGAGCCGTGCTACCCTGGACATGGTCTTTCTGATCACAAACCCGTTTCCTTTCACTGTCGCCGCACTGACCTCCCGCAAGGAGTTCTCAATCCAGGGTGCCTTATGTATATATGTTTGAACAAGCACGATGGCCATACGCTACCAAACTGTAGGTGCGTGTGTTGTGAGCTTCCACTCTCTCGCATGCAGTCTGATGGCATGAGTTCGCCGGGTGATGAAGCGTTGCTGCGAACCGTAGACAGGGTTGCCATACTCTCGGCGGCGCGATGGTCAGGGTGCGCATCATCACCATTCGAATCAACGTGCTGTGACGGTCGATCCGACGCCTGGTCGCCGATTTAGCTTGCCGAGTTTGATATGCATGATGTGACGTTGACACGAAGATTGACGACCATGCGCCGGAAGCCACACCCAAACCGTCGTGTAACACACCCAAAACCGTCGCGCGCCAACAGTCCCCCCCGGGAGATAGCGGACGTCCCGCGCTCAATACTCACGCGGGATCACGTCCGTGTCATGCACATTTAGAAGCTGTGCAGGTCGCACAAGGTCAAACAGCTGTAGTCGGCGATGTGATAATAGTACACCTAGTGCCTGCGCATGTCCATGATCTCGGAGACGCAGCCAAACAGGCTGAGGGACGGACTTTCAAACTGCGAATTGTTTCTTGCGACCGCCACGCTCATTTTGACAACGAATACGAGCGCAGTGCAATCATTGGCCTGCTGAGATATCCCCTTGGAGACACTCTGAAGTACAATTGGATCCCATCGGCGATCCTGGTCGCCCCGTCAGTTGTGGTAGTGCGGCTCCCTGGCTCACTGCACGAGGCCGAGGTACCGCCTTTCGACGCGGCTGATGGCCCACGAATTTAGGACCTGTGTCATGTCAGCAGCGTTCATGAAGTCTGCTGATTGTCAACACGGCGCCAGTACCCAGATGTTTTCGCGTATTTGTGAGTTATTCTCATGAGCCACTGGTGGCTGCAAGAGAGAACACTGCCGAAAATTCATGCGCGCTACGTTAATTCGTACAAATTGAACATAGCAGGCCGAACATTTCTGCAAGTAGCCTGTAGCTGGTGGCGTTTTTCGCTGTCAAGTGAAAGGACTGTACCTAGGGCCTGTGTTTCGCAGGCGGACTGGATTGGCGTGTCAGAATGACTCGAGCCACTCTTGACACATCAAACGTTCTCAGAAAGCCATACGGATCACGGTGCCTTGATGAGGACTATGAACTGGGCGCCATTCTCGGCAAAGGTGCTTTCGCAACGGTGCGCGAAGCGGTGCACCGGCTGACCGGTGAGAGCTTGGCATGCAAGTCAATTCCGAAGGCCAAGCTGGTGTACCCGAAAGATGTGAAGGATGTTCAGCGGGAAGTTGCGATTATCAACCATGTGTCAGGACATGCGCATGTTGTCAGCTATCGAGTGCGATCCTACTGCTGCCATGGTCGTGCTCGACGGCACTGTCAATTGTGTACCGCCTTGCCTGCTCTTGAGTTTGCTAGTCGCACATTGCACTCTTGGTACGCTGCCCATAAAATATGATTATGGGTCTAGCCAGTTGGACCCGTGGTCCGCCGTTGCGGCTACGATCACACGTACTGCTGCAGCAGCATGCTGTGTCATGTTTGGCAAGGTATCACATGCATAAAACCAACAGGAAGCCGCGCCCGCCCGACCGGTTCCCCGCGGTAACAGCAATTGCAGAAAATGTCCATTCTCTTGCAACTCGTCTTCGTGAGCATGTGAGCAGCTGATGTAAGCGTCGACATGGAGGTGTCGCGACAGACGCTGCGCGCAGGCGCGAGCCACTGCCACTGCCACGCCCGCGCGACGTACGGTGTTTCAATCTCCAGGGCCACAAATTGCTCCTGGCGAACCATTGCATACACTGTTGTGGAGCACAACGACTTCTACACGTGATTACCTGACCAATGTGCCATGCCAAGCACTGCGAATTCCATTTCACGGTCACACCATTTGACTAGCATTGGATTGCTGAGCACGGCCACCATCAGTTTGGCAGCGTGCTCAGTGACTGAGATGCACAGGTCTGCAAGTTCTCGTTTTAACTCGTCATCGGGTCTGACCCTTAAACAAAGGCACCTCTGACCACCTGATACACCACTGCAAGCTGACACATGCTGCCCACAGCCAGTTGCTGCCCACACCCAGGACTGCGAACTACGGCCGAACTAAGCAATTTGCTTCGGGCCACTTGCCTTCTGCTGAGAGTCTATGACCAGCAGCAGAGTTGCACCAGATCTGGATGGCATGCCCACCAGGCAATCATGCAGCAGCAACTCGTTGGCACACACTTTGGCAGCACTGCTTCCAGCCCAGCCCCATGCCTTGAACTTGAAGGTCAGCTCGTGACCGAAGTAGACACGAGCTGAAGCAGCAGCTATCATGAATTTTCATTACATAATCAGGTGCTTGCTCAAAGGCTGCCTGGCCAGCTCATCAACTGAAAGCAACCTACCTTGTCCACAAAATACTCTTTAAAATACTCGTCAGACCTGTTTAAAACGTTGCAATGTGATGCTGTCAGCGGTGCTCATCCATGCATGGACAAGTCCTTGCCGATGCAAACAGTCAGCAATCAGTCAATCAGTCAGCCATCGGTAGGCAGAGTATGCCAATGGCCAACAGTACAGGCAGCACAGGAGCAACTGTTGCCTGTGCGTCAGAACCTGGCTCTGACGCATGCCATGGCAGCGCCCTCTTGCAAGCTGCCCTTTGTTGAGCTGCCTGCTTCTGATACCCATTGCTGCCACCCACATGCTCCATATCTGTTTCCAGCAACAGCTTGCCACGCATTCCCAGCCTCAGCTTCCAACTCCATGCAACATCCCTGCCTGCTCCACTGCTGCCTACTGCATCAGTATGCAGTGCTGCCATCGCTTGCACACAGTGTCGCAGGGCGCCCCAGGGTAACTTCAGGCCTGAACAGCAACAGCAACACTGTTTCCTGCAGATTATCTCACGATTCAGATCTCGCGCTTCGCCTCTGCAAAGTGAAACAGATTCTCAGAGGGCAACCCTCAAAGTTGCAGCCTTGTACCACTCCCAGGCTGTGGGGCTGCTCCAGCGCTCCTGGGCTGCCGCGGTGTGTGTTATGCCTTGGAGCACCCTTGCAACCTTACACCAACTTCCTCCGCCACGGCTTTCACAGATTTAGAGTCCCGCGACTGTCATTCACGCTGACAACTGGGTCGGCCGGTGCTTAGATGGCGAGATCGCAAATATCTGTGACAACTGCCACCCACAACCTCGATGCCAAACCCTTGCCCAAACCCTTGCTCCATCTCTCACACACACCAGCATGACATTCTGCACTTGGCGGTGCCAATCGCCACCCCTCGACACATCCCGCCAACCCCCCTCTCCACCGCCACAACCGCAGGCACTCTCTGACTTGCACACACAATGCATGCCCCTGCAGCAGCCCCCATGCCCCGTGCCTGCACTCTCAAGCAGCAGAAGCCCGAGGTACCGTGCAGCGCGGCGACCAACCCCCGTGTCCGGGCGGCATGCGCCACGCACCCACACCTGCAGCGGCCACCTCCCCCAGCCACATCCTGCTGCCGAGCGCAGCCGACCAGGGTTGCTCAACGCGCAGCATGCATGCATGCATGCAGGCGTCGTACGAGGACCGTGATGCGGTGCACATCGTGATGGAGCGTTGCGAAGGCGGCGCGCTGCTTGACAGCATCGTGGAGTGCCGGCACTACACGGAGCGGAAGGCTGCCGCCGTATTCCGCGCGATGGTCGAGACGACGCACCACTGCCATGAGCTCGGCGTCATGCACCGCGACCTCAAGCCGGAGAACTTCCTCCTCACCAGCCGGGACTCCGACATGTTCGCCACCCCCTGCCCCGCTGCATGCCTCTGTGTGTTGCAGAGTGCTGTTATGCGCTAGTCATGCCAGTAGCACATCCGACGCACCACCTCATAACTCAGCGACCGGGCGGACTCTGCCCGTCACGGCTGCATTTCCAGACGGCATCGGTGTGTGCATGCATCCAGGCGCCGAGCGGGCCGCCGCTCCAGCGCAGCGTGCATATGTACAGTCAACTGCAGTGACTGCCGGCGCCTGCGGCATTCGCACATGCATGCGCAGTCACCTCGCAGGCCTCCCAGCCGTGACTCCTACGCGTGCGGGCCCCTTGCACCGCGCCAAGCACGGCCGTCGGCATGCATTTGCGGCGTGCATTGGGATGCCCCTAAACTCCTACGCGTGCAGCATCGGGGCCCCTTGCACCGCGCCATATACCGTATCTCCGCCAAGCATTGAACCCCTCATCTGTTTCTGTGTTTGGCTTGAGCATTCCCAAGTACATCTCACCCTCAAAAGCGCCCCCACCAGCGGCCCGCTTGCTCTGTGGCAGGCATGGGCACTGACACCCCGGGGCTCCACGGAAGTGCACCAACCGTATGCACATGTAGGGCCTGGATAGGCACGCATGCATGTGTATGCCAACTCATGGGTAGTGTTGCACCCTCTGCCCCGTGTCCGTCTGCCCGGGTTGATGGCCCCTTTAAGTCAACACACGAGCATACTGCGTACCGATTGTGCGTTGCGGTGTGCGGTGTCCCTTCGGGCGCCATGTTCCCATGCGTCATATGTATACATGCCCGATCTCTACACTGGCGGCATTTACATGGACTTGTTCTGATCCAGGTCTTGCATCCGGGCGGGGCACCAGCCGCCGTGCCCGACGCACATGAACACCTCTCAATGTGGGATTAGGGGTAACACACACTGGCGAGGGGGTGAATCCACCGGCGAGGTGTGTATGGTTTCATCGCTGTACCCTCGGGGACGTTGCCATCTCCGACCGCCCGGTTCGCAAATGCCGCAGAAAATGTGCAGAAAAGCAGCACTAGAATGCAGACATGTGGCCCGTAAAGTAAGTAACAAGTGACCCCCCAAGTCCCGCGTGCAGAGCGGACGTCAAGGCGATCGACTTTGGCGTCTCGACGTTCTGCAAACCGAACCAGCACCTCGAGGAGCGCGTGGGGTCGGCGTACTACATCGCCCCCGAAGTTCTCCGGAAAGACTACACCTTCCGCGCCGACCTCTGGTCCCTCGGAGTCATCCTCTACATCCTCCTCTCCGGCTTGCCGCCCTTCTGGGGCGACGAGCGCGGCTCCGGCACGGAGCGCCAGGTCTTCCAGATGATTCTCGCAGGGGACGTCGACCTCGACAGCGAGCCGTGGCCCTCCATCTCCCACGCCGCAAAGGACCTCGTGCGACGGCTGCTGTCGGTGGACCCCGGTGCGCGGTGCGTCTCTGCTGCGGTGCCCAGCACAGCCTGTGGCTGCACCGGTGCTAGATCTCGTTCCGATGCGACTGTGCAGCAACGGCACGCTGTGCGTGCTGCGGAATCAGTGGCGCACCGCATGCCAGCCAGCCTAATTGCATGTTGTTCGCCCTCTGCTGTTGCCGATTTGATTTGGCGTCTTGTATCTGCGTGTGCAGTCTGGGCGCTGCTGCGTGGCTAGCAGTGTGGCCGTCATGCCCTCTGCCCCATGCGTGCAGGCCGTCGTGCTCCGAGATCCTGCAGCACGCGTGGCTCAAGCAGGAGGGCGCCGGCTCGGACCGGCCGCTGGGCAACGTGGTGCTGTCGCGCATGAAGCGCTTTGCTGGCATTCACCAGCTGAAGAAGACGGCGCTGATGGTTGTCGGGACGTGCCTGTCCGCGGATGAGATCGCCGGCATGAAGCGCCTCTTCCGCACGATTGATCATGACCACAACGGCAAAATCACCGTCAGCGAGCTCCAGGTGTGCTGCGCGATGCGTGTTGCGTGCTGTGTGTCCTTGATTGCAGCCTTGCGGCATGCCCGCCCACCCACATACGCGAGGCATGTGGGTGGATGTGTTGGCCATGCACGCCTTCTGTGCAGTTCTGAGTGTGTTGTGAGCCGTGCTATGAGCAGCACTAGTGAATCGCGTGTGAGAACGTGTCGAGTTAACTCTAGCGCAATACAGAAGCTGCTGTGTTTCTGTCTGTGTACGGCGCTTGGGCATGGTGATTGATTTTTGGTGCATTGCCATGAATCGTGCCTCTGTGTTCTACCACCTTGTGGAGCATACATCTGTAACGTATTTCTCTTTGTGCGCAACGATCCACGTGTGCTACAGCTGTGCGTGTGCGGTGTGCAGTACGCGATCAAGCTGTGGGGCCACCGCATCCCTCCGTCGGAGGTGACGGCGATCCTCACGGCGGCAGACGTCGACGGCGACGGGGAGATTGACTACAACGAGTTTGTGGCATCGACGATGAACATCAACCAGCTGGAGAAGGAGGAGGTCATCTGGCGCGCGTTCGCCGAGCTCGACGCGGACGGCTCCGGCTCCATCTCCGCCCCCGAGCTCGAATGCGTGCGCCCTCCTGCTGTGCTGTGCTCCCCTTGCTGTGCTGCGCTCCCTTGCTGTCTCCTGCCCCACCTGCCACAACGCCCAAGCAGTGCACTGCAACGTTGAGCACTGCACGCCTGAGAGCTGCGCGCTGCAGTACTGCACAGCGTGATCTTCCCTGGTGGCGAGTGCTAACTGAGTGCCAACTGGCCCCGGCATGCTCGCGACGATGTACGATGCACTGAAACGTGTGGCCGACAACCTATGATCATGCTGCGCCAGGCCTCTGCCACAGCCTCTGGCCTCCGCGACGCCTCTGCCACATACAGCGGGTGTGCGGCAACGCAGTGGATGTGACTGTGCAGGCACTGCAGCGGTTCGGCATCCAGGACGACGTGCACGACCTCCTCCAGGCCGCCGACACCAATGGCGATGGCCAGATCGACTACCAGGAGTTTGTGCAGCTCATGCGCGAGACTAACGCCGAGCTCGCCGACGCCACCTCAGACGGCGGCTTCCTCCTCCGCCGCACCATCACCCCCGGCTTGGCACAGCATGCAGTATAGCAAAGCACACAGCATAGCAAAGCACGTAGCACAGCGCGCAGCATGCAGTGCAGCGCGTAGCATATCACAGCACGCAGCACAGCGCAAGCTCGTCAAGGCCGCTGCCTGCTGGGATGCAACAATGGCAGACTCCTGTGCTGTGCTGTGCTGTGGTAGAGAGGAATCGGGACAGCTGTCGGTGGCGCCAGGGCCTTGGCGGGATCTGCGGGGTGTGTGTGTGTGTGTGGTTACAGAGTGTCGTCGGTCATAGAGTGTCGTCGGTCATAGAGTGTCGATCTGCGGGGTGTGGGTGTGTGTGGTGTGTGGCACCACTGTTGCCTGGTGCTGGCGTTGCAGGTATCCCCCAGGGTTGGGACGGGGGGTGCGGCGCTGGGGGCCGGCGGCGATTTGCTGATTTCAGGCGTAGCCAGGCCGAACGAGCTGCCCCTATGCGTTCGCCGCATGGGCTGCTGTGCTGTGTGCTGTGTCGATCAGGTGCTGTTGGCAACTGCGAGCCGCGACGCGGATTTTCTCTGTTTACATGAGTGTTTGTCCTTCGCCGCTGTCAATGGTGTTGACAGTGGCATAGGCGGGCCGGGGGGTGGGTGGGGTACAACTGCAGCTTCCTGCCGTGCAGACAGCAGCCGAAGCTATGTGTCAAGGGTGTCTGTGATTGAAGGGGTCGAGGCGAGCGTGTGCGCGGGTCCGGGACGCGCGGCAGAGGCCTTCTCTGACGACCCTGCGCAGGCGATTTGAACACCGCCTTTTGTGGTGCACTGAACATGCATGGTCGAGTTCATGGCCGCATCGCCATTGTGTGTTTCAACTTGAGCTTGAGCGTTTCATACATGTATTTTTTTGGTGATTGGTCACGTGCGAGACACCACAGCACGCCTAGCACACCGGCCGGATGCTTTTCACAGCACACGCGGCACGCGAAGCGCGTCGCGAGGCAACGTCGGCCGTAGGCCGTCAGCAGCGGCAGGTAGGCACGTGCTGGGAACGCTGCGGCGTGCTTTGAACGCTGTGGCGTGCATGCCGTGTGCCTTTTGGTGATTTCGGCGCTGTTTTGGCTGGATCGCTTCGGCAACCGCCTCGTGCGCAAGAGGTGACTATCCACCAGTGCAATTCCAGGGTGTGGGAGCTCAGATTCTAGCTTGTGGGGGAGGGGAGGGGTTGTCGTACCTGGAGGGGACGGTGGTGAACAGATTGAGCAGATGTCATGACAGCTGAGAGCTCTCGCAGAGCCGAGAATGAGACATGCGGTTCAGAAGTTGAGTATATTATGGATGCACCAGTGGACTGATATCGGGGGCCACAGCAAGAAGAGTGACAGCAGAGAGAGTGGGAGTAGCATAGCCATCGCGCAGTAGGTGCCATGCGGGAGTGTTGCGCAGGTACGGTCCAGCAGACAGGGCAGGCGGAGACAGCAGAGCAGAAACTTGCCAGAACTGGGCTGATGCATGAATGGCCTCGTCTCGAGCCAGAGTGGTTGAGTCACAGTGCCACGCAGATGGGCAAGGGTGACTGTAGGCATGGCTGCTGACGTGCTGCATGCATATGTTGGCCAGCATGGATAGTCGAGGTGGTGGTCGCCAGTTGACATGTGTTGCGCCAGGGTTGGCACGCCGTGCTTGACCGTACCTGGTTTGTGCTGTATGCAACACGTTCTTTCAGTAAAGTAAAAGCCACAAACTACAGCGGGCTGAGCACTGGCAGGTGTTGTGGCGTGGTCGCAGCCGGCAAGGGTGTATGATCTGCAGGCCACGCCTTGTGTGAAAGAATTCATCCGTGTTGCGGTACAAGTCCATGTCCTGATGGTTTGCATGCGTGCTGTGTGCATGAGCTGTGCACACAACATGCGAGAGATGTACACACATGTGCCCCAGCTGGGCCAGTTCCTTTGTGGCCTGCCACCATGTGCTTTGGGAGATGTACATATATCAGATGTACTGTTACATTGAAGGGCTCCGATCCAGTGCACCAAGCGAACGTACAACTAGGCACGAACTGCGCACCCGTGAGCTGTGCTACCCTGGATATGGTCTTTCTGATCACAAACCCGTTTCCTTTCACTGTCGCCGCACTGAGCTCCCGCAAGGAAGAGATGTATATATATCAGTGCACATGTATCCCCAGCACGGATCGATTCACCGTCGGCAGCACGCAGCAAGGGTGTGCTTTGGGGTAGGCCAAAAGTATCGGGAGTAAACATGCAGCGGGGGCAGGCATGATCTAGTTGGCAGGTCGCTTGCGTATTACTCAAGGCACAGACGGTGGTGCACATGCGTTTGAATGCGTTCCACACTCCCGCGATCCTGCATGCATGGGAGGGCCTGACAACACGCAAGCCTTGCAACGCGCAGTGTGCTGTTCCTGCCACGGAGTGGTCGTGGTTCATAGCATGCGTGGCACGACGCCTGCACCTGCGCTGTGCACGGAGCGGCCCAGCAGGTATCACAGCACACGGAGCGCATCAGCAGCTACCACAGCAGCAGAACGATCTACGCGTCCAACACCGGGGCCGGGAGTCATAACCCCCAACCCTTAACCCCTAAATGAACACCCTCCCCCCTTGCCCGAAATCGCATGTGCACAGCAGCTGCGCGATTACCGCTCATAGCGCCGTGGCACCAGTTCTCAGATGGCTACAATGCGCATGTCAGATTTGTGAGGACTGTGCTGCGTAGGCGGCAACCAGGCGTACAGCACCACAGGAGGCACTCGAGCAGCAGCAACGCGGAGGCAGGTGCACACGCATGCCTCCGCGCTGTCCGCAGCCACATTCATGAGCAACCCGGATGCATGTGTCCGGACACATGTTCGGCCATGGCCATGGACTGCCTCCGCACGGTCCACGGCCACACCGGGCGGCAGGCATGGCACATGCAAGGAGCATACGTGATCATCGATGACATGGCTTGTGCCTGATGGTAAGAAATCAGCAGCATGGCAGCATGGTAAGATATCAACAGTGGCCAAGTGGCCTGACCGGCTACGGCACATATTTCAATTTACACTTTGCACACTGTCTGACCGCATTCTGGTGGGGTGATGTGCAAACTCTAGCAACCCCCCGCTGGCACGGTCATCACAGCACTCTGCTCTGCCACACAATAGTTCACAGCTCCACACTCACTGCTGCTTGTGCTGGTCCATGTGCGCTATCTCCCTGCTCCTCAACTACAGCTGTCCCCCCGACCTGCTGCCAGACCAAACACCGTTGTGCAGGAGCAGAACCCAGACCTGAGAACGAGAGGCATGAGGGCCCTGCTGCGCACGCCCTGCTGCGCATGCCCTGCTGTGCATGCTTCCCGCGGACCTCCCGACCAGAGTCAGGAGGGCTGGTGCCTTCTCAGAAGTCAGCTGCAGGCTGGGGCTTGCTGGACTGGCAGAGCAGCGACGAGGAGCTGCTGGCCAGCGTGGTCGCTGCCTCGGCAAAGTCCATCTCCGCGTCGGGGTCGATCTCGATCGGCACCAGCGCGATGCGTGTCCGCCGGTGCCTCAACTGCACACCAGCCGCAGTCATTGCGTCAACACTCTGTGATGTATTCCGTCATACCAAACACACACCAGCTTATCTAGCGCGTCGATCCATGCACGGGCTACAGACTGTGTCATGCACGCAGCACACAGCACACAGCGCGTCGATCCATGCACGAGGCTGCCGAATGTGTCATGCACACAGCACATAGCACACAGTGCGGCGATCCATGCACGGGGCTGCCGACCCAATTGCAGTGCCGGCCTCGCGTACGAGGCAGTCTCACCATGATCGGTAGCAGCACATCAACAGTGGACGTACAGCTTTTCGAAGCGAGGCGTAGCTGTTCAAACCTGAGATGCATGGTGGAAACCATCCTTTAGGTTGAACAGCTATAGCAGTTCAGGTTTGAACAGCTTTACGAAGGAGTGCAGCAAGAATGGCGTGCATGACTGGATCGATGCACAGGCACGGCCATGGTGTGAGCTGGGGCTAGCGCAGCATGGGCTCCTCTGGCTGCATCGCAGCATGGGCAGCATGGGATCCTCTGAGTTCTGCCAAGAGGAGCCTGAATTCGGCCAGAGGAGCCTGACCTTGCCACACACATGCGTCACAAATGCGTTGGGGATGCACAAAAGACCGTTCATCAACTACCGCGTCCTTGCCCGATACTGCACCCGGCCATTCCATTTGCACATTTGACGATTGCAGAAGACTCAGGCTTGGATGAATACCATACGCCCCGGGGTATCGCAGGCAACCCGTGTGACTCACCATGGCCCTCTCGGGTACCACGGCCCCTGACATCTTTGGTGGCCAAGTCGCTGCTGGTCATGGCGGTCCATTCATTGTAAACAAGGCGCATCGATCGCACTCGATTGCAGTCGGTGTGCTGTGGGAGAGCAGGGGTCACGCGTAGCACACCAGCAGCAGCATCGGCTCGCAGACGGGCAGCGAGATGCAGCCCGGCACGGAGAACTTGCAGAGTTGCAGCAGGCCCGCTGCGCTGTGCGGCTCGGCGGCGAGCGTCACGAGCTGTGCGTCGTCCGCCAGCGACTGCAGCCGCAGCGCGACGTCAGCGCAGTGCAGCAGCTGCGGCAGCACAGCCTCCCCGTACAGGTCGGCCGCGACCGACACCATCGCGACGCACCTGCAGCCAGCTGCCGTGAGCACCGTTACGGTATCAGAGGTATGCTGCACACGGTGATGGTGATGGTGATGGAACACACAGGCGGACAAGCCGGATCCCTTTGGTGTTTGTGGGGTGCTGCTGGAGTCGCGGAGCAGGGCAGCCGGACTGCGCCGCTGCGGTCGGTGGCACGCATGCAGCCACACATCTGAGTGATCGTGTTGGGTTGAGCGCGTTCGAGGCCCCTCAGCAGGTCATGCTAAGCGCGCTGCGGCGGACGCTGCGCGTGTGGCGTTTGGTGCAACAGGACCGTCTGGGTGCAGGTGCATGCGGCACAGCGGCACAGCACGACCTGGTCGCAGGCCGGGGCAGGTGGCGTGGGCGGTTGCAGAGCCCCGTAGCGTGTTCTGATGCTTGTGAAGGGCGTGCTGTGCTGTGATGGGCGTGCTGCGCTGTGATGGTGGGCCACCGGGTCACACGGACAAGGGTGCTACGGCTCGCAGACTCATGGCCACAGGGGGCGATACAGTCTTGTAGGTGGACGACAAAGTATGCTGCAAAGAGCCATGCTATGCCGTGCTGTGCGCAGCAGCGTTGGAGACTGCAGCGGCCATGGATACATCTGTCGCCACATAGTGCAAGCAGTGTGCATGCAGCGCAGAGCTCAGCGCGCAGCGCACCGCGAGTCGCGGACGGCGGCCTTGACGGCCATCAGCATGCTGAGCAGCCACTGCGCGCCGTCTTTGCTGCCGCACCCCGGCCAGTGCTCCCCGCCGGCCGACTCGATCGCGATGCGGCCGACCGACTTTGGCGAAAATGTTGGCAGCGCCTCGGCCGCCGTCTGCACGCTACGCGGCGGTCCCCCCGCCGCCGGGCCCCCTGACGGCAACCGCCGACGAGCGCCGGGCGTAAAGGAGGATGCCGCAGTCGCCGAGCGTTCGGTTGAGGGGCCGGGATCAGTGCTCGTTGGCGTTGGATTTACCGTCGGGGATGCTGGCTGTGAACCGCCGGTGGGGGTGACAGTGCTGTCGGCCGGGCGCCCGGAGGTCTGGGGTCCACGCGGGACCGCGGTGGCAACGGGGGTGGCAGAGGTGGCGTCGCTTTGGCCTGACGCTGCGCGCTGCACTCTTTGGACGAGGTCAGCGGCGGCGGCTGCTGCGCTGCGGAACGCGCAGGGGTCCAAAGTGCCTGCAATGGAGGGGTTTTTGGGTCCGGGCCAGGCGTGGGCAGCACGCAGCGCGGTCCCATGGTGGCGCTTTGCATGGCGGGAGTCTGTGTATGTATTTGAGGGTTGCGTGCGCCGCAGCTGGAGGGCGCAACTAGCAACAAGCAACGCGCTAGAGCCGCTCGAGAGCAAAAGGCCCACCACACCACATCAGTGATGTATGCACTGGAGATGTGTGTACACGTACATCGAGGGGCTCCGAGCCCGTGCATGGCAGTGTATGTGAGAGATTTACTGGAGTGTGCTCCAGGAGGTGGCACCGGCAGAGCAAGGTGGAGGTGTGTTTGGCAAAGCTGACGCTCAGGAGCCATTGCCAAAGCCGTACGTAGGCATGGATGTGCATGCCCCAGCATTGAAGGGTACAGCGGGAGACTACGGGTCGAGGGATGTTGAGGGCTGCAGTGGTGACACTGTACAGCTGAACGTCCAACGGGTCCGCAACTGTAAGTGGGGTACACACGTGTGACACTTGCGGCCAGGCGACGGAAGCTGCTGTGGGACATGTAAGCTGTGCGTGATGCAAGTAGCCTCAATTATGAGCACGCAGCACTGATCAGGCCCTGCGATAGCTGGAACTCGGACAACCACATCAGATGCCGGCGCTATCGTACGTTTCGCCCACAGAAATATGTCGCAATCGGCTGCAGTATTGCATCTCGCGCGATGAGATGGTTGCTATGGTATACACTGATGGCAAGCACTCACCTGGCTGCTCTGGGAGGCAGTGAACCGACTCCGAGGCTCTGGCCAACAGCTCCGGTTGGCAGCGCTTGGACAGGTCAAACTGGTGCGCCCATGGAGTGGTCTTTGCAGACCGGAGAGCGCTGCTGGTGGCCGCCTTGGGCCGGAACGAGGACTGCTGCGGTCGTGAGCGTGTGGTCTGTGCATTGGAGGGCTTGATGTACCTTCACAGCAGCAGAGTGTCACTGCTGCTCGTGTGTTTCGTACCTCCTCCCACTGGGCTGCAGCAGAGTGTCACCGCAGCTCGTTTGCTTCTTACTTCCTCCATTGGGATGTTGATGATTGGTGAAGCTCCTGTGCTATGTCTGGCATCTGCCATGCGACATGACTAGTGGCATCTCTGCGTGGGGCATCGCCCTCGAGCGAAACAGCATGATGTCCCAGTTGAGCGCCGTCGTGCGCTCAAAATAAACTGCGTAAGGATCGCGTGGGGTATCACTGGCACAGCACTGGCGTTGGTTCTACTGACAAGGCTCCGTCGAGCTGTGGGATAGCCAAGGGCTGTTCGTGCCTCCTGTATTGCCAGGCGATCTTCAGATCAGTATCTGCTCCCTGCTGGCGTTTGTCGGATGCTTTGTCCTGTGTGGGGCCCTTCTGTGAATGGGCTGGCAGCCTGTCAGACAGGTGCTTGCGGGTCGGGTCATTGGAGAAATACAGCATCTGCTGCTGGCACAAGACGCCCTCTGCCATGAAGTAGGACAGAATTGTGGATGAGTGTGCTCTCCACTCGTCCTGCAAAGTATTCGATCGTGTGATGGATTAGGCAGCCCACGCAGCACTGGCAACTCAGGAGAGGGAGATGGCGAGGCCACAACATATGTACGCCTGAATGTTCGCCGCAGCAATGCAACCTGCAGTGTATTCGTGTATTTGTGAACGTGCTCGGCGGGTCACTGGCGTGACTGGTGGGCTAGGCTGGCCATGGCCCATGGCACACTTGAGCAGAGTGGCAGCAACAGCAATGCGCCTGTGGCGATGGTCCTGCGCAGTGCCGTTCAAAGGAAGATTGCGACTGTACAATTGTGGGCCCGATTTAGCGTTCTGGGCACGAATTTACCTCTAGAACGATCACCAAAGAGCCCAGTGCCAGCCCTCCACCGCAGAGCTGGTCCAGATCGTTGCAGCCCGATGAGAGCACTTTCCCGCCAGCGCGGGAGCGCAGCCCCGGTTCTCCAGCCTGATCAGAACTCATCTGTGCATTCTTTCGCAAGTCAGCGGCCTATCTGTTGACGGACACCGTTGTGAAAGTCCAAACGTCGTGGTTCGTCGCCTGCTGTGTCTATAGCAGCGTCACGTACATGCTGCGGCCAGAGACGTTTTCGATATGGAGGTGGAAAATTCGAGTATGTGCATCTGGACGCAAATGGGTTTGATCGCAGATGTGAGAACATGTGGATGCACTGCGGTGCCAGCGGGACCGCGGCACAGCGTCACTGCGGTAACTGGGCCACGGCACTGCATGTGCCAAAGCTCATGCACGTGGGAGGATAACTCTGAGGCGTTACATCGATACAACGTGTCGTCACCAGGCCAAGCAAGACCGGGCGATAAACAAGTGCAGGCACACAGCCCCAACGCCTGGACGCATCTGACGCCCGTAGTGAAAGGCACTGCATTGCGGTAGCAAATGCACCACATCGTTCTCAAAATGCTAACAGCCGAACTGTCATATTGCTTGTGATGCCTATCCTCTGAGATCGCCAATCTACTTCTTGGTCTCGGGAGGAACGCCCTGCAGCAGACCAACGTTAGCCCCGCTCCATCCCTGTCCAGAAAAGTCCACAAGTCCACAGTGACGATAATGTCGCAGTGCGAAGCTTCTCAACAGCGGATCAAATACATTAGAGGCTAAACGTAAGCAGACAGCCTGCCCATCTCTCATGCCAGAAGGCAGCACCAGCTGCGAAAACGATCCTAGGAAATAACAGCTGGCCAGTGTGGCCACGTTGAGACACACGAGTAGTACAAACGAGGCAGAAGAGGGCGCAGGTGGCGCACCGCGTTGAGGCGCTCTTCACGGCGCGCCAACTTGGCTTGACGCAGAACCTTGTTCTTGGCACGGCGGGCCTCGAGCTGGTCTGCGAGGGTCTTCTCACGCAGCTTCTCGGCCTTCATGTGGTGGATGGCCTCCATGAGGACGCGCTTGTTCTTGTACACGTTACCCTTCACCTGCACACATTGCCCCCACGGGTCACACCCTTGCGTGTTTACAGCATCTTTACTACCCAGAGGGTTCTGTTTTACCAGAGAGATACTGCCGCAGGAGGCGCGTCCAGGGCCGCTAGGCACACGCTGCAGGATAGGTGACTGTGCCTGCAGTCGCTGAGTTTGGAGCTACCTGGCGCTAGCGCCTGCACAACGCATGTACGGGTGCTGGA
The DNA here is from genome assembly GCA_900538255.1 of Ulva mutabilis. Classification (NCBI taxonomy): domain Eukaryota; kingdom Viridiplantae; phylum Chlorophyta; class Ulvophyceae; order Ulvales; family Ulvaceae; genus Ulva; species Ulva mutabilis. The sequence continues at coordinate 1,081,525 of UNSF01000006.1, read as the reverse complement.
TGCACGCGGGCCAATGATGCTGAATCGGGAGGAGCAATGCTCTTGCTACACATGACTGGTGCCGAGAGGAGGCGAATAAGGACGTCGCTGCGAAACACATGATGTTCTCTACTATAGTGGAGTGGACTCAAGTGAGTCATCGTAGCCCATGTACACCATGATGCCAGAATGCGCTCGCTGAGCGACCTCAGCATTAGCCATGCCACTAGACAAAGGTAGCCGCGTGCTACCTCAATGTGCACAGACGTTTGAGCTGCAATAAGCGGGGCAGCATGGGTCTGACGCCACTGCCTATAGATCACCGCTGCAAACTAGGCTTCTGTTGCTAAGACAGTCGTCCATGATTCAACACGGGCATGACATGCCATGCCCAACACCGCCCCAAGCGCCTGCCGTCCATTGCACAAGCACATGGCGGTGGGTGCTCGTAGAGCTGCATGGCTACAGTGAAGCTGCTCAGCACCCATACACTGAAGGCGCCAGGGACCTGGCGCCGCAGTGGCCAGAACCCAATGGAGCTGTGCCACAGGCTGAAGTTTACCCCACAACCAATCGCCCACTGAGCAGTTCTGAAAGCTATGACCGCTGCGGCTGTTTGGATGTCACTGATCAGGCCCGCTTATGGCCGAACATGTGCATCCGGGTTGCTTGCAGGCGCAGGCAATCAGCACCACTGTCGCACCTTCTGGTACAGCTCGTGATATAGATGCTTGTCGATCTTCTTCGAGTCGCGGTACTTCTTCAGCAACCGCCGGAGAACACGGATACGTCGCATCCAGAGCACCTTGGTTGGCATACGTGCCTCCTTGGTACCTCTGCGCTTACCTGAAAACGGGCACAATCATCTTGGAGATCGTAACAATACTGATATATGCTTTTCACGCGTTACTTGTTGTGAACTGCCGCTGTTCCTGGATGATGCAGTAACGCGAAAGAGGTGCGTGTACTCACACAGACAACCAGGTGCTTCACCAACTGCAGGTGCGGCACCAACTGCAGGCGCAGATGCTGGACAGCACAGGAACCCACACGCCCCGCTTCAGTGAGCCACTTGCGACTGTGCAGGCCAACACACGCACGCTGACATGCGGTAGCGATCGCACCATAGCCGGTGTGGCGACCCTTGGCCTTCGCTTCCGCTGACCTGCGCGCCCGAGACCTGGAGTGGATGACGGTGGGCTTCTTGATAACAAAGCCATCCTTTACCAGTTTACGAATATTTTGCCCTGCACTTGCTGGCACGCGGTGAGACGGGGACTTTGCAACAGGTGCGATGCCTCCCTGCACCCATCACAGCAGCAATAAACCCGAGAAACAACGTACGGGAGTTGGCCATAGAGATGTCATTGACCTCATTGGGGTCCAGCCAAACCTTGCGGAGGCCACACTTCAACACGGACGCGGCCAACCGCTTCTGCAGCTTGAGAGACACCATTTTACCCGGCAATCAGGGGTAGGCCGGTGAACGGTAAAAGGGAGTATACCGCTTGCGACTGCGTCGTTTACGGCCAGGCTGGGAAGGCAGTCCCAGTGTCGACTGAAGGTACGTGCAAGGCCAACTTGGCCAAGCCCCCCAACGCCGGGCGGCGCCGCTGCGCGTGTTCGTCACGCACCATGCTATCGCCCACCTTTGGCCACGCTCAATAAATAAACGCATGCACCCAAAACCCATAAGTGGATGAGACGAATCTGATACAAATCGCCCGTGCCACACACCATCCCATGTGCTGAACAGAAACATCCACGCGAAACCGCAGAACACATAGATCGATGCTGCGGATCACTGAGTGGTTACTGTCAAGAAGGGTATAGTCTGGGGCAAAGGTGGACACAGACCACTTCATGGCTTCGTCGGTGGTTTTGTGCGTGCACAGACAAGTCTCTTTGTGGCCAGCGAGCAAGCCTTACTGTTGTTGAACGCCTTTGTACTGTGTAGCTGCGTTTGCTACAGCTGGTAAAATATGTCTCGCAAAACTAGCGAGAGGCGCTACATCCGGTGCGTATGGTCCCTTTTCAGTGGTACTGCTGTGCCTGTCAGCCCTGCCCGTCCCGCTGATCGATGACCAAGTGCAATATGTTACCCATGCGTGCGGCCGTGTCGGAGGAAGGGCGTTGCCGCTGAACGTTGTGGTTCGGCCAGAAGTTGCTAGTGGCACGCTGATGGCACACCTTCATGCCGTCTCTAGGCACTGCATGTATAAGCGTCCCATAACACAAGATACACTTGTAGGAGCGTCATCAGCCGTGTTCATCCGGACTTATTTGAAGGGCATGAAGAACAGCAGCGAGTGAATACAGAGTCGTTGAAGACCCTGCACGCTGCCGTGGAGACTCTCTCCACAAGCAAGCATGCAGATCCCATTAATATAGAATTCTTTCAGCGTGAACAGGACGAAGCGGGGAACTTTTTGCACGTCGCATTGCAGCTCACAAATTCGCTCGTGCCATTGTATGAGGCCTTCGGCGTTATCTCGCCAGAGGATGCGCAAGAGCTTCGGGATCAAGAACATGACGACTCGCGAAGCGTCGAGGATGTGAATTTTCTGCAGTGGCTTGAGTCCACGATCCAGGTGTGTCAAGCCTGGGTCACACGTGTACCGCGCACCAATATTGCGTAGATCAGTCCGCTGTAAGCGAAGCGCTCGCTGTGGGGAAATCGCTGCGTTGTGCTGTAGGAGGCAACGCTCACCGCGGCAGACCTGGCGAACCAGAAGCAACTGCTGTCCCAGCTGCAAGCCTCAGTCACGACTGAGTTCGGCCTCGCGTGCGTCAAACTCGGAACGCAAAATGCTGCAGGTTTGTCGTCGGTTTCCGAAGTGCTCGACCATATCGAGGCCCTCACTGTGATCCAGGTTCGCCTCCGCACCACAAACAGCTTAGCGCTCGCGCCTCGCGCAGTGGTTGCAGCATCCCACTGTTTGCGCCCGCCCAGGCCGCCCAATACATACACTTGGGAGTGTTCTACGTACATCTCTCACGTACATCAGCTTTGTTGTTCTGTATTCGTCATGTGAGCACACGCTCTGGTCAGCCTGGTCCGTGATCTGTGTGGCATCGCCCTGCATATACTCACACAGCCCCACAGCTGTTGAAGCCCTCAGTGTCATACGTCACAGAATTGCACGTCAGGGACACCCGTAGTCATGCCTTATACTCACTGTGCCACATCCCTACTCATCAGCTTCAGCCTACCCAGAGACAGCTTGCCCAGTCATTTACACACTGAATCATTCACCGCACCACTGTCTCTCCCCGCCATTCTCTTAAGCATATGCGCGCCGTAGACTGCACGCCGACATGGCCATGCCCACTCCACGGTCAACGGCAGCAGCGCCGACTGCTCCCACGCACTTGTCGCATCCACAGGCCACCACCCATTGTGTCACCAGTCATTGTGTCACCATTCACGCAGCGCAGGTCAGCCCTGGTGCAGGTAAGCCCTGCAAGCTGTGGTGGTGATGGTGATACCCAGCTGTGTATCACCATCACCACCACAGCTCTGTCCGCGCTGCAAGCACTCCCCACCTGCACCCCATGCGCCCGCCTTCACATGTGCTGCTTTTGACGTGACCGGGTACCGCTCCGCTCCGCCACATTGACACCGCCACATTGACCCTGCCACATTGACACCGCCACATTGACCCTGCCACATTGACACCGCCACATTGACCCTGCCACATTGACACCGCCACATTGACACCGCCACATTGACCCTGCCACATTGACCCCGCCACATCGAAGTCGCCGCGTTGACACTGTAACACCTGCCTTGACACGTGCTTGCCTCGACGCCATTTGTCCTGTAGGATGCCCTCCATGCAGACCCGGAAGTCGCGAGCCGCCTGGCCGGGCTGGTCCTTCGCGTGCACTGCCCGCGCCACGCCCCCATCCGCGACTACCACTGGGTCGACTATGACAGCGGCGAGGACTTCCACATCAGCACGCGCAAGTGGGCCGAGATCGGCGTTGCCGGCGAGGTCGAGGTCGTCGCGCACCGCACCGGCGTTGCCGAGCGGCTGCGCTCCCTCGACTACCGCCGCGCGCACCAGCTGAGCTCCGTCGCGATGTTCTGGAAGGGCCGCCAGGACGCGCTCGCGCGCGCTGCCGCCGCCGTGCTGCGCGTGAAGTTTGTCTGGCCAGACGAGAACTGCTGCGAGACGGACTTCTGCATGTGGGCGGGGCGCGTGCTGCGTGACAAGCTCCTCAGCGCGGAGCTCGCCGACGCGCAGTTCTCGTTCACGATGCTCGTGCACAGCGACGACCAGGCTCCCACCGCGAGCTTCCTGCCCGCGTCCAGCACCGTCCAGGTGCGGATCCGGCATGCATGTGCAGCGTCCATCGCAGCAACAACCCTGCCATTTTTTGTGCAATTGTTGCAACAACCTTGTCCACGTGGTGGTACTGAAACCCCCTTGGCTGCAAGTGTGTGAAGAGGCAGATCACATGCATGAGCGCGCTCGAGGTGATCATAATCACCTATGCATGAATGGCGACGTGGCTGCAGGTGCACCACCACTGCTCCCCGCGGCAGCTGATGGAGCTGCTGCTCTCCAATGCGGCGATCGCGGCAAGCAGCACGTCAGGGGAGCGCCTGGAGACGGCGACTGCAGAGCAGGAGCTGCTCAGTGCGGCCAAGGCGGCGCTGGGTGCGCGGCACGTGGTACGCATCTGCGCGCGCGACAAGGGGGAGCGCGTCACGACGGCGCTTCAGCGGCTGATCGAGAATGCGCCGCTGATCAAGCAGCGCATCGACCTGCGGGGGGTTTGCCTTGCAATCGATGACAACTACCACCTGTGGGACTCGGGCTACGTGAGCATCCCGTACAATTTCGACATTGACAGCATGGCCGGTGAGGTTACCAAGCTGCTCGCGCCGGCGGCCGACATGCCGGAGGCTGCTGGCATGGCCGATGTGCACCAGGCGGCGGCGGAGGCGGCGGCGGCAGCTGCCGCCGCGGCCGATGCGCTTGCGGAGCAGACCGCTACGGCGGACGACGCTACGGCGGCGGACATGGCACGCGTGCACCCGCAGTACCAGAGCGCGGAGGAGTTCATTGCAAATTTGAAGGACACGATGGACGGGGTTGAGCCGGCGGGGCATGAGGCGGACAGCATGCACAGCATGGACGGCGCGCCGATGGTGGACGAGTCGCTGGCGTCGTGGATTGAGGGGCAAGTAGGGGATCTCGGGGCGGGCGTGAGCACGTTTGCAGCGGGCGCAATGGCGAGCTCGTCCCGTGTGGATGTTCAGCCGGGGGCCGGAATCCGGTACGGCGCGGCGACAGAGGCTCTGGCGTCTGGTGGGTCAGCGCCGAGGGGAGCGACGGAGGCAGGGGGTGAGTCTGGGGTGGACGCAGTCGTGCCGGAGATCCCAGACCATGTGCGCGCTGCAGCGGCGGCTGGCGGCGCGGTGCCCGGGACGACGCCAGCGGGGCTGCCGGTGATCCCTCGTCCGTATTCGATGCCGGAGGGTGACGGCTCCTGCTCGACGGTGCACAGCGCTGCGATGCTCGCGGGGCCGATGGGCAAGCTGGCGGACGCGGTGCGGCTAGTCAAGTCCCGCAGCGGGAGCCTGCGGCGGCGGAGCGACGGCGGCGCGAGCAGTGGAGCCCGCCGCTCGCCGTCCCCGATCGCAGCACACGCGTCGTGGCCGTCCGGCGCGGTTTCGGCAGACGTACTGTACGACATGGAGGACCTGCCATGCGATGTGGACAAGCCGCTCTACGGCGGAGACTCTGCGGCGAACGGTGAGGGCTCTGGCGGCACCGGCGGCCCAGCTGAGACACCGCATGACAGCCTCAAGGTCCGGCAGGTGCTAGCTCGGGGGGTCACGGCCGCGTCGCTGCCGATGCGGAATATTCCGGTGCCCTCCGGGATGTCGCCCGTCAAACCTCCCAGCCGCGGTGCCGGCGCGGGTGGTGCGATGGGCTCCCCGACAAAGCTTGCGGTGCGGCCGGCGGTTGCGCCGCGGTCCCGCCGTGGCGGCGGGCCGCTTGGGTCGCTACCCGGCGGGGGGAACCGGCGGCACAGCTGTGGCGGGGGCATGTTGCGCTGAATTGCGGCGGCCAGTGGCCAGGCCCGCCACACCTAGTCACCCGGACTCAACAGCACGGTAATGATACCGATACCAACCTCACCAGTACTGGATTGATACTGATACCAGCACTGTATTGATACCGAGACTTTCCCGCTCCGGCGGCATGTTGCGGCTCGCGACTTGACTGGTTTTTCAGCCCCGTTTCGCGCAGGCTCCTCGCACCAAGTGTTGGCGGCGAGGGCTTGCGCTGATGTACATGATTTGTGTGTATGGGATCTGGATGGTGTGCACAGCCGAGAGAGTGTGTGCTGGGCTGTGGGGGTGCTGCAGCTGCGGCATGCGGAGTGTGCTGGCAGGCAGGATGTTATGGACACAGAGTGTTCCTTTCGAGCTGAGGACCGGCTTGTGGTGCTGAGGAGCGAATGAGATAACACTGGAGAGGCAAGAAACAGAGACTTTCAGTGGCAAGCCTCAATGGGCCCTACTGTATTGAGAGATTGAGTGAGGAGCCCAGAATGCGCACGTGTGCTTGCGTCACTGATAACGACTGCGGTTGAGACAGGAACGAGACTTGATTGTTCGCGTGCTGGGGGTGCTGCTGTGCCCCGTGCTGTGCAATAGGAAACGGCGTTGCTTGACAGAGAGACATAAATTGCTGCTGTCGACATGTGGGAAGGGGCGGATGACAGACGTGCCGTGTAGCTCCATGAGCTGACGGTGATTTCTTTTCCAAATGTAATGGTTTCCTGCCATATGACTGGTTAGCAGCATCAGCTGATGTGTCGAACAAGAATCCCACAGCCCAGCCCCCTTGTCCATGGTTGGTCGATGCTGCACACTGCAATCGTCCTTTTGTGTCCGGTGCAATGTGTTGTGATGAGGCTGTTACTGGACGTGGTGTTGCTACACTGAATCAAATCGACGATTCGGCGGCGCTCAGAGCTGATACTCACCTGGTGATCCCACAGGCTGGATTTATCGGCAGGAAAGCAAAATGGCTTTGCACGTTGCAATGCAACATCACAACTGCACAAACTTTGCAACGAGAACATGTCCATTTGGTCGCCCTTGCTTGATCTTTGCGAAAGCACCAGCGTCACTGTTGTGGACAGTCATGCGCTGCCTGACCTGTGACCATGCAAATGCTGGGCACCCTGCTTATAATTGTACAGATCCCACACTCTGGTCAGTTACACACACTGTATTCTAGCTTGTTTCAGTCAGCAGGTCCCCAGTCGGTTGCATATACTCAATCACTGTCATCGAACTGTGACATGCCTGACATGCTGAGTTTGTACACAGAACAGCCAAAACGTGTGCCATCACAAGACAGTAAGTGCAGTCTTAAATGGTGGAGTGCTTACACATGGTGGATGAAAGTGCCAGGTAGTTGCAAATAGTTGTGCTATCTGCAGGCAGCCCATGCATGCCCACACCCAATCAACTCTACCACACCCAGAGCAATCACGTTTGCGACAGCCACGATGCTTGCAGCAATGACACATGCGATCACTAGTGATCTAGCTATGGCGCAACAGCAGGGATTATCGACGCTGCACGCACACTCAGGCTGGCTGACGCCAGACCAACAGCAGTGGCAAAATGGCAACATCCATTGCAAGCCGGAGACAGTGGCATGGCTGCAGTCTCCCGTGTACTCAGTCCCACGGCTGACTCACTCGCTGCTGAGACTGCACCATGACTTTGCCGTAAGAAGAAATATCAACAAGTCAGTTTTCTGGAAGGTCTTCGTGGGTGAAGCCTCCACTGGCACCTCTGGCTGAACAGTCGGCATAAATAGTGATGGTACAATAAGTGACATGATGTGGTCAGCTGCAGCATGGCATGGCACGAGTCCCGAACGGGATCTAACGCCAGCCGTACAGCATGCACTGCAGCATTCACGGCCCGTACGACAACCCCGCCAAACCGATACGGGTGGCAACAACACACTACCAGCACGTGGTGGTGGCAAGCGGCGACGACTAAGCAACGATGGCAGCCGTGCTGCAGATGGCGATCAAGCAACAACGGCAACCGACCGCACATGGCAGCATGCTCAGCATGCTCAGCAGGCCGGAAACACACCAGGTCTTCAACCCACCACAATGCCGCACACGCTTGGGCTACAGGGGCCGATCACCCACCTGCAGTGGACTCTGCATGATCACAACAAACATATATACACAAGGATACGTGACAGGTTGCAGCGCTGGCTGGGTGAGTGGTGCACACGCAGCGCCTGGCATCAAGAGCTGCGGCGGGAAGCCGCGGCCAGAGGCCTAGCTTTGGCTGCGGCGGCGCAGGCGATGGCTCGAGTACAGTCGCAGGATGAGCTCAAAGACGCGGGGAAAGGCGGTCTGCATCTGCCGCTGCCACTTGAGGGTGCGGGGCGGGAGCGCCGCCTTGGAGAAGGTGCCGCAGTCGCGGCCGCCGGCGAAGAGCGGCCGGGAGTTGCCGGAGAGCGCCCACGGGGCCATCACCGATGCAAGCACGATGTCAGCGTAGGTGAAGGTGTCGCCCATGATGTACCGGCGGTCGTCCTCCAGCATCTTTTCCAGCTCAAAGAGGACTGTCTCTGCCCGGCGCTCAGCCTGGGGCGCGGCAGAGGCGGGGAATGCCTGCACACACACATGACTGGTGTGTCTGGCAAGGCAGCCGTGGCGGGCAGAGTCCGCCTGGCTGCTGAGTTGTGAGCTAGGGCGCCGGATGTGCTGCTGGCATGACTAGCACGTAAAAACACTCTGTAACAGATATGTACATACATGCAGACAGCAGGCCCCATGGCGCCCGACTGGCCGCTGATCAGTGTACACGCCGTCTGTGGCCTTCGGGGCACAAGTGGATGCACGAGTGAGACGCGTGTGAGAGCTGTGCAGGCACGTGCAAGCTGGCGTGGTTTGACGAGCAGGCTGTCATTGGCATGAACAGTCTGGCAGGTGTAGCTCCATATGACAACAGCAGGCCGGTGTGTGGGAGATTCCAGGATTGTCGTGCCTCCATCCTGGCAGGCAGCCATTGTCTGTGTTTCTGGTGGTGGGGTGATTGTCGCATCCGTGCTGCTCTAGTGTTTGTGCAGGATTCTGCGGAGGGTGCCGCGAGGGAGAATTGGGTCACGCTGGAGCATGTGAGGCATTTGATGGTGTGCATGGCAATTACAGCTGCTCGGCTGTAGCTGCCATGCCCATGCGCTGAAGCAGGTTGCGCAGCAGTGGTGTGCATCCTACACATACCCACGCTTCCGGCGGTCACGCCGTGCTCGGTGCTACGTTGCATGCTCATGCAGAGGGGCACGTTTGGTAGGAAACGGAGGTCACAACGTAGCCTGCCCTCCGGGGTGGTCAAGGCCACCAAACTTGTGGGGAGGGCTCCGGCCAAGCAACAAGCTGATGTACAGGGTCACACCTGCCCCATAAACTTCACAAGTACTGGAAACATCAGGCGTAGCATTATGCGTTGCCATAATGGTAATGTGTCATCGTTCACGCCCCAGGCATGCAACAAGCTGGACGGATCGTCTTTGCTCAAAGGCAACATCTGACCATATATCATTCGCTGAATGTCGACTCCAAACCTGCAGGCGATGCTGCTCATGAGCTGATCCAGCTTGCTCGCTCGCAGTGGTGTGCAGTGATCATGCCTTTCTGCTGTGTTGCAGTGCATGGGCTTCATGATGTGCGCAATGAGACCTACACAATACAACTCCCAAGACGTGCTTGGCGAGATCGCACTTGTCTAACCTGCCTTCGAGTTGTGCTATTTCTGGGGTGAGTTCCAGCCATCTAAGGGATTCCGGGTCTGCTCCATCGCGTTGTAAAGTACCATGCAACATCCTGGTACAACTTGCACTACCAGTCGCTGTGTTTACACCTGTATCTGGCGAAATGATACGCAGCTGAGGTACTGGCCTGCCTAACAAGAAAATCCCCAAAACGGCAACATTGGCTTCCTGCAAGCGTCCAAGAGCTGACACTCCACGCTGAAGCCACTGAGTTGCTCAAGCGTACGGCGAGGAGCTCCGTGTGGAACGCACTTCCGTGTACGAAGCTCCCGACAGATCAAGGCACCATCTGACCCGCTCCACAAAATGGCTCACGCGGATAGACTCTAGACAAAAACTACGCCGCGAATGCCTCTTCTTGGCCATTATTGGTGCAAGCCGGTATCCCCAAGGCACAACCACCGAGAGGAGCACGAACAGTACGGAAAACCCCATTCTGAGCGCATTCGGCATTGTCACGAAGCCAAGGACGGTGCATGCGCAGATCACGAGAACGCTGAAACAAAAACTGCGACCAAGCCTCATTTTGGCTTACCAGAGCAATCGACATGTCCAACGGATGGGAACGCCAGTGGGACTGGGGCTCCGGCCGTGGGGATCGAAACGGCCAGCCCTGCGCAAGGGAGGAAGTGATCCAGTGCCCGCGCACATACCGCAGCCTGGATCACAGCGTACACGAAGCACCTCCAATACCTTCGCTTCCGTGATCGATCGCGGCTTACTTGCGGATGTCATGCATCAACATGTTGCATCACTGTGTGTTCCGTGAAAGTGGTCATGGTGCGCTGGCAACATCGAACTTCCACTTGGCAAAGCGTACCTACGGGAAATTAAGTCGATCTAGCACTTCAGCAGTCCCTATATGCGCGATGTCTCTAATAATCTTCGATACTGTTGTACGCAAGCACTGCTGCAATGAAGTCTGCGTTTCAAATGTGGTCGTGGTGTCTCTCGCGGCGTTTGTACGCACTATTACTGACCAGGTCGGGAACAAGAAAATTATATTGTGGGTTTTAGTAACTGCCTGTCACAGAATTCACCATGATCAGCTCTGCAGAGGAGGTGCGTTGACGTGTTTGTAATTTAAACTGTTGGAGAATCGACGAGAGCAACATCGCTTCCCGCCAAGTTCAGCGGCCGAGCCATGTGCAGATCCTTGTCCCCGCCAGATTCCTGACACTGACTGGACACTGGATAGCCTGCGTGGCGCTCGCGATTGACAGAGTACGAATACCCATGATCAGTTGCTTGCACAGGCTATTGGTTCGCCAAGGCTGTCGAAATGTCTGGGCTGTTCAAAATTGACCAAGATCACGTGCTGTAGAAGCAAATTTCTGATGCAAATGGAGGCTCTGCGGTTTTGTGCGCTATCACTTCCGCAAGGTTGATGCATCGGCCCGAGGCAGCGCTTGAAAGCATTCATGCCACTAACGTTTTGCAGGCTTGGCGCTCTGGCCTTCGTGGCCGTTGTGTTGGGAGCTGTTGAAATATTGTCTCTCATGGTGGGATACACGATGTTTATGCGGACGTGGAGCTCTTTCCAGATACTGATCCACTTCGCCGGACTGGTTCTGGTTCCTTCGTTCATGGAGTCTGGCTGGCAAACGGCGGCACTGACAGCGATTGTCATTACGTGCAGCGCAGTACCCTTTCTAATTGAAGGCGTGTTAGCCTTTTGTGCGGGCAGACTAAGCTTCCAGAGGTGGTAAGATGCTTCACCATACACTACTGGGGAGTCAAGAAATCCAGGCAGCATGACCTTCTGTGCAAGCAACCGCGTATTGTGGACACATGAAGACTGGAGCTGCATGTGGATCTAGCCACTCAAATGGTCGGTGGCATGGTCACTTAGGATCCGATCAAGGCCTGACAGTAGATGTTTTGGGGGTCATAATAATTCTCAACACAGGTTTTTTCACAATGGATCACTGTCTTGCTACAAAGACGTCAGCAATGGTCGAGATGCAAGTGCCTTCTGGGTACATGGTATCAGGCATGATGGCACATTGGCGCACTCATGCTAAAGCATTGGCGGCATCTTCAGCGTGCAACAGAGCGAGATGTGGAACAAGTTCAAGTGCCCGACAGTGTTGATGAGCCTGCTAAGCATGGGTCATTGTTCACCCAAAACATCTAGCCATGACTAACTTCGAGGCAACACGCGTACTGAGACTGCAAAAGTATCCCTCCACTTCCACATGCGCAAATTTGCGCTCCGGGCACATAGGCTTACTCCCTGCCGCATAGAGTCGAAGCACCCGATTTCCTCCGCAAACTTGGAAAGACAGACTGCCTGCCATCTGCGACCAGAAGAGTGCCATGGCTCACATCAGCCTGGCAATACACAGGACAACGATAAACAGAGTACTGAAAGCTCTAGCAGCTTGTGCTGGTTCACCTGCTGGTCTCAGCTTGCGCTGAGGGGCCATTTTGAACGTCATGCGCATGAGACCAAGTCATGCAGACGCAGCGACTGCAAGAACATGGTTTGTCCCGAGCGCAATACGTATAATCGGGTCCATGTCTGCGATCAGAGTTGGTTGCTTGCAAGGGGCACCAACACACGGCATCGCAGCTTGGCCGTGCGCGGTCTGTGCAGCGGGCAGGTCCCCGCCCATGGTCGTGTCGGTAACCTGTCCCCACATCCACAGCTTGCCATCCGGGCAAACAACAGCCGATGCATCCCCGCCTGCTTCTAGGTGATCCACTCCACCAAAGTCACCCTGCACATGTGATATGTTGGGGGTAAAAGTGTGAAATCCTGTCACTCTGCTGAACCAGTTTCTGACAGAGCCTGGTACATGATTTCATGTACTGTAATTGGCAGGCCAATATGTGTTTCGATTTGCGATGCCTCGGAGGTACCACTACTGAGCTGTCTCTAGTTTGGCAAGCAGGCTTGCTCATGCATGTCCAAGGAGGAGATTGGCTGGATCAAAGCTGTCACGACGTCTCATAGCATGCTGCAACCATGGGCAATCAAGCCATGGCACGACCCAGGCAAGACACATCTCCCCCGCGCACACTGGCACCACCAGCATGCTGAGACACGAGTGTGACTCGACCACCAGCGATGCGCGATACAAGACACACAAACGGAGGGAAGCATACCTCAAATCGTACACGCTTCAGGGTTGACAGCACAGCTGCGGGCGACTCTGCATCAGAGCGCACCCGCAGATGCCACACATCAGCCCCGTCCGACATCAGCAGGTGCGCACGCCCTGCGGCCACCCGCGTCATCTTCGGCAGCGCCTGCACAAACCGCGCCGTGCCCCCGCTGCACAGCATGCCCTGCGCCGCACCGCGGCCCCACAGCACGACCGCCCCCGACCGCGTCAGCGCTGCGCAGAACGCCGCTCCAGCCACTACATCCACCGCGCCTCCCTGCTCCGCGATGAGCCGCGCCGGCCGGCCGTCCACCGGCCAGCCCTCCGTCTGCACCGCGTTGCCGTTTGCAAACTGCTGCTCATGGCCGTAGCCAAACATCCACACCTCCCCGGACGCAGTCAGCGCGACGCTGCACGGCCCAGCAGCCGCGGCTTTGACGACCGCGAGCTCATGCAGCCCCTGCGCATGCCACGGCAGCGCCGTCACAGTCCCCTGCCCCCCCTGCGGGTGCTGATACCCGCCACCCCCGCCCATGCCATTCAACCCTGGCCAGTCGTCCTGCCACCGGGCCGACCCAGCCCCGCTGCCGGCACCCGTGCCGCCCATCCGTGGCATTGCGCTGAGCAGATCCACGAACTGCTGCGGGTTTCGAACGCCGGCGGTGAGGCCCAGCGCAGCGAGGGTCTTGTTGAACTCGATCTCTGCAAAGGTGACGACGCGGGGGCCGTCTGAGAATGTGTCAAACGGCGGGTTGACATCGCGGCCGATGCGAACTGGGAAGTGGCTCTGATTCGGCACGATGTCGTTCCACTTGAGCAGGTCGGAGACGCTAGACAGGCCGGCAGCAGCAGCAGAGAGGTTGTTCGCACTTACCAGCGATGCATCGACTGTGATGTTGGCGTTGGCGACGCTGACGGCAGACTCCTTGTCCAGAGTGGGGGGTGGCCGGGAGAGGTGGGCTGCTACAGCATCACCAGTGGCGACGGACTGAAGGCCCATGGATTGCAACTGCACAGCACTTCTGGATGTCATGGAGGATGTACATCAGTGCTGCAGCTGGGCAGGCTAGCTGTGCAGCCCAGGCTGGAGGCTCGATGGGTCTGATGCATTTGGAATGCACTAGCATGAGAAGCAGGGCACAGTTTCCAAAAGCAGGTCAGGCCTGCGGAGCTCACCCTGCTGTTCATGTGGTCTCGCATGACCACGACTGGCATGGAGCTCGTCTCGGCATGGCCTGCCGCACGCTTACTGATGCGGGGCTTGTCAAATTCAGAACTCAACGCCTGTAATGGACTCCCAAGTCCTAGCTGCCCCCAATCATTACTTCCTGAGGCCCACATTCCTCCCTCTTGATCCACAAGGAGCATGTGCGTATCACCGATCGCAATGTTGCTGAATTTTGTAGCTGGGTCGAGCTGCTGAATCATCTGAGGAACGTTTTCAGAGTCGGACCGCCTCCCAATACCAAGCTCGCCGTTGGTATTTCTGCCCCAAGTGAACACAGAACCATCGTCAAGGATGGCTGCTGAATGGCGATGTCCCGCAAACACACCAGCAATTGGCATTGAAGGCAGGTTCCGGACCCTCTTCGGACGAATCAGAGTGCCATTCAAAGGAACTCCACATTGATTGCTTTCACTTTTGCCCCTGCAGCCGGAACGGGGATTGCATGCTGCCCATCTACCAAGGAGTCATTTGTCACAAGGTGAACAGGATCCAGCATGCAATGGCACAAGTTGAGCAAGCTCACACCATGCTAGAAGCTTTGAAACTGCTCTTCTGTCTTTCTTCAGCTGGTGCGCGGAGTCCCAAGCTGCCTTGGTTGCGGATGCACCCATCCGTCTGATAGATTTTTGACCAACCCGCTCCGGCCAAACAGTCCGGACCGAGTATCACGACTGAAGGATTCTTTCCTGTGGTAACGGAATCGGAGTCAGACGGGTGCACGACGAGGAGCTCGGTGGTCTACACCTCCTACGCGATCAGCGTCGAGCTGAGATGCCAGCGACACGGACGCCTGCGGTGTGTAAATCAAATTGCGGAGCTTATGGTTGGATCAAGGGCACAAGGGTACCGACCACAGGGCGTGGCGCATGAGACCAGCACGGATGTGCCAATCGTTTGGGCTCAACACCAAACTCCGGAGTAAGAAAATGTGCAGAAGAACTGGAGGGCGAGTCTGTATGCACAGGCTATGAGCTTTCCCAGATAACGTCATTGCATTCATGTCCCCAGACCTTGGTGGTGCAAGGCGCACCGGACAGCTGACGTGGCCACACTGGTTGGGGTGCTTTGCGAGCATGTGGTGAGCGCAAAGCAACAGAGCCAGCAGCAGAGCCTAAACAACGTTTGGTAAAAGAACGATACACTGTGAAGGCTGTTGCATGCACTGCTAACACTGCGATGTGTACTGGTGGACCCCACTTGCACAATCACGCTTTGCTGTCCTCGGACGATTTCATGCCACATTTCAGCGCGAATACCAAGACCAAATTTGCCATCGCAAGTTCTGATTCGTCAAGATGTGCCTGTTAGTGTGGGGAACTGATGCTCCATGGTCAGAACACAGAGTTGTGCGAACGGAGCGGCTTGATGATGGTTCTACATGTTCAAGGTCGTCATAATGTCTCCACTGCTGACCCATATCACATCTGAGAACCCGCGGAATCGCGCAAAAGGCCAGACCAACACCGAATGTAGCGTTGGGCTGCTGCGATATGTGTTGCGCATAACGACGTCCTCCAGCTGTGTGCGCGTCCTCCACCAGTGCATCAGCAGTGAGCGCTGAGGTTGACCAGAGATCATTGCGATGTCTAGCAATTGATACAACGGTATGGGCAAGGCTAGGTGGGTGGGCTGTGCGTACCTATCGAGATTGATATTCGACCTGCGTTGTTTTCGACACGCTTCCAGCGTTTCGCAGCGGCCGGCAGGCAGGCTCTTATATTGCGATTGGGAATCGGTATTTGCAGCTGCCATACACCACAGTGCACATTGTTCCCGCGCTTGATAGCCCAGCGCAGGTTCAGCATCAGCGATGGACCAGTATTCCCTTCTCACTTGCATATATAACTGCTCTGCCCACACTATCGTTCACTGGATCCGCAAATCGGTGATGTTTCCAGACCAACTGGCACCGATGGTCTGTGTTCGGTTTTGCCAAATCATACTGAAGCATGCGTTGTCTATCTGGCAACTACGTTCAGCTGAACCTGCATCATGTCTGTGCTCCTGGGCAGGAGTTACCTGCTGGCCCACCAGGTAATGCGTGAACAGATTATCACCGTCAGGTCTGAGAGGCTGTCAGCGGGCACATCCAGCATCGACCAGGGGTATCTCGCGCGATTAGAGATAGCTCCGGCCATTAGCGTGTGTTTCAGCTGTACACCACTGGACAGCAGCACCCAAGACTCCTGGCATTACACTCGACCGCCAGACTGCCCACTGCAGCTGCAATGCTGAGTTGATGGGCAGGAAATCTACATGACGAACCGTAACTAACCTGGGTTGCTGTACAGCACACCAGATTTGCAGCCCAACAATGCCTGGCTTGCGCGCAGCAATCGACTGCAATCCTGAAGGCATACCATGAGCACACCACCTCAGTTCCAAGGCTGACACGATAACTCCCACCAGCAGAGTGCTCCAAAAACACACTGTGAAACAGTCAAATACACTGCGAAACAAGACCAAACAAGAGCAAATGCTGTCGCCGTGTGGGAAGCACCTGAGGAGAACTGGGGCGACGCAAAGGCCACAAGCGGCTACAGCTCAGTGGAGCAGTGTGTGCCTGCGTCGGCTGTGCTCAGGCTATGCTCAAGACTCAGTGAGTCATAAGTGCTCTGGCGGGACAGGCCGGCCTATCGCTGATCATGGCCGGAACCTGGCAGTTTAGCAAGCGCAGCCCGTTCCATGGCACAGACCATGCAGCAGTCAGAACATTGTTGCCTGGCCACAGTTCTCCCCTCCATGTCCCATGTTGCTGGTGCCTGTTGATCCAATGTCAAAGATACAAGCACCTACTGCACCTAGGCCTGCTGCCACACCAAAGACTAGCTTGCAGACAATTGCCTAGATCCGCCACAACAAATCAGAATTGAATGATGGCATCTGACAAGCACCAGGCGAAAACCAAACGAAACCATGTGTTCAGGCAGGCCCAGGTGTCAATGCATTCGCATCCCACCCACCATCCCAACCACCATCCTGGATCGCCGCAGCTATCTTCCAGGGCCGGCAACCAGCAGACATGAATCTGTATTAGAGGCACAGACGTCGCATCAACCAGAAGTCAAGTGTTGTGCAGTCCAGTATCACGTTGGCATGCTGCACGAATACCCTCGCAAATGTGCGCAGATGCTGTGGCAGAATGTGCACTGTGAGTCTACGATGTTCGCCCGCAGCAACATGCAACGTCACAGCCTGCCATTCAGCCAGTCAAACACAACTGTTACAGCTTCACATATTGTACACTACTTAAGCTGTATGGATCTCACCTGTGGCAGAATGTGCACTGTGAGTCTACGATGTTCGCCCGCAGCAACATGCAACGTCACAGCCTGCACTTCGCACACAGCACAATCAATGCATTGTCCTAGGTATCAGTGCCAACTCACAGCAGTATGCAAACAAAGTCCAAGAGACACGTACCTGCCATTCAGCCAGTCAAACACAACGACTGGTGAACTGGCAGTCAGTCCTATATGTGACAGCGAACTTGCTGATCACCATGCAAATCTATGCATCAACATCCTACTCCCGCAGTCTCATGCATGCATTGCTGCACTGCACCTGCGGCCACACCAACGACTAGCTTGCACTCAGTTGCCTAAAGCCTAGATCTGCCACACACCCCCTCAAGCACTGTCGCTTGGTGGTGGCTTCAAATATCCAGCAATTGCATTGGTCAGCATAGGCCCGGACAATGCCTTTGTCAGCATGTCAGCCTTCTGCTCCTCAGTAGACACAAATTCCACCGACACCTCACCACGCAAGTACCTGTTCCTAATGAAATGGTACTGCACATCAATGTGCTTGGACCTGCCAGCTACTCCAGCAGTCCTCTGCTTCATCAGCTGAAGCGCACTCTGGTTGTCACAGTACAATGGCATGCACTGAACCTTACCGTAGACATCACTCAGCAGCTTCCTCACCCACAGTGCTTCCTTCACAGCCATTGCTGCTGAGATGTACTCCGCTTCACTCGTAGACGTCGCCGCCACCGTCTGCAGCTTGGATGCCCACAGAATCGGCCCTCCGTTCATCGTCATCAGCATCCCTGAAGTGCTCTTCCGACCATCAAGCTCTCCTGCCAGGTCTGCATCTGAGTAGAGCCGCATCACCGCCTCTCTTGGCATGCCCAGCTCCTTGAAGTCCGCCTCAGTGTATGCCCGCACCCCCTGCTCTCCACGTGGAGGACTGTACTGGTACATCAGCCCCCAGTCCCAGGTCCCTCGCACGTATCTAAGCACACGTTTCATTGCCGCGAAATGCACATCTGTGGGGCTCGACATGAATCGACTCAGCACCCCCACAGGATATGCGAGATCTGGCCGTGTGTGAGTGGAGAGGTACAGCAGTGCACCCACCGATTCTGAGTAGCCCGCCTTGCGCTGGTCATCATCCGTCAGTGGCGAGCCAGACGTCTTCTGCAGTTTGTGTCTTTCCTCCATCGGCGTCGCCTTGGGCTTGCAGTCCCACATGCCTGCCTTCTCCAGCATGCGCTTGGCGTACTGCCCCTGACTCAGCATCACCCCCTGGCCCTTCACTTCTGCCACCTCCTGCCCCAGAAAGTAGCTCAGCTCGCCCAGGTCTTTCACTTCAAAGTGCTTGCTGAGGTCCGCAACTGCCTTGTCATCTTCCCCCTCAGCTGCCAGGATGGCAGCATCGTCGACATGGACCAGGAAATACACCCTGTCGCGTCCAGTCCCTCGAATGAACAAGCACGGATCATGCTCTGACTCCGTGTACTTGTCGCTGATCATCGCCTTTGTCAGCTCTTCATTCCAGGCTCGCGGCGCCTGCTTCAGCCCATACAGAGCTTTCCGCAGCCTCCACACCTTGTTGCCTTGCCGCAGCTCGGGCGGCGGGCGCACGTACACCACCTCCTTCAGGTCCGCATGCAGAAACGCTGTCTTCACGTCCACCTGCCGCAGCTTCAGCTTGGGATCTGCCGCTTTCAGAGCCAGCATCAGCCTGAAGGTTGCGCTCTGGGCCGTCGGCGCGAACAGATCGCCGTACTCCCCCTCCTGCTGAAGGTTGCCCATTGCGACGAGCCGGTACTTGTGCCTCACAAGGTTGCCTTTCTCATCAAACTTCAGATCGCACACCCCCTTCGACGGGAGCGCCTTCTGACCGGGCGGCAGATCACATTCCTCGATCACGCCCTTGCCCCTGAGTGAGCCATACTCTTCATCTTTGGCACTCACCCAGACCTCCCTGTCTGGTCGCTTCATCGCCTCCTGATACGACTTCGGTGCGACCAGCAGGTCTTCATCACTTGCAGTTTGCACCCCCTCAGCCACAAACAGCTGAGCCTGGTACGGCAGATTCGGCGGATTTCTGGCACGCGCCGGGTAGCGCCTCTGGCCACCTGCCCCAGCGGCCCCTCCGCCTCCATCATCATGCATGGGCTCATCCTGCCCATCGTCACCGGAACCATCATCAGGGTTCCCCTCAGCATCAGCACCGGCCCCCGGGTCCTCACCCTGGCCGTCCCATGCTGCATCTGAATCATCGTCACTCAGTTCACTTCAGGGATGCTGATGACGATGAACGGAGGGCCGATTCTGTGGGCATCCAAGCTGCAGACGGTGGTGGCGACGTCTACGAGTGAAGCGGAGTACATCTCAGCAGCAATGGCTGTGAAGGAAGCACTGTGGGCACTCACTTCACAGTGCACAGACTCACAGTTGCCTTCAGCATCGCACGCGTCCTCTCAGACAGCGTTCGGTTGATCCGCTCTGCTCTGCCGTTCTGCTGCGGTCTTCTTGCCACACTGTGCTGCATGATGATGCCCCGCTTGCTGCACCACCACTTCAGCTCGCCCTTGAACTCAGTGCCGTTGTCCGAGCGAATATTTTTCACCCACATTACAGGCTTCTGCGGTGTCTGCAGCTGCCTCTCCCACTCTTTCAGGCGCGTCACCAATGCTTCTGCGACCTGATCCTTTGTGCGCACACAGATGACTTCAGCATAGCGGCTGTAGTCGTCCAGCAGCGTCACCGCATATCTCTCTCCTTTCAGCCCCGGCACCCGGATCTCCATCATATCCGTGTGCACAAGCTGTAGCGGCGCCTCTGCCTCTGAGTCTGAGCGGGGGTAGTGTGCCCGCGGCTGCTTCGCCAGAGGACAAATCTCACATGCCTTGGCATCATCGGCTGGCCACTTCACCTCGCCCATGCCGGTCACCACCTTCTCGGCGCGTCGCAGATTCTGCATGCCCACATGGCTGTAGCGTCTGTGCCACAGCTCCGCCTGCTTGGCCACGTACGCGTGGGCTGGATGACGATTGGCTGACGTTTCTGGTACCATCTGACAGTTCATATAGTACAGCCCGTCCCGCAGTGTTCCCGTCAGCACCACATCTTCATCGGAATCACGAACTGTCAGCTGACCTCGTCTGCCTTCCCATGAACCGTTGACGGAGTTCACGTAGCCACCTGACAGCAGATTCATGTCCATGCTCGGCACGCATAGCACATGCTTCAGCGTCACAGTTGACCCATTCTCCATCTCCAGCAACGCCTTGCCCGCGCATGCCACCACGTGCTCTTCCTTCCCGGCTAGAGTCACAATGTCAACCGGCGTGTCCTCCTTGTCGTGGACCAAGCTCAGGTCACTCACAAAGTTGTGAGTCGCGCCTGTGTCGAACACTAGCATGTCCGGCCTATCTGCACGGACCGTTACAGTCGCCGCTGCGACTCTTGCATCTGCCCTGACCGACAGTGCTTTTCCGGGCTGAGAACTCTCCTTGCCACCTGCCCCTTCACGCTGCTGATCCCGGAACCACTTCATTTCCCGACCCGCAGACATGTCATCTTTCCTCTTTCTGCATGCTCGCCATCTGTGGCCATCCTTACCACAGTAGTGGCATGGCCCCTGCGTCGGAGCCCGCGCCGCGGCCGCATGCCCTGTTAACTTTCGTTCTGGCAGAAATGTTACGAGATCCTTGAAGGTATCGCAGATGACCTCCAATGACGCTCCACGCCGCACATCCGCGCCCAGTTGTGGCCCAACCACACTTCCCAATGTCGGTCTTATGCCCTTGACAAACTGACTGACAAGAAGAGTTTCCTGACCCTCCATGCCCGCGTCCTCGAAGTCCTCGCGGAGCATCAAGACCTCATCAATGTACTTTTGGACACTCTTATCTCCTTGTCGCAGGTCGTTTGCTTTCTGCAACAGGGAGTGTCTGCGCATGTATTGGTTCCCTTCATGCTCATGATGCAGCGCTTGCCACGCCGCCATCGTTGTTTGCGCGCCCTGAACCGTTCTCAACAACGCTTCTTTCAGACCGAACTTAATGACCGCCCTAGCCTTCCTGTCCTCGGCTACCTCGGCGTCATCATCCTCAGCTGGCTCCTCGGTCAGCCATCTTTCCCACCCCTTCATGGTGAGGGCTGCCTCCATGTGGGCGAACCACTGACGGAAGTTACCGTCCCGCCCCAACTGCTGGATCCGACCCACGCCACTGCCAAATCCGACATCCCCCATATTGCCACCCAGTTACGGCCTGGCCACGCAAACAGTTACGTATTGCGTCGGGATTTGTTGCCCAGTTACGGCACAACTACGGAATTTGTCTGCAGCGGGTTCACACTCTCGTGACGGGCCCCATAACCTGTGGCAGAATGTGCACTGTGAGTCTACGATGTTCGCCCGCAGCAACATGCAACGTCACAGCCTGCCATTCAGCCAGTCAAACACAACTGTTACAGCTTCACATATTGTACACTACTTAAGCTGTATGGATCTCACCTGTGGCAGAATGTGCACTGTGAGTCTACGATGTTCGCCCGCAGCAACATGCAACGTCACAGCCTGCACTTCGCACACAGCACAATCAATGCATTGTCCTAGGTATCAGTGCCAACTCACAGCAGTATGCAAACAAAGTCCAAGAGACACGTACCTGCCATTCAGCCAGTCAAACACAACGACTGGTGAACTGGCAGTCAGTCCTATATGTGACAGCGAACTTGCTGATCACCATGCAAATCTATGCATCAACGTCCTACTCCCGCAGTCTCATGCATGCATTGCTGCACTGCACCTGCGGCCACACCAACGACTAGCTTGCACTCAGTTGCCTAAAGCCTAGATCTGCCACAGATGCACAAATGCCCTCGTTTGCTACATTTGGTCCAATGAATTGGGGGCGGACGCAGACCTGTCAGACAGGCATCGTAATTCTGGCATGCGCCAGGATAGCTTCCATTGCAACAGTGAGGGGCAAGTACGGGGGCAAGCATACGAGCAGCACTGTGTAAATGTGCAGCCCAGCTATGAGAAGGTGAGGATATTCCGTATTTGTTCACAGGGAGATCGTGGGGAATGTCTGCAGAGACGTAGACGAGATTGGATGATGTTCCCTCTATTATTGAGGTCTCAAGGTTTCCCCGCAGAGGTGATGTCATGAGCCATACTGTGTGCTCAAGAGTCTAGTGACACATATATACAACGTCCTACAGTCCAGAAGTAATACAACCCCTTGGATTGGGCGCTTTTCTGGTTCTTGACAGGTGACCATTAGACATATGAGCGTGTGCACATCTGCCCTAGCAATGAGTGCAGACATCGGGTTAAAGCACTGCTACAAGTGCACATGGATGTGGAGGCACCTGCATGCGTTGGGAGTGCCGTGTCCATGTCTACTTCATGCAGCCACTGTTCTGCCATCAGAATGCTGATGTTTGCTCAGATTTCATGACTCTGTTCCAAGCCGTCAATGATTTCTTATACGCAACGTGATTGGCGATCCTGCGTTGTCTGTGTGCAGCGCCACAATTAAAAATCCTGTTCGATTTACCAGTAGATCTTCCAGGTGTCGTGTATACGTACGTCCTGTTGCACCTGTAGTGACCATCCAGCTTGCGCTTGGAAGCGTGACCTCACCACTCGGGTCGGCCGTGGAACGTCGTGCAAACTGGATCTGGGAAGAGAGGAATCCTGGTGTGGGGGAGGCTGGCTGTGCATTTGACGGCAGTGGAACGAGCAGGTGCAATCGTGCCCGAGCCTGACCCAGTGTGGCGTGAACCCCGGTAGACATATTTTTGACGTTGCAACGCGTTGCAACCATACACGAGTGACATGTCATGACACGATCAATCGCGATCGTGTCACTCGCTCTCCGTCCACAAGCATTTTCTGCGCTAGTATTGCAGCCAGGGCCACAATATGCTGTGACTCGGGCGCCTGTAGGGTGACACCAGCTCTCACCTGCTGCGCACAACATGATCAGGAATTGTCGATGCGATGTACGGCACAAGGGCGGAAGATAGCTGTACACACGTAATCACGACCAATGTGTACAATTCGACCCTCGCGGTTGGCCACTTGGGCCATGTGAAGGCAGTGGCTAACGCTAACGTTGCACGATATCACATAAGCATGGGGGGGTGTGAAGCAAGCGGGCTCACCAGCTGCAGCGCGCATGCTGACACGCTGTGACGCCGAGACACGCAAAAATGTTGAGGAGAACGCCTTTGCAGGAAATGCCGTGCTGCATATTCAGCAGGTTCGGTGCATGCTGCTTCGAAGGACTGCATCAAACAAGAAGCTTCAGGTTGGCCGGTGCTGGTTGCTCGCTCGCGTGTGGCCACATGTGGCGGGCCTCTGTCGACTTCATGCGTGTGATGCTGTACCCTTTATCGATGATAAGGTGCTATGCGAGATCATTTGTCATCCTCCCTGGCGGCAGACCTGGTGAATCCCATTGTACATACGTTTTGCAGGTCGCGGTGTGCAGCGCATTCAGAGGAAGCTCACATGTGGCTAACTTTCCGCCTGCTAGCTTTACTACATTCCAGCTTAGGGAGCAGTAGTGATGACACTGAGCATCTCTGAGATCCAGACGCCTCTTGAGTGCAGTCAGATCCAGACACCTCTGAGTGCAGTCAGGATACACAGGCTTCACCCTGTATGTGTACATGCCCTGCGAGCATAATACACTGCAACACACAACATCGAAGCTGGTGGTCACAGCAGCCTCTTGGCTGGCAATTATATATCCTCAACTGGCACCAGCCATGCGCACTTCTCCAAGTTTACAGTTTCAGGATGACATGCAGGCCAATGAAGCAGATGGGATCGACTCAGAACATTGACACTCCATGAATTCTCATATTGACATTGCTGAAGCCAGATTCATGTACTGCCCAGCGGCCTCCTTGAGGTTGTCTGAAAGCAGCAATAGCAATGGCAGTGGTACACACCACGTCGGAGCCGGCCAATGGCCATTTACGTAGCGGTTGTAGGCATTAGTGGAGCTCTCACGGGGTGGAGCCTGCAGGCTCAACGGGCTTCTGAAAACCCAGAAATCAACACCTGAGATGACTCAACATTGCCGTTTGAATGTCCACCTATTCCTATTCGGCCATTCGCCACTGGTACTGTTGACACTGGGGTTGTGGGCGATCATTGTGGCAGGCGGCCGTTGGCGGATGAGCAACACTGCTGAAACGCACAATTATTAATGCGCTGCTGCACCCAGGCCGCCCCAGTTTCAGCAAAACAGGGCACTGGAGGATGAACTACACTGCTGCGATGCAGATTGACCAATGGCATGCTGTGGTGGGCCTGTGGTGGGCCGAGAAACAGACCAATTACTGCCAGAGACAACACCCGGAACGTGCCAGTTGAATAGCAAAAACTCGCCTGCATGGCACCCGATCAACAAAAAGCACTTGAGCAATTACGCCAAATCTAACAGGGCATGGGCCTTGACACCCCTGCAAGTGGGAGCATGGAAGAACGCACGACATGCATGACCACCATACATGCACGCGGTTGGTCGGCCTGTCCATTGCCGCAATACCAATGCAGCATGGCCTCACACAGATATGTGCCTGTCACCAACACGACACCCGGGTTTAGCAGGCGGCATTGCACGCCATTCCCAACAAACGCGTGCACAAGGCCTCCAAGTCGTACCTTCCGCCAGTCAAGCGAATGCGGCGTGTGACCTGGCCAAGTGGACGCAGAGGCTGCAAAAAATTCTGCTACACTTCAGAGCGGCGGAGGCTGCTCACAGATGTGAGTGGTGCACCGAGCGGCATGAAGCCTCTATGCGACACATTACAGGGGTCATCATACGGTATGCTCCACAAAGTGGAAGTGACAACCACGTCTGTACAAGGGGTGGCTCTTAGTTGCAACGTTTGTAAAGCCCATTCAGGGAGATTGGGCGGAATGTTGACCATGAAAGAGGCAAAAACGCTGTAGGGACGCTCTGCCCTTTTCTCAGCTTAGATCTGCCGGTGCCACCAGCAGTGCCCATGTCCACACAAATATACAAAAGAGCCAAGAAACAGAGATGTGTCCCAGGCAGATCCTCAAAGGCCAGTGTTTCATCCACTAGGACAAATCTGGGCACTCCTCCTCCCGATATCAAACACAGGCTGCTGTGCGATGTGGCGAATCGGTTGCGCATGCATGACATGACAGCTTACTCCTCAGTATTGACGCCCTCTCAAAAACTGCATGGAGCCGTGAACTGCCTGCCTCATGGCAAGCCATCCTCTAGTATTGACGCCCTTTGAAAGACTGCATGGAGCCGTGAACTGCCGGCCCCATGGCAAGCCATCCACTGCATTGTTGCTGCTGTAGGCAGACTGGCGCAGGTGTGTGCCGTGACAGGCAGCAGGCGTATCGCACAGATGAACCCGGCGCACAAGAGGCCATGTGTTTCACAGAGCGCAGAGCACAGCCTCAGTGGCGCCGAGCTCGAGGAAAGCAAGCAAGATGCTACGTGCGCCCACCATGCATGATGCTCAGCAGGACTGCATACGGTGCACGTGGCGGTTGCTACTGTGCTGTTACATCGAGGGGCTCCGACCCAGTGCACCAAGCGAACGGTTGCTACTGTGCTACAATTGTGAACAGCAGGGCCCCTCCGTCGCAGCCGCAGGGCCCCTCCATTACAACAGCTTACTTTTAAATACAATTGTGGCCCGTACCTCTGTCACAATTCTCACGGTGCCACAACAGCCAACGTTCAACTTGAAGCCTGGGTGTAGGTGCATCTGATACGCCGTGGCCCTAGGGTGAGGCCTCACCCTAGAGCAGAGCGCAGGGCGTCTGGCCTGCAGACGGCATGATGCACTAGCAGGTCCTAGTGTCGCACGTGCGACTCGGAGGTTTGGCGTGTATGTATGATTACCGTGTGCTGCAACATAGTCATTGTGTGCTGCAACATGTATGTTGGGGTGCCTTGAGTGCGGAAACATCAAGGGTGGTCTGGCAGTGGTTCAGAGTCTTTGCAATAATTTATTTTCACACATAGACTGCCAGTGTGCTTGGCAGATCCTCTTGCAGATCATCTACCATGATGGTGACGACTTTCCACGGGCGGAACGTTTCTTTTTTGAGGCTGGAACCTGCTCCTACGTCACTGACCTTCTGCCTTCATCCTCAGTTGAGTAGTTGTAGCGTGTTGACAGGCGCTCGAGCACCCATTGTAACGGAGGTGAGGCTTGCACGAGTCACTACATTTGCAGTGCGTGCTTGCATGCCGGCTTGACGTCGATCCGGCACCAGGTGCGCGGTTTTGCTTGCATCCTCATTGCTGTGATGCTCCTTCGCTGCCTGTGTAACAGTAGGTGCCCATGATTTTCTTTGGCGCATGGGCCCATGTGGGCATCGCTGCAGCAGCATGCATGCATTTGTGTTCACCGCAACGCGGTTAGGAGTTGACAGCTGGGCCCAGAGAAACAGGGACTTAGTATATAAAGGCCTCAGTATTGTCGAACAGGCAAGGCATGGCTGTGTGATGCGATGTGTGGTTGACTTCTTCAGACGGTCGGGTCTCCTGGGCCTGTAAATATGCTGCGCAGCTGGAGTAGGCGTCGGAGTGGCACATGGCGCCGATCGACTTGCATAGCTTTTGATAATTGAATTAGAGTAAATCAGGATGTGGTGCAGCTTCCGGCTCAGCCTGCGAGCAGATGGATGCTTCGGGCGAGATCACGAGACCACGGCCGGGCCGGTTGATGCGGACAGCAGTACAGTGCAACGTGAGTGTTGCTGCATCGCTGCACGATGAGCAGTAGTCTTTCGGCTTAGCACAACATGATGTCTGTTGATGATATGGCGCGCGAGGTGATGTACACGGGAGGGAATTGGTGCTGGGTGTGGTACTGATATTCTTGCGTTGGCTTGCATGGACAGTACAATCTGAGATAGCTACCAAGCCTGTCAACGATTCCAGTACAGTAGTAATCTCGAGTGCTGTGACGATTTGTAGAGTTTACAACGCAGAGCAGAGCAGTGTGCATATGCTTACACTTCCACTGTTATCAGATACAGAAGCTGCTGTGTTTCTGTTTGTGTACGGCGCTCGGCCATGGTGAATGTTTTTGATGCATTGCCATGAATCGTGCCTCTGTGTTCTACCACCTTGTGGAGCATACATCTGTAACGTATCTCACTGTTATCAGAAGCATGGCAAGTAGTTTTTGCACGGGTGCACTGGCGCACTCTATTCAGTGCACATGATGCTGAATATCCGTGCACGACTATATCAGACATTTTTCTGACTTGCGGTGATCTCTGCCCTGCGTTTGGTACACGGTTGCCACAGCGTATCTGTCCTTACGAGTGCAGGCAGCCTCTGTCTGAGCAGGAACCGCAGGCATTGATGTTGTTTGCCGCTCAAGCCCATAAAAAAAGCAGTAAGGGGAATCTGCACCGCATGCAAGTGTCTGCATGGGTTTATAGCATGCTTTCACATATCATGCAGCATGGCTTATGGTCATTTGGGTTGTGCGACGTGGGTGGCAACTGCCCACGTATGGTAGTCACCCTCAAACGTACTATCAAACATCAAACGTACTACAAGCTCATGCGCATCATGCAAATCTTGCATGAAACACCTGTGTCATCTCATGACAGGATATCAGCAGTTGTTCAACATATGGGCAGCTAAGCCATTGCTCAAGCTCGAAAGCTGCATTGCCGTGATGGCTGAGACACCAGGACCATGTAGTTTCATGTGAAGCGCGTGAGGCTCGAATTTTCAAGCTGACAACTCCTAAGTGTTTGCTTGCATGCAAACAGATGAGGAGTGGACCTCTCCACCCTTGTAAAGGCTGTCCCCGTCGCTGCACCAATCCCTACAGCGAAACCATGATGCAGTGCACAGAGCAGCTCAGACGCCTTCCAAGCTGTTATGTGTGAGGATGCTCGGTTCTGGAGACACTGTTCTTCATGCTTGTGCAGACTGTGCCAACTGTGTTGGTTTGTCGAACATGTCACAGCATTCATGTAGAAATAAAAAACAAAGCTGTTCTGGTCCGTTCACCCTGAAATATATATGGGTTTTTGCGTGTGAACTCAAGGCCAAAATATGGCATAATGCGAAGTGTGCTTGTTCGTCTGTGAGACTGGGAAAGTGAAAACGCACCTGCATGCACACGGTTGTGGCACAACCGTGTTTGCATTTGAAGCGCCACAACTGGAGCAGGTGGTGCTGCATGCTTCTTGGACCTAAGGACTAGCAATGATGAGATCATCTGGCATGCTGTTACTACAGCATGCCCAACCAGGTATCAATCTCAAGCCATAGCACAATACGCCCTCAAATATTCCATAACAGTGATATTGGTTTCAGAAGTTTGTTGGGTAGCATGGGGTTCCTTGGTGTTTTGACAGTCAAACAAAAAAACAAAAAAGCCTGCTCAAAGCCTCAAAAGCCTGCTGGGCGTGCCAACATGGAGGCCAGGGAAGTCTGTGCCCTATCGTCTACCACAGTTTCGCACCTGATCCTGATGCTGGCACACAAGATCCTTACACGACATCAGTGAGGATGCTGTGTGGTCTTATGCTTCTAATGCTCCATGTGTGTGATCAGAGAACTGCTGCCAGTGTGGGTGTGTTTGAGATTCCAGTGGCTCGGATGCCAGAAACGCGGCATTGCGTTGGCATTTTAACGGAAGGGTAGGCAAAACATCATGTTGGGAGGGTTGGAGGGCAGATGACTTCACATTGTGCAACGGCTGAGTAATGGCACCACATTGCATACTAATTCCTGGCAACAGCTACAACAATGTCAGCAGGAAACCATCCTAGCGGTTGGCGAAGGTGCACGATGTCATTTTGATGAGAGGAGTGCTGCACCCATGAGTGCTGTTGTCAAGCCTTGCAGTGCTGGGGGAGGACACAACACACGCCGCCTTGGGCGCCCACCAGTCTGGAGCCTGCCAATGATGCGCAACCCACGAAACACAAACAATCCACGAGGTCAATATGGGTTCAGTGGTGGGTTGCTCGATGCAATGACATTTTGACAGTTTGACCAGTGCTGTTGTAACCTCGGCTGCTGCATGCTGAATTGCGTGTTCATTGACTGGTTGCAGCACTCCATGCAAGAGAACTATCTTGCTGTGATCCACTGTGAAAGTTTTGTGCCTCACTATAGTTGTGCCATGGCAGGGTGCAGTGCAAATGGCCACATCTCCATTTCACACGTGTCACCACACTGGCCCAGGAAGCCTATCCCATTGTCATGGCAACGCATCACATTCGCATCACATATGGGCTGGTGCGGTTCCATGTTTCATCCAGTAGTTCTGTGTACACTGTGTCGCTCGTGGCACGGCCCACACTGGGCGTGCAACACCCTCTCACTCGCTGTGCACAAGGTTGCGGACTTCCCACGCAAGCCAGTTGCATGTATGAATCATACAGCCTGATTAAGCCATAATGCAAGGCTTCGGAAGTAGAGCGTGGCCTGTGCAAACGACGCCGACATGCCGATGCCCATTCCGATGCAGGCGGTGCACCGCGGTGGCCAATGTCGGTCTGTTGCAACCATGGACAACACATCGCGTCTCACTCGATCATGAAAGCCTGAGGCGCAGTTGCGAGGCCGGTTCGGGTGTGAGTTCGCCTGCGTGGCGCCAAAACGGTGTGCTTCCATCTGCGCTGATGTATGATGCTGGCGTGCACGCGGTGCGTACAATTTGTAGTGATAATCGCGCACCAACAGCAATGAGCAGCGAACGAAGCTGTAGTGAAAGGTCTTTGAAATTTCATGTTCGACCTGCACACATAGCGTAAACATCTACGCCATGTGCTGCAACGGCAGCTGACCCACGTCATGCTCACATCTATACATGGCGATTTGGCAGCGATATTCAGCTTGGCCAATTGCATATACTGTTTCAGTGCTGAGACGCCCGAAGCTAGCCGTATTTGAGCACGTCTTGCGTATAAAGCGCAAGAATCGCCATGGATGGCATTCCAGCGCATCCCCTTGTATCGTTAGCACCTGATAAAGTCACGCTTGTGGGCCCCTTCTTGAAGCAGAGTGTCTCTGACCGTTCATCATCGCCGCAACGTACAAAAGCGCAACGCGCGTACGCGCACACTTGTAGCTGTGACGTGATCAAGCCCAGTCTATTGAGTAGAGTCTGTTGATCTGTAAGATCTTCCTGACCGAGAAGCCCTGACACATCTGCAAGGTGCGCATCTTCAAGTATTCGTATCGCACATGTACAGTGCGTCGGCTGTCAACTTGCAACATGGAGTAAACAAGGCGATCGCAGCCGTCTCAACACCCGCGCGGCAGTGCGCCGCAGTGTGCATCATACGATTTTGTCTTTCAACCATGCGCGCTGAGGTCGCAGTTCGAACGAAAACCACTGTATATCTGGCAGCCAGTATCATCAATGCATGGTATACACGCAAAGCCTTGCATGTCGAACTCGGCCTGCCAATGCGCGCGTTCATGTTTGAGCTCCGCGTCGCGAAGACTGTGGGACTGCACTGCATGCCTGCGTTCCTTTGATCCTGCTCCCGGATTGCGCACGTCAATCGAGGCCGACAAACAACTTCGACGTCGTGAAAGCGCTGCGTGCCCTGCCAGACGTCTAGAGCTCACGTTCCTTGCGCGGACAGATACAGCTAAATCAAGTATGAGGTATCTCACGATGAAACAGATCTGCGTTGCAGTTATAGTGTAGATGTCGCGTAGGTCGCTTGGCATGGCATGCGGCTCTGTCTCGCATCGCAACAAGGCGCGTCCGGATCCTGGTGCCCGGGTGACCCTCTGGACAGACCTGTCACCACAGCCGCGCGCACCTGCCGAGGCCTGCAGAAGTGCCACTGAACAGGGGAAAGGGTTGACTGTCTTGCGATGGCGTATTGCGAACAAGATCGGCACGTAGTGCTAGGTACCGCCTGGTACAAACCAGAGACAGTGAGCTGCCGAACAGTGAGCTGGTGCCGATGCTCAAGATTCTCGACGATAGTCAACATAGGCCAGGCTGCTTGGTCACATCTGAATTGCCCTTACACTACGGCTTGAGAACCGGAGACGATCGACTCGAGGCGCGCTTTCGACGCCACACTGGCTCAGGAAAATTACAATTTTTGAGAAAGCTGTGTCAGCGCCCTGACGCTGGTCGAATAGATCTGAAATAAACGAGTGAGGATTCGATCATCAGGTGCTCCCACTGGCAGAACATGCCTGGTCGACTGAGCAATATACAGCAGTGGCGAAGTGCCAAGAACTCACATTCGTCAACAGCTTGGGCGTATCGCATGCCGGTACTTGTGTGGCCAGTACATGTATGGCCGAGCGGCATGTATTTCTCCGTGACGCTCCGGAGCACCGCGGAGGCTTTCTGACAACGCCAGCGTAGGTGCCAGTTTGAGTTCGGTCGTGTTGCAACACTCATGCATGTGTGGCAGGGAGTGATCAAGCCATGGCTAGCCACGGCCGTGTAGCTCTAGAAAACATAGGTTTCTGCCGGACCTGGACCGAACGGTGAAGAGTGTGGATATGCATGAGCCACCCCCCCCCTCCATTGGTACTTACATGTGAGCATTGGAACTCACAAGTGCCGCGGTGATCCACCATGAATGTTGCATCCTAGGAACCCTGTTTTGAATTGAAAACTCCTAGCTGCTCTGCTCCAACACCTGGCAATAACCTGTCTGGGCATGTGGCTCCGTGATGCAGTAGGACCCACAAACTGTTGGTAAACGTAATGACCCTGGGTGCGACATGTCCACAGTGGCACCAGAAATGGAATGGATCCGAGTGTCCCTTCCTACTAGTAATTGGTGTTGCAACATGTTGGTGCCACCATGTGGCGCCATGCTGCCCCCACAACGCTGCTTGAACCACCATTTCAATCCTGAAACATTGCTGAGAGTGCTGAGAGTGTAACACCCAGAAACTCACTTGGTGTGCACACTCGAAGCCTGTCATAGCATGCGCTTGCTCCTCTGTCTACCCTCCTCTGCATAGTGCAACGTCCATCTCCAAACAGCTCAAACGGATTCAGGGGTCCAACACCAGACACTCCAGCTCACATGTGGCCATGCATGCAGACACCTGCGAGACACCATGTTGGACACCTCAGCCATCCTCACTCTCGCCCTAGCTTGCACTGCACACGCTCTGCCCGCCTCCGCAGCCACCGCACAGCGGACACAGCAGCTCGCCACGGTGGCGCAGACTCTTGGCGCTGCCGGTGGCCACCGCGCTCTGCGCTTCATCCCGAAGACCCCGAAGACGCTGCCTGGAGACGGCAAGGAGGGGGAAGATGATCTGGACGATGATGATGTGGAGGAAGATGATCTGGACGATGACGATGTGGAGGACATGGTGCAGTGCACGACCACCACAACGGAATTGGAGGTGACTGTCGAGAGGAGTGGAGAAGTTCATTCTGACGCCAGTGCGCACCTCTTTCCCCCCTCCCCCCCCCACGTCCCCCCAACCCAGCTGACTTGTAATTGCTTCAAGCTGACACTTCCCCAGCGAATCACACTGCTGCGGCTATGCTGTGTTGAAGTGGCGGCTCAGCAGTACCGCTCGGTCACATGTCTGCGTGTTGCCTGCGTGTTGCCTGCGGCCGACCCCACACCCAATCAAACCCACTGCCACCTCGGGATCAGATGGACCGCGTCCGCCACCGTGCTGTGCATCTGCCACCGCCTGCTGCGTGCTGTGCATCTGCCACCACCTGCTGCGTGCTGTGCATCTGCCACCACCTGCTGCGTGCCGTGCATCGACAGCTGTAGGCGCCTGATGCAAAATCTGTCAATCGTGGGTGCGAGTGAAACATACAGTGTGCTTCGGGCAGCATGTTGGCACGTGCATTCGACTTGTGTGCATTCGACCTGTGTGCGTTCGACATTACCCATTACCAACGGAAACTTTTTTGGTGAACTCGTGTCGATCGATGTTGCCGCGTGCGCGCCTGCATAGAGGCATTCCGTGGCTGTGACAGCCCGACAGCTTGTGGGGATGTCAGTGTGTACGTGCGCAAACCGTCCGTGCTGTCTGTACATAAAAATGCATAATGACAAAGGTGGGATTTATTATATACGGATTTATTATATACGTCATGCATGCCATTAGTGTTGAATCCCGCCAACAAACTTTGACGTCAACTAGGTGTATGCTGTTCCACATATACCTTGCACCGCGGCCATCCTGCCTGAACATTGGTTAGCGTGCGCTCATGCACTCTTGCAATCGCGCCTTCGACGTCGACTGTAGGGAGTCGACTCCCTACAGTGCCGAGGGCCGTCAGAGCGCGCGTACATGCGTCGTGACACGCGGATCGATCGGCGCGCAAGCGCTATGACAAAAAGTTGACCATTACCAGGAATACATACACCGAATACATACGCCGTCCTTGCGCTTGGTGCACTGGATCGGAGCCCCTCGATGTAACGATACATACGCCGTCCTTGCGCGCATGCGGGAATGGTCGTACACGTGGACGACCGACGCCAAAATGCCAAACGAGAACTGGTGGGTGCTCGAGCATCGTAATGAGACAGCCATAACTCTTCTGGAAGCGCGCGAGAACTTCACGGCTAGCATAGATACCCATGCCCCCGTATGCTTGAACACTTCCACTTGAAATCGTTTTGACCCCGCTGCATTACCAGGAATACATACATATGTACCTTGTGTGCATTCGACAGAAACGGGTTTGTGATCAGAAAGACCATGTCCAGGGTAGCACGGCTCACGGGTGCGCAGTTTGTGCCAGGTGATCGCCTGGCCGGCTCGCATCTGCTGGGTAGCATGTGAGTCTAGACTCTAGTTGTACGTTCGCTTGGTGCACTGGATCGGAGCCCCTCGATGTAACAATACATATGTACCTTGTGTGCATTCTGCTTGTGTGCATTCGACTTGTGTGCATTCGACTTGTGTCTGAGGGTGCACTCAGCATGACACGCCTGTGTGGATTGGATCAGCATGATGCTCTGGCTTGGGGGTGCTGTGTGTGACCTGGTGGTGGCACCATGGAATATGAGACTGGGAACTGTGGCATGAGGGGTGAGAAGTGTCCCACAAAGTGGGCACTGCATGTGTGATTCTCTAGTGATAGATCTAGGACTCAGCAGAGGCAACAGACCAGGCAACAAGCAGAGGCAACAAGCAGACAGACCGGCCACCATAAGCACCAAGGCCACTCTCCGCCAGAACGAACTAGCGCCGGCGCGAAATCAGACACTACACAGTACCACGCACACGCCTGGGCTGTGCACACCAAACACAGTCAGCATTCAGCACTGCATGTGATCTGTTCATCTGTTGCATCAATCTTCACCCAGCCAGCTTCATCCCATGGGGCCTAGATGACTAGGATGCGGCTGACTCATGCTGAGCATGCTGTGCAGGTGCAGCACATGCACCACTTGGTCTGCTTGGTCTGCCTGTGTGTTGAAGGTTGCTCCTGTTGTTGGATCCTGTAGCAGACTGGTTGATGCATGTCCGCGAAACTACGATGTATGTCCTCATGAATACAGGACTCCTCATAATTACATACTGGCTTTGTCGTGCTGAGGATGATGGGTGAGTGGAGCAAATGGTGAGGCAGGTGGTGAGGCTGTGTGGAAAGAGGGGGCTGTCACACCAATGCATGGAATCCTAACACAGCCAAGCTGCATGCTGCACGGGGCAGTGGCTTCTAGACACCTTCTGAACACCAGGACAATGTCATTATGCAAGCAGGTGCACACCCCACATTAGGTGAGGCCTCACGAGTTCACATGGTCAACCAAAGCCCTCATGCCGTTGTGTAAATGTGTTAACTGTAAACGTTGTATATCCATTGTTTGTTGGTGCTATCTATCATGCAGCATTGCCCACACAGCAGCAACAGCTGCCACCATATGAGCGGTGATGACAACAGGTTATTCCAGCACTGACTCCAGCGCTGCCTCCAGCACTGACTCCAGTGGTAGGTGCGCGTGTTAGGTGTCCCAAGGCTTGCCTCTCAGCTGCTGAGTCAGCTTCAGGATGGAGAGGGCAGCATGTGTTACACTGTGATAGATCAAGGCGTCAGCAGTGCCAAGGGAACAAGGGAGGGATGGAGACGGCAGCATGTGCAGCTGGCCGACCACCGAGGCTGACCAGTGAGCATGCAAGGCGTTTGTCAGTGTGCATGCAGTCACCCAGGCGCTTGTGTGCAGTCACGAAGGCGTTTGCGACGGCGTGCTCGGAGGGCAACGAGGTCAACATGAAGATGTTTGAGGACATCTTCATGAAGGAGGATGCCCTTGCCTTTGCGAAAGTGCGCCCCCCACCCCTCATGCACAACACACCTGTTGTTTCTGTTTCCCCACCGTGATCACGTGCTGCGGGGGGTGGCTATCGTTGCGAGCGCGCTTCACCGCACATTCAGGTGACTGTGCTGCTTGTGCTGTTTGTTGTGTTGCATGCTGAGGCTGTGCTGTGCTGCGCTGTGTCTACATGTTATACACCCAACCGCTCCCCTCGTTGCTGCCCAGCAACTCCCCCCATGTAGCACGCCGTAAATCAGCTCAATCCATTCAGCGTTCCATCGTCCTGAATCAGCATTCCACCGTCTGCAATCGCAGCGCAGCACACACGCCGCGATCGCAGCGCAGCGCTGTGATCGCAGCGCAGCACACACGCTACGCAGCACACACCATGGCTGCAGTGTGGCACGCAAACCAGTGTAATATGATTCTGCATGGAGAATCAGCCATGCATGGGGCGCATGCATGCAGGCAACGGCAGCCGCGATGATCACGTGTGAGTCGTCCGACGAGGACGCGTACCACTGCGCGAGTGTCACCGCGTCCGCCACCGCCTACGCCGAGGCCACGGCCGAGGCGCACGCGTCCGCCGTCTCCACCGCCGTGTCGTCGTGCGGCTGCATGACCGACGCCGTCGCCGTCGCCGTGGCGACCTCCGACATCTACGTCAACCTCGTCGCAGAAGCTTCCGCCACTGCAACCGCCAGTGTCTGCATCTCTGGTGTGCCCCCTCCCCCCCCATGCAAGCCGTGGCAGCCGTTGCCCCTGCCACTGCAACCTCTGCCACTACAACCCTTGCCACTGCAACCCTTGCCCTCGCCTCCTGAAGCCCACGCCCTCGCCATCATCCAATCCAGCAGGACGGCAGCGCCTGCAGCACTCCCACAGAGACGGCCTCTGGAGCGGCAGGGTTCTGGAATGGCGCCTGGATGTGAGTCAAACAGATAGGCTGTATCTGTGCATGATGCCCTGAAACGGCGCTCTTTGGTCTGCTGTCGTCTCCAGGCCTGGATGTAAGTTGACACGTCCATGCACATGAGGGCACGGCTGCCTGCAGGGGAAGGCCGCGTGAGTGCCGCGGCTTACGACACCTGCTCTTCGCTGGTCTTTGGCAAGATGCTTTGCTCGGGGTGCGGCGCCGCCTCCTGCCACACCACACATGAAGTACCAGATAACACCACCATGTTAATACACCACACACACACACACACACCACACAACACACACACACACACACACACCACACACACACACACACACACAACCACAACACACACACACACACACACACACACACACACACACACACACACACACACACAGCACACACACACACACTACACACCACACACACACACACACACACACCACACACACACACACACACACACACACACACACCACACACAACAAACCACACACACCACACACACACTACACACACACACACACACACACCACACACACACAAACACAGCACACACACACACAACACACACACACACACACACACACACACACACACACACACACACACACACACACACACCACACACACAACACACAACACACACACACACACACACACACACACACACAACACAACACCACACACACACACACACACACACAACACCAAACACACACACACACACACACACACACACACACACACACACACACACACACACACACACACACACACACACAACTCTGGGCAGATCTGCATGTCAAACTCAATGGCGCTGTGCCTCTGGACATCACGGCAAAAGCCGTTCTGCATAAACTGCTTGACCACGCTGCACCCATGCACCATTAACGGCTACACACACCGGTGCCTCCTGTCACGCTTGCCGAGGTCTTCCTTCAAGCTTGTGGGGTTGGGGCTATCCAAGTGCTGTACCGTTCGCACGCCCGGGACAACACGGAGGTCTGTTTGACCCGTCGTCTGAACCCAGCAGGTGCCTACACTTCAGTCTGATACTGATCCTGACCGACAACAGCTGGCGTCTGAGGCTTTGGCAAGGCTATCTCAGTGCTGCTCAGTACGAGTGACAAGAGACAAGCTTGGGAAGGCGCGATCTGGTGTCCAGGTGCGATCGCATGTACACTTCCACGCCAGCCCAGGGCTTGGGGAGCGAATCTAGATGTGACAACAGCGCGAAACAGCTGGCAGATGCCATGCCATAGCCATGCGCTGCCGTTGCTGTGTCACCTCGATTGTGCGGGTTCATCGTGTAGAGATCTTGAGCTCTACAAGAACGCGTGAGATAGCAGCTCTGGCTATAGTGCACACCCACGCGAGGTCGTGACTGATCAGCTGCAACCTCCACGAGTCCTCAGGCCACAACGCCATGGCGCGCCACACCGCATCCATGCTTCTGGAAATCCAGCCAATCAAACCCCGCAGCAGGAGTTCCTGCGTGTCATTCGTGAACTTCTGCTGTCCACGACGGATAAGGTTTAGCCAGAGCGGCTGTGTACAATGAAGCCGTTGCCTGTACATGTCAAAGGCACATCCCCCTGCAGGGCCCTACCGGCGTTGTTCATGCATGTAGTAAGCGCCGAGCATGCATGTACTTAGGCATACACACTGGCAGACGCACCCAAGACACTCAAAAGTCACACAAGCTTGTCTCCTCTGCAGCTCCACTACGTTGCCAGCACCCGTATGCCACGGTTGTGCACACGATCAACATGCCAGCAAGATGACCCACTTTGCCTGGCATTGCTTGCATACGCCCTTTCAACAAGCTGTCCTTCTGCAGGCAGCACTGTGCTGAGTCACAGGTAACGGCGAAACGAATCAGGCGCTCCAACTGGAGATCAAGTCCAATACACATACCAAAATTCAAGTTAACAGTGTCCCGTTGCCCCTGACCTCAGTTGCAGGGCCGCATACTTACTGCACTGCACTGCACCGGCAATGTGTTACACAGTGATAGATCTAGGACTCAGCAGCGCCGAGGCAACAGACCAGGCACTGCACCGGCAATGTGCCATTCAGGTCATGCATTAACATAGGGGTGGCCCCATGGTGTGGTGGGAGAGTTGGGCTAGATCCGGAGACTTGCAGCTGCCAGATCTAGCCCAAGTTGGCCTGGATCAGCCTGAGGAGCAGTTTTGCCAATAGTGCCCCCATGCATGTTCCAACGGCATCCAGACCAGCACAGCCGCAGCACACCACTGTACAGAAAGCTGCCACCCAATTTGAACCTTGTGCAACAGCCCGCTTTGATGGCAGGGTGGAGCGTGTACAGCCAGAGCTTCTGCTCTGCGCATGCATGCCGCCCTAACGTTTCCAAAGCAGCTTTGCCCCCTTGTGCACAACCTTGGGGTGTGCAGAGGCAAATCTCTACCTTCCATGGCAGTGATGCAAGTATGCTTCCGTGTGAACAGTGATCCAGTGGTGCACAGCGTTGGCAGGCTCCTCATGGCACCAGGAATTCTGTGAATATGATTGTCCACAACAGTTCTGCAGGATGTCCTGTCTGTGCGTCTGTGACTGCAGACAGGGGGTGCCTCCGTGTCTTTGAGGGTGAACCTAGGCACTCGGTATTGCATGTGCCACGCCTGATGGACGGAAGAAGTGGCTGTTAGACGAGCCTATAGGTATACCAATTAACCGTCTGCGAGCAGCTGCTGCCCTGGGTGATGGGATCATGCATGTTCGTCTTTCCGCCCCTGCTAGCAGAAAGGCTGCGGCCGATGCGCAATGCCCAAATAGGTTTCGCATGACTGCCGATCTTGGTCTCGTTTCTCTGTCAGTTCTTCAATGAAGCATGTGCAATCAGCCTCGCAACCTTGCGTCAAATGCGACAGCAGCACACAGCACAGCGCCGTGCATTACCAGCATACATGTACAGTCGAAAGCACGTTTATGTGTTACACCGTGATAGATCTAGGACCCAGCAGCGGAAGCACGTTTATGTGTGCATCATGGGTGCGTATCAGCATCTCACACAGTACTCGAGCTCAATCGCAGTGGCAGTAGAAGCACTTGAAAAGCAGACAGACATGTATACGACGGTCATACATACGTGCAATTGCGCTGGGCACCACAGATCAGACTCAGCACCACTCCGAGGTGTGTGCCACAGACCTGGACCACAGCATCAGCAGCGCCCAGGGACGGAGGAGGCACAAAGTCACGGCACACGATTCAGAAGAGTTCCCACGCCAAGTATTGAGCGTCGCGTTTGCCGGTGACGCTTACATCCGGCCATGCAGACACCGGAGTCGCATGTTTCTGCTTGACAGCGCATGCCAACAGAGCGGCCTGGTAGGGATCCCACTGACCACCTCGCGCGTGCAGTGCTCGGCCAACGCGATGTGGCAGCTCTCAAGCATCCTCACAGCCGCGCTCGCCGCGGCAGGCGCGGCGTGCGCCTCCGCAGCACCCGCACAGCGTGCGCAGCAGCTGTCCGTGGCGGGAACGACCGGCGGTGGCGGCATAGCAGCCGGTGTGAACGCGCGCCGGCGCCTCCAGTTCTATCGGCGTGAGCGCACGCCACCACCGCCGGTGATCGACCACGAATACGAGTACGATTACGGCGATGCCGGCGCGGATGATGGACAGAAGCCGGGAGGCGATGACGGTGGCGGCGAGACAAAGGAGGACATGGAGGAACTAGTGGAGTGCACGACACACACGACGGAGGTCGAGGTGGGGATCGAGAAGAACGGCGAAATTCACGCTGAGGCCAGTGCGTGCTCACACCGTGTCTGCGTTCATGTACGCGTTTCTGTCAGACTGAGTAGTGGAACTATACATCAGCCGTGGACGGCCCAACCGCGTCCACCCCAAGTGCGGATCGATGCATGTTTAGAGAATCGGGATGGAACGGTCACGTGTGTTCAGAGGGCGCATATACGTTCCAATCAGGAGCACGAGTCCCGGTGGTGGCTGAAACTGCTGCCCGCACAGTCCTTAGGGCAGAAGAGCGCCGGTTCTGGTCGCGGGCTGTTGACAATATTGACAGTTCTCTCATATTGATTCATCGCGACCGTGCCTCTCTCTGCCGCGGCCGTGCCTCTCTCTGCCGCGGCCGTGCCTCTCTCTGCCGCGGCCGTGCCTCTCCCTGCCGCGGCCAAGCCTCTCCCTGCCGCGGCCGTGCCTCTCTCTGCCGCGGCCGTGCCTCTCTGAGCGAGGTAGCACGACATGCACACAGCACACTGGCAGCGCACGCCAGCGCGGGCATGTCAGCCCGTCGCTCGTGCTACAAACATGGCGGACACCGTGCCCGGAGCACGACATGCAGCGGCCGACCAGGATGTCTCACGGCTATGCCATGGCATGCACCACTGCTCGTGCTTGCCGCAACGCTCGCCGCCGCTCGTGCAGGTGCCAAGGCAGTCACAACAGCATTTACATGCAGTCACAACAGCGTGTGCGTGCAGTCACCAAGGCGTTCAAGCTGGCGTGCACCGAGGGCAGCGAGGTGACGATGAAGATGTTTGAGGAGGTCTTCCTCGAGGAGGACGCCTTTGCCTTTGCCCACGTGCGCTTCTAGAAGCAAAGATCCGCCGTGAACGGCTGCTCCTGTTGGAGTACCTTGTGATGCATGTGCTGCACTGTACTCAGGGGTTGCCAACAAGACACCCGGGTGGCCACGTGTCGCTACTGCCAACACCTGCTGTGTCAGCACCACGTGCCCCCGGCCTTCAAGTTGCCTTTCTGGCGTGTCAGCACAGTCCGGTGCCCGTGCACATGCGGACCGGCAACGATGGCGGCCTAGGTCTGATCTACAGTTTCACAAACGTTTAGAATGCATTGTGAGAAAGGCTTGTGGACAATGGCTGGCTTGTGGAGCAGTCGCAGTGCATCGCAGTGCTTGTGATGTGCTGGTCATCCTGCTTTGGTGCTGCATCCGACCATCCGGCATTCCGATGCACCCGGCAGCTTGCGATCGTCTACCTGCCTGCTCAGGCTCTTGCACAGCCGCACCAGCATACTGCAGCCGCTGCACTTGGTCAAATGCACCAAACACTGACCAGTTTCTGCGGTAGCTGCAGCTTTGGCAGCCAACACACAGCATGTTTGGTATGCGATACCTAGGAAGTGATGCAGTGATGGGGGCGGTTCTATAGCACTAGGTGCGATACGTGTACCACCGCCAATCATGTTAAAGCACTGTGGAGGTAAGTCGCACTCACGAGCTCGGTCACACAGTCAACAGCACGTCTCTGCTGCAGCCCCGCGCGCATGTGCATGACCCTAAGGTCAACACACGTTTGCATGCAGGCAACAGCAGTCGCGATGATCACGTGCGAGTCGTCTGACGAGGACGCGTACCACTGCGCGAGTGTCACCGCGTCCGCCACCGCCTACGCCGAGGCCACGGCCGAGGCGCACGCCTCCGCCGTCTCCACCGCCGTGTCGTCGTG
Organism: Ulva mutabilis; assembly: GCA_900538255.1. Taxonomy (NCBI): domain Eukaryota; kingdom Viridiplantae; phylum Chlorophyta; class Ulvophyceae; order Ulvales; family Ulvaceae; genus Ulva; species Ulva mutabilis. The sequence continues at coordinate 1,039,454 of UNSF01000006.1, read as the reverse complement.
CGGCTGCATGACCGACGCCGTCGCCGTCGCGGTTGCCAGCTCAGCGATCTATGTCAACCTCATCGCGGAGGCCACCGCCACCGCCACGGCGAGCGTCTGCATCAAGGGTACGCAGCACTGCTAGCGCTAGTCTGCTCAGCCGCCGCTCTGCATCACCTGCCACAATGCTGCGTGCTGTGCTGCGTGCTGTGCTGCGTGCTGTGCTGCGTGCTGTGTTGCGTTGTGGCTGGCCGCCTGGCGCACCGAGCCCATCAGGCGACGTCAAAGTGTCAGCGTGTCTCTATGTCTGCATGAGATTCCCCCCTTCCACCTTGCAGCCATGATGGCCTGCGTGTATGTACCCGCGGCAACATGGTCATGCTGTGTGCTGTGACGAGGCGTGGCGTCTGCCTGTGCTCACATGCGTGTGCTCTCATGGTATACGTAGCGTGCACAGGACATGCATGCCGTGCTCACCGCTTGTGGCGAACGCTGGCGTTGGTGCAGGGGAGGGCAAGGTCAGCGCGGTTGCGTACGACAGCTGCTCTTCTCTCGTCTTTGGCAAGGTCTTTGCTCGGGTGCGCCCCCCACCCCATCTCCCTGCCATGACCCCCCTGCGCCCTGTGAGCTCGTGCATTCAAGAAGACCACAACCACACCTGCCGGTACTACCTGCGCTGGTCGGCATTACGGGGGCCATGGACGTGTCATGAACGCATGCCCGACAGCTACGTACGGCGCATGCACAGCACAGCACAGCACGTTGTGTGTGGACAGCCATACATGATCATTCCCCCTCACTTTCTGGCGGTGCACATGCCAAACACATGCATGGAACGCGTGTCAGTCGCATCAGGCCTGATCAGGCGCTCCGTTCCAAAGGCTCGTGCATCAGCTGAGCTTGGCTCAGCACGAGCACAGCACAGAACGGGGTGTGTGGAGAGCACTCCGGCTGCCGCTCAGTGCGCAGCGAGCCTTGCAGGCCGTGTCCGAGGCGATCGTCAAGGGCGACTGCATGAACAGCGAGGCCATCGCGCGCGTCCTTACTGAGGCCGGCGCCGACTTCAACTCCTACAGCACCTGCGGCATGACCGCCGAGGCAATCATCATGTAGGCGCTGTGCGTGCTGTGCGTGCTAAGCTTCCACAGCACGCGTAGCACGCACAGCATGCAGCCGCCAGCACCATGCATGTGATGCACGGCAGGATGATGTTCGCCGGGATGGAAAGATTCAAGATGATGGATGAGGGCAGGGCTGGGTCGCTTGCGAATGCATGTCAGAGTGCACGCGATGGCAGGATCCCGTGCGGAGTGTGAGTGTGAGCAGGATGGTTGTGTCTTGCGGGAGGATAGGCCGGGTCCAAAGCAGAGCTGGTGGTGTTGTCAGGCTGTACCTGCTCGCTGCTGTGCATGTGGGGGCTTGCATACATGAATAAGTGTGTGGCGGGCGTTCGTGGCTGGTGTAGTGGCATGCATGCATGCTTGCAAGTATGTGGATCGCAGCATGCACTAGCGTGATCAAAGTAATTGAGGGGCTGCGTGCAGTATCAGGCCTGCGTGTGGTGGTTGCTAGCTCCTATGTTTTTCAGATTACTGTTTTCTTTTTCTCGATGGGTGGCGCGTGGGAACACGCCTCGTGCCTCGACGCACGAGGTGTTACACGGAGATCTAGATCTAGACGAATGCAATAGCCCGGCAGCGAGGGCAACAGCAGGAAAGTAGACGGCCAAACCCCCGAAAGCAGACAACAGCAACAAGCAACACCTGTCTCAGGTGAAAAGCACCACCGAACCGACACAGCCAACACAACCACCGACGCACGAGGTGTCGAGAATAAGCACTGGCCTGTGCGTCCGGCATGGCCAGACTGGGCCACAGGCAGTGCAACATGAGTGGTTTTCCCAAGGATGGTGGGGCATTGCGGCATTTCCAACTATTTTATTATTTTTTCTCTGTGTCAGGATACTCGCTTTTCTTGTCGGACCATGTGTAACTAATGTTGCTTGCAGATGCACGCCAGTGGCTTGTGACCTGTGAGATATGTTACAGATGTATGCTCCACAAGGTGGTAGAACACAGAGGCACGATACATGGCAATGCACCAAAAATCATTCACCATAAACGCACGCCAGTGGCTTGTGACTGTGGAACATTCCGAAATGCAGGCAATGACCTGGGTGGGGCACAGTGGCCAATAACAGTCAGTGGCCAATAACAGGTGCAGACAGAACTGCAACGTTCGCGCAGATGCTGTGCGCTTGCCACAAAAGGATGAGCGTCCTACATCGCAGTGCAATGGGTAAGAGTTCTCCAGCAGGACAGGTAGCAGCACTAGCATGAGCAGAATTGTGTTCTGCACACAGCCAAATGGGTCCAACTCTCTGCTACAACCACATGCGCAGAGCCGAAGCAGAGAAGTTCATACAACTGCCATTCCTCGTCGTTGATCAGTGGCCACTGCTCGAATTGAACCCGCTCCAAGGGCTGCAAGGAATTCCGGCTCAGGTCGGCTTAGCCTCACAGCCCATCAACGAAACAGTTCTTAATCGTCAAATATGTTCATTTTACACTATGATTTGCTTCTCGGGCTCAGACTTGACGGGCTTGCAAACTCTCGGACGGTTTGCTGCCTGCGTTCGCAAGCTGACCGGAGTCACCAGCGTCGTCCAACTCATGATGGCAGTGACTCCCAACAGAATGACGCCTATCACGCGATTCGAATCAGCTCATATGCGCGCGCCCGCATATATTTGGCATGCAGCATCGTGAGCTTCCGTCTTGAGCAAGACAAAGTAGTCACCTAGTTGTGGCGACAGGCAAAACTACGAAGTAAATGTAAATGTAAATGTAAAGTACAGAGGGCTGTATACAATGAAGACCAGATCAGAGTGAGGGCTCCTCAGACGCAAACCTGCAGCTGCAGTAGGTGCACATGTGTCCTTTGCCAAGCTGAATTACAGTAAGCGAAGCATGCTGTATCAGGCTGCCGCTGTTGGTCAATGCCCCCATGCATGGGCGTGGCCCCTGCATCAGTAAAGGTTTCAAACTCAGCATGGAACAAGCGACATCGATTAAGGTGAATCATGTACGTTGTCACTTTCAGGCACTCAGCAACACCCAGCCTTGGGAGGTGAGTGGACTCCTGCACACCAGGCAAAGAAGAAAGAAACAAACCAGGAAGGGGAATCACTGGATGCACAGTGCATGAGTGGGCATTGGACTGTGTATGCGTAAGAGGCGAGTGTCTGAACAAACAGCATTGCAGTGCCCAGGGCAGCAAACAAATTTGTTTGAACTGGTGGCTTCAAGACAAGCTGCCTTAGCTGTAGGCGCACTCCTATGTCAAGAAGCGCCCTCAGGCCCAGGTCTGTCCACAGCCATCATGTCTGTGGCCCAGGCGACTCCGCCTACGGAGCTATGTATAATCAATCAGTAGAGCTGTGGCTGATATCCAGAGGCGATATCCAGAGGCTGCGACCCAGCAGCCCTTCATCCGGCCATGGGCTCATGCCACTGCAGCCACAGTCACAGAGTCACAGCCACATGTAGCTCCAGGATCCAAACGGAAACAGGCTCCATATGGAAACAGGGAGATATTGCGTTGTGCAAAGGAATTATACAAAGGCTCTGCCACAAGCACCACAGTGCGCCACTCCGAAGGAGCGAGATCACCTGCTCGCCTGGAAACTTGAATATGGTGCAGTCGCCAGAGCTAACAATATGATTAATGAGCGCTGGTGCCGCGATCCATGAACGGCCATCAATGAAAGCCAGGATGCTGATCTCCATGGATGGTGATGTCGAGATGCTGATCTCCATGGAAGGTGATGTCAACGGAAAATTTGGCATGCAGGTAAGAGGTGGGTGGTTCTCTGCATCCACCTGCGGGGCTGGGTAATCCGGTGACTAAGTTGCATGATGCGGCCAATGGCAGCTGGATCTGGATTGCCGTGGGCACTGATTATGGACTGGATTATGGACTGGCCACGGTATAGACAGCTGGTGGCCAGATGACTGTGCAGACCATCTACTCATCCCCACGCTGCCCTCACCGGAGGCCTCTGTGCAGGTCTGCACCCCCTGTGAGGAATCCATGCATTGGTTTGGTCAGCCATGAGATCAGTGGACTGTGTGGAGAGAACGTTGGAATTCAGGACCTATGCCACTTTGGCTTGGTCTGTCAGTCCAGTATGTTGGCGTTTATGTTTACATTCACAGTTACACATACAGCGTTGCGTGCATTGCTTGACAATGACCATTCATGTCATGCACATCTGCTGCTGTCCTCCGCAGGGCCGCCACAACTGTGTGTAATCAAGCTGGGTGATCGAGTGACGAATGACGGCGCGCTGTAAATGTAATGTAAATGTAAATTGAATTACTTGCCGTAGCCCGATTATGACATTGACATCTCCGGCGAACCGGGACCTAGGAGCCGAAGGGGTAAAACCAACCAAAAACCCCCCTCAGACGCGCACATGCAAGTCACAGGGCGTGTAGTGGCTTGTACCGGAGCGGCACGCATTGCCAACCTACCTGCGTATGCCACAGCGCGGCGGCCACAGCGCGGGGGCCACAGCATGCCACAGCATGCCACAGCATGCCACAGCATGCCACAGGCATGCCACAGCATGCCACAGCATGCCACCAGGCATGCCACAGCATGCCACAGCATGCCACAGCATGCCACAGCATGCCACAGCATGCCACAGCATGCCACAGCATGCCACAGCATGCCACAGCATGCCACGCATGCCACAGCATGCCACAGCATGCCACAGCATGCCACAGCATGCCACAGCATGCCACAGCATGCCACAGCATGCCACAGCATGCCACAGCATGCCACAGCATGCCACAGCATGCACAGCATGCCACAGCATGCCACAGCATGCCACAGCATGCCACAGCATGCCACAGCATGCCACAGCATGCCACAGCATGCCACAGCATGCACAGCATGCCACAGCATTGCCACAGCATGCCACAGCATGCCACAGCATGCCACAGCATGCCACAGCATGCCACAGATGCCACAGCATGCCACAGCATGCCACAGCATGCCACAGCATGCCACAGCATGCCACAGCATGCCACAGCATGCCACAGCATGCCACAGCATGCCACAGCATGTTGTACCGTTGCCTAGTGTGGAACAGGCTGCCCCCCCCCTTCGAGCAACTGAGCGAGGTCTTGAGGGTGAGGTCAGAACAGTTCCATGAGCAGTGCGCACCAAGAGCATCCTGGCGCCGTGGGACGAGCCCGCCCGTTCCGCCGGCGGTGATTGCGACGTAGCTCCACATATAGCTGTTATTATATACAATAGCGCGGGGTCATCTCTGGGGACATGCGCGGGACTACCTGCATAGATCTCGAGCGGCATTGTACGTATGCATATAGCTACACATATCCCAGCGTGTAACACATGTCCCAGCTGCCTGCTGAAGCGCTTGATTCCGCGTGGAATCAGTGCTTTGCCATAGTTTCGGTGCGGCAGCGAGGCAGGCACAACTGCGTTGTGGGAGGTACAAATGTTACCGAGTGCACAGACGTATGCGGAAACGTGACACATCCTCCACCACGAACGTCATGTGGCACCAAGGGCAGCGCCACAACCACAGTACCATGGCTCCACAATGTGTACTCTTACATCGAGGGGCTCTGAGCCAGTGCGTACCAGCCCTCCCCTCCCGGCTGCCCGGCAGGGGCCTGAGGGCGGGGCGCAAAGGGCTCTGTCGGCGCCGCATCGCTCTCCCCGCGGCAGCCCGCGGGAATGCAGGGCGGGCCAGCACAACAGGACGCAGGGCCGGCCGGCGCCGCTGCAACCGCGGCCCCCGGTCCATCAAGGCGGCCAGCGGCTGCCTACAGCACGTCTGACGGGACAGCGTGGCCAGGCATCACCGCCCGGCCGCCAGCCGCATGCGCAGCGGAGCCGCAGCGAAGACCTGGCGCATCACACCACGGCACAGAGTGGTGGAGAGTCCGCACATGGCATTCTGCACGAACGCTCGCCTGGACACGGCCCCCGAAGCCGCAGCGAAGTCGGCGATCTTATTCAGGAAGGCGAACGCACCCGTGCCCACATGGCCAAACGTCGCATGCTTGTGTCATTACAGTCACCTTGGGTAATGCAGCACACATGCTTAGGCATCCTAGCAGGTGCCACACTATGCGCTGCACTGGTACAACCTCCCCATGTCCCCATCTCAGCGTAATTCAGAACTTTTGAAATTGCCTACTCATGTTCCCACTGCACACTGTACATGCTCACTACTGCCACATGCATTCCAGAGGCATCCCCTGTGTACTGCATGCCCACACCAGGCTTCTGTAACATATGTGTTGACAACATCTGTTGTCTAGATGCAGCCACAGACGCCTGTAGCTACCCACCTGTCCCATTTTGGTTTTGAGCCTGGCCATGCATGGTTGCCCACTTGCCACTTTGTGGAGCATACCTCCAACAGTTTCTACGGTTTTACTAGTCGGTGTACTAGTTTTCCTCACACCGTTTCAGCCCGTTGTGCATTGCCAGCTGGCACTGAGAATCCCAGTGATGGTCCCCTGGAGTTCGGGAGTTGACAAGGAGATGTACATCCATGAGATGATCTCATGTACATGAGTTACAGAGAGACCATGGTCATTGCTGCTTGGTTCCCTGCGCACTGCTGATGGCTTGATCAATCACAGTGTAGCACAGAGACCAATGCATCAGTCTTGCAGCAGCACAGCAGCGAGCAGTTTCATATGAGTGGCTTCACTGGCACATGAGTGAAACCATGACTTGGCTGTGCATTGTGGCAGCTATGAGGTGTGTTAAACGGAGATGAACGCAATAGCTCGGCAGCGAGGGCAACAGCAGGAAAGTAGACGGCCAAAACCCCGAAAGCAGACAACAGCAACAAGCAACAACTGTCTCAGGTGAAAAGCCACAGCATGAGGTGCAGCTGCAGCTAAGCGATGCATCCATGCTAGGCTCGCTATTGGGAGAGGTCTGGGGACAAGCTTCACCATCCTGATCGGCCTCTTGGTTTCTGCCAGTCACAAGTGATCATGAAGGAGTGAAGGCCAGACCTGAATTCAATTGTTCCATAGTACATTCGAATGCCTGTGCAGAGGTCAGCTGTGGTGAGAACTGGTGTTAAGCAACACTGTGTCAGAACATGTAGTAACTCAATCATCGCTCGTGGCAGGCGCCTGCAGGCCACTGGCAGGCAGATGCGGCTGGCTGTCACCAAGCTGACCCGCTGCTGAGTTCCTAGATCTATCACTGTGTAACACCAAGCTGACCCGCGCTTTGGGCCGGCGGCTGCATCCCACCCGTGCAGTAACTGATAGCACCCGAAATCCACCGGAAATTCCAGTGCATACCCGTGAGAGGTCAGATGGTGGCCATCTGCTCCAGTACAGGATGTAAATGCGATAGACCAGTGTGCAGGCAGTGTTACGGTTGTACATGAGATCATCTCATGATGTACATCTCCCTGTCAACTCCGAACCCCAGGGGACCATCACGTGCAGGCAGTGTGTGTTACACAGTGATAGATCTAGGACTCAGCAGCGCCGAGGCAACAGACCAGGCAACAAGCAGACAGCAAACAGACAGACCGGCCACCGCAAGCACCAAGGTCATGCGCCGCACGAGCAAATGCCAGAACGAACTATCGCCAGCGCGAAAGCAGACACGCAGGCAGTGTGTGTACTCGCTGTGCACGCAGGTCAGATCGAGTGCATGTGTGTGTGTGTGTGTGTGTGTGTGTGTGTGTGTGTGTGTGTTGTGTGTGTGTGTGTGTGTGTGTGTGTGTGTGTGTGTGTGTGTGTGTGTGTGTGTGTGTGTNACGAGTGACAAGAGACAAGCTTGGGAAGGCGCGATCTGGTGTCCAGGTGCGATCGCATGTACACTTCCACGCCAGCCCAGGGCTTGGGGAGCGAATCTAGATGTGACAACAGCGCGAAACAGCTGGCAGATGCCATGCCATAGCCATGCGCTGCCGTTGCTGTGTCACCTCGATTGTGCGGGTTCATCGTGTAGAGATCTTGAGCTCTACAAGAACGCGTGAGATAGCAGCTCTGGCTATAGTGCACACCCACGCGAGGTCGTGACTGATCAGCTGCAACCTCCACGAGTCCTCAGGCCACAACGCCATGGCGCGCCACACCGCATCCATGCTTCTGGAAATCCAGCCAATCAAACCCCGCAGCAGGAGTTCCTGCGTGTCATTCGTGAACTTCTGCTGTCCACGACGGATAAGGTTTAGCCAGAGCGGCTGTGTACAATGAAGCCGTTGCCTGTACATGTCAAAGGCACATCCCCCTGCAGGGCCCTACCGGCGTTGTTCATGCATGTAGTAAGCGCCGAGCATGCATGTACTTAGGCATACACACTGGCAGACGCACCCAAGACACTCAAAAGTCACACAAGCTTGTCTCTCTCTGCAGCTCCACTACGTTGCCAGCACCCGTATGCCACGGTTGTGCACACGATCAACATTTGCCAGCAAGATGGACCCACTTTGCCTGGCATTTGCTTGGCATACGCCCTTTTCACAAGCTGTCCTCTGGCAGGCAGCACTGTGCTGAGTCCACAGGTAACGGCGAAACGAATCAGGCGCTCCAACTGGAGATCAAGTCCATACACATACCAAAATTCAAGTTAACAGTGTTCCCGTTGCCCCTTGACCTCAGTTGCAGGGCCGCATACTTACTGCACTGCACTGCACGGCAATGTGTTACACAGTGATAGATCTAGGACTCAGCAGCGCCGAGGCAACAGACCAGGCACTGCACCGGCAATGTGCCATTCAGTCATGCATTAACATAGGGGTGGCCCCATGGTGTGGTGGGAGAGTTGGGCTAGATCCGGAGACTTGCAGCTGCCAGATCTAGCCCAAGTTGGCCTGGATCAGCCTGAGGAGCAGTTTTTGCCAATAGTGCCCCCATGCATGTTCCAACGGCATCCAGACCAGCACAGCCGCAGCACACCACTGTACAGAAAGCTGCCACCCAATTTGAACCTTGTGCAACAGCCCGCTTTGATGGCAGGGTGGAGCGTGTACAGCCAGAGCTTCTTGCTCTGCGCATGCATGCCGCCCTAACGTTTCCAAAGCAGCTTTGCCCCCTTGTGCACAACCTTGGGGTGTGCAGAGGCAAATCTCTACCTTCCATGGCAGTGATGCAAGTATGCTTCCGTGTGAACAGTGATCCAGTGGTGCACAGCGTTGGCAGGCTCCTCATGGCACCAGGAATTCTGTGAATATGATTGTCCACAACAGTTCTGCAGGATGTCCTGTCTGTGCGTCTGTGACTGCAGACAGGGGGTGCCTCCGTGTCTTTGAGGGTGAACCTAGGCACTCGGTATTGCATGTGCCACGCCTGATGGACGGAAGAAGTGGCTGTTAGACGAGCCTATAGGTATACCAATTAACCGTCTGCGAGCAGCTGCTGCCCTGGGTGATGGGATCATGCATGTTCGTCTTTCCGCCCCTGCTAGCAGAAAGGCTGCGGCCGATGCGCAATGCCCAAATAGGTTTCGCATGACTGCCGATCTTGGTCTCGTTTCTCTGTCAGTTCTTCAATGAAGCATGTGCAATCAGCCTCGCAACCTTGCGTCAAATGCGACAGCAGCACACAGCACAGCGCCGTGCATTACCAGCATACATGTACAGTCGAAAGCACGTTTATGTGTTACACCGTGATAGATCTAGGACCCAGCAGCGGAAGCACGTTTATGTGTGCATCATGGGTGCGTATCAGCATCTCACACAGTACTCGAGCTCAATCGCAGTGGCAGTAGAAGCACTTGAAAAGCAGACAGACATGTATACGACGGTCATACATACGTGCAATTGCGCTGGGCACCACAGATCAGACTCAGCACCACTCCGAGGTGTGTGCCCACAGACCTGGACCACAGCATCAGCAGCGCCCAGGGACGGAGGAGGCACAAAGTCACGGCACACGATTCAGAAGAGTTCCCACGCCAAGTATTGAGCGTCGCGTTTGCCGGTGACGCTTACATCCGGCCATGCAGACACCGGAGTCGCATGGTTTCTGCTTGACAGCGCATGCCAACAGAGCGGCCCTGGTAGGGATCCCACTGACCACCTCGCGCGTGCAGTGCTCGGCCAACGCGATGTGGCAGCTCTCAAGCATCCTCACAGCCGCGCTCGCCGCGGCAGGCGCGGCGTGCGCCTCCGCAGCACCCGCACAGCGTGCGCAGCAGCTGTCCGTGGCGGGAACGACCGGCGGTGGCGGCATAGCAGCCGGTGTGAACGCGCGCCGGCGCCTCCAGTTCTATCGGCGTGAGCGCACGCCACCACCGCCGGTGATCGACCACGAATACGAGTACGATTACGGCGATGCCGGCGCGGATGATGGACAGAAGCCGGGAGGCGATGACGGTTGGCGGCGAGACAAAGGAGGACATGGAGGAACTAGTGGAGTGCACGACACACACGACGGAGGTCGAGGTGGGGATCGAGAAGAACGGCGAAATTCACGCTGAGGCCAGTGCGTGCTCACACCGTGTCTGCGTTCATGTACGCGTTTCTGTCAGACTGAGTAGTGGAACTATACATCAGCCGTGGACGGCCCCAACCGCGTCCACCCCAAGTGCGGATCGATGCATGTTTAGAGAATCGGGATGGAACGGTCACGTGTGTTCAGAGGGCGCATATACGTTCCAATCAGGAGCACGAGTCCCGGTGGTGGCTGAAACTGCTGCCCGCACAGTCCTTAGGGCAGAAGAGCGCCGGTTCTGGTCGCGGGCTGTTGACAATATTGACAGTTCTCTCATATTGATTCATCGCGACCGTGCCTCTCTCTGCCGCGGCCGTGCCTCTCTCTGCCGCGGCCGTGCCTCTCTCTGCCGCGGCCGTGCCTCTCCCTGCCGCGGCCAAGCCTCTCCCTGCCGCGGCCGTGCCTCTCTCTGCCGCGGCCGTGCCTCTCTGAGCGAGGTAGCACGACATGCACACAGCACACTGGCAGCGCACGCCAGCGCGGGCATGTCAGCCCGTCGCTCGTGCTACAAACATGGCGGACACCGTGCCCGGAGCACGACATGCAGCGGCCGACCAGGATGTCTCACGGCTATGCCATGGCATGCACCACTGCTCGTGCTTGCCGCAACGCTCGCCGCCGCTCGTGCAGGTGCCAAGGCAGTCACAACAGCATTTACATGCAGTCACAACAGCGTGTGCGTGCAGTCACCAAGGCGTTCAAGCTGGCGTGCACCGAGGGCAGCGAGGTGACGATGAAGATGTTTGAGGAGGTCTTCCTCGAGGAGGACGCCTTTGCCTTTGCCCACGTGCGCTTCTAGAAGCAAAGATCCGCCGTGAACGGCTGCTCCTGTTGGAGTACCTTGTGATGCATGTGCTGCACTGTACTCAGGGGTTGCCAACAAGACACCCGGGTGGCCACGTGTCGCTACTGCCAACACCTGCTGTGTCAGCACCACGTGCCCCCGGCCTTCAAGTTGCCTTTCTGGCGTGTCAGCACAGTCCGGTGCCCGTGCACATGCGGACCGGCAACGATGGCGGCCTAGGTCTGATCTACAGTTTCACAAACGTTTAGAATGCATTGTGAGAAAGGCTTGTGGACAATGGCTGGCTTGTGGAGCAGTCGCAGTGCATCGCAGTGCTTGTGATGTGCTGGTCATCCTGCTTTGGTGCTGCATCCGACCATCCGGCATTCCGATGCACCCGGCAGCTTGCGATCGTCTACCTGCCTGCTCAGGCTCTTGCACAGCCGCACCAGCATACTGCAGCCGCTGCACTTGGTCAAATGCACCAAACACTGACCAGTTTCTGCGGTAGCTGCAGCTTTGGCAGCCAACACACAGCATGTTGGTATGCGATACCTAGGAAGTGATGCAGTGATGGGGGCGGTTCTATAGCACTAGGTGCGATACGTGTACCACCGCCAATCATGTTAAAGCACTGTGGAGGTAAGTCGCACTCACGAGCTCGGTCACACAGTCAACAGCACGTCTCTGCTGCAGCCCCGCGCGCATGTGCATGACCCTAAGGTCAACACACGTTTGCATGCAGGCAACAGCAGTCGCGATGATCACGTGCGAGTCGTCTGACGAGGACGCGTACCACTGCGCGAGTGTCACCGCGTCCGCCACCGCCTACGCCGAGGCCACGGCCGAGGCGCACGCCTCCGCCGTCTCCACCGCCGTGTCGTCGTGCGGCTGCATGACGACGCCGTCGCCGTCGCGGTTGCCAGCTCAGCGATCTATGTCAACCTCATCGCGGAGGCCACCGCCACCGCCACGGCGAGCGTCTGCATCAAGGGTACGCAGCACTGCTAGCGCTAGTCTGCTCAGCCGCCGCTCTGCATCACCTGCCACAATGCTGCGTGCTGTGCTGCGTGCTGTGCTGCGTGCTGTGCTGCGTGCTGTGTTGCGTTGTGGCTGGCCGCCTGGCGCACCGAGCCCATCAGGCGACGTCAAAGTGTCAGCGTGTCTCTATGTCTGCATGAGATTCCCCCCTTCCACCTTGCAGCCATGATGGCCTGCGTGTATGTACCCGCGGCAACATGGTCATGCTGTGTGCTGTGACGAGGCGTGGCGTCTGCCTGTGCTCACATGCGTGTGCTCTCATGGTATACGTAGCGTGCACAGGACATGCATGCCGTGCTCACCGCTTGTGGCGAACGCTGGCGTTGGTGCAGGGGAGGGCAAGGTCAGCGCGGTTGCGTACGACAGCTGCTCTTCTCTCGTCTTTGGCAAGGTCTTTGCTCGGGTGCGCCCCCCACCCCATCTCCCTGCCATGACCCCCCTGCGCCCTGTGAGCTCGTGCATTCAAGAAGACCACAACCACACCTGCCGGTACTACCTGCGCTGGTCGGCATTACGGGGGCCATGGACGTGTCATGAACGCATGCCCGACAGCTACGTACGGCGCATGCACAGCACAGCACAGCACGTTGTGTGTGGACAGCCATACATGATCATTCCCCCTCACTTTCTGGCGGTGCACATGCCAAACACATGCATGGAACGCGTGTCAGTCGCATCAGGCCTGATCAGGCGCTCCGTTCCAAAGGCTCGTGCATCAGCTGAGCTTGGCTCAGCACGAGCACAGCACAGAACGGGGTGTGTGGAGAGCACTCCGGCTGCCGCTCAGTGCGCAGCGAGCCTTGCAGGCCGTGTCCGAGGCGATCGTCAAGGGCGACTGCATGAACAGCGAGGCCATCGCGCGCGTCCTTACTGAGGCCGGCGCCGACTTCAACTCCTACAGCACCTGCGGCATGACCGCCGAGGCAATCATCATGTAGGCGCTGTGCGTGCTGTGCGTGCTAAGCTTCCACAGCACGCGTAGCACGCACAGCATGCAGCCGCCAGCACCATGCATGTGATGCACGGCAGGATGATGTTCGCCGGGATGGAAAGATTCAAGATGATGGATGAGGGCAGGGCTGGGTCGCTTGCGAATGCATGTCAGAGTGCACGCGATGGCAGGATCCCGTGCGGAGTGTGAGTGTGAGCAGGATGGTTGTGTCTTGCGGGAGGATAGGCCGGGTCCAAAGCAGAGCTGGTGGTGTTGTCAGGCTGTACCTGCTCGCTGCTGTGCATGTGGGGGCTTGCATACATGAATAAGTGTGTGGCGGGCGTTCGTGGCTGGTGTAGTGGCATGCATGCATGCTTGCAAGTATGTGGATCGCAGCATGCACTAGCGTGATCAAAGTAATTGAGGGGCTGCGTGCAGTATCAGGCCTGCGTGTGGTGGTTGCTAGCTCCTATGTTTTTCAGATTACTGTTTTCTTTTTCTCGATGGGTGGCGCGTGGGAACACGCCTCGTGCCTCGACGCACGAGGTGTTACACGGAGATCTAGATCTAGACGAATGCAATAGCCCGGCAGCGAGGGCAACAGCAGGAAAGTAGACGGCCAAACCCCCGAAAGCAGACAACAGCAACAAGCAACACCTGTCTCAGGTGAAAAGCACCACCGAACCGACACAGCCAACACAACCACCGACGCACGAGGTGTCGAGAATAAGCACTGGCCTGTGCGTCCGGCATGGCCAGACTGGGCCACAGGCAGTGCAACATGAGTGGTTTTCCCAAGGATGGTGGGGCATTGCGGCATTTCCAACTATTTTATTATTTTTTCTCTGTGTCAGGATACTCGCTTTTCTTGTCGGACCATGTGTAACTAATGTTGCTTGCAGATGCACGCCAGTGGCTTGTGACCTGTGAGATATGTTACAGATGTATGCTCCACAAGGTGGTAGAACACAGAGGCACGATACATGGCAATGCACCAAAAATCATTCACCATAAACGCACGCCAGTGGCTTGTGACTGTGGAACATTCCGAAATGCAGGCAATGACCTGGGTGGGGCACAGTGGCCAATAACAGTCAGTGGCCAATAACAGGTGCAGACAGAACTGCAACGTTCGCGCAGATGCTGTGCGCTTGCCACAAAAGGATGAGCGTCCTACATCGCAGTGCAATGGGTAAGAGTTCTCCAGCAGGACAGGTAGCAGCACTAGCATGAGCAGAATTGTGTTCTGCACACAGCCAAATGGGTCCAACTCTCTGCTACAACCACATGCGCAGAGCCGAAGCAGAGAAGTTCATACAACTGCCATTCCTCGTCGTTGATTCAGTGGCCACTGCTCGAATTGAACCGCTCCAAGGGCTGCAAGGAATTCCGGCTCAGGTCGGCTTAGCCTCACAGCCCATCAACGAAACAGTTCTTAATCGTCAAATATGTTCATTTTACACTATGATTTGCTTCTCGGGCTCAGACTTGACGGGCTTGCAAACTCTCGGACGGTTTGCTGCCTGCGTTCGCAAGCTGACCGGAGTCACCAGCGTCGTCCAACTCATGATGGCAGTGACTCCCAACAGAATGACGCCTATCACGCGATTCGAATCAGCTCATATGCGCGCGCCCGCATATATTTGGCATGCAGCATCGTGAGCTTCCGTCTTGAGCAAGACAAAGTAGTCACCTAGTTGTGGCGACAGGCAAAACTACGAAGTAAATGTAAATGTAAATGTAAAGTACAGAGGGCTGTATACAATGAAGACCAGATCAGAGTGAGGGCTCCTCAGACGCAAACCTGCAGCTGCAGTAGGTGCACATGTGTCCTTTGCCAAGCTGAATTACAGTAAGCGAAGCATGCTGTATCAGGCTGCCGCTGTTGGTCAATGCCCCCATGCATGGGCGTGGCCCCTGCATCAGTAAAGGTTTCAAACTCAGCATGGAACAAGCGACATCGATTAAGGTGAATCATGTACGTTGTCACTTTCAGGCACTCAGCAACACCCAGCCTTGGGAGGTGAGTGGACTCCTGCACACCAGGCAAAGAAGAAAGAAACAAACCAGGAAGGGGAATCACTGGATGCACAGTGCATGAGTGGGCATTGGACTGTGTATGCGTAAGAGGCGAGTGTCTGAACAAACAGCATTGCAGTGCCCAGGGCAGCAAACAAATTTGTTTGAACTGGTGGCTTCAAGACAAGCTGCCTTAGCTGTAGGCGCACTCCTATGTCAAGAAGCGCCCTCAGGCCCAGGTCTGTCCACAGCCATCATGTCTGTGGCCCAGGCGACTCCGCCTACGGAGCTATGTATAATCAATCAGTAGAGCTGTGGCTGATATCCAGAGGCGATATCCAGAGGCTGCGACCCAGCAGCCCTTCATCCGGCCATGGGCTCATGCCACTGCAGCCACAGTCACAGAGTCACAGCCACATGTAGCTCCAGGATCCAAACGGAAACAGGCTCCATATGGAAACAGGGAGATATTGCGTTGTGCAAAGGAATTATACAAAGGCTCTGCCACAAGCACCACAGTGCGCCACTCCGAAGGAGCGAGATCACCTGCTCGCCTGGAAACTTGAATATGGTGCAGTCGCCAGAGCTAACAATATGATTAATGAGCGCTGGTGCCGCGATCCATGAACGGCCATCAATGAAAGCCAGGATGCTGATCTCCATGGATGGTGATGTCGAGATGCTGATCTCCATGGAAGGTGATGTCAACGGAAAATTTGGCATGCAGGTAAGAGGTGGGTGGTTCTCTGCATCCACCTGCGGGGCTGGGTAATCCGGTGACTAAGTTGCATGATGCGGCCAATGGCAGCTGGATCTGGATTGCCGTGGGCACTGATTATGGACTGGATTATGGACTGGCCACGGTATAGACAGCTGGTGGCCAGATGACTGTGCAGACCATCTACTCATCCCCACGCTGCCCTCACCGGAGGCCTCTGTGCAGGTCTGCACCCCCTGTGAGGAATCCATGCATTGGTTTGGTCAGCCATGAGATCAGTGGACTGTGTGGAGAGAACGTTGGAATTCAGGACCTATGCCACTTTGGCTTGGTCTGTCAGTCCAGTATGTTGGCGTTTATGTTTACATTCACAGTTACACATACAGCGTTGCGTGCATTGCTTGACAATGACCATTCATGTCATGCACATCTGCTGCTGTCCTCCGCAGGGCCGCCACAACTGTGTGTAATCAAGCTGGGTGATCGAGTGACGAATGACGGCGCGCTGTAAATGTAATGTAAATGTAAATTGAATTACTTGCCGTAGCCGATTATGACATTGACATCTCCGGCGAACCGGGACCTAGGAGCCGAAGGGGTAAACCAACCAAAAACCCCCCTCAGACGCGCACATGCAAGTCACAGGGCGTAGTGGCTTGTACCGGAGCGGCACGCATTGCAACCTACCTGCGTATGCCACAGCGCGGGGCCACAGCGCGGGGCCACAGCATGCCACAGCATGCCACAGCATGCCACAGCATGCCACAGCATGCCACAGCATGCCACAGCATGCCACAGCATGCCACAGCATGCCACAGCATGCCACAGCATGCCACAGCATGCCACAGCATGCCACAGCATGCCACAGCATGCCACAGCATGCCACAGCATGCCACAGCATGCCACAGCATGCCACAGCATGCCACAGCATGCCACAGCATGCCACAGCATGCCACAGCATGCCACAGCATGCCACAGCATGCCACAGCATGCCACAGCATGCCACAGCATGCCACAGCATGCCACAGCATGCCACAGCATGCCACAGCATGCCACAGCATGCCACAGCATGCCACAGCATGCCACAGCATGCCACAGCATGCCACAGCATGCCACAGCATGCCACAGCATGCCACAGCATGCCACAGCATGCCACAGCATGCCACAGCATGCCACAGCATGCCACAGCATGCCACAGCATGCCACAGCATGCCACAGCATGCCACAGCATGCCACAGCATGCCACAGCATGCCACAGCATGCCACAGCATGTTGTACCGTTGCCTAGTGTGGAACAGGCTGCCCCCCCCCCCTTCGAGCAACTGAGCGAGGTCTTGAGGGTGAGGTCAGAACAGTTCCATGAGCAGTGCGCACCAAGAGCATCCTGGCGCCGTGGGACGAGCCCGCCCGTTCCGCCCGGCGGTGATTGCGACGTAGCTCCACATATAGCTGTTATTATATACAATAGCGCGGGGTCATCTCTGGGGACATGCGCGGGACTACCTGCATAGATCTCGAGCGGCATTGTACGTATGCATATAGCTACACATATCCCAGCGTGTAACACATGTCCCAGCTGCCTGCTGAAGCGCTTGATTCCGCGTGGAATCAGTGCTTTGCCATAGTTTCGGTGCGGCAGCGAGGCAGGCACAACTGCGTTGTGGGAGGTACAAATGTTACCGAGTGCACAGACGTATGCGGAAACGTGACACATCCTCCACCACGAACGTCATGTGGCACCAAGGGCAGCGCCACAACCACAGTACCATGGCTCCACAATGTGTACTCTTACATCGAGGGGCTCTGAGCCAGTGCGTACCAGCCCTCCCCTCCCGGCTGCCCGGCAGGGGCCTGAGGGCGGGGCGCAAAGGGCTCTGTCGGCGCCGCATCGCTCTCCCCGCGGCAGCCCGCGGGAATGCAGGGCGGGCCAGCACAACAGGACGCAGGGCCGGCCGGCGCCGCTGCAACCGCGGCCCCCGGTCCATCAAGGCGGCCAGCGGCTGCCTACAGCACGTCTGACGGGACAGCGTGGCCAGGCATCACCGCCCGGCCCGCCAGCCGCATGCGCAGCGGAGCCGCAGCGAAGACCTGGCGCATCACACCACGGCACAGAGTGGTGGAGAGTCCGCACATGGCATTCTGCACGAACGCTCGCCTGGACACGGCCCCCGAAGCCGCAGCGAAGTCGGCGATCTTATTCAGGAAGGCGAACGCACCCGTGCCCACATGGCCAAACGTCGCATGCTTGTGTCATTACAGTCACCTTGGGTAATGCAGCACACATGCTTAGGCATCCTAGCAGGTGCCACACTATGCGCTGCACTGGTACAACCTCCCCATGTCCCCATCTCAGCGTAATTCAGAACTTTTGAAATTGCCTACTCATGTTCCCACTGCACACTGTACATGCTCACTACTGCCACATGCATTCCAGAGGCATCCCCTGTGTACTGCATGCCCACACCAGGCTTCTGTACATATGTGTTGACAACATCTGTTGTCTAGATGCAGCCACAGACGCCTGTAGCTACCCACCTGTCCCATTTTGGTTTTGAGCCTGGCCATGCATGGTTGCCCACTTGCCACTTTGTGGAGCATACCTCCAACAGTTCTACGGTTTTACTAGTCGGGTGTACTAGTTTTCCTCACACCGTTCAGCCCGTTGTGCATTGCCAGCTGGCACTGAGAATCCCAGTTGATGGTCCCCTGGAGTTCGGAGTTGACAAGGAGATGTACATCATGAGATGATCTCATGTACATGAGTTACAGAGAGACCATGGTCATTGCTGCTTGGTTCCCTGCGCACTGCTGATGGCTTGATCAATCACAGTGTAGCACAGAGACCAATGCATCAGTCTTGCAGCAGCACAGCAGCGAGCAGTTTCATATGAGTGGCTTCACTGGCACATGAGTGAAACCATGACTTGGCTGTGCATTGTGGCAGCTATGAGGTGTGTTAAACGGAGATGAACGCAATAGCTCGGCAGCGAGGGCAACAGCAGGAAAGTAGACGGCCAAAACCCCCGAAAGCAGACAACAGCAACAAGCAACAACTGTCTCAGGTGAAAAGCCACAGCTATGAGGTGCAGCTGCAGCTAAGCGATGCATCCATGCTAGGCTCGCTATTGGGAGAGGTCTGGGGACAAGCTTCACCATCCTGATCGGCCTCTTGGTTTCTGCCAGTCACAAGTGATCATGAAGGAGTGAAGGCCAGACCTGAATTCAATTGTTCCATAGTACATTCGAATGCCTGTGCAGAGGTCAGCTGTGGTGAGAACTGGTGTAAGCAACACTGTGTCAGAACATGTAGTAACTCAATATCGCTCGTGGCAGGCGCCTGCAGGCCACTGGCAGGCAGATGCGGCTGGCTGTCACCAAAGCTGACCCGCTGCTGAGTCCTAGATCTATCACTGTGTAACACCAAGCTGACCCGCGCTTTGGGCCGGCGGCTGCATCCCACCCGTGCAGTAACTGATAGCACCCGAAATCCACCGGAAATTCCAGTGCATACCCGTGAGAGGTCAGATGGTGGCCATCTGCTCCAGTACAGGATGTAAATGCGATAGACCAGTGTGCAGGCAGTGTTACGGTTGTACATGAGATCATCTCATGATGTACATCTCCCTGTCAACTCCGAACCCCAGGGGACCATCACGTGCAGGCAGTGTGTGTTACACAGTGATAGATCTAGGACTCAGCAGCGCCGAGGCAACAGACCAGGCAACAAGCAGACAGCAAACAGACAGACCGGCCACCGCAAGCACCAAGGTCATGCGCCGCACGAGCAAATGCCAGAACCGAACTATCGCCAGCGCGAAAGAGACACGCAGGGCAGTGTGTGTACTCGCTGTGCACGCAGGTCAGATAACGAGTGCATGGGTGTGTGTGTGTGGTGTGTGTGTGTGTGTGTGTGTGTGTGTGTGAGGTTGTGATTGTTGTGTTGTGTGTGTGTGTTGTGTGTGTGTTGTGTGTGTGTGATGTGTGTGTGTGTGTGTGTGTGTGTGTGGTGTGTGTGTGTGTGTGTGTGTGTGTGTGTGTGTGGTGTGTGTGTGTGTGTGTGCTGTGTGTGTGGTGTGTGTGTGTGGTGTGTGTGTCGTGTGTGTGTGTGTGTGTGTGTGTGTGTGTGTGTGTGTGTGTGTGTGTGTGTGTGTGTGTGTGTGTGTGTGTGTGTGTGTGTGTGTGTGTGTGTGTGTGTGTGTGTGTGTGTGTGTGTGTGTGTGTGTGTGTGTGTGTGTGTGTGTGTGGTGTGTGTGTGTGTGTGTGTGTGTGTGTGTGTGTGTGTGTGTGTGTGTGTGTGTGTGTGTGTGTGTGTGTGTGTGTGTGTGTGTGTGTGTGTGTGTGTGTGTGTGTGTGTGTGTGTGTGTGTGTGTGTGTGTGTGTGTGTGTGTGTGTGTGTGTGTGTGTGTGTGTGTGTGTGTGTGTGTGTGTGTGTGTGTGTGTGTGTGTGTGTGTGTGTGTGTGTGTGTGTGTGTGTGTGTGTGTGTGTGTGTGTGTGTGTGTGTGTGTGTGTGTGTGTGTGTGTGTGTGTGTGTGTGTGTGTGTGTGTGTGTGTGTGTGTGTGTGTGTGTGTGTGTGTGTGTGTGTGTGTGTGTGTGTGTGTGTGTGTGTGTGTGTGTGTGTGTGTGTGTGTGTGTGTGTGTGTGTGTGTGTGTGTGTGTGTGTGTGTGTGTGTGTGTGTGTGTGTGTGTGTGTGTGTGTGTGTGTGTGTGTGTGTGTGTGTGTGTGTGTGTGTGTGTGTGTGTGTGTGTGTGTGTGTGTGTGTGTGTGTGTGTGTGTGTGTGTGTGTGTGTGTGTGTGTGTGTGTGTGTGTGTGTGTGTGTGTGTGTGTGTGTGTGTGTGTGTGTGTGTGTGTGTGTGTGTGTGTGTGTGTGTGTGTGTGTGTGTGTGTGTGTGTGTGTGTGTGTGTGTGTGTGTGTGTGTGTGTGTGTGTGTGTGTGTGTGTGTGTGTGTGTGTGTGTGTGTGTGTGTGTGTGTGTGTGTGTGTGTGTGTGTGTGTGTGTGTGTGTGTGTGTGTGTGTGTGTGTGTGTGTGTGTGTGTGTGTGTGTGGTGTGTGTGTGTGTGTGTGTGTGTGTGTGTGTGTGTGTGTGTGTGTGTGTGTGTGTGTGTGTGTGTGTGTGTGTGTGGTGTGTGTGTGTGTGTGTGTGTGTGTGTGTGTGTGTGTGTGTGTGTGTGTGTGTGTGTGTGTGTGTGTGTGTGTGTGTGTGTGTGTGTGTGTGTGTGTGTGTGTGTGTGTGTGTGTGTGTGTGTGTGTGTGTGTGTGTGTGTGTGTGTGTGTGTGTGTGTGTGTGTGTGTGTGTGTGTGTGTGTGTGTGTGTGTGTGTGTGTGTGTGTGTGTGTGTGTGTGTGTGTGTGTGTGTGTGTGTGTGTGTGTGTGTGTGTGTGTGTGTGTGTGTGTGTGTGTGTGTGTGTGTGTGTGTGTGTGTGTGTGTGTGTGTGTGTGTGTGTGTGTGTGTGTGTGTGTGTGTGTGTGTGTGTGTGTGTGTGTGTGTGTGTGTGTGTGTGTGTGTGTGTGTGTGTGTGTGTGTGTGTGTGTGTGTGTGTGTGGTGTGTGTGTGTGAGTGAGTGAGTGACATGGTGTGTTCGTGTACTATCAATGAGGTAGAAGATATACTGGATGCTGCTGGTTACAGAACTGACACAGGCTACCGTGACTAGTTCGGCCAGTGCCAATGGCCTCATCAGACGGATGGTGTGCAGTCCAGCAGTCAACGGCGATCACGAGCGTAGGGCTCCTAATGTAGTCCTCGAGGGTGTAGCTGTCTCAACCTGCTTTTTTCCATCACTAGGTTGAGAAACAACATGAGTCCGGATGACGGGATCGGCGTGTCCACATGGCCCACAGGCGTGAGCAATGCGCGCAAGCCTGCACGAATAACGGCCAGGCCCAGAGGTCAATTGGCAAGCGTACAGAGGGTCTCAGTCATGAGAACAGCAGTGCCTGACCCACCGCGCAGACCTGAGCGGCGGGCGCTGGAGAATCTGGAGCCAGCATGCGGCAGCCTCAGCGGGGCACAAAGAACACAAGCCTTGGGCACAAACGTGCTAGCAGGACCCAATATGTACAGATAGCAACAGGCAGAGAAGTTGCATCCAAACCCAATCCCCGGCCATCACGTGGCAGCTGCGAGCAAGCGCAGAAAGGCATCCCTGGCCCGGCGGAACCCGTCCTCAAACAAACCTGGTTGGAAGGAGAGAAAATCGTGGCGCATGGCAGGCGCGCTGTACCCGAGGTATGCGGCTTCGAGCCACACAGCCAAGAATCGCACAGCATGGAGGAGGCCGTTCAGTGTAGCGGAGGTGTTGTCGCGGAGGCGGGCACAGGCGCCCATGATCCAGGCGCGGAAGTAGAGGCGGCCGACCCACGACGTGCGCGGGAAAAATGTCACTCGAGGCGGCTCTGTGTTGGTCAGAAGGGCAGGGAAATTCTTCGGGCGGAAGAAGGGGTGGATGTGCTGTGGGTCGATGATGATGCGGTGCTTAAGGATGTCGATGACATTGCCGTCGGCGGTCTCCTCGCAGACCATGCCGGCTGGGTATGCCGCATACACAGCCGCTTTGATGGATGCATACATTACGCGCGTTTCCGCGCAGACGATGATGACGCCATCGTCGACGTACCGGAATCCGGCAAGGCGGCGCGTCAGGTCGGGGCCGAGGCGTGCGTGGAGTTGCAGCTCGGCCGCGATGCACACCAGCATCGCCATGGCAGGGGATATGTATCCACCCATGGCGGCGCCACGTGTCTGTCGCATAACCTTGTCGCCCACAGCGATGAGGGTGTTGTGCAGCTCAAACTGGAGGGCAGGGAGGAGTTGACTGGGGGTGACACGCGTGTTGCCGGTTGGCTTGGCGCCGGAGACGGTGCACGGCAGCACCGTGCGCCTATGGAGGTGGACATGCCATGCGTGTAATACGATCCATGCATGCCCGCGCGGTGCGGTGGAGGCTGGTTCTATTCTCATCATTATCCAGAGCCTTGAGCCACCTGTGAAGCGCCAAACAGGTCCCTGACCAGCGCCACACAAACCTTGCACCTGGATACAGTTTATGCCAAACCAGCAAATGTTGGGCTCTTTGTGGAAGCTGGCAGCTGTGATTGCGCGACCAGATGGCCTGCGCACAACAGTGTGCCCTCGCCAAGGCATGACCAGCCGTGACGTCTGCCACTCCACAGCTCTGTAAAACCTTCTGATCAAGCCCAAGCTTTGTTACTGGGCTCACAGGTCACAACGCGAACCGCGCATGATTGCACGTCCGTACCGGCCTGTGTACCAGCTACCCGGCTGTCGCAGCGGCCGCCCCGCCCCATACGCCAGACCCTCTGAAATACTCGTAGAGTTCACTTGTACAGGTGAGGATTGTTATAATCCAGGTTCAGCGTTGCTAAGGCAACGTGCTTGTCTGTGCTGTCTGGGCATTTCGCAACCAGCTGTCAGCCACCCTCCCACCGCACGCCCCTTGCAGACCATCTACGTGATCACCGTAACATATGCTCTCTCACTATGCCATCCACGCCATCTAGTCTGCTCTATCAATGGCTGCCCGGTAGGGCGTCGCCACATGGTCCATACATGCACAACTGTCTCATGCACTGTGCTGGTTTGGCGCGCTCAATTCTCCTGATGTCAGCTGAAAGCTAGGTCAGACGGCTGGCGGAATGATGAGAATAGTACCGGCGCCCACCGGCTGACTGAATTAAACCTGGTACCACTGCAGCTGGCGCGCTTGCGCGCTGCAGAGCTCTCTGCTGCAGTTGTGGGTGCTGGTGCATGCGCTTGGTGTGTTACACAGTGATAGATCTAGGACTCAGCAGCGCCGAGGCAACAGACCAGGCAACAAACAAACAGACAGACCGGCCACCGCAAGCACCAAGGCCACGCGCCGCACGAGCAAATGCCAGAACGAACTAACGCCAGCGCGAAAGCAGACACGCACACACCACGCAGTACCACGCAGGCCACGCGCACACCAAACACACAGCCAGCACTCGCCGGGCTCACAAGCGGTCGTCAGCGCTTGGTGTGCCATGGCTCTGTGGATAGTTCCGAGCGTTTTGTGTTTGGCATGTGTTGTGGCCGCTTTGGTTCCGTGTGTTCTCGACCATTCTTTTTCGTACCTACAAGTGGAAACTGCTCCAAGTATGCTCGAGTGGCGCCGTCGCCATTGCCATGCGACTTTACGAGCCTCGTAGTATCTGATGTTCGAGATACATACCGGTATGTGAGAACAGTCGACACTGGAGTTTGCCAGGCATATATATACATCTAGATCTGCGTTGCCACAATGTATATGTATGCGTACAGTTGAATATATAGCCGCAGTTGTGCACCAGCTGCTCACACTAGTATTTCAGAGATGCACACGATACCAGCGGTGAAAAAGGTGAAAAAGGTGCACAAGCATTCATGTGCGGATGCCGTCCGTCCGTCCGGAGTCCTAGGAGCCCTCCACTTATCGGTGCCTCAAGATTCGGCGCTGGGCATGGTGCACGTGACCGGATGCCATCATCATGCTGCGTCGCCGGGGGAACGGGCAAGTCGAGGGGGACACAGGGCCACCGAGATGGCGCATTATAAACTCCGCAACACAGGTTTGATGCTGTCAAACAATATTTTCCGCTTTGTGTGTATGTTTATGTCGGATCTATAACGGCTCCGTGCCATTCTGGCATTAGCGTGGACAAGGGATCCGGAGCATGCCAATACTCAGCAATGCCTGCGTGGAATCAGCAGGCGCAGGAAAATACTCACAGAGCTAATGTGTCGCTGTTATAGCGTGCACGTGGCCGCAGTCGCTGTTATGCACCAGACGAGCAGCTTTGAGATGTCAACAACCTGTACGGCGTGGCCCCGACGAAGATACCCTGCGCGACTGCACGTGACGATAGCCATCATAATTGCAGGGCATTGTAGCTGCTAGCATCTGTAGGGCTTATTGGCTGTGATGTGGGTCGCAGCCATGCGCTGGTGCCTTTGTCGTTCGCGGCACAGTGCGCCCATGGCCAAGGCAGCATACACTGGCATACGTAGCACGTCCATGAAACAAATTTCAGTACAGTACATGTCCTGGCTGGTAAATGAAAGCGAGCAGGTGCTCTTTCAAACGTGGAAACAATGTGAGTTGCACTGCACAGCTGCCGGCTGCATCGATCCGTCTGTACCGAGCTCCAACACACGCTCCCGGTGAAATAAATACCATTAAAACGAAGCAAGTGGTGCATTCGCTGTGCCTTCACTAATGCTGCTTCACGATGCCCCATTTCCTTGGTGTTGGCAAGCATGCACGAGCCATAACAAGCAACACCCAGCTGCAGATGAACGCTGTCTTCTGCATTCTGCTCCGCACAAGCAAGCAAAACTTTACCAGGTAACACAGATCAATGCAGGCTCAGTGGTCGGCTGCTCGGGTGCCATGTGCTGAGCTGAGTCGCAACAAGTTGCTCAGCTCCAAGTGGACCTGTCACTTTGTGTCGTTCTGTGCGTGCTCGCACCTGGTGCCTGTACCTTTTCGATGTTTCGCATGTCAAACTTATAATTCTTGAGGCACCTGGGATGGAGGGGCCTAGGAGTCTGCTCTTGTGGATATGCCACGTGCTCAATATATGTGTTGCCAAATGCGCACATGTTTGCAAATCGTCTTTGAGGCACACGTGTGCTACATGCGGCCGTGCATGCGGTGCGTGCATATGGAGACGAGCTGCGCAGCTCTGCAGGTTTGAAAGCTGGCTTCGCAGTGTCTGGAACTCCAGTGGTCGCTTCGTGCTGGTTTGTACGACTCGGAGTCTCCAGGTCCATGGATGCACACCTGAGTTCACCTGAAGTTCGAGGCTAATGACTTTGGCTGAACAAGAGTGATGGGATCCACGTATGGACATATAGTTGCGGTGACATGCATGTCCATTCCGGCCAAAGCATGATTTTGCAGTGGTCACATCCGGTTCAGGACAGCTTATTATTCAAGTTGTACAAGCTTCAACTTAAGTTGAACAAAAACCAGTGTTCAACAAAATCATTTCGTGATGATTGCAAGCGCGCTGCATTAATTAATACTGATACTGCCAGTCTCAGTGAGCAGTGCTCAGTGAGCACTAGTTGCAGCTGATGCTCGAGCAGATCGGGGCTGGCAACCCACTGGTGGCACTGGTGCCTAGAGCAGTGCCTCGAGCAGCTCCACTGGCAGATTAAAAAAACAATGGGGCATCCCAGACCCAGACGGCAATCAGTCACTGCACCCCGATCTGGGCGGAAGAAGATGACCAACGGAGGATTCAGAGCACATGCCAACTAGCAGCGCCAACTAGTACCGGGATCGTTCTCTCTGCTGCTGGGTCTGCCAGCAGCACCTGCCAGTGTGTTACACTGTGATAGATCTAGGACCCAGCAGCGCCCAGGCACAGAGCAGTCAACGTGAAAACAGACAAAGCATCACAGCTGCCAGTGTGTCGTAGACAGTACGCAGTACACATAAATTGAAATGAAATTGAATTGCGCATGATACATCCAACTTGATTGATGATTGAACGGCCCAATGATTGAATGGACGAATGCATCACCAGAACAGCGCAAGAGAGATTGGTATTCCTGGCCATCAAGCTGCTGTGTTTCTGTTTGTGTACGATATTCGGCCATGGTGGATGTGCCATGAATCGTACCTGTGTGTTTGACCACCTTGTGGAGTATACCTCTGTAACGTATCTCATTCCTGGCCACGTGGTATTCCTGGCCAGGGGTCAATCTTTTACCCATGCCATCATATTTTCGAAGCACTGCAAAGTGCTGATATGAAGCATGTTATTATTGCTTGCTTTTGTCAGCCCTGGAGTAACAACAATGCACCTAGTCACTAGTCACATGGTGTTGCAGTAATTAATGTTTGAGACTGTGAACGTTTGAGATTGCATGTGAGCACTGCTGCCTGTAGACGCACGTGATCTCATGCGATGGGTATTTGAACGAGTTCCAAGTGGCTATGCATGCACGCGCCAGCAAGGCAGCCGTACATGTCACTTAGAGCTATAGGGTGGCACTTGGAGGTGAAACTCGCAGCCGAACTCGGATGTGCTGCAAGCAGGTGTTTACCACCACTGTGCTACTCAACACTTTCGAGCATTGGTCGCACTGTCGAATTACAGGTGCAGTACTAGATGGTCAACGAGTCCCTCCGCGCACTCAGGCCGGCAGGCCAGTGACAAGGGGTGCGCGGAAGCGCGGCGTGCACCGCGAACCATTGCATGCATCCGAGTCGAGAAAAGCCATGCATATTGTGCATTGAAGAAGTCATCATCGGATGTAACGATGACAAGCGCGCAAACTCAGCCATGGAGACTCGTCAAACAACTGATAGTCGGCGCGCAGCCTTGCCGACACTGATATAGCATGATTCATGGCCTTGCTATCGCGCCCGCCGCGGCGCGCTTGAAGATCCTACGACAGGCTGCACGTGCATAGCGAACACGCAAGGTTACAAACGAGCACAATGCGATTACTCGCCGGCAGCTGTCACGCTGGGTGCACCACTTGCCGAGAGAACATGCTTATCCGCTCGATGCTCCATTCAAACATCTCGCGCAGATGGCATGCCACCGCACGGGGCGCACATCATGACATAGACTGTGCGGCACACATAGATGCATTCTTCATCCAACTCTCACCTTGCAGCGCAGAAATCACTCTTCAAAGTCTGTGCCAGCGTCAGATACCACAGAGCGCACAAGCCGAGTGCATATTTCGCAGCGCTGCGTGCTGATGAGTGACCAAACCACGCCACACAAACCACATGTTGTTTAGAAGTTCTCCAAGCAGATCCTTAAGGTCTGTCCCTGCCAGTGTACGCTGCACTGCGGAGTGAACGAGCCGTCCGTCCTGTCCCAGCGAAGGAAGGGCGTGTAAGGCACAGTGCGCGCAGCTACGGATTGTGCCAGCGCTGACCACGCACAGCTGCACGGAGCACAATAACGCTCGCGAGAGAAGGCAGTGACAGGGCGCAGTGAGCAGAAAGCCGTCGAGTTCGAAGAATCAGGTATGACGCCCAAAGGACATCCGTTCTGCGCGTGGCTTGCGGAACCTCGAGCTCCGGATCCGTCGAACCGTTTCCACATGTACAAGCACTGAGCCCCCCTGCTGCGCCCACACCACGCAGTCTCACACCACTGCACAACGCGGCTGCCTATACCAGTGAAATAGACCAGCGAGAGCCCGCCGATAGCGCCATCGGGCTCGGCGTAATTCGCAGGGAAGGCTCCCATAACACATCGGACCAAGTGTGAGTAAACTTGTGCACCTCCCGCCAACGGAATTCCGCCGAATAATGCAGCAGGCCGTTTTGATATACCCACGCTGACGCCTTTGTACATTGTATTTGCGTCACTGCTTCACAGCTGGCCGTCGAGACGGGCCAGACCCGCCCAAGTTCTGGTGGCACGCCAAGCTCGACTGAAATCGCAGAGAAGACTTCGCGGACAGTGATTATAATCGTTATGTCATCCGATCGCAGCCACATCAGAACAGTAGCTCACACACGCTGCCTGCTAGCTGATGAAGCATCCACCAGCTATGGCCGAAGCCGGTGGTGCTACCAGGCCTGCCGGTGTGAGCCTTGCAAGCAAACCTTGCACGGGTGGTGTAGCATGAGCGAGCAAACCGCGTGTCCAAAGGCGCCATGCTCCACGGGAACCAATTACGTAGGGCCATTTACCTCACCATGGTCTTGTTAGAACAGTGTTTAAGAGGTGTGGCTCCCTCATTGCTGTGTTTGCCTGTTTTCTGCTTCAAGTTGCTGTGCATGGTGTGGCCAACCAGCAACCAGCCCCACAGAATGCCAATACATTCAGCATTAGTCGTTTCCACCACTGCTCCTTGACCCAGTTGTCTGGCGAATTTTCGATGCTGAGCCTGCAGTCCTCTCCTGCAGGCTTGCTGGCTGCAACATGCAGCCCACACATGCACATGTGATGTGTGTCCTAGATCTGTCTCTGTGTAACACATGCACATGTGATGGGTGGGGGGCATGTATCATGCAAATAGCATGCACGGTTGTACATGTGTGTGGTTAGCACTGGAGTGAACAGGTCAGCAGGATAAGCATGCTTTGTGTGGGTGTGTTGGTATTCGTGTGCATGAATTCATAAGCACTGTAAAGTCAGGGTGAAGTAAGCAGTGCAAAAGCCCAAGCAGCGTTTGTGTTCCATAATTGTCTGTGGTTCAATGATTGCAGCAAAACAAACAATGACACGATGACACGGCTATCAACAACGCAACAAAACACAACATTGCACAAGTGTCCGCCACTGTGGTGGGCAGTGGTGGGCAGTTGTATCACCAATCCAGCCAAAAACCACACCACACATAGATTACAGCACACCACTACAGCAGCATCGCAGCACAGTGGCACACAGTGGCATCAGCCGACCGCAAGTGCTAATGTGCTGGCTGACCTGCTCGCTGCCGTCCGTGCAGAAGGCGCGCTCATCACAGCCGAACGGACCCCCCTTCCAGACCCCCTTCAAGCCCCCCTGTCCGCACCAGTCCCCAGTGCGCGCAAGTGCTAGCCACCAAGGCTGGCAGCCTTCTCCGCCCCTAGCTGCTGCAGATCCACACGCGGCCACGCCGCAACCTTGCCGACGTTGAGCCGTGCGGAGCTAGTGGCCCGTAGCCCAGCACGCAGCAGCCATTACACGCCGAGGCACCATGAGTCTTGCCCAGCGAACCGCCTCTAGGTCTTCTTCCCGCCTCGCCATGTTGCCAGAGTCCGGCATGCTCCGGCCGGCCGCCCCTGTAGGCGGCATTCAGCGCGACCTGCTGAAAACATCATTTGCCGTTGCTGTGTCGTGCATGCTGTGCATGCTGGCGTATGCGCTGCTGGCGGACCCCTCGTGGCGGCCGGCAACAGCTGACCGGCCCTACTCCCCGCGATCCAGGCTCGCCGTGTTTGGCGGGGATGTGGGGCGGCGGGAGGGGACGTTCACCCAGGACGTGGATGACGTGCCCAGCAGCTCGCAGCGTGATATCAATACATGGGGCAATGATGCAGCCGCTGATGTGGGCGTCGAGAGTGGCACGGCAGGCGTCAAGACTGATGGCGCAGACATTGGTGCCGACGCGGGTGACATGTACGCAGGAGAGGGCAGCGGCGACTCCGAAACAGGCGGCACTGACTCTGACACGGATGACTCCAATGTCAATAACGTCGCCGCGGACGCCAAATCGCACGCCACGGGCGATGAAAAGAGGGGTAAGGATGCTGCGGCAGACGGCGTGGATACTGATGGTGATGCAGGCGTTGCAGGCACTGCGGAATCCGCGACGGGTGGCGGAAACGCCGGCCGCGACGCGGGTCGAGGCGATTATGATGCGGAATCGGACGGCGAAGTGGCGGAGCCCGTCGAGGACCCACCGCCTTCCGTGCAGCAGGATGCGGACGCCGAGGCGGTGCCGGAGAGCACCTCGGCCCCGGAAAGCTACGAAGACGTCGAACTGTACGATGACTACGACTCGCTCTATGCGGCCGAGGAGCCGCCGCTGGAGGCTGAAGCCAAGACTCAGGCTGCTGCCGCGGACGCGGACGCGAGCGGCTCACAGCGCACAGCAGAGGAGGTGGCCACGGTCGACAAGGAGGCCTGCGAAATCATCCGCAGTGTCGGCTCCCCCTCCCATGTTCGCATTCATCACAGCACAGCGCCGGTGCCGGGCGTCTCGGATGCAGCGGCGAATGGTGCGCCGCTGCCTGCGCATCGTCTCCTGGACCGCGGCCTGCTCCTGCGGATGGATCTGCCGCGCTGTTCCGCGTTTCAGCGGCAGCTGCCGCCTGCGTGCCCGGCATAGTTTCTGTTTCATTCCTTGCCAGACTGCGTGGCTGCCTGGACGACACGCGCATGGTAGACTACGCATCAACCCTAGCGCGCATCACAGCACGCATCACAGCACACATCACAAGCAGCTGCTCCATCCACAGCAACCTGCACTCCATGGCAACCCCCGGGTCGCGTGTGCAGAAACCAAACTTGGTGCAACCCCGATCGATGCGGACGACTACCCCTTCCCGTTCCAGATCCCAGAGAACCCGGGGTCGATGACCTTCGAGGACGTGCAGTGGTGCCCGGGCAGCCTGGAGGAGCCGCAGCAGCCGGTAGACCCGTCGTACCGCGCCCTCTTCGTGGTGGGAGCCCAGAAGGCCGGCACAACGTGGCTCTCGCAGGCCCTGTCTACCCACCCTTCCATAGTTTACGGCATCTCCCACCTCGAGTGCGTGCCCCTTCTTTTCCTGATCCTCCAGACTTGGCGCCGTGTCCTGTGCGACACCGGTACCACGCCTGGGTTGCACTGTGATATATATCAGGGCCCCACCAGCGCCGAGGGAAGAACGCATGCGGCGATACCAATAATTACCATGCTTGTGGCCCAGTTCACCGCAGGACATCGGCAGGGCGTTCATCCAGAAGTGCATCTGGAAGGTAGGAGAGGCGTCGGACGGGGCACAGGCACACACCCCACTGTGCCGCACCGGCTGCATGCCACCTGCGTTGCACAAAGGTGCATCACAGCCTCAGTCCTGGCGGGACGAGCATGCCCGACTTACACCGTGATTATATCATAATACTGATCGTTCGATTGAACGGGCAGCACACGCAGCACACCCGTCTGCGCACGGCAGGGGCTGCACTCACAGGCATTCTACTAGTAGCTGCACAGAAGTCCTGTGACAGGACACATGCCACTGTGGACCGATCAGTGGCTCTTGCATCCGATTAGAGTCATCAGAGTCTGTTTGGAGCGGCATCGGTGTGTTGAGCTGGTTGAGCTGGGGAATTGCTGCCTTGTGTCCCAGGCTGGAGAACTGCTGCACATGCCCACGCTAGCTTCCTGATGATTCTCTGGATTATTTTGCTGTGCTGCTGGCAGTGTGTGTGCACATGCATGCACAGACTTGCAGTGCTGCTCCTGTGCTTCCCAGTTCTCTGCATGGTTATATTCACAGTATGTCTTCTGGTTGGCATGAGGCCCATGCATGTTCTGTGCTTTTGGGAAGCTGGCAAATTACTTTGGGATATTCCCAATGTGAGGAACATAATGTGGTGTCATCTGGTGCAGTGTTTTTGGTGGGCACATTGTTCATGCTTACAACACAGCAGAGCTGTCTCCAGACACAGCTGTCTCCGCAGGGGTGCAGGGGTGCTGTGGCCGATGCCAGCTTGGGTTTGGGTTTGGCATGATGCCCGATTGGTTTTTTTTCTACAGACACAGAAGCAGCACCATGTGAATTCACAAAATGCATGCTGCCCTGTGCATGCCCTCTGTGCTCCACAGCTTCCTGTCTCCTCCTCTGCCTCCCCTGCCCATGTAGATGCCCCCTCCACTCTGAACCCACAACTCATGGTTGCTTAGCTGACACCCCACAGCTCACTACCACCCCGCCCAAGCTGCAGCCTGACTTCGTGTCATGCCCATGCCCGTGCGAACTCTTGTCTACTCTGTAGCCATCAGCACACCTCTCACACATGGACCCCATGAGCACAGGTTTTGTTCCCTCGGCGCTGCCAGGGCCTTGATCTATCACTGTGTATCACACATGCTGCCCCATGAACAAAGCACTGGTTGTAGCCTCCGCTAAACAGAGTCCCTGCGCCGCCAAAGCACGATCATCGAACAGAGCAACCACCCGTGTCACTCATGCTGGGCACCTCTGTAGCAACTGGGCACCTCTGTAGCAACTGCGCAATTCCACAAATGTAGCAACTGCGCAATTCCACAAGTGCGTGCATCGCAACACCCTTTAGCCCTCCCCTGGCCATCACACACACACGTGCGCACATGCACACGCACATGCACACACCACACACACACACACACACACACACACACACACACACTCACTCACTCACTCACTCACTGGTGTGCGTGGAAAGGCAGCCGTGGCGGGCAGAGTCCGCCTGGCTGCTGAGTTGTGAGGTAGTGCGTTGGACGTGCTACTAGCATGACTACCACATAACACTACCATGTAACACACTCGTAGTCCGCCCTCTAGGTGTAACTGCACATACCGTGCTCCTGCCAAATAGTCAACTCTTGTCTCTGATTGTTCGGCTGAGCATTCCCAAGTACCGCAGCTTTGATGGACACTTTTTAGAGCAGTTCTTAGACAAGGTGGTCCATCAATTTGCAAGTACAGGGTACTGCTGGCCTGCCCCGCAAGCAAGCTCGGCACGCCATGCAGGACCAAGGTGGGCCCCACCAAGGAGTTGCAGTTCTTCAACACCTGGCCCGCCCACAACACGTCCGAGTTCCTCGCGATGTGGCCGGAGGAGGCACTCGCGCGCATGCGCACCGGAAAGTCCCACGAGTTTCTGTTTGACGGCTCCCCCGAGTACCTCCTCAACGCCGCGGTGCCGCCCCGCATCAAGCAGATGGTGCCTCAGGCCAAGATCGTCATCATTCTACGGGTGTGGCCTCGCCTGTGCACCCATGCCATGCATGCGCAGCTGTCATCTACGGGTGCGGCCGCGCCCCTCTCGCCACTGGGCCTCGACGCTGCAGCACGCGCTCTGATGCAGTCCCACCTGTGCATGCATTGTGTACCGCCTTGCGTGAGCGTGTGCTGTGCGCAGGATCCCACGGACCGCGCTTTCTCTGCATGGAGCATGATCTCCAGCTGGGACAAGTTTTGCGACGACCCCGACACGGTCATGTCGGCGCTGTGCGTGGAGCGCACCTTCCAGGAAACCTTCAACGCGTGGCACAACAGCTTCGCCCGCCCCGAGTGCCGCTTCACAACCCCGGTTCGCTCCACCCCCCCCCCCCCACCCCCCTCAGCCCTGTCCTTCCCAAACCGCATGCTGAGCTGGGGCTGCTGCCGGTCGGCCTGCTGCTGGGCGCCGTACACCTGCAGCATTTGGCGCTCTCACTGTCGCTTTCGACACAGTGCGGCGCCTCCGACTGCCTCATGTTGCATGGGGCACAAAGACCGTGCTGCAGCGATCCGTTGATCAAGAGTTACGAGCACGTGTAACACAGCCGCCCCTCCAGCAACTGTTTACCCGACCAGTCTCTTGGAAGTGGATTTGCTTAGCGCTGTCAGTGTTACACGGTGCAACCGCTTCATGCATGCGGAAATGGCACAACAGCCGGCAAGCGCAGCGCTGATGAATTCCTGATGTGTATGACCCGGTCGCGCTGTGCAGGGGGCCAACGTGACATGGCAGGACTGCTTCGGGTGCCGGTACAACCTCTTCCGGTATAGACAGTGCTGTGACATGCGCGAGGAGCACGAAAACGACCTGTTCCCCTGCTTCGGCGTGCCCCGCGGCTTCAGCGTGCTGGACTACTCGAACTACGCGGCGCAGATCGCCTGGTGGCTCAACTTCTTCCCCCCGGAGCAGATCTACGTCGTCACCTCCGACGTGCTAAAGGACCACGTCAAGCGTGTCAAGGTGTGTGCTGCGTGCTGTGCTGCATGCTGCGCCACGTGCTGTGCAAAGGGGCAGACCGAGCGCTGCAAGGCGCGGCATGGCGCTGAGAGAGGTGTTGCCGGCAGGTTCGTTCCGCAACAGCACAGAATGTGTCTGTGGCGTTTCCAGCTGTTGGACATCACTGGGGCATAGCGCGAGAGTGGATGCAGTGTGGGGGTGCCGCGCCGCGCGGTGGGCAGCCTGTGTGAGCGGCAGGTAGCGTGCAGGTGCTCGACTCGCTGCTGGACTTTGTGGGGCTGCCAGATGCGCCGCGCTTTGATGCGGCGCGCGTCAACAGGGCCTCTTCCTTCGACGGCAAGTACGACGGGGTGTCCGACGCGGACATCGCGGCCAAGGACGTCGTGCGCCGCTTCCACGCGTCGCAGCTGCGTGACCTCCGAGCGCTCCTTGCGCGCTTCTTCCCCGCCGTTGACACGTCGTACCTCGCCGGCGCGGCCGCCGACATGGGGGACAAGGAGGAGGACTATTCGGACCCCCTGTAGCCACGCATAAGTACCCTGGGCTACTTCTCACAGCAACTGTGAGCTGCTTGGAAAGCTTGCAGGAGAGCTGTGTTGCGGCCCCCCCCCATGCGCTTGTCGCGGTGTTACGGCTGCAAGTGAAGTGGTAGTCTACATTCCCCGGACGAAACATTGCCCGAATCCAACACCGTGCGCAGATTTCCCAGGCCCAAATTGGGGCTGTGATGGGGAAACACCTGTGCTTCATCCGCTGCATGCCAAGCCCGCCAGAATCATCTGTCATGCGTCAGCCAACGCCCGCTTGTGGCGGCAGGCGGGCCCTGCTAGAATGCCTCCGAGAGGTAGTGTTGGCGAGGACATATGGCGCTGTTTAGGTGGGTGCTGGCAGGTATAGGTGTGCGCAGCACACCACAGCGCTGCCGTGGAGCTTGTGTGCGAAGTCCACGGCACCGCTGCAGTGCGTCGGGGCTGGCAGCGCCACGCAAGCAGCCGAGCGCCGCCTCGGTACACGTATGCGATTTGGCAAACTTGTGTCAGGTTTGGATTGTGGCACCATTTTCCTGCGCCGTTGGCAGGTTGTGGTTCTGGGCTCTGGTATGCGGGGGGTGTGCGGGCAGTTGCGCGCCTGCCCTGCCCGAGCACCACCCAAATAAGTAGGCACAGTACCCAAAGGTTTAAGCCTGCGCCCGGGCTGCAGGTGATTCCCTGAGGGCGCTCGGTGTACGCAGCCCCGGAATGATTGGAGTAGGTACAGTAGGAGGGTCGTCAAAAACCATAGAATAGATCAGGCAGCCTTGTCTGCCTGTGGAACGAGTGTTCCATCATGCTGCTAGCTAGTGTAATGTAGTCCAGGCTTTAATCCAGGCTTCCTCTGTCTACTGCCAGCTCAAAGCAAAACTGTACAGTATGGTCAATCACAAGGCATGTGGCAGTGATGCAGAACCGGGACAGACGCAGGCTCGGAAGCCCATGGCCGGCCTGCCATTTCCGCCATGGCATTGTGGAGCGCCTGGTCATGGCCTGGTCATGGCACAACCGGCATTTGCTTGAGCACACCCAAAGTCAACACCTCTTCACACATATTAGTACTGATAAAGTCATGTATTGGGTGCATATTTGGTCATCCCCAAGCATTGCATTCAGTAGTCCTTTCCACTGTGTCGAGTCATTCACCCATGCAGACTGCCCATGCTACTACATGAGACCCAGCCGACCACAGGGGGGTTCAATTGCCTGTCGCTGTAGATGCCTCTTTTAAAGAACCACATGTTGGTCTGAGAATGCAGCGTGACCATGTCTGTATCACCTTCCGCTCTGGAAAGACAGAACTTGCTGATCTCTCATACAGGACTTACAATTGGGCTAGTCTGCATTGGCAAGCCGAGTGCTGCAGACAGCCCTAGGGCCAGGTAGAAATAGCTGCAGACAGTCTACAGCTGAGGTGAGAGGTGTACATACGGGCTTGGAGCCCTCAAATCAAGTGTCCACAGCTGAGCTTATGCACATATCCCACCAATGCGTGCATATGTAGAGCATGCAAACGATGGAGATACATTGTCACTCCAGCACAAGCATGCTCAACAGTGGAGTCATGACTTGTCAGCCAGGTGTCCTGCCCGCTTTGCTGTCTGCCTGTGCGTCTGGCTGGCTGGCTGTCTCGCCTGCTCCAGCTTCATGACTAGGTACAGAGCTTGGCCACTGTTGGCCTTGCCAAAAACAGGATGGGAAGTCCAACAAATGTGCCGCAAAGCAGCGCTGTCTTACCTCGAACTCCATGCATGCCCATGTTGATGGAATCACACACTGGTGAGGCCATCTCACTGCAATGGTGAATCACTGAAAACAACACCTGCACACCAAGTCAAATCGCAGAACATGCGTCGGGACACCCACGGTCTGGTGTGATTGCCAGAAGAATGTGCTCTATCAGAAAGCACACCATGCTCTTGTGATACCGCAGCACATGCCGTCCTCATATCATCCTTGGCAATAGCGCGCTGTACTGCTTCATAATTATACTCTACACCAATAAGTAGAGTATAATTGGTTCTTCCTGCAGCACATGGGATTGAGTAGAAGCGACCCATCTTGATGTTGGCGCCAATCTCTGCAAACTCAGAAGCTGTGTGGGTACGGGCTTTGTTCTTGTCCATGACTATGTGCACCATGTTTGTGGCAGGCTCACTGCCATTTGCAGTGGGCGAGTTCCAAACATCGGCATACAATCACAACTGCGTTTGCTATGATCTCGGTGCCATGGAAGGTGACACCTGCAAGCCGTGCCATCAGAGAAGAAAACAACAGCTGGCGGAGCGTGGGCCACGACAAATGGATGAGTTAACAGGTGTCTGCACTTCACCTGTGATATGCCATATTGCTCCATATAAAGCTCCATGAGACGCTGGTCACCGCTGTCACCAAGAGTTGTTGGATGCAACACCATCGGTGCATCACCGCCTGAACAGGGAACAAAACATGATATTATCCTGTGCATTTTGGATTCTTCTGGTGGCAGAATTTGGCCTGAATGTGGCCATTGTTGCTTTCAGACGGGTGATTATGCGGCATGTGCCACATGTCCACATTTGCCTGGAGCAGCCAAAAAAGAGGCGGTACAAAAAAAACAAAAAGGAAAAAAAAAATCGTCGTCCCATGCTAGTCTTTGTGGTATCCAAGCCATTATGGTGTCATCAAGTGAGTCCGTGGGTGGCAGGAACTGGTTGGATTGCCTGGTGCTGCTCCAACAGAGAAGGCAACAAAACTGGCGCAGGCGCTCGGGACACCTGAATTAGAGCACTGCAGCTTCGGTTCAGGTTACACTTACATGTTGATCACTGTCTGATCAATTCGGAGGTTGCACGGTGACCGATCAAGCCAAAGTTGTTTCACAGCGGCCCGCGCGAGATTAGAGTTTGGCAGCCAATGCCCGTTCAACAAACTGTAAGTGTATCAGTAGTGAAGCTTGAATGTCTTGCTGCCGTTCTCCTGTCACGCGCTTGCAAGCGCGCTCGCGCGTGATCTCGCAGGTGGCGTGCCTCCCTGTGTGTTACACAGTGATAGATCGGGGCCCGCAGGGCGAGGTGGGTTGAAGGGGGGGGAGGGGGGGGGGGGGGGGCACGACGCAAGCCTATGCGCGATGGCCTGTCAGCGCCGGCAGGCCGTCTGTGGGGACAGGAAGGCCCGGCAGCAGCGCCCGTCCGACTAGTCTAGCACAGAGGGGCGTGGCCGCGCGGGCTTGGCGCGCCAGCGCGCGGCACAATGTTGTGGACAGGTCGCGCATGGCATTGAGCAGGAAAGTACGCTTAGACACCGCGCCGTGTCCCGCAACTACCTCCGCGCCCGTCTGGAGGAAGCGGTACGCGTCCCGTCCAACCCTGCCATACGTCTCATGCACGAGCGGGATGAACTGGGCGGCACCTGTGACGGCGCCATATTTGTCGCGCTTTTGCCATTCGCCCTTCTCAGCGGTCGCGCCAGCCTCACGTGACGCACCGCGCACATGCGACCTGGCAAAGCGGGTGCATCACCTTCACGTCCAGCAGCGCCATGCGCGTGGTGAGTAATGCCAGGAGGTCGCCGCGCTGCAGAGGCCGCTGCGATCGGGGCGGCGGGGGTGCGGGAGGGGGCGCTGCCGCCCGGTCAGGGGCGGGGGGCGCGTCGCGCGTCGGGGTTTGGGCTGCGGCGGGGGGGGCGGTAGCGGCAGTGGGGGTGGGGGAGGCCGGAGCCGGGGCTTGGGTGCCATGAGGGGTGTGGGGCACGTCTGAAGCCTGGGTGGCCTGCAAGAGATGGGGTGGGGGTTGGACCGGCGCAGCATCGGCTGGGGAGTCCGGTGGCGGTGGCGGTGGCGGTGGCGGTGGCGGTGGCGGTGGCGGTGGCGGTGGCGGTGGAGGCGGCGGCGGCGGCGGGCCTCGCTGACACGGCGCGGCCGGTGCACTCACAGACGGCGCAGCCGGCGGGCGTGTGAAGTCCGCCGGCGGCGCGGCTGGTGGCGGCTGCCGGCTGCCGCGGAGGGGAAGCACGCGTATGCCTCCAGGGAGCTTGCCAACGTGCGGCTCAAGCGATGAAGCGAGCGACGCGCAAATGAGCACCCGCCTCCAAGCCACGGTGATGAGGTCGTGCTTTAGGACTGAAGTCGCCCATAGCTGGCCGCATATGCCACTGTGCGTACCGGACGCGGCCACGTGGCCGCAGGGGCAGGCCTCATCCGAGTCCAAGATGGGTAGCAGCGGCTCACCTAGTCGCAGCAGCATAGCCACCTGGAATTCATGCTCGGTCAGGCCTGTCACCGGGCCGGGGCATGCCGTGAGAAACGCCGAGGTCAGCAAGCCAGAGCAGCTGAGGAGGCGAGCGAGATCAGCGCACGCCGTCTCCGCCGATTGGGGATCCGGACTGTGCTTCAGGGTCTGGAGTTGGTCGCGCGTGGCGGTCCAGCGAGCGTCGGCCTCCGCCCGGCTGAGCGCGCTCTGGAGCTGCGTCATGCGCAGCTTTGAGCCAGCGTCAGACGCCTAGGCGTTGGCTGGGGTCGGGCTGTCTGAGATTCCCGCACGGCTGGCCATGCCTTCCGCAAGCGTGCGAGGCGGGCCTGGTGCTGGACTGCGGCGCCGCCGCGGAACGGCTTAGCGCCGTCGATGCCGTCTGCGAGCACCGCGTGTGCAACTGCTGCCGATGCGAGTCGCGCTGCGTCAGCAACGTCGGCTGTGTAGTGTCGCAGACCCATGCCGCCATGTCTATGAGGGAGCAAGACCTGCTCACGCTGCAGGTCGGTGAGCTGCTGCGTTTCGATGATGCGGTACATGGCGTGTATGCTGGCGTTCTCGACGCCCGTGTGCGGCTGTTCGAGGCGGGCCCAATCGGTAGTGCGCAGCAGGTGTGCTTCGCGATGCGGCAGGCACTGGAAGAGGACAGCCCACCGTGTCTGGGCCGCCAGTGGGAGGCCTGCCAGCTTTTGCATAAGCTCGACGGTGCGTTTGCATCTGCGGCGCACATACCTACCTACCTGTGTGCCAGCTGCAGAGCTCACGCGCAGGGCCCGCGTGCACGCCTGCAGGGGGGTGGGCACAGCCGTCTGGCACTCCCATCATTCACGCGGACACCTGGGATCTATTTGAACAGCATTTGGACGTCCATAGAGCATATATACATGCTCTGGAGCATGCATCTGTAACGTATCTCCTACATACATGCTCTGGAGCTGTCTGAAGAGGTTTGGGGAGTCGGATTTTCCAATATTGGGACGAGTTTGACGCAGAACATGTCCGATTTCCCAATGTTCGTCAAAGTCTCCTTTTTTGAATCCCAATCCACTACGAGTGGTCCCACAGCACACACAGTACCTCCAAATCACCATAATTGGACCTTAATAGGTGCTGTGTGGGTGCCGTTGTGGTCAGACATCACAAGTGTTGCTTCGAGTCGGTTCGCGGACGTCACGCCGCAGTCAACATGCCGCGTGACCTCACCCATTAGCAGTACAGGCCTCTTCGATCGTATTTGATTAATGTGGGTATTATCTATAGTGCTTTGGTTGCCCCGTTGTCCGCCGATCATGATCACCAGGTGATCATCTGCGGGAGAGTCTGCCTTCCGCCATCATGATCACTGTGAACGACCATGGGGCTAACGAGCAGGCCATTGGGGACTTCCTCTATGCCTGTGGCAAATTACGTGTTGAAGTTAATGTTGTCGACGGCAGCTCCAGAGCCTCTTCTAGTATGTACTTCATCACATCATGCCACCAGCCCAAGCCACAAGGGACATCCTGCCTGCACACGTTCCAGTGACCCACTTCCAACCTCACTACAACGTTCACACCTGCAGCTGATTGCAAAATGTGATCAAGAGAACAGATCCTGCAGTGTCCGATGCAATCCAGAGTGTCAAACAGTGGCATTCCGGATTGTCTGACCAAGCCATGCCATTCTGCACTCGCTCCACCTGCAGCACCACATTGTTCGGCATGTCATGATATGGGAGGCAAGCTTGAGTTATGTATATTTGTTGATTGCCAGATGCGATGAGCCAGAGCTGCCCTCCATACAAACAAGAACAAACTAACAGTCAGACGGAAACGTTTTAGGCCGTATCACCATGCAACATGAAGCATGGCACTTGTGACAAGTCAGCATGAGAACACGGTGGAGTGGCACTGTGTCAGTTAGCGCTACCGGTTGGAGCGTGGCAGTCCTCGTGGCAGTCCACGGACTGCACATTGGGCTGATCAAAACAATCATGCTGGAGGTCTTTCGGTGGCATCTGAAAGTCTCCTAGGCCAATTGGGGGGGCATTGGGAACACCTAGATAGGATTGGGATGATTCTGGGGTACATTGGGAAAATAGGGTCCATTTCCCCAAAAATCAGGGCTGATTCGGCTGGAAAGTGTCCAATTTCCCAATTTTGCAATTTGCGGCCACAGGCAGCTCCACAGCATGTATGTATGTCTCATGGATGTCCCAGTGTTGTCCAAATAGGTCCCAGGTGTCTGCGTGAATGGTGGGAGTGGCAGAGGGCTGAGTGCCCACCCCCCTTCACGCGCGTTCCCAAGCCGCACCGTCGAGCGGCATGCGCACGGGTCTGGACGAGCATGCA
Source organism: Ulva mutabilis (assembly GCA_900538255.1). Lineage (NCBI taxonomy): Eukaryota > Viridiplantae > Chlorophyta > Ulvophyceae > Ulvales > Ulvaceae > Ulva > Ulva mutabilis. Next base: position 997,957 of record UNSF01000006.1, on the reverse strand, counting down.
GGGATCTACATGGGCAGCCCATCATTTCATAAATTGCTTCTAAGGGGCTGGGTGTCCTGATGTGTCTCGGCGATGTTGACAGCTGTGTCGATTATCGTGTGCGAGACTGACATGTAAGCTTCAGCATGTGTCTAGATCTGACAATCATCCGCGCGCAAGGCCCCGCACATTTATGCATGTTTGCATGCATATGCTGGGCACGAAGTCTGGTAGACTTCGGTAGACTTCTCCCTCTCCCTCTCCAACACTACTGCGTAGTGTAGGAATAAAAACCGCGACAGCAAAGAGCTTGCGGTGTGTGTTGCAACGGTGGCCATGGTGAGTCGCCCCAGCCGGCATATGCATGAAGCCTAGGAATGTACGTGTGATAGGCAAACATTGGCAACACACAGCAACTCCCTCTCCCTCTCCCTCTCAAGTTTGACTACATCAACACAAGAGACACATGCACCGCACGCCGAACGCGTAAGATTAGCTATATGTCAATTACGCACGTTCTGTTCACGCCAGATCTGAGACCCGAACAGCGAAGTTTCAACAAGATACAGCATGCAAAGCAGTAAGCTTCGCATAACTTGTTCATCAGGCGGCGTGGGTTTGAAGAACTGACTTCCTTTCCCTGCAATCACATGCCGCAACAAGGAGTGCACAGCTAGCGTCCAGTGCTGCATATGCATGCTGTGGACACATGCAAGTTCAACTTTACGAGTTTTCACAATCGACATCAGATCGAGCAGGCCTGTGCGTCACCGCCGAACCAGTACCTATTCGGGAGCCCGTTCAACTTGCCTCGCCTGCGGCCAGTATCTGCATTTGCCGATCTGCGTCTTTCGCTGCTCACAAATTGCACGCGGCTGGCCTTCGCTAGCCATTCAAGTTGTTCGAACAACAACGGGGCGCCAACTAGTGGCACGTCAGGTACTCCCCACAGGTGCGAGCACCACCTGAAACAAATCGTAGACGGTTTCGGTTGCTGCAGCGGGTTTGCTGCCGAGCCCGCTGCATGGAGGTGGCATGGCCTGTTGGCCCTCGGCGCTGCAATCACAAGCTTAAAGCTCGCATCGGTGCTGCCTTGGTGCAGTCGAACTCAGCGGATGCCGAGCACGACGAAGAAACACCTGCTCTAAAACAAGCTGGTGTGCTTCTGATGAGCTCAATCATAAGTTTGGTGATGATATGTAGTCAGACTCAGTCCTGTCTAGCGCTGTGTGGGCGTTACATTGCTTTAAGCGATGGTGAATTCGAACGTTAATTTTGTTGGCATCGATGGCCTCGACTGCCCGATCCATGCAAAGATCTGCCGAATGTACGGCAATCAAAGCATCTCCACCGCTTGTTCCACACGTGCTATGTACATTCCGAGCGCCATTATTCGTGGCGCAGTTGTCGGTGGGCTATCTGTGCATGCACGGTTCACCCTTTAGACGCATCTTTGCCGGCGAGGGTACGCATCATTTTACCGTTCATGAGGCAAGCTTTCACATCCTCCTTCACGTGACACAGCAAAATGACGCTCAGAGCTCCGCGGAGCAGTGCGCGAGGCGTCTTGCACGTCACCGGTCTACCGTACGGCGGTGCGTGCGGCGGCACGTGACCGCCGTGCGACCAGCTACAACGCAGCTCACTGCATGCACAATCCTTTGAAGCAGCTCCTCAACGCCTCGTCCGCCTGCAGGTGTTACACGGAGATGAACGCAATAGCCCGGCTGCGAGGGCAACAGACGCCTCGTCCGCCTGCAGGTGCCAGCAAACCCCGGATTCGTTCTTCCCGGCGATCCAGCCTGCGGAGCCTTGAGCTTACAGCCTACCCTGCAGCTGCAGCTGCTGCGTACACCACATCTGCAACTAGTCAGACACACACTACCGTCACCTGCCACAGCAAAGTCAGTGACATCAACAAAGCCACACTTTCCTGGCTGACAGTCCTGACGGAGTCCCCCTGGGTTACCTTCCACTACCGCTCCTGGATCTGGGTTGTGTAAACTTTGTGCCATGGTAAACTTTGTGCCACCTTGTCCCCCTTTGCGGGCCACTTTCAAGCATCTTCACGTTTTGCGGCAGCTCATTGCAGCCAGCCACAGCGGTAGCCGCTGACACCCTGCGCCGTTGATCTCAGCAGCAGTCGCCATCCCATCCCTTCACATCCCACCAGTCCTGGCACGCCCAGCTCGCATGCGCTCCGCCCGGCACAGCCCCGTGGGCCCCCAGCACAACCCCGCCTCCAGCCACTCCCCGACACAGCTGCGCTGGCTGCAGAGGCGGACCGGCTGCTCCCCGGCGCTGCTCCGGCGCTGCGCCGTCACTTGCATCCTCTCCTGCGCCACAGTTGCCGCTCTGTCCATCAGCAACCTCAGCCCACTATGAGAATGCTGCCAGCACTTTCGGGACGTCCTTTGCCCAGATTTCCAGAAGGACGCCTGGAGGATGGCACGACGACCAATTGGTGTCACCGGGAGGGCGGCCTGAAGCCGCCCTGGCACAGCGGGACGCCCTCATGCCAGTACCACGAGTTCGATGACTCATAGAGGTCGTCACTGGGATGACCTGAGTAGTGGGCAGGTGACGCGCATAAGCCGCGTCGAGTGACGTCACGTCGGCGGCGGTTCAAGCCGAAATGACGTAATCTAAGCCGTTCACCTTGCAGGACGTCCTGCGGACCTCCCATGCGCGCCAAGGGAGATGTCCTCTCCAGCACCCGCATGAGAGGTCCAGGAGTGGGAGGACTGCTGAGGGCGTCCAGGATGGAGTTGTGTGGGACACGTACACGATGGGATAGTAATATGCACATATGCGGAAGATCTTGCCTACGACATTGACACAGTATCGTCCACTGTGAGGCACGAGGGTTGTGGCCCATGGCTGGTCGATTGGGCCCAATCGACCATCGTGGCGTCCCGGGTGCTGTAGTCGATTGGGTACAATCGACCATAGTGGCGCCCGGGGTACTGCGGTCGATTGGGTTACAATCGACCATAGTGGCGCCCGGGGTACTGCAGTCGATTGGGTTACAATCGACCATCGTGGCGCCCGGGGTACTGCAGTCGATTGGGTTACAATCGACCATCGTGGCGCCCGGGGTACTGCAGTCGATTGGGTTACAATCGACCATCGTGGCGCCCGGGGTACTGCAGTCGATTGGGCCCAATCGACCATCCACCTGTGCAGACGGTTCGACTGTCGAGAAACTGGAATCAGACAGGACAGGTGACTTGGACATCAGTGGCACGCGTATATACGAGTTGAGGTCACGAGCGTTCACATGGACTTCACTGTGCTCAAGTGCGCATAGTGGCCTGTGGTCCATGACTGGTCGATTGGGCACAATCGACCATAGTGGCGCCCGGGGTACTGCAGTCGATTGGGTTACAATCGACCATCGTGGCGCCCGGGGTACTGCAGTCGATTGGGCCCAATCGACCATCCACCTGTGCAGACGGTTCGACTGTCGAGAAACTGGAATCAGACAGGACAGGTGACTTGGACATCAGTGGCACGCGTATATACGAGTTGAGGTCACGAGCGTTCACATGGACTTCACTGTGCTCAAGTGCGCATAGTGGCCTGTGGTCCATGACTGGTCGATTGGGCACAATCGACCATAGTGGCGCCCGGGGTACTGCAGTCGATTGGGTCACAATCGACCATAGTGGCGTCCGGGGCACTGCAGTCGATTGGGCACAATCGACCATCCACCTGTGTAGACGGTTCAACTGTCGAGAAACTGGAATCAGACAGGACAGGTGACTTGGACATCAGTGGCACGCGTATATACGAGTTGAGGTCACGAGCGTTCACATGGACTTCACTGTGCTCAAGTGCGCATAGTGGCCTGTGGTCCATGACTGGTCGATTGGGCACAATCGACCATAGTGGCGTCCGGGGCACTGCAGTCGATTGGGCACAATCGACCATCCACCTATTCAGCTCAGACTGTCAGACTGTCGAGCAAGTCGAATCAGACAGGACAGTGCATACACGCGTGACTACGTTAATTCACGGCTCGATCTGGTCGCCGAGACAGTGTGGGGCAGACAAGCCGAGCGATGGACTGTGGCCGCGTCCACAACGCAGCACGGCAGTCCCCGGCGCACGGCGGAAGGATCCCACATCGCACAACGGCTAGATGATGTTCATGAAACGTGTACAGGTGGGAATGTCACCTGTCCTGTTTCCGGAGGCTGGCGTGCTGTGTAGAGCACCCGCGGCGAAGCAACAACCGCTGCATCCGACGAGTGCGCCACGCTTCTCAGTCCAGCAAAGCAGACCTATGTATAAGAGTATCTAAATATGAAGGTGCGATGATCTTATGCTCCGTCAACGGCTCACCGGCGTCAAGCATCCCGCCATATCCGGGCAGGCACTCAGAACTCGTATTATCGCCCTAGAACCTGATAAAACTCTTAAACACAGGCGCAAGGACATTATAGAGATGAGATAGAGCGTGCGACGAGGTCAATATCGACCTGTGATGGACTGTCGACGTTGTTGCCGGAGTGTGAAACATCGCTCGCTGCACGAACGTAGATCAGCGAGAGGCCAACCATGATCGACATACTGTTTCATTCTGGTTGACTTAAGGCTGAATATTCGTCTGGGGTCGCGTGATATTTCGAACAGTCGGCCCGCGTGCCTCAGCAGCCGCGCCATGCCGCTTATCCCCTGTCACCACAGAACACATGCATGGATGTCGGTCGCGTGTCACCTGTGCCTGTCCAATGCCACCTTCCGCAGTGCAGTGAACTTTCGCAGAACAGAGCGTGCAACGGCGTGTCACCACGTCGTGAAAGCAATCCATCATGGTTTCCTTGTCCGATCACGAGCATGCAAACAAAACGAGGCGGGACTTTACATGTCCCGCGTGGCACCTATAGATGACCAAACACAAACCAGCAGTGTGACGTGCTGTTCTCATAACTGTCAGTCAGTGCGCTGTGCCTTGCATGCGCTTCTGTCACTCACACTCCTATCAGCCCCCTCTGCCTCTTCAGCACCCTGCCCAGCGCCTTTGCGCTTGCCCGCATTGCCTGCGCCTGCCCTGCCTTTGCCAGATCCACCCGCCCCATTTCCCTGAGCACCCTGCACCGCAGCAGCCCGGCCTTCCGCCTGGCGTGCTCCCCCCTCGCCTGCTGCGGCATGTACTCCACCTGCCTCCCCCGCGGCCACGTCGTCGGCCCCTACCTTGCCCTCGCCACCTGCAGCCTCTCCCTCTGCCTGAGCACCCTGCACCGCAGCACCCCGTCGGCTCGTACGGATGGGACTGGGCTGCTCCTTCAGCCGCCTTCTCGCCGCTGGGCCAGGATTGAAGGTGTCCTCGTCCCCACTGGTTCCCTTGTCTGAACTGCTGGCAGTGACGCTGTCCTCATCGGCTGCGCTTGGGTTGCCCATGTCCCCTCCGGCTAGGCAATCCTCATCATTGTCTGCCAGTGGCCCCGAGTCGGAAGGCTGTGTTGGCTGCGGGCCGTGTTGCTCCCAAGCTGCCCGGATGTCATCGCGGGAGACACCCTCTCCCTCAGCCACTTCCATGGCCTTGTACAACAACTCCAGCCACTTGTCATCGCGGTCTGGCTTGTACTTCCTCGCGGCAGTGAATAACGCCACCATGGTGTCCAGACAGCCTTTGACCCGGGCGCTCTCTTCATCTGAAGTCAACTGGGTGTCGGGCGGTACCGGTTCTTGCAGCTCCATTGAGACGACGACCCTGTTGTCCGGCGTGAGGTCCACCCAGGCACCCCCGATCTCAGTACGGCCTACATGGGCATGAACCCCTGGTTGGAGCGGGTGACATTACATCAAACACATGCAGTGTGCATGCATGTAAACTCAAGGAAAGGCCATGCATTAGCACCTACTGGATCAAAACACTTCCTGGTATACAGTGGGCATATTGCCATGACAGTGCACACCTTTTGCAATGCCAGGCGATTTGGCATCCATCTTCCTTGGCCCGTCACTTGTTTTCTTTCTGTTCCCGCCTTTGTTCTTGTTCTTCTTTCCCCTCCCAGACCCTTTCTTTGCCCCTGGCTTTGCGCCTTTGCTCCCCGCAGCACCCTGCTGACCCTCATCACCGTCATCATTGTGCCCATCGCTCGCTGGGTCCGCCGGAGGTGGAGCCGGAGGCGGTTCATGCAGGCCAGCACTGCGTAGATCCACCCCTTCTAGCATCATCTTCATGTCCGGGTCCCTGTCGTCCAGGAGCCGCTGAATGCACGCCCTTGTCAGAGCGCGCACCTCGCCCGCTGACGCCAGCGAGACCGTCTTGAGCTGTGTTGTGAACCACAGCGCGGCCTCACCTCCATCCGGGCCCTTGTTGGTCATGAACCACTCCAGGGCTGCGAAGCCCCACTGCCACCAGGGCTGTGGCATATGCTTACTTGCAACCCGGATGGCCTTTGTCCTGGGCGATGGCATAGCCGGACTTGGGAATAGCAGGTTTGCTGCACACAGCGGTGCATGTCGTGTGGGTTTATATGCTGCACGGCAGCCTGAGAGTACAATGCAGGTTTACATTGAGCGCAATGGAAGATGCCAATGCTGCAAATTGCACACCTTGAACGGCAATGAGTGCTGCCACGGTGGCAGCGCCCCAACAGTCCCAGACGCAGTCCCACTCGGGTGTCCCCTGAGCAATCGCCAGTTCACCGCTCGTGGCATTCCCGCAGATGCATCTGAATAGGCGGTGGAGCTTTGCAAAGCCGCGGATGTCGGCCTCCACCGCCGATTCAGTCGTGTCGAAAACGTCCCACTGCGACCCGAGAGTCTGGACTAGTCCTTCGTACGTCTCTAAGATCCGCGGAACCTGCATGCATGCCGCCCCTGTATGGCTGAGGGACCCCCCTGGTGCCATATTCGGTGCTCCGCGGTACAGTTCCATGCAGGAGCAGCACCCAGTATTGTACCCTAGTGTGCATGACTGTGTACAGCGGTCGGGGTTTTACCTGAGTTGCCTGGGTCCCAAGCTGGGCCGCATACGCGCAGGCGACGCCACCGATCTGCTGGGTTGCCGCACAGAACTGCCCCATGACGTTCACCTCCTGTATGCACAGCCGTCATTTGCGCTTATCATCTACATCATGCCTGCGGTGTTTACCCCTCAGGCTGTAACCCCCACAAAAATGGCAGGGTGTTCGCGTAGGGATCGCACCGTCACCTGACATACATGTGTCGCCGTGTTCAGCATTAGCCGTAACGTGGGAGCACAAGCCATCATCTGCAGGAACCGGGATGATGGATATAGCTGCACGGCGTCGTTCTTGCTGTTGGGCAGCTTGATGGCCTTCCTGATTAGCTGCAGCCCCTTCGAACTGCCATCAGTTCCTGCGAGCATGTGCCTCATCAACTCCCCCATCTGCGAGCTTGGTGCGTCCTCGGGGTTGGTAGTTCCCGGCATGAGGAGGTAGTGGTGCAGCGTGGATCCACCGGGCGCCCACGATGCGGTATCTGTGCCCTTGGCAGGGGAGTTGGCATACTCCCATCTGCCCGGGGCACCCGGTCGATCCGAAGGTATCTCCCGGGGGTGCTCATTGCACATCGCATGCACCACCAGGCGGAGGAGTTCCACGTGATTCTTTGCCTCGTACTCTGCAGTCAAGGACACCATGTGCTTGCCAGGTGAGACATCCAATTCGCATCACGTGTACACAGTAGGACCTCTGCGGTTCCTAGCGGCATAAATGTTGGTAGACCTGTAACGTACCTTTCGTGAAAGTTTGACGCGCATTCAGTACTTCGCGGCACTCTCTGACTGTTCTCTGGCCAGCAACAAGCTGGCCATCGAAACCCACATCGGCCGTCTGGCTCTGAGTGGCAAATGTCGGTGCACCGCTGCCACTCTTAGGTGACTGAAGGTCGTGTACAGTCGTGAGCGGCGGCTGTGCGCGTCCGTGTATTGTCACCCTGCGTAGCAACGCCGTTCTTCGTACGGATCTTGCCGTGTCAATCACTTGCTGCTCTGCCGATGCCCTCCTCGACAGCCACAACTGCCACAGTCATGCAAGATATTAATGGGAACATACCTGGATAGTTTTATTGGCTGCGAATGAGGACGTCTTCTGTAGCCCGGCATCCATGATCCGCTGGCCATCATCAGGGCCGTCTGCGCCGGTGCCAGAACGCCATGCTGGGGTCAGGGCCTCGAAGTGCTGCATCCACGCATAGAACAGGATCAATGCCCAGTACGTGTTGATCTTGACAGCGCCTCCGAGGACCCTGCCCTGGCAGATGATCTGGCCCGTGCACTCCTCCACCATGGCGCGAAATGTGCCTTCATGGTTCATCCGCGCGATAGTATCGGCGGTGAACTTGCCCGTCCCAGCTGCTACTGCATCTGCTACGGATATATTTTCAACTGCGGCAGGTGCAGCCTGTTCTGCATGCTCGGGAAGACGGTCCATACTATCACTTGTGTACACGGCGATGGGTGCGGTTCCGAATCGACTCTGTGCACGTGGAAGGAATTCTGGACGTTCACCATACGCACAGGTGTTTGTGTGATGGTCTCGCTTCACCATTTGGATCCCGTTCGGCATGAATGCCCTTGGGTGTCTGCAAGTGCAAGCTCTCGGATGCACAGCGCATGTACTGGAGGGGTATAGGTACAGTGGATGCTGTGGGTGCGAACGCCACCCCTGCTGCCACAGCTTTTCTGCATTGGATTGCACCCGCAAATGGACCGGGAACAGAGCGCCAGGCAGGTGAGCATGTAAGCGAGTGAAACCCCCGCTGCTGCTCTTGCTAGAATAATTATCGGAGACTTACTGTGCAGCAAGCAGTACAAACCCAATACAGTGACCAACTGCAGGTGGTGCGTGCAACATGTTCAATCCACCGGAGTGCAATATGTGTGCACAGGTTACGCTACACCACCTGGTCTGAGTCCCGGCACGCTTGCTATTACAGCCTATGTCAGGTCAGGCTGTCTAGTCAGCCGTACTACGAATGAAACCCATTCAGGACACTACGTGCCCTTGTTGCCGCTGCTACCAGTGCTGCCCTGCACAGCCGCTGCTGTGCAGGGCTTGCCCCCCTGACTGCCCTGCTGCGCGGCCTCCTCCGCAGGCTCGCAGCCCGGGCTGCGCTGCACCCCTCCCGCAGTGCGGCGCTTGCCCCTGGTACCGCCCCGCTTCGTGGTATCGGCTGCTCTCCCTTTGGCCTGCGCGGGCTTCGCTGCCGGACTGGGTTTACCTCGACTCCCCTTCGCCGTAGCCCTAGTTGGTCGGGTGCGGCTGGGGCTGGGTCCTGCTTTCCAGCCACCGCTTGGGGTTGACGGAGCTGCAGTCCCTCGCCGTACACGATCCGAGGTCCTCTGATTCGCCGCCCCTTCAGCCCAGGCTTGACATTCCGCTCTGTCATGTCTCAGGGCCATCCAGCTGAATCCTTGGATCATATCGCTGTACAGTACACGGCAGTGTGGGCGCATGGGAATCCATCCTGCTCATGTATGGGTCAAAGGCACGGCAGGTCAGGTTGCACGCATCTCGGTGTTCAGTTCCTATATCAGGCATTGGCGTGATCGCACCGTGCGGCCTGCGGGCTACGCGCCACTGCGTCAGGGATGTGTCGTATGGCGGCATCAACTTCTGCCTTCAAGCCGGACTCCGACTCTGCGGTGCTATTCTCGTGCATGACCAAGGCCAGGTGCACCCGGTACAGTGCCTTACAGGCTTGCACGTCGCCCTGCTTGTACCACTGTAGTCTCGTCCCGGGCCACGGTATGTGCCACAGGGCGTCATGACGAGGCGGCCCGTTTACACGGAGCGCAAATCGCGCTTCCCTTGTCATTTCTTCTTTGGGAGGGCCCTCTGACGGTCTTGGCGCTATGACCTCTGGTCGCTGATGCTCCTGATTCCAGGTCACGCCTGGCCGGCATCTATCCAGGAGGTGCGTTAGATTCATTATGGTGTACACACCGCATGAGAACACATCCGGCTGCTTGGGGCTTAAGCCGGTGGGAATCTGCATGCCAGCATGTTGGCTGTTGACATGGCAAGTTGCCCTGCGGCTGCATGCATGCAGAATCCCCTGCGCTGGGATTAGTTTGGTATAGACGACCATGCATGTGACAAGGTGATATCCACATGCATGCACACAGCGCCAGACCGTGGCCCCAGTGTCAGTTATGTTGGGTACATGTTATTGTCCAGTGCATGTGCGCCGTGGCATACACGCTCTGCTGTCAGGTTGGTAGAGCCACACCCGCCAGGTCTTCACTCCTGCTCTAACAACGGCTGCCGGTGCGCCGAGAACGGTGGTCATTGCGGCCACCCACTTGTCCGACACCAGCTTCGTATTGTGTCCCGCGTCGCCCAGGCTGTCCACATGTACTATCACGGTGACCTCGCCAGCCAGGGCGAGGTCCTTGCGCTGACTCTGGCTGGATTCTGTCCACCGATAACAGGCGGCCTGCAAAGACGCAATATGTGCGTCAGTACTCTGAAATGCCGGTGTACATCAGGTTACTACATCAGCGTGTAGGTTGTTTCATGGGGTTGCAGGGAGGCCGCACCGGGATGGAAGATTGCCACCAAGCTCCAATGAGCGTTGTCATGCTCGTGGTGGATTATGGCGAATCTCTCACCGTCGCCTTGGCGGAAGACATCATTGGCGGTGGCCCACTTCCGAATGGGCCGCGGGTTCTTGTCGACGGTCACTTTCTGGAGGATGTGCCCTATCGAGACCGTATCGGTAAGTATGTAGTCCTTGTCACTCCAGTCTCGCGCGAGAGTCTGGGAGGACATGAAGTCCAGCGCCCTGGCGGTCACCTGTCCTCGTGGCAAGAGCGAGCAAACATCTGAGTGACCGCACTCCCAGTGCAAATCCTCCGTGACTCCCCTGCTCAGTCGGATCTTGACATTTTTCTGCACCCGCGACGCAAACTGTAACTCAATACGTGGGCGTGTGAATGGGCGGGGGGGGGGGGGGGGGGGAAGGGGGGTGGGGGGGTGAAGGTGGCAGTCAAACAGAACATACCGTGTATGGCTGTGTGGGCTCCTCATCATCCACGTCGACCAGGTCGATGGCATCGGCAGCGCGCGTCGACCCTGCCGCTGGGCGCTTCTGCGGCGCATGAAACGGCTTATGTTTCTTAGCCGCTTGGGTTGCACCTCGTTGGGGTGGTGCACTGACGATCGGGGATCGCCCATCGGCAGGGGGGGATGTTCGACGCTGGCAGCCTCTTCTTGCGGCTCCATCACCTTAAGGGTCCTCTTGGCCCGAAGGCTCGCGGTGGGAGGAAGGGGGGCCGGCCCTGTGTCGGGCTTGCTTTGGGGAACATCTGGCCGTAGGGGCTGTTTGAGGTCAGCCCGCGCGGCAACCACTTGCCCTCGCCCAGTGTAGGGGCAACGGGGGCGTACAGGCACTGGCTTCGACACCCCACCCGAGACTTGGGCACTTGGTGTACCGTACCGCCATTGCTATGGCAAGCTTCTGTAGGTAATTCATGGGGGGGGGAGGGGCCTCTGACTGAGCCGGCATACCGCCGGACTCAACATCGGGCCTCTCTAGGGGATCGGGGGTGGGCTATCTGCCATAGACATAGCCATGGCCGATGGGAGACCTGGAATGCTTGTGGCCGGCCCCAGTGCCCGCGGGGAATGCCTCGTGTCCTCCTGCAGCTCTGCAGGAGGGAGGCATATACCGGGCTGCAGGCCTGAGGCCTGCATGTCCGAGGTTGCCAGGCCTGCTGCAGACGTCGCTGCCACAGCCATACTGGCCACTGGGCCAGCATCACTCGCAAGCGCGTCTGACTCACGCCTGTTGTCCGAGGTATGCGGCTTCAGTACGCCGCTCCACTCCAGGCCGGCTTGTAGCGCTTGGAGGGAGTATCGACTCCCTTCTCGACGACGCGGGTTCTCCGTGGCACTCAGGCGAGCCGCTGCTAGGCTTCTCAGCCTGAAGTCCCAATAAGCACGTGCTGCGTGGTTAGCTGAGGGCTGCCGATCAGCCGCAGCCTGGAGTTGATTCCTATGAGCATTGTACTGCTCAGGGCAAGATGCAGCCGCTGCACGATCACGAGGATGGATCAAGTGCAGCAGGGTCGTCCGACGACACGCTGCCTACCCCACTAGGTCCCACGCCGCTATCGGCTAGGCTACTAACCCGGTTTCGCAAGAAGAGTCTGTAATGACCACTGCCATACGGGTCCTGGATCGCATTACTCAATTCACGTCGGTACGTCTCCAACGACACGTATTCTGGCGCTGTCATGGTGGAGTATGGCCGGCGGGCAAAATAAACTATCCGGTTGCAGTGAAAAGCACTGTAAGCAGAAGTTTATAGCCTTCTTAGTGGGCCTCCTATACTTTCCCGCAATAGTACCCGCTCACGCGAGTTGCACACCGGTGCCCACCAGTGCAAGGTACCTCATGCACGGACTACCGTCGCTCTGAGGCGGTGCAGATAAACGCGCCGCAATGCTGAGCGTCGACTCATCTCATTGCAGATACCTACCGTGTCGAATGGCAACCGCACCAAGCCGCATAGCGCTTGATGCCATCCTACGTATCCGGCAACCTTGCTGCCAGCCAATGGAGCGCCCTATGCGCAACAGGTCCATCAATCCCTACAGGGATCTAGAGTTATCCAAAAGGTTTACTGAGGCAGCTTTCCCGCGCGAATTGGATCGTGGCCTACACTGGCATCGCGTGAGGGACTGCCAGGTCAGGACATTTTTGTGTTTGCCAAGAAGTGTGGGGTATTTTGGTACTATTGTACTACAAATGCAGGCCCGGCAGTAGCTTGCGTTGAGTACAGGAGAGCGCTGCTATATGCCAGTTCCCCGCAGCCTTCGGAGGGCTGGCTGGTACACACAAGGCCGTCGCAATTTCACTAGTCGCCGTTCAGAACACTGGTACTGAGGAGGCGTCACTTACAAGTTGTACTGTGATCATTGTCTGATACGCTCCCCACTCGTCCAGACGCTTTTGACACCGTCGAGAACATCCGCCCATTCTGGACTGCCGGCGTAGGCAATAGATTCAGTGTCACAGACCGAAGGTCCACCACCCAGCAACCTGCGAACCACCTCCCCGGACTCGGGCAACAAAGACCTAACCATGTACAACTCAGGCGGACGACCCAATTCCGGATCGGGCGGCAGGGCACCTGGACTGTCTACCACTACAGCATTGAACAGGTTGCACACCGCAGTGTCAACTGCGCCTGCAGCGTACGTTGCATCATCATCCTGATCACCCAATTCGGTAAACTTCTGATATCTCACCTCAACAAAGTACTTAAACTGGCCTACATACAGTTTCGCGTGGTCTGGGAAGACGTACTCTATTAAGAACCAAGTATTGTCCTTGACCCGCTGAGTCGTGCATTGTTGGGAGCTGACATTTTCGCCGATGGGCAGTGCCGCTCGCACATGCTTCCGCATGTAGAGCTTCACTATATCAACAGGCTCACCGTCTACCGCAACCCCCAGTGAAGCACACGGCCCCGGCGCCGGGCACGGTCCCCCAGGGTCGTGTGACTCGGCCAGCCACGCTTGGCAAAGTCAGCGTGCTCGGCACAAATTAGGTAGAGCAGCCCTTTCAGGCACGCCCGTTCGCTGGTGGGCGCAGGCAACACCTCCAGCCGCTCCGCACCTGTGAGGTCAGTGCAGCACCCAGCATCACGGGTGGGGGACTAGGCCCCGCGGCCGCCATCAGGCAGCCGCGGAGGCGGCGGCGGCGCCGCGTTGGCTGCTGTTGTACAGCGGGCTTGCGGATGCGCTTCCGCTGCTTCTCCCGGGCGGCAGCAACAGCTTCAGTCAGACGGGGCAGAGCCTTGGGGCCAAGTTCCTGGGACCAAGCGGTCACACGCTCGCCGCAACAGGAGGTCGTTGACAAAGATGGCGCTCAGAACCGGACGTGCCTCGATACTTGATCAGCCGCTTGAAGAACTGCACGAGCCTTTCGATCCAGTACTCAAGGCAGAAAAAGGCAGGGCGCAGGCTCTCACCTGATCTGGCAAGTGGACGGCCGCCAAATGCAACTTCAGGGTTGCAAGGACCTGACCGCTGAACACCTACACCGACATCATGACTGCGTGAGACAACCCGTCGGCAGGAACTGCCTGTAGTACACACTGCACACCCGCAAACTTCTCCTCCTCGTAAAACGTACGCGTGGGCAGGGAGCCGGCGATGGAGACAGTACCTGCTGTACCCTCTTCCCATATGCCAGGAGGTGTTTTTGGGCGTCGAGGATTCGCTGCCAGGTGTGCTGCCCTGGCGTGTACTTCATGAANGTGGCTGAGGGAGAGGGTGTCTCGCGCGATGACATCCGGGCAGCTTGGGAGCAACACGGCCCGCAGCCAACACAGCCTTCCGACTCGGGGCCACTGGCAGACAATGATGAGGATTGCCTAGCCGGAGGGGACATGGGCAACCCAAGCGCAGCCGATGAGGACAGCGTCACTGCCAGCAGTTCAGACAAGGGAACCAGTGGGGACGAGGACACCTTCAATCCTGGCCCAGCGGCGAGAAGGCGGCTGAAGGAGCAGCCCAGTCCCATCCGCACGAGCCGACGGGGTGCTGCGGTGCAGGGTGCTCAGGGAGAGGGAGAGGCTGCAGGTGGCGAGGGCAAGGTAGGGGCCGACGACGTGGCCGCGGGGGAGGCAGGTGGAGTACATGCCGCAGCAGGCGAGGGGGGAGCACGCCAGGCGGAAGGCCGGGCTGCTGCGGTGCAGGGTGCTCAGGGAAATGGGGCGGGCGGATCTGGCAAAGGCAGGGCAGGCGCAGGCAATGCGGGCAAGCGCAAAGGCGCTGGGCAGGGTGCTGAAGAGGCAGAGGGGGCTGATAGGAGTGTGAGTGACAGAAGCGCATGCAAGGCACAGCGCACTGACTGACAGTTATGAGAACAGCACGTCACACTGCTGGTTTGTGTTTGGTCATCTATAGGTGCCACGCGGGACATGTAAAGTCCCGCCTCGTTTTGTTTGCATGCTCGTGATCGGACAAGGAAACCATGATGGATTGCTTTCACGACGTGGTGACACGCCGTTGCACGCTCTGTTCTGCGAAAGTTCACTGCACTGCGGAAGGTGGCATTGGACAGGCACAGGTGACACGCGACCGACATCCATGCATGTGTTCTGTGGTGACAGGGGATAAGCGGCATGGCGCGGCTGCTGAGGCACGCGGGCCGACTGTTCGAAATATCACGCGACCCCAGACGAATATTCAGCCTTAAGTCAACCAGAATGAAACAGTATGTCGATCATGGTTGGCCTCTCGCTGATCTACGTTCGTGCAGCGAGCGATGTTTCACACTCCGGCAACAACGTCGACAGTCCATCACAGGTCGATATTGACCTCGTCGCACGCTCTATCTCATCTCTATAATGTCCTTGCGCCTGTGTTTAAGAGTTTTATCAGGTTCTAGGGCGATAATACGAGTTCTGAGTGCCTGCCCGGATATGGCGGGATGCTTGACGCCGGTGAGCCGTTGACGGAGCATAAGATCATCGCACCTTTATATTTAGATACTCTTATACATAGGTCTGCTTTGCTGGACTGAGAAGCGTGGCGCACTCGTCGGATGCAGCGGTTGTTGCTTCGCCGCGGGTGCTCTACACAGCACGCCAGCCTCCGGAAACAGGACAGGTGACATTCCCACCTGTACACGTTTCATGAACATCATCTAGCCGTTGTGCGATGTGGGATCCTTCCGCCGTGCGCCGGGGACTGCCGTGCTGCGTTGTGGACGCGGCCACAGTCCATCGCTCGGCTTGTCTGCCCCACACTGTCTCGGCGACCAGATCGAGCCGTGAATTAACGTAGTCACGCGTGTATGCACTGTCCTGTCTGATTCGACTTGCTCGACAGTCTGACAGTCTGAGCTGCATAGGTGGATGGTCGATTGTGCCCAATCGACTGCAGTGCCCCGGACGCCACTATGGTCGATTGTGCCCAATCGACCAGTCATGGACCACAGGCCACTATGCGCACTTGAGCACAGTGAAGTCCATGTGAACGCTCGTGACCTCAACTCGTATATACGCGTGCCACTGATGTCCAAGTCACCTGTCCTGTCTGATTCCAGTTTCTCGACAGTTGAACCGTCTGCACAGGTGGATGGTCGATTGTGCCCAATCGACCGCAGTGCCCCGGACGCCACTATGGTCGATTGTGACCCAATCGACTGCAGTACCCCGGGCGCCACTATGGTCGATTGTGCCCAATCGACCAGTCATGGACCACAGGCCACTATGCGCACTTGAGCACAGTGAAGTCCATGTGAACGCTCGTGACCTCAACTCGTATATACGCGTGCCACTGATGTCCAAGTCACCTGTCCTGTCTGATTCCAGTTTCTCGACAGTCGAACCGTCTGCACAGGTGGATGGTCGATTGGGCCCAATCGACTGCAGTACCCCGGGCGCCACGATGGTCGATTGTAACCCAATCGACTGCAGTACCCCGGGCGCCACTATGGTCGATTGTGCCCAATCGACCAGTCATGGACCACAGGCCACTATGCGCACTTGAGCACAGTGAAGTCCATGTGAACGCTCGTGACCTCAACTCGTATATACGCGTGCCACTGATGTCCAAGTCACCTGTCCTGTCTGATTCCAGTTTCTCGACAGTCGAACCGTCTGCACAGGTGGATGGTCGATTGGGCCCAATCGACTGCAGTACCCCGGGCGCCACGATGGTCGATTGTAACCCAATCGACTGCAGTACCCCGGGCGCCACGATGGTCGATTGTAACCCAATCGACTGCTGTACCCCGGGCGCCACTATGGTCGATTGTAACCCAATCGACCGCAGTACCCCGGGCGCCACTATGGTCGATTGTACCCAATCGACTACAGCACCCGGGACGCCACGATGGTCGATTGGGCCCAATCGACCAGCCATGGGCCACAACCCTCGTGCCTCACAGTGGACGATACTGTGTCAATGTCGTAGGCAAGATCTTTCGCATATGTGCATATTACTATCCCATCGTGTACGTGTCCCACACAACTCCATCCTGGACGCCCTCAGCAGTCCTCCCACTCCTGGACCTCTCATGCGGGTGCTGGAGAGGACATCTCCCTTGGCGCGCATGGGAGGTCCGCAGGACGTCCTGCAAGGTGAACGGCTTAGATTACGTCATTTCGGCTTGAACCGCCGCCGACGTGACGTCACTCGACGCGGCTTATGCGCGTCACCTGCCCCCTACTCAGGTCATCCCAGTGACGACCTCTATGAGTCATCGAACTCGTGGTACTGGCATGAGGGCGTCCCGCTGTGCCAGGGCGGCTTCAGGCCGCCCTCCCGGTGACACCAATTGGTCGTCGTGCCATCCTCCAGGCGTCCTTCTGGAAATCTGGGCAAAGGACGTCCCGAAAGTGCTGGCAGCATTCTCATAGTGAAACTGAGGAGTGAAACGAGCATGGTGTGGATGGTGATGGAATCCTGCCACAGAAAGGTGGGGTCACGACGAAGGTTGGGAACAAGAAGATCAAAGGACCAAAAGTTAGATGACTCACGGTTCACAAGCGGGATATACATGTGAACGTGCAGGTCTCCGGGATTAAACCTGAGGGTAGATGATAAGCTAAAATGGTGGCACTTACATGCAGAGAACAAATTCCATTGCGCCGGGGCTGGAGCGATTGCAAGCAGTCTATGACAGCAGCTAAGTACAATCCAGCCACTCAAAAATATAGACCACTCAAGATGTCTCATCCTAGAGAGCCAAGTCTTGAAGCGCAATTCCCCAGCCACCGCGAGCCCTGCAGTCACAACCATCTCGTCAGAAAGGATTAAATATCCAGCCGATTTGTCATATACGGGTCATGGCACAAGACTGCTATACTATGTTGACAAAGCATGCTGTGCTGGCACTCAATCGCTACATCGACGACGCACGACATACCAGCTGCAGCATACGACAATTGGTCGACTCTGCGGAAATGATACAGGTCAACCTGGCGATGTCCCTTAGCAGTAAATATGCCGAATAAGCCATGCACTGCAGCAGCGTATTGGCCAAGTGGATGGGTATACAGGCCCCCCTCGTACAGATTCTGGCTTGCGCGGGGCATCGACCAATGAGCTCCCCGGGCTCGTGGCTTCAGGGACCACCCGATGTCAAGCGCCATGGCGTGCCAAAAAATAACAGGTACAAAGCAATGCGGCTACGGAGGATGGTCCTTCTCAGATGATTCCGCCAACATGTTCCCATGTTCCCATACATTACACCGCACGCTGAGACTATGCACGTTCGGCTGCCCGAACTTCGCACACTACGTAACATGCAGAAGACTTGCGCTTCGGAAATGCTTCATGAGCCTGTCGCAAGAGAACTATATCAGTCAGGCAGGCATGTTTACCGCTGGGTCAGTTCAGTGCGCCCCACATCATGTCCCTCTAAGGTGAGCTAGTAGTGGCAGCGCTCGTGCCCTGCATGCAATCCAGCTTAGGCGATCCAGAGCACTGCACACGTTGATGTATCCGCAATGCCATATAAACGTCAGATGGTGGCCATGGTAAGCCAGCGATGCATACAATTGCCGGAGTGTGTTGTATCTACCTTCTGTGACACACTCTCCACATCCAACTTGACACGCAAGTTAGAACAAAGCACGGCTCTACAACGCGCCTGATGGCCGCAGCTAGCTGATCGTGCATCAACGTATGCCCAGGTGCAGCGGAGGGCAGTGCACCAGACCTGAGGAGGCAGTGGTCGGCATCACCACACAAATCCCAAACTCCCCCTTGGGCTGGTTACACCAATTCACCCTTTTCCTCTCTGGGTGCACACAATAATCCCCCTTGTTCAAAACACCACCCGCTGGCATTAGGGCGTGTTCATCATTGGCCATCAACAATGAATAATAACACCCTTTTCCTCATGGGGGATTTTGCCAGCATGAGAAACATCACCCTTCTCTATAAAGGTCTTTTCCCAGTGATCTAGTTCGTGAATTTCCCCCTCCAGCTAACAACAGGGTCTTTTTTCTGAGATCGGGACTAGGCACCTTTCCTGTAGTGCACCAAGCGACAGCGCTTGAGGGGGTGTGTGTGTCATATCTAGATATTTGGCAACTGTGTGCACGCTAGTCGTTGGTATGGCAGCGGGTGCAGTGCAGCAATACATGCATGAGACTGCGGGAGTAGGGCGTTGTTTGAAGTTGATGCATAGATTTTTATGGTGCTCGAGTTCGCGAGTTCGCTGTCACATATAGGACTGCACCCCCACGCTTGTCATCAGGCCTTGAAGGACTACGTAGCGATCAGGAGTGCACGTGCGTTCGCCACTTCAGAAGCATACCCCGGCCATCTTGCGTGACTATTCTACTTGTACATGTGCTGCACTCGCGTGCACGTGCTGTCACAGTGTTACACGGAGATGAACGCAATAGCCCGGCAGCGAGGGCAACAGAAGGAAAGTAGACGGCTAAAACTCCCCGAAAGCAGACACCAGCATAAAGCAATCACTGTCCCAGGTGAAACGCCACAACGAACGTGCTGTCACAGTGTATGTGCACATGTCCTGTTATTTGGTCTTGTGCTGCAGCTGGCTTCCTCACACCCTTGTTCCATTAGTGAACCAGCTGGCGTCCCTGGAGCTCCTTGCGCTATAATCTCTCAACAGACCCATGTGCCATATGGATGCATCCAAGATCTGTCGACAAGGAAACTAGGCTTCGTGCAGTGCGCATGTGGGGCTGTGACTGGATGCTTCGCTGTGGCTGCATCATGATAGGGATACAGCCATCGTGCCACACCGCTATCTGGGACAGCACGCAGCAGTACAGGCATGTAAGATCCTCAATCCGGGCAGAATAAGTCTTGGGCTATTGTATACAGTGGACCAACAATAATTGAAAGAAGACAAATGCATGGACCGGTGCATGAACAGGTGGCATTCATTGTACATGCGCACCAACTGGTTTTCAGACAGATGTAGACATGGCTGACATTGTGTGGCGGAACAACAAGCAAGATGCATTCCCCATTTCAGAAGGAGACCCTGGAATGAAGGCCTTCCAAACTGCAGGGTTGATGTACTAGCCAGCTACAGATCTACATTTTACACGACCATAGATGCAATATCGGCCAGCAGGCATGCCAACGGCTGCGCTCCCTGTACACTGCAGCTGCCACACTGCAGCTGCCACTTTGGACTGGCCGACCTGTGCTTGAGCAGCAGTATTTGCCATGCCACAACAGCTGCTGCAAGAGAAGCAGCTGCAGCTATGGAGCCACAGACCATGCATGCTAGCGCTGCTGGCATGACCATGCCACACCTTGCAGTCTCGTGTTGCATGTCAAAACCTCAATCACTGGTGTACTACATTGCACCACAAGAAGTATCTCTAATCACAAAAGCCTAGACAAAAACCTCAACACCCCAGAGCTTATCCTGTGCTGTACACATGCGGAAATGCACACATGCATACAGAGGACACGCTCACCAGTTTTATGTACACAAGCAGTGGGCCTGCCAGCGTAGCTCTTGCACATCACAGGGCCACAGAAAATCTAATGGCGCCCCGCTGAAGCAAGCACTGGCGCTGGCCTTGGCCTTTGCCAAGCTGAAGCAGTGATACTAGTGGTACTTCTTCTTTGGGTAATGTGAGTAATGCTTCTTGGGGGGTGGCTGCTTCTTGGGCACGTAAGAGTAATGCTTCTTCGGTGGGGGTGGCTGCTTCTTGGGAATGTATATGTCATACTTCTTCGGCGGGGGTGGCTGCTTCTTGGGCACGTATACGTAATGCTTCTTTGGGGGGGGAGGTGGCGGCTTCTTGTAATCGTTACAGGAGTAGACCTTGTACTTGTCCTTGCAGTGGCCAGAGCACGAGTGCCCGTGGCAGTTGTAAATCTTGCACGAATGGCATGAGGGAAGGCCATGGTGCGTGAAAGTCAGGAGGTGGCGAGAGCCTGTCAACCCGCCCAGCTCCCCCGCAAACGCCGCCTGCACCTCCGGGCCCGCCTCGCCTGTGACAAAGGCATCAGTTGTGATGTATGGGGACATCAGTTCTCCACCTGTGTGGCTGAGTATCTCGTGGTCCTGGGATGCATGCACGGCCGGCACAGCGCCCAGCGTGGCCAGCGCGGCCAGCATGAGCATGCATATGGGGAGGGAGCGCTTAAGCTGCATCGCAATTGTGGTGCAGGCCTGCATACAAATGGTGTTGGTGAGCACAGTTTGGTATGGCGTTACAGGGACATACAGCACAGCTGCAGAGCACAGCCCCAAGAGGCTCCTAGGAAAGCAAGCATGTATTACGGCGAAAAGCACACGTGCATGCCACCAAGCCCAATCACAACCGCCCATATGGCGCGCTGCCATTAATATATAAATAAAATAATAAATATTGACCGCACTTGCACAGACAGTGCACAGGGAGTACTGGCGCAAACACCCAGTGTCCTCACCTAGCAAAACATGATGTTATCTACGTATATATACACAGAAATATGTGATGGTTGTATCAACTTAGTTGGTGCAAAGTCGTTGCAAAGTTGGCCGCAGCAGCCAGCAACGGCCATCGTGTGCTGCCAAAATGTAGCAATGTTCGTGGCCCTAGGTGATGTCTACGGCTGTGACCTCGAGCCACAGTGTACCGGGGCCACTGACGGCACTGCGGCGGCTAACACTACAATGAAGGGGAGTTATGGGTTGGTCTGCCGTGTGCTCTGGTTGCCCTAAATTTCATTGGAAGGGCTGTGTCCGAGATGGATGCATCGGCTCTAAGCTGTGTGCTGTGTGCGCAATCGGGTGTATACATGGTATGGGCCAGGCCCCAAGCGCACTTATGGCTGACCACATCCCTTTTTTTGTGTAGGGTAAGACCAACAGCAGCGTCGCGGTGCGGCCGGAGGCAATCACGGCTGGAGGCAATCACGCGCAGCGCACGCCCCATACACAGCTGTAGCGTGTAGCTTACAGAGACACGTTCAGCATGCTGAGCGCCATGCATGCCTCAATTGGGTATGCACGAGGGCGGTAAATCATGGCGAGGCGCCCAGCTATCGCAATATGCAGCTTGCAGAGATACACACGCATCACCAGATTTGGTGTGGTTGGCGCAGTGGTGGGGTGCTCTAGAGTACTAGTGCGCGTGCTCTAGAGCTCTAGAGCTCTAGTACTCGAGTACTAGTGCGCGTGTGTTACACATTGATAGATCTAGGACTCAGCAGCGCCGAGGCAACAGACCAGGCAACAAGCAAACAGACAGACCGGCCACCGTAAGCACCAAGGCCACGCGCCGCACGAGCAAATGCCAGAACGAACTAGCGCCAGCGCGAAAGCATACACTCACACACCGAGTACTAGTGCGGGTGGATGTGCGGGTGTATGCACGTGGGGTGTGATGGTTGTGCTGGTTCGTTGTGGCTTTTAAAATTTCACCTGGGTCTGTTGATGCTTGTTGCTGCCTGCATGCTGGATTCTAATCGTCTGCTTGCCTGCTGTTGCCCTCGCTGCCAAGCTCTTGCTTCGATCTCCGTGGAACACAAGTAGCACCAGTGTATGCAGCTAGCAGAACAGCCGGTAGCATAACAGCCGGCTGCGTGCTCCACAGTGATATATACAGATCAAGGTCTCAGCAGCGCGAGGCAATTGCAGTACAGCAAACTATCACATGGTATCTCGCGCGTCCGCGGAGCTCGCGCGGAGCTCGCGCGGGCAACGCGAGCAAACACTAAAATGGAAAAGAGCCATGCTAGCATGTGGCATTGCAATTTGCTTGACCTCTCATATGAGATGCAAGCTTGAACATGTCTGAGATTCTCATTGAGCATATCCGAATTCAAGGTTTCATGACGCTGCGTAACTGGCCGAAATGAGTATATGCATGTTGAAATAAAATTTCAAATAACCTATGGCAGGGCCTGATCTGCTCTTTAGAGCCTGAGCAGTGGGTGCTTGTCACAATTGCAGCGCAACTCTGTTGGCAGGGAACCAATTCATCCCTGCTCAAGATTATGAACATTGTGGTGACATTGTGGCTGCTTAGATAGGATTATCATGGTAATAAAGCAGTGGCTGTTATGGAAACAGATAGAAATGGGATCTGGATTCTAATCCATACAATCCAGAGGCCAGATCCCTCCAATTGGTGCATTGTTCACTCAGCACTGTCATGTCATAGCATACTGCATGTGATACTGCATTCACAGCTAGCAAAGCTGCCAGCTTCCGGCAACGTTGTGTATTGTATTGTTAACACAATACTTGATTAAACATGCATTGGCAACACAATACTTGATTAAACATACATTGATATATGGTGTGCACAGAGATATACTACAGAGACATATATTACAAAGCATCATAGCTATGGTCCTTGCACCAGCTCGACATTCAAACAGGCCACTAGTACTGGCACTCGTCGCCAAATTGTTAACCTTCGACCGCGGATCGCGGCAAACGCGGTGTGTTACAACGTGATACATCAAGGACTGAGCAGCACCGATGCAACAAAGCAGTCAACAGGCAAGCAAACAAACAAATCATCACAAGCCCCAAGGCAACTCTCCGCACGAGCAAATGCTAGAGCAAATGCTAGATCAGATGCGGTGTACATGTGCAGCATGCAGCAGGGCATACATTCGAAGCATGCGTCGCCAACATCCATTAATATTGCTTCCAGCACACGTGCACGATCAGTACATGTGCGTCCCCACAGACCTGCCGAGTGCTGGATACGCACACACTTTTGTGTGCACCAAGCCGGCAAGTGGAAAAGGTAAGTTCAAACGGGATCCAGATGATTGCAGGCCTATAGCTAGGGATGCCCTAGAGATCTGCGCATGCTGTGCATCATATGGCCGTGCTTGTTGCGCACGGCGACTCGCGCCGGTGCATGACTTCTCATCAATTGCATACTACTCGTCAATTGCATACTAGGAGATGGCGATTGGTGGCACAGGCCCCGGGGCACAGGTGCACCCACCGGCGTATATATATGTGCCTGACTTCTCCATGGGCCCGTGATCATGTTGCACAGTACACGTGTGCGCACCCACACTTTCCGTACATGGTATGCTTGTTGCATACGTTGTTAATGGACGAAATGATATTGATGGTGCGCGCCGTCCACAGACAGCAACATGCGTACGTCTGCTAGCTGGTCGTGGCACACAGGCACCGGGAACTCGATACACAAGCGTCACCTTCTGATCATGAGCGAACCGCTGCAGCTGGACGCGACACATGTGAAGAGTGCAGAAATTGTAAGGAAGAACACAGTGCAGCAGGGAATGGAATGCGCACTTGTCGAGCTCCAGAACTTGGGTCCCACGTGAGGAGATCTCGATGGACGACTATGGAATCGCACCGGAAGCGCTCCGATTTATATTGCGCTCGGCCGCGCGGGAGTCAAGCCGAGACGATTGAGTGTAAACAGCTTATCTGCAAGACGAATCCCTGGCGGCTACCGCAGCCCCATGGCTAGGGGGCGGGCTCACCGCCGCGGCGACCGCGGGAACAAGCCGACTGTGCCAATTGCACGCTCGAGCTTGCAGCGTATACGTATGCATAGCCCTGGCCATGAGCACACCGCCAGCCGCATTGCTTTTTGCTGGTGTCTACTTTCGGGGGTTTTGGCCGTCTACTTTCCTTCCGTTGCCCTCGCTGCCGGGCTATTGCGTTCATCTCCGTGTAACACCGCCAGCCGCCATGGCCATGGCACGCGGTCTGCGTCCTAATAGCTCGTATCTCTTGACACGCTGGGATTGGAACCGCGTCCATGCCTGCAGCCGCGCAGGCCATCCTGAGGCTGAAAATTTGCCAGTGTCCACTCAGCTCATCATCAAGTGTTCGATATTATTATCAATATTATCATGACAGGCTGCACATGCATCATGATGGTCTCGGTGCAGCTGGCTGGATGCACACTATTATGATCATAGTGCGACATGATAGTACGCACACACGTGCACATATATATACGCAAGTGCGCAGTGCCTGGCGGGCTCTCTATTGAACCTGGCCTGAATATAAATGAGCATCACGGGCAAGTTGCTGGTGACTAATATGCCACAAGCACATGTCTGTTTATGTCTGTGTATGCAGCTGTACATGTATCCCACTGGCAATTACTCTGGGTACGGCCGTGTACATGTGGGTGACCAGAACTGGGCAGCGACCCAAGCTGGAAAGAACGAAAGATTGCGTCTCCATCTGGATAGCTTGTGCTGCCAAAGCATGGTCACAGTGGTCATCATGACCATGCTGCCACCAAGGTGGCATGTGCTAGCTACAGATACAGCAAGCTTGAGTTGCCAGTGTGTTACACTGTGATAGAGTTGCCAGTGCTTTACACTGTGATAGAGCGACTCACCGAGCCGTCAACAGGCAAGGGACAAACCATCACAAGCTTCAAGGACTGGCCACTTTCCGCACAAGCAAATGCTAGAACGGCCCAGCTGCAGCGCCGGCATGAAAGTACGCACACACACAGTTGCCAGTGTGTTACAAAGAGATGGAAGCTTGGTATGTTGCCTCGGCGCTGCTGAGTCCAAGATCTATCACTGTGTAACACAAAGATGGAAGCAGGCTTTCATCTCCGCTGCCGGGCTCTTGCAAGAGCCCGGCAGCGACGGCAACAGCAGGAAAGCAGACGGCCAACACCCCCCAGAAGGCAGACAGCAACAAGCAGCAACTGTCTCAGGCAAAACATCAAAACGAAAGACACAACCAACACAACCACACCCACGCATCCACTCACACGCGCACTCCCGAACCCCACCACCGCGGCACCCACGCCACAGCCGCACACAGCAACCACCAGCCACACCGCGTACTATCGCCCACGCCATGGCAGCAAACCCGGCCACCACCGACCCCCCAAGAGCAGCACCCCCACCACAGCTGGCCCCACTCGAGCACTCCACCACAGGCCCCCCGCCCCTGAGAGCCCGGGGGCGCACGCCCCCCGCAGCGCATGGCGTACCAGCCCTCCACCTCCGGCTGCCTGGCAGGGGCCTGGCAGGGGCCTGGCAGGGGCCTGGCAGGGGCCTGAGGGCGTGACACATGTGAACAGTGCAAAAAATGTAAGGAAGAACACAGTGCAGCAGGGAATGGAATGCGCACTTGTCGAGGTCCAGAACTTGGGTCCCACATGTCGATATCTCGATGTACGACTATGGAATCGCACAGGAAGCGCTCCGATTTATATTGTGCTCTGCCGCGCGGGAGTCAAGCCAGGACGATTGAGTGTAAACAGCTCATCTGCAAGACGAATCCATGGCGGCTACCGCAGGCCCAGGGGGCGGGCTCACCGCCGCGGCGACCGCGGGAACAAGCCGACTGTGCCAATTGCACGCTCGAGCTTGCAGCGTATACGTATGCATAGCCCTGGCCATGATCAAACCGCCGGCCGCAATGGCCATGGCACGCGTTTTGCGTCCTAATTGCTCGTATCTCTTTACAAGCTGGGATTGGAACCGCGTCCATGCCTGCAGCCGCGCAGGCCATCCTGAGGCTGAAAATTTGCCAGTGTCCACTGTGGCTTTCTGCCACATTCGGGGTTAGAGAGCGTGCCAAAAGCACAGAAACACTCCATGAGATGGCTGCCATGTCGCCCACCTGCCAGCCACAACCGGCAGCAAAAACGGTTGCCTTGCTATTGTGAAAGTCCTTGTTTCTGGTTCCACTGTGGTTGGTGTTGGCTGCTGCTCAAACGGACGCCTGAAAACGCCTGATTTCTCACACTTGCCACCAAGTCAACTGCTGATGCTACGGAAACGCACACAAACCACCCGCAACCTGTCAAACTATCACCTGCACACCTCCCCGGGCTGTCATTTTTGGAGGTGGCCATTTCTTCTGCCCTGCCTGTGGCCGCCCTCCATAATGCTTAGTTAGCTTTTTCTTAATGCATCCAGCGCGGTTGCAGCTCCGATGCCCCATTCCTCCAAATTCAGGTCAATCACCAAACTGCTTCGCGGTTGCTGAAGCGTTTGTGTTCGGCCAAGTCACAGGCTTGTTGTTTCAACTTCAGTAATATCATGCAAATGTTTGTGTTAAAATTTGAGCGAGTGATCACCATAAACGAGTTCAATGTACGGCTCTTTGCTGCCGTGCGCAGTTGCAACGCGTGGCGTGATGCATGCCGACGCTGGCGCGCACCACTCCGCAACCCCGATTGTGACGCAATCCCACTGTCCACTCAGCTGATCATCAAGTGTTCGATATTATTATCAATATTATCTTGACAGGCTGCACATGCATCATGATGGTCTCGGTGCAGATGGCTGGATGCACACTATTATGATCATAGTGTGACATGATAGTACGCACACACGTGTTACACGGAGATGAACGCAATAGCCCGGCAGCGAGGGCAACGGAAGGAAAGTAGACGGCCAAAACCCCCGAAAGTAGACACCAGCAAAAAGCAATCACTCTCCCAGGCGAAAAAGCCACAACGAACCGACACAGCCGACACAACCACACCCACGCACCCACACGCATGCGCACTCCCGCACCCCTCCACGACGGCACCCGCGCCACAACCGCGCACAGCAACAACCACCACCGCACTACTGCCCACCCCAGCAAAACCAGCCACCACCGACCCCCCTACAGCAGCACCCCCACTCCATCCTGCCCCACTGGAGCATTCCATCACGGGCCCCCCGCACATGAGAGCCCGGGGGCGCACGCCCCCCACAGTGCAAGGCGTACCAGCCCTCCCCCTCCGGCCGCCCGACAGGGGCCTCAGGGCGGGGCGCGAAGAACACTAGCGGCGCCGCATCACTCCCCCCACGGTGGCTCGCGGGAAGGTTCGGCGGGCCAACACGACCAGACGCGGGGCCGGCCTGCGCTGCTGCAGCCGCGGCACCCGGTCCAGCAAGGCGGCCAGCGGCCGCCTACAGCACGTCCGACGGGACATCGTGGCCAGGCACCACCGCCCTGCCCGCCAGCCGCATACGCAGCGGAGCCGCAGCGAGGACCTGGCGCGTCACACCACGGCACAGAGTGGTGGAGAGTTCGCACATGGCATTCTGCAAGAACGCTCGCCTGGACACGGCCCCCGAAGCCGCAGCAAAGTCAGCGATCTTATTCAGGAAGGCGAACGCACCCGTGCCCACACGGCCAAACGTCTCATGCGACAGGGACACGAGGCGACATGCGCCTGTGCCGGAGCGGCCGTACTTGTCCCGCTTCCGGTCGTCCATCAGCTGGGCGGCAGCGCCTGGCGTGTTTGCCGCGGCGACGACCCGGGAGGGGGCCACCGGACAGGTCACGCACACATCGGCCACAACGGTGTCGCAGGGCAACATCACAAGCAGATCACCCCGTTCCGGGTCGCGCTGCGAGCGGGGGGGTAGCGGCCGGGCGCAAGCCGCGGCCGCGCGGCCCCGTCGACCCTCGGGCAGGCGTCGCGGCGGACTAGTGGCCACCGGGCCCACCTGTGGCAGGTGCTCACACCGCACCGCGCACTCGCCGGCCGGGGCGGCCGCCTTCACGGCCACTGCGGCGGCGGCGGCAGCTGCCGCGCCGAGCTCTCGCGCGCCCTTGTAACCGACAGCCGCCTCGCCGGGGACGTCTACGTCCATGGCGCCTGCCGTGTCGGCCGCGGCAGCCTTGACCTCGGACGAGGCAACAACGGCTGAGATGGCAGCAGCGACGAGTGCAGCCGCGGCGGCTGGTCCCTCTGAGGTGCCGTCCGCCGTAGCGGCGTCGCCGAGCGGGGCAGCGTTGTCCGCCGGTCCGGAGGGGCGCAAGGGGGCAGGCGGGGAATGCGCCAGCGTCAGGGTGCCACATGGGGTGGAAGGCACGGCCGAGGCGCTGGGGGCCGGGGTGGGTGGAGTGAGCGCACCAGCGGCAGCACAGCTGGCAGGCTCACAGGAGGGGCCGGGCGGCTGTGCGGGCGGCCGTGCGCCCGGCACATCCGGGTACTGCGGGAGGCTCTTGATGTTGGGCTCAAGAGACGTGGAGATGCCCGCCCGCATGATGAAGCGGCGCCATGCCTGCGTGATCGCATCATGGCGGGCGACCACCGTGCGCCACACCGCATTGCACACCAGGGCATGCGAACCATCAGCAGGCGATGCCCGGCCGCACACGCAGTCGCCGTCCGCCTCTGGGCCGGTGAACAGTGACTCACCTAGGCGCAAGCGCACATTCACGCGGAACTCTGTGGCAGTCAGCTCAGTCGCACCGGGCCTGGCTTTCAGGAAAGCTGAGGCCATCGAGCCTGCGCAACTATGCAAGCGCGCCTTGCTGGTAAGGCTGTGTTCGCGTGTTGCTGACGACGGGCTGCGTGTCCCTTGATCCAGCGCTGCAAGCAGCGCAGCCGCCCGGGCGTCAGAGTCGGCCCGGCCGACTGCACACACGTGCACACATCCGCAAGTGCGCAGTGCCTGGCAAGCTCTCTAATGAACCCGACCTGAATATTGATGAGCATCACGGGCAAATTGCCGGTGACTAATATGCCACAAGCACATGTCTGTTTATATCTTTGTATGCAGCTGTACATGTATCCCACGGGCAATTACTCTGGGTACGGCTGTGTACATGTGGGTGACCAGAACTGGGCAGCGACCCAAGCTGGAAAGAACGAAAGATTGCGTCTCCATCTGGATAGCTTGTGCTGCCAAAGCATGGTCACAGTGGTCATCATGACCATGCTGCCACCAAGGTGGCATGTGCTAGCTATAGATACAGCAAGCTTGAGTTGCCAGTGTGTTACACTGTGATAGAGTTGCCAGTGCTTTACACTGTGATAGAGCGACTCACCGACTCGCCGAGGCAACAGAGCTGTCAACAGGCAAGGGACAAACCATCACAAGCTTCAATGACTGGCCACTTTCCGCACAAGCAAATGCTAGAACGGCCCAGCTGCAGCGCCGGCATGAAAGTACGCACACACACAGTTGCCAGTGTGTTACAAAGAGATGGAAGCCTGGTATGTTGTCTCGGCACTGCTGAGTCCTAGATCTATCACTGTGTAACACAGTGATAGATCTAGGACTCAGCAGCACCGAGGCAGCAGACCAGGCAGCAAGCAGACAGACCGGCCACCGCAAGCACCAAGGCCACGCGCCGCACGAGCAAATGCCAGAACGAACTAACGCCAGCGCGAAAGCAGACATGCACACACCACGCAGTACCACGCAGGCCACGCGCACATTAAACACACAGTCAGCACGCGCCGGGCCCACAAGCGGTCGTCGACTCGACACTAGCAGTCTGCACGGGCGTTTCAGCGCGCGCTACGGTCATGTCCGAGGCCGCGAGGCACCGGTCTCAGGAGCCGTAGCCTCAGCCAGCCCGGCAGCCCGAGTGGTGTCCGGGGAGGGGCGCAGAGGAGAAACGGCGGACGTGCGCTGGGAGGAGGGAAGAGGGAGGGAGGGATAGTGTGCCGGGGGGGGGGGGGGCCTGCAGGGCGAAATGGGTGGAGGGTGGGGGCTCGCGGGGCGAGATGGGCGGAGGGGGGGGGGGGGGGGGGGGCGACGCAAGCCTATGCGGGATGGCCTGTCAGCGCCGGCAGGCCTTCTGAGGGGACAGGAAGGCCCGGCAGCAGCGCCCGTCCGACCAGTCTAGCACGGAGGGGCGCGGCCGCACGGGCTTGGCGCGCCAGCGCGCGGCACAATGTTGTAGGCAGGTCGCGCATGGCATTGAGCAGGAAAGTACGCTTTGACACCGCGCCGTGTCCCGCGGCTACCTCCGCGACCTTCTGGAGGAAGCGGTACGTGTCCCGTCCAACCCTGCTGTACGTCTCATGTACGAGCGGGATGAACTGGGCGGCACCTGTGACGGCGCCATATTTGTCGCGCTTTTGCCGTTTGCCCTTCTCGGCGGTCGCGCCAGCCTCACGTGACGCACCGCGCACATGCGACCTGGCAAGCGGGCGCATCACCTTCACGTCCAGTAGCGCCATGCGCATGGTGAGGAATGCCAAGAGGTCGCCGCGCTGTGGAGGCCGCTGCGATCGGGGCAGCGGGGGTGTGGGAGGGGGCGCTGCCTCTCGGTCATGGGCGGGGGGCGCGTCGCGTGTCGGGGCGTGGGCCGCGGCGGGGGGGGCGGTAGCGGCAGTAAGGGTACGGGAGGCCGGAGCCGGGGCTTGGGTGCCATGAGGGGTGTGGGGCACGTCTGACGCCGGGGGGGCCTGCGAGAGATGGGGTGGGGGCGGGACCGGCGGGGCATCGGCTGGGGGGTCCGGTGGCGGCGGCGGCGGCGGTGGCGGCGGCCGGTCTTGCTGCCACGGCGCGGCCGGTGCACTCGCAGACGGCGCAGCCGGCGGGCGCGTAAAGTCCGCCGGCGGCGCGGCTGGTGGCGACTGCCGGCTGCCGCGGAGGGGGAGCACGCGTATGCCCCCGGGGAGCTTGCCAACGTGCGGCTCAAGCGATGAAGAGAGCGACGCGCGCATGAGCACCCGCCTCCAAGCCACGGTGATGAGGTCGTGCTTTAGGACTGAAGTTGCCCATAGCTGTCCGCATATGACACTGTGCGTACCGGACGCAGCCACGCGGCCGCAGGGGTAGGCCTCATCCGACTCCAGGACGGGTAGCAGCGGCTCACCCAGCCGCAGCAGGCAGTGAGGAACGCCGAGGCCAGCGAGCCAGAGCAGCTGAGGAGGCGAGCGAGATCAGCGCACGCCGTCTCCGCCGATTGGGGATTCGGACTGTGCTTCAGGGTCTCGAGATGGTCGCGCGTGGCGGTCCAGCGCGCGTCGGCCCCGCCCGGCCGAGCGCGCTCTGGAGCTGCGTCATGCGCGGCATCGAGCCAGCGTCAGACGTTCAGGCGTCGGCTGGGGTCGGGCTGTCTGAGATTCCCTGCCCGGCCGGCCATGCCTTCCGGAAGCGTGCGAGGCGGGTCTGGTGCTGGACCGCGGCGTCGCCGCGGAATGGCTTGCCGCCGTCGATGCCGTCCGCGAGCACCGCGTGCGCAACTGCTGCCGACGCGAGGCGCGCGGCGTCAGCAACGTCGGGTGTGTAGTGTCGCAGACCCATGCCGCCATGTCTATGAGGGAGCAAGGCCTGCTCACGCTGTAGGTCGGTGAGCTGTTGCGTTTCGATGATCCGGCACATGGCGTATATGCTGGCGTTTTCGACGCCCATGAGCGGCTATTCGAGGTGGGCCCAGTCGGTAGTGCGCAGCAGGTTTGCTTCGCGATGTTGCAGGCACTAAAAGATTACAGCCCACCGTTTCTGGGCCGCCAGCGGGAGGCCTGCCCGCTTTTGCATCAGCTAGACGGTGCGTTTGCATCTACGGCGCACATATGCCTCCACATAGGCAGGGGTGCCCAGTGGCGCACCACATGCGACCATGCCGTCAGTGGCGACCGTGGCGCCTAGGCAGGCGGCTGCGCGCGAGGCCTTGGCGGTATCGGTGCAGTGACCGAGCGTCTTCTGCTTGTTGCACTGGTGACGGGATTGCACAAATTGACCCATGGCGACCACTTGCTCGATCGTGGCCTGCACCGTAAGGTCATCGTGGCACGCGATGACTAATGTGTCAGGGGCCGCTTCTTGCGCCGCTAATAGCGTGTGCCGGAACGCGATGGCAAAGTAGAGGGGGCCGAGGGGGTCGCCTTGCTTCACGCCAGATGCACTCCACAAAACCGCGTTGGACCCGTCTTGCTGACGTGCCAGCAGCGGCGATGGCGCTCCATACGCCATGCGTGCGAATGCGGCCAGGGCGGGGAGTTGCGCGTCAATCTCCGTGATGATGGTCTCGCGGTCAATCAGGTTGAACGCGTTCTCACTCGAGATTGAGCTGCACTGTGACCGTCTCCGCATCTGAGAAGTCCGGGGCCAGCGCGTGGCTCGGAATCTCAGGGCCGCCGCAAACACCGACCCCAATCTGGTGCGGGGCAAGCAGGCCCGGCGCTTCTGGGACGCACGCCAGCGCGCAGATACCGGCGAGGCGCATGAATACTTCGCCGATAGCGATCGGGCGAACGCCGCCGTTCGGTTTGGCGATGGCGATCAGGCGGCTAGCGAGCAGCAGGTCGGAGTGGGGGATGGTGCCCGACAGCAGGAGGTTGACGAAGCGGCGCATGGCCTTGCCCGTGTGCTCTTTATACAGCCCGGCGCTGCGGACGTGCTCGTATGTCCACCCGCTGGGGCCGGCTGCTGAGCCCTGTGTGAGGTTCTGCAGGATGGCCTCAAACCGCGCCACTGAGAGTTCCGCTGAGCGGCTGCCGCCTGAGGTAGGCTGCGCTGCGCGCTTTGGAGGGGGCGCGGGGGGGTGGCAGCGCTCGCAAGCGTGGGAGTGAGTTCTGGTCGATGGGAACGATGGGGCTGCTGTCCAAGCAGCGCGCAGCGCGGCCAACATTGCCGTTGCATGCATGTCGGTGCATGCGCCCTGCCATTGCGATGTCCGCCACAACTTTTGTGCGAGTGCGGCCGGGGTTGCTGTGTTCAGTGGTGTCAAGCAACATCTGCTCCATGGTCCGCTTCCGGATCGCGCGCACGCGGGCATTGACTCGCCTGGCGCGCCCCCTGCTTGCGCCAGTGTTGCCGAGGGCCTGGCTGGGCAGCAGGAGTAGGAGCCTAAGCTCTGTCTCTACACTGGGCCGGTGACCGCGCTCGGCCGCATCGGCGACACGTTCCAGCGCTGTGGCCACAACGTCGGCGCAGCTGGATCTGCATTCGTTCGGCACACCCTGAGGGATCCGCACGTCCAGGTAGGGGGCCTCCAGTGATGGCGGCGCGTCTAAGGCTGGCTTTGGATCCACCTGGGTGTCGCTGACGAGGTCTGCTTCCGTCAGATCGCACATGTGGGAGTCAATCCGTGGGCCAGCGTAAATGGTGGCGCGGGAAACGTTTGGGAGGACGGCGCGCTGGCTGGGGGGGAGGCGGGGCGCTTGGGAGGGTCGGGGGGGAGTGGCATGGCGGCGATCTATCACTGTGTAACACAGAGATGGAAGCATGCTTTCATCTCCGCTGCCGGGCTCTTGCAAGAGCCCGGCAGCGACGGCAACAGCAGGAAAGCAGACGGCCAACACCCCCCAGAAGGCAGACAGCAACAAGCAGCAACTGTCTCAGGCAAAACGTCGAAACGAAACGACACAACCAACACAACCACACCCACGCATCCACTCACACGCGCACTCCCGAACCCCACCACCGCGGCACCCACGCCACAGCCGCACACAGCAACCACCAGCCACACCATGTACTACCGCCCACGCCATGGCAGCAAACTCGGCCACCACCGGCCCCCCAAGAGCAGCACCCCCACCACAGCCGGCCCCACTCGAGCACTCCACCACAGGCCCCCCGCCCATGAGAGCCCGGGGGCGCACGCCCCCCGCAGCGCATGGCGTACCAGCCCTCCTCCTCCGGCTGCCTGGCAGGGGCCTGAGGGCGGGGCGCGAAGGGCCCTGGCGGCGCCGCATTGCTCTCCCCGAGGCATCGCACGGCCACCTGCCTGAAGGCATGGCGGGCCAGCACGGCAGTTGCCAGTGTGTAGAATACTGGCAAGCTGGCATGGTATGAGTGCAAGTCTGATGTTCTGGCCATGTGCACGTGGGCGCTATTGTCAGCCAGCAGTGTACTTCGGGCTGGTCCCCAATTGCACACAGTGGCGAGCCCCAGCTCCAGCCTCCCCCAACCCCACTGCCGCTACCGCCCCCCGCCGCGGCCCAAACCCCGACGCGCGACGCGCCCCCCGCCCCTTAAAAGGAGGCAGCGCTTCCTCCCGCACCCCCGCCGCTTCGATCGCAGCGGCCTCCGCAGCGCGGCGACCTTTTTGGCATTCCTCACCACGCGCATGGCGCTGCTAAACGTGAAGGTGATGCACCCGCTTGCCAGGTCGCATGTGCGCGGTGCGTCACGTGAGGCTGGCGCGACCGCTGAGAAGGGCGAACGGCAAAAGCGCGACAAATATGGCGCCATAACAGGTGCCGCCCAGTTCATCCCGCTCGTGCATGTGACGTACGGCAGGGTTGGACGGGACGCGTACCGCTTCCTCCAGACGGTCGCGGAGGTAGCCGCAGGACACGGCTCGGTGTCAAAACGTACTTTCCTGCTCAATGCCATGCGCGACCTGTCCACAACATTATGCCGCGCGCTGGCGCGCCAAGCCCGCGCGGCCGCGCCCCTCCGTGCTAGACTGGTCGGACGAACGCTAACTGCTGCCGGGCCTTCCTGTCCCCACAGACGGCCTGCCGGCGCTGACAGGCCATCGCGAATAGGCTTGCGTCGCGCCTCCCCCCGCCCCCCCTCCACCCATCCCGCTCCGGCACTGGCTCGTTTCGCTTTGTGTCCCTGTCGCATGAGACGTTTGGCCTTGTGTGCACGGGGGCGCTCGCCTTCCTAAATAAGATCGCTAACTTCGCTACGGCTTTGGGGGCCGTGTCCAGGCAAGCGTTCTTGCAGAATGCTCTGTGCGAACTCTCCACCACTCTGTGCCGTGGTGTGACGCGCCAGGTCCTCGCTGCGGCTCCGCTGCGCATGCGGCTGGCGGGCCGGGCGGTGGTGCCTGGCCACGCTGTCCCGTCGGACGTGCTATAGGCAGCCGCTAGCCGCCTTGATGGACCGGGTGCCGCGGTTGCAGCGGCGCAAGCCGGCCCCGCGTCTGGTCGTGCTGGCCCGCCCTGCCTTCCCATGAGCTGCCGCGGGGAGAGCGATGCGGCGCCGCCAGTGCCCTTCGCGCCCCACTTTCAGGCCCCTGCCGGGAGGCCGGAGGGGGAGGGCTGGTACGCCCTGCACTGTGGGGGGCTTGAGCCCCCGGGCTCTCATGTGCGGGGGGCTTGTGATGGAGTGCTCGAGTGGGGGCCGGCTGGAGTGGGGGAGCTGCTGTTGGGGGGTCGGTGGTGGCCGGTTTTGCTGGGGTGGGCGGTAGTGCACAGTTTGGCAGGTGGTTGCTGTGTGAGGCTGTGGCGCGGGTGCCGTGGTGGTGGGGTGCGGGAGTGCGCATGCGTGTGGATGCGTGGGTGTGGTTGTGTCGGCTGTGTCGGTTTGTTGTGGCTTTTCACCCAAGACATTTGCTGCTTGTTGTTGTTGTCTGCTTTCGGGGGTTGTGGCCGTTTGCTTTCCTGCTGTTGCCCTCGCTGCTGGGCTATTGCGTTCATCTCCGTGTAACACAGCAACGTTTGGTGTATGTTCAGTGAAGGTGTGTTGCTGTACGACCAGCAATGAATGTTCATGACATTCATAACTGGCACAGAAAGATACACTCACACTCTATGCTCATCCAAAGGTACCTGTACAAGTGTCCAGTGGTTTGAATGTTTGTGATATGTAGCCCAAATTCAGTTGTTGTGCTGACATCACATACGCCAAACATCTAACGGACCGTATTGTCAATACATTCATGCACATCAGACGGACATTCATGGGAAACATCACATCCATAGCACTGCATATAATATTGAACACTGGTGAATGCTTCATGAATGCCCCCCTTTTCATCCATAAACTCATTCAGTTGACATACAGATGTATGTTTGTCGTTCATTCCCTCACAAACGTGCATCCATGTGACACTCTGGGTTTACCAATGGTTCACAACCCATTTTTGCTGGTGACGTGTTGAGTAGCATTAGTGGCCCCAAGTCGAGGACGCCCTGATGGGACATTGGCCGGCGCCATCTGTACCAGGCACATAGTGATCATCAGGGACTTACCGGCCATATTTAAGAGCGTCGTAACAGGCTTAATCGCGCCGCCAAGCATGGCAGTTGTCATCATGATGCGCCTGCCAGGTTTTCCTGTTTGTTTGTCAGTCAGCTCAGCCACCAGGACCTGTGTGTTACACAGTGACAGATCTAGGACCCAGCAGCGCCGAGGCAACAGACCAGAACCAAGCAACACGCAAACAGACAGACAGGCCACCGCAAGCACCAAGGCTACCCTCCGCACAAGCCACCAGGGCTCTGTGTGCCGCGTGGTGCGCAGGCCTGGCCTAGCCCGACCGTGCCAGTTTGACAAAGCGAAATTGTTTCCGCGACTTTTTTCACACCGTATCTGTCAAATCGGTGCCAGGTATGGGCAACGTAGACGATCTGGCAGACCTGGGAGACGATCCATGCTTCCATGTGGCTACAGGTATCCACATCTCTTCAAGGGTTTAAGGCAAGCCAGTGCAACAGCCATAGCTCACGTCCCGACTCCCAGCCCGTAAACTAAGGAAAACAGTTCAGCTATGTGCTATTAACAGCATCGGCGTCCTAGTATCTGGAAACAACCGCTTGCTCAATACATGTGCTGTCTTAGCACTCGCTGATGATCATTCAGCTGACCAAACATCAATCTATGTACAACGTTTGGAAGCTAAGAGGCGACAGATCTACGTGTTTGGGACGTACACGGGTCTCTTAGCTTTCTGGAGCCGTGCGATGTAGACGCCGGGGCCGTGAGAGTGCACAGCATGGAGCACCCCAAGCAGCCGCAGTGGCTGCAAGAGATGCCCGAGCCTGTGCTCATCAATGTACTCAACTTCCTAGATTTATCAGATCATGCGGCGCTGGCATGCACCTGCAGACGGCTCTTGCAGTTAGTGCACCGCGACACGCAGACAGGCGCTGCCTTAGTCGCGCGCTGCTTCCCGACCCACGACCCAACCTGCGACAGCACACGACGACGTGAAGAAGCCCGCATACGATATGTCCGTTTTCGAGACGTGCTGCGGGTGGCTTCGTCCCCGCTGGCGCGGCTCGTGTCCGACTGCCGCTCCATGCAGTGGGCGTGCCGAGCGCACCTTTTCAGGGCGATTTTTCAGCCTTGCAAACCGACGCAGGATCCAGCAGCGCAGCTATACTGTCATCAGGACCTTGACCCTGCGACCTGCTTGCCGTGGCCACTGGAGGGCAGGGAATGGAGGCTCAGCCCAGACTTGTGCGAGCCTGACCTGAGCTACCAGGGCGATGGCCCGCCTCCGCCGCGATACAGGTACGCTCAAATCCTCATTACATATGTATAGCGCAGCATTACCGGGTAAAGTGCATGCTTGGGCCGCTTGATCAACGGCACCTGTCAGATCTGACTCCACCTTCTCGGTACCTGCCATATGCGCGCGATAACCGATGAGTCCAAGCCCTACCTGGTTTCGGTTTTCCGGAATTGCCATGAGTTCTTTCCTCTGTGTTCTGCCACCTGGTGGAACATGTTTCTGTAACGTTTCTGACGCTTTCGGTTCACTGGATTGGACCATTCCATGCCTTGGCCTATCCTACAGCTAAGATTCTTTATGCTTTTGTATGTGTCCTGAACCTTCGTTCCTGCAGGTCTCCGGCACATATGTGCGACAACACGCACTCACAACCGTTGCAGCCCACCTCACAGCAAAGCACACAGCACGCAGCACAACACAAGACAGCTACCGCAGCGCAGTACTTTGCAAAGCCCGCCAGCGCTGGTGCCGCGACCGCCCCCCCGCAAGCAGGCAACTCCAGTGGCCCGCAGCAGAGCGCACAGCCTCCTGCCGGGCGGCTGTCTGCACAGCCGGCTGCGACGGTTCTGCAGCCGCTCTTCTGCACGAGCACGCCACAGGGCCTCATCCTGCGGTTCCTGCTGCCGCGCGAACGCCGCTGCATCCAGCTCGGCCATGCATGGCACTTCACCCTCGAGGCCCTGCCGACCGCCGCCTCCCGGCCGCGGAGCCAGCGGCCAGCCGGCCGTCACCATGATCCTGCTCAGGTATCCGGCGAAGATAAGACATCCCCAGGTGCCGCTTCACCTGCTGCGTACCTTCCTCTTTGACTGCACTTGTTGCTGGGTCCTTGTAAATGTGATTGTAAGTGTAATTTGAACTACTTGCCGTGGCCGTTGAGTTCTGCGGCGAATGGGGACACAGGAGGCGTGCTAGTACCATCACGCGACGCGATGTTAGGATTCCATGCATTGGTGTGTCAGCCATTCAGAAGTCAGCAGTGGCCGCGGCACAGCGGTGTGCCGCGGCACCATATGCTCAGCACTCCACAGTGTTGTAACATTTTGATCTGTCAATATTTCACATTAACCTGTCCTGTTCCCGGCCGAGTAGGTGACCTTCCAGGTGTCTCGCCAGCAGAGCGGCCAATCCATCTGCTTACGCAGCCGGCTTGCAAGAAGCTGCCGTCTGCGCTGGCGAGAATGATGCATGAGCATCGCACCGGCCTCTCCATCCACACCATGCCGCGCAATGGTGCGCCCCCATGCCCTGGAACCTGCCAGTGTCTGCCCTTTGTATACTGAAAACTTTTGAAGTGCTCGGCAGGGCCCTCAGCAGGGACTGCTGCAGGGCGCCCCCTGCTGCTCAGCGGCAGACAGCCATCGTGTACCCGCGTGCCGCGAGCATGAGCACGTGGCTAGCAGTCAATGCCCACACACTCGGGCTAACATGGAACGCGTCGTTCCAACGCCTGTCCCAGTCGAGCGCTTGCAGTTCCCGGAGTTTTATCCACGCGAAATGTGAAGTCTTGTACACGAGGCTTGCGCTGTGGCTCAACTTGTGAGCTGCACGCAACATTTTTGTGGAGCTCTGAACGCAGCAAACACAGGGAGCATGAAAGTAGGGAAGCAGTGATCGCTTGCGGGACCAAATGGAAGCCCGCTCTGCAGAGCAGAATAGTAATAACTACGGACGTACCATGTCAGTACGGTGTCCACATGTGTGAGGCAGGGCTGTGCAGCTTTCAAACGCATCGGGGTCCGAACCGCCTGCGTCGTTGAATCCTCGTTGAATCCTCGTAAAGTTTGGGCAGACCTGTAACCTCACTACTAGTATAGACTTGAAGTTATTCACCGACGGCACCGGCGTATGCAGGTCCAACAGAGAAGGTGTACGTCGACTTCTTCATGCATTACCAGCACCTGCTGGCATGCATGCAGCCTCCAGACCCGCTTGCCGAGGCCGGCGTGTCGTGCGACTGGGTTGCAGACCGCTACCTGCACCACTCCTCTCGAGCCAAGCGGCAACCGCCGCCGCCGCAGCAGTTGGCACCCAGCGGTGAAGAGGTCCATGTGTCGCCTGCGGAAGCAGGGGGATGTGATGAGGGAGGGGGGGCTGAAGTGGGGGGACCTCCGGAGCAGCCCCAGGTGCTCGGGGGCAGCGGGGTGCCGGGGAGCCGCACAGAGATCGACCGCGATTTAGTGTTTGTTGTACCCAATAGCTCGTCCGCGGAGGAGGGGGCCGGTGCGGGTGCGGCAGCGGAACATGCGGCTGCAGGTGATGCCAGCGCGGCTGGTGCGGGGGGTGGTGTGTGGGCTGGGGCGGCTGCGCCAGATGACTGGGATCCGACCGGTGTCGGGGCTGGGGAGGCCGCTGGGATGCACAGGGTAGAAGATGCGCGGCAGTGTGGGCGTGCTGCGCGCTTTCAGGGAAATGAGGGGACGGAGCATCGTGGTCCCGGCAGGGATGGGGGGGGTGCTGCAGCGGCGTCATGTGGAAGTGGGGGAGGCAGCACGCGGCCCCTGCCGCGGCAGGGATGTAAGGCAGACCTGGATGCGGCTGGCCGGGCGCATGTGCTGTGCCAGGCTGGCAGTGGCGGAAGCAGCGATGGGGCTGCGCAGGCAGGCGCGGGCGGGTGGGCTGGTGCTGGTCACAGCATGCCTAGCACGCAGCAGCAGGGTGGGTGTGCAGTTGCAGGAGGTGGGTGCAGGCCGGGTGGAGGTGGCAGAAGGATCCGCACGGAGGCTTCGTGGCGGGCAGAGGAGGCTGCGGCGTCACAGCGGGCACGGGGGGAACGGATGGGGAAGCTGGAGCGGATGAGCAACGAGCAGGCGAGCCGCGCGATGGCAGCATACCTACGGCAGCAGATGTGGCTCGGGTGCTACATCGAACCGCCGATGGTCGGCGGCGACGTGTTTGTCGCGCTGACTGTGTACCGGCTGCCGATGGCGGACGGGGAGGAGCGTGCCGGGGCGGTGGTGGCGGCGCCGACGCTTGTGGCCGCATTGCTGATGGCGCAGGGCGGCCGCGCGTTTGACATGGTGCGGGGGAGCGCCTGGATGGGGGAGCTCAGCGTGCCGGGGCTGCTGGAGATGGGGGCCGCGCAGGCGGCCGCGCCGTCACCGCTGAGCGCCGCAGCACAGGTGGCGCCGGGGCGGGGGGAGGGCGCGGCTGGGGGTGGGTGCACATGCGGGACTGGTGGGCGTGTGTGGATGAGATGTTTGGGGGGACGCTGGAGTCGCTAGCGGTGGATGCGGTGCTGGTACACCGTTCGGGCCGCGCGATTCTGGGTCGCGCGGCTGGCGAGCTGTGGCGTGTGGACGGTGCGCCCTCGCCTCTCATGCATGGACACTGTGCGTGTCTTCAGCTGGCTGCTGTACTCGACGTTTGCATTGACACATGAGTTGTGAATGGTGGGGCTACAGGCCACTTGTATTGTTCAACCGCATCATGCATGTGCTACATGCATAAGCTTGTGTCAGCAGAACCACTGTGTTAACCACTGTGCT
The DNA here is from genome assembly GCA_900538255.1 of Ulva mutabilis. Classification (NCBI taxonomy): domain Eukaryota; kingdom Viridiplantae; phylum Chlorophyta; class Ulvophyceae; order Ulvales; family Ulvaceae; genus Ulva; species Ulva mutabilis. The sequence continues at coordinate 956,685 of UNSF01000006.1, read as the reverse complement.
TTACACGCGGAACCACTGTGGAGCCCAGTGCCATACTGTGATGGAAGTGAGGTTTGGCTGGCAGCACTGGTGATGCTGCATGATGTGCTGAGACCGCACCGTGCTGTGGTCAGGTCAACATTGTGCTGCGTGCTGCCTGCGACAGGGGATTGCCTGACCCAGCCTCATGCATGACAAATTCAGACGCTCACACCTCGGACACTGTGCATGCACCGGCAGTTTTCTACGCATGTCTCTCACCTATGCTTGGCCTGCTGTGGTGTGCTTTGCAAGCGCGCCCGGCCCCGATCCATGCAGCGTCTGGACGCGCCGATAGCTGAGCTGGCCGCCAGGGGCTGAATGCTTGTGACCAGTTCATGCTGGGATCTGTGGTGTGAACTATGTGAAGCATACAGTGGTGCGCATGCTATGCCCTCGCAGCGAGGGAGCTGCAGTGCATGCTGTGGCCCATGCTGAGTGCCACGCTGGGGCACACGGCCCGGTGCTATGACTGTGCATCACTACCATGACAAATTTGCAGAGGCAGAGGGCCGCGATCTGGCGTACGCAGAAGTGTCCATCCCCTTCATCTTTGACGACCAGGTCATCGACGGCCCCATCCGCCTCGGAGGGCTGCCGCACTTCACAATGAACCCCCGCGTTAACTCCCTGACGCTGATGATGGGGGAGTACGATGCCGAGATGTTGCAGCTGTGATGCGCATGCATGCTCCTGCACGATGTCGCCCGTGCCATCAGTCCATGCATGTGGGTATCATGCATGTGTGCCATGGCATTTGAGAGGGAGCTACCGCAAGCAGGCTGGTTGAAAAAGCTCGTCATGTCAGCGTGGCCTCAATGGGACGTGGCTGTGGAGAATCATGCATGTGTGCCATGGCATTTGAGAGGGAGCTACCGCAAGCAGGCTGGTTGAAAAAGGTCGTCATGTCAGCGTGACCTTAATGGGACGTGGCTGTGGAAAACGTCAGCGTGACCTTATTGGGACGTTGCTGTGGAGCATGCCGACTACTCTTTGTAAAGACTTGCTGGTTCTTCCACATAGTTTGTACGTGCATTTGTTTGCGTCATATATATGACATCACATCATGTCATATTGATCCAGCTGGTGTGGCTGGTGTGGCGTAGACAGCAGACAGCAGAGACTGCATGCTGCCCAATTTTGCATGTTGTTGGTGAGCAGATGCATGCCCTCTTGCAATGTGCACTATGCTGAGCCAAGTCCAAGTGACATTGTCTGGGGAGTCCATGGGGGGTTGAGGGGTACCGTTACATTAGACTCGAGAGTCATGCCGTACACAGACACCATATGCTCGGATTGGCACTAGCTGCAGCCAGACGTCACAACCTGCTTGTATTTGTAGAGGATGAGGGAGTAGTCTGCTCCGTACTGCCGGAACGGCAGTGTCTTGGGGTCCTCCGGACAGTTCATGCATGTGCTCTTGCACCTCCGGCAGGGATACTCGCTCACCAGCACCTCCGCCAGAGCCAGCATGCTAGCCAGCATCTCGGTGACATATGTGTGCATGTGGCCACCGACAATCGAGTGCCATGCGGAAATGTGTAGGCTCCGCAGATGCAACAGCTGCGAGATTCCCTGGAAGAACACCGCACTATACACGCTGCTGCCTCTGACAACCAGCGGCGCACCATGCATGATGAGCTGTTCAAGGGATCCAGCGAATGAAGCGAGGGCGGTAGAGACAGCTGTCACGTGGTACCAGCTGACACATGAGTCGCAGAGGTCCAGGCACTTCAGGCTGGGTAGGGCTGTCAAGACGTCGTGCAGCGTGTGGATGGCGGCGAGGCTTGCGGTAGGCACGTCGCTCTCTGCTGTGTCCTCCACGGGCTGTCTTATGCGAGTTGAAACCGGTGCGGCAGCTGGCTTTGCGGTTGCAGCTGGATCCGGCTTGACAAGGACATGCTTCCTGCAACGCATGGCACATGTGTTACACAGTGATAGATCTAGGACTCAGCAGCGCCGAGGCAACAGACCAGGCAACAAGCAAACAGACAGACTGGCCGCCGCAAGCACTAAGGCCACGCGCCGCACGAGCAAATGCCAGAACAAACAAACCCCATCGCGAAAGCAGACACGCACACACCACGCAGTACCACGCAGGCCACGCGCACACCAAACACACAGCCAGCACTCGCCGGGCCCACAAGCGGTCGTCGACGCGACACTAGCAGTCTGCACGGGCGCGACAGCGCGCGCTACGGCCATGTCCGAGGCCGCGAGGCACCGGTCCCAGGAGCCGTAGCCTCCGCCAGCCCGGCAGCCCGAGCGGTGTCCGGGGAGGGGCGCAGAGGAGAAACGGCGGACGTGCGCTGCGAGGAGAAAAGAGGGAGGGAGAAAAGAGGGAGGGATCGGGTGCGGGGGGGGGGGGGGGGGCTGCAGGGCGAAATGGGTGGAGGGGGGGGGCTCGCGGGGAGGCGGGGGGGGGGGGGGGGGGGCGACGCAAGCCTATGCGCGATGGCCTGTCAACGCCGGCAGGCCGTCTGTGGGGACAGGAAGGCCCGGCAGCAGCGCCCGTCCCACCAGTCTAGCACGGAGGGGCGCGGCCGCGCGGGCTTGGCGCGCCAGCGCGCGGCACAATGTCGTGGACAGGTTGCGCATGGCATTGAGCAGGAAAGTACGCTTTGACACCGCGCCGTGTCCCGCGGCAACCTCCGCGACCGTCTGGAGGAAGCGGTACGCGTCCCGTCCAACCCTGCCGTACGTCTCATGTACGAGCGGGATGAACTGGGCGGCACCTGTGATGGCGCCATATTTGTCGCGCTTTTGCCGTGCGCCCTTCTCGGCGGTCGCGCCAGCCTCACGTGACGCACCGCGCACATGCGACCTGGCAAGCGGGTGCATCACCTTCACGTCCAGCAGCGCCATGCGCGTGGTGAGGAATGCCAAGAGGTCGCCGCGCTGCGGAGGCCGCTGCGATCGGGGCAGCGGGGGTGCGGCAGGGGGCGCTGCCTCTCGGTCAGGGGCGAGGGGCGCGTCGCGCGTCGGGGCGTGGGCCGCGGCGGGGGGGGCGGTAGCGGCAGTAAGGGTAAGGGAGGCCGGAGCCGGGGCTTGGGTGCCATGAGGGGTGTGGGGCACGTCCGAAGCCTGGGGGGCCTGCGAGAGATGGGGTGGGGGCTGGACCAGCGCGGCATCGGCTGGGGGGTCCGGGGGCGGCGGCGGCGGCGGTGATGGCGGCGGTGGCGGCGGCGGCGGCGGATCTTGCTGACACGGCCCGGCCGGTGCACTCACAGACGGCGCAGCCGGCGGGCGCGTAAAGTCCGCCGGCGGCGCGGCTGGTGGCGACTGCCGGCTGCCGCGGAGGGGGAGCACGCGTATGCCCCCGGGGAGCTTGCCAACGTGCGGCTCAAGCGATGAAGCGAGCGATGCGCGCATGAGCACCCGCCTCCAAGCCACGGTGATGAGGTCGTGCTTTAGGACTGAACTTGCCCATAGCTGTCCGCATATGACACTGTGCGTACCGGACGCAGCCACGCGGCCGCAGGGGCAGGCCTCATCCGACTCCAGGACGGGTAGCAGCGGCTCACCCAGCCGCAGCAGCACAGCCACCATTCAGATGTGAAGGGTGGACCAAGCGGTACCTATCCGTGAGATGTGTTGCCCTTCGGAGTTCACAGTTGGCCGTGTTTCACTCGGTCGGTGCACAACGCGATCGTGCTGGGCTTGCTGTCGCCACGCTTGCAGATGCAGCGAGCCAAGTAACGCGCAATGCAGGCAGTTGAATTGTTCATGGATTCTCACAGGTTTCCTTACAAGGAGGCCATGATCCATGGCGTTCGCACCGGGGTCAGCCCTGGCCAATAGCGTCGTTGCGCGTTCACCTTGTGGAGCATACATCTGTAACGTACCTCCTTCGTTGCGCGTGCGGGGCCGTTGGTGTTCTCCGCGCAGCACACTGAAATCAAACCGTCGCAAGTCAACGAGACAGTAGATTTCGAACTTTTTGCCATATGTGTAGGCTTCACTCCATCAAAATCATTGGAATGCTTGAAGTGGAAGTTCGAATCTTGAAGTGGAAGTTGGAATCAGTCGTCAATTGCAAGACTGGCACTATGTGGCGCCGTGTGCTGCACTGTGCCATAGGGTGCGGGACAGAAACCCATGGCCATTTAGCACTCACAGATGTCTCAGAATTACATACTTTGTGGCGGTGTGCGTTGGTGTGCGGTTGTGGCATTGCATTGTGGTTGATGGATTTTTGCATGTTGCTGCTTGCTGACGACCGGTTGCTGCAGCTGGCCATGGGAATCGGTATCGCGGTGGCGTGTTTGCTTGCGAGTTGTTGCACTCGCTGCTGGGCTCCTGCGTCACTCTCGGTGTAACCTATGTCTTGTGTTCGACATGGTCGGGCTGCTCGATTGGCTGTTGTGCTGCGCGATGACGTTACAGCGCGTCGAGCGCATATATGCGTCAAGCTTAAGCGGACCGATCGAGGTGTTACAAGCTTGTAGCGACCTCGAGGTGTTTCGACCGACCTCGAGGTGTTACAATGTCATGTCGTGCAGTGGTGGCTAGAGGGGCCAGCAGTACGATGCGCCCGAGCCACAGTACTGCACCCGTGCCGGAGCAGCCTGCAGCCCGTAATCTTCATAGTATGAGGATAACATTTATAGAATGCCAAATGTGGTGGAGGTGGCCACCGGGTCTAGGACCTGGCGCGTGTGGGAAACATGCCACGGGGTGCATGTTGCATGGGGTCGCACGCTAGTCGGACGACATATAGTCGACGAGGCCTTAGAGGAACAGTCATGAAAGATCACAACCCTGATCTAGAGAACATCGAACAAGCAGAAACATAACGCGCACACTTTTAGTAGTGTAGCGTGCTTACATACAAGCTTGTAGCGACGGCGCCGCCTCGTTGTTCGTACTATTTCATGCCTGGCCTGTGTAGTGGTGGCTTGGCGGCATATTTCTTACACACAGACATAACGCTGTCAGCAGCTAGCTCACAGCTCACACTTGTCTGCTGACTGCTGCATGCGCCGGGACGGGTGCCCCGGTTGCCGTGGGCGTAGCCTGCCCCGAGTCTGTCCGTGCTTGCTCGCCCCTGTTTCCCCGCATGTAGCCGCAGGTTGGGTCGATTCGTAGTGGCTGTGCTGCCTGCTTTGCTGGCCTGTGCGTGTTGCTGCCTGTTGCAGCCTGCTTGCGGGTTTTCGGCGTGTGCTTGCCTGATATTGCCCTCGCTGCCATGCGCTTGCATTGACTTCGTGTAACACTTGTCCACTGCCCGCATTGGCCTCTACACCCCGCCAGGACACCGAGTTATTTCCAGGAACTTGGCAAATCTCGGTCAATCTGGAGTCCCGATCAGTCCAGAATCCCAGGCTGCCACAGCACGTTTGGTCTCACTTGATATGGCCAGCCAGGTCTGCATTGCCATTTCCGTGAGACAACCAGTTCACCTCAAGATGGGAAATCGGGAATACCGAAAAGTCGCACCCCTGCACCCCGCACCCCTGTGCCTTTTTTTTTTATTCAGGTCTGCCATAACTAGCCTCGCACCACACCACAGCCATACGTGACCTCTGCATCACAGCCATGATGTTATCCGCCTCGAGCTGCCAGTGACCTCCATACATCCATGTCCTGAGTGGGGCCGCATGCTGGGGCCCGCACGCTGGGCCCCGCACGCTGGGGCCGCACGCTGGGGCCCGCACGCTGGGGCCGCACGCTGGGGCCGGCACGCTGGGGCCGCACGCTGGGGCCGGCACGCTGGAGCCGGCACGCTGGGGCCCGCACGCTGGGGCCCGCACGCTGGGGCCCGCACGCTGGGGCCCGCACGCTGGGGCCCGCACGCTGGGGCCCGCACGCTGGGGCCCGCACGCTGGGGCCCGCACGCTGGGGCCCGCACGCTGGGGCCCGCACGCTGGGGCCCGCACGCTGGGGCCGCACGCTGAAACCCGCATGCTGGGGCCTCCATGCAGGAACCCCTTCAGGGGAAGGGACGAATTGAGTGACGCAGCGTGGAGCACAAGTGGAATGACAGGCTGTGGCTGCTGCAGGCGCAGTGCGACAAACTGTCCCAGGAGATCCTCAGAGCGCAGCAGCAACTAACCGCAGCATACGCCCAGCATGCTCGGTTCCAGCGGCACCGGGTCGATCTATCCACGCGCGCCGCCGAGTCTGCAGCAGCCCTCGCGGCAGCGAAAGCCGCCGCTACGGCTGCCGGCGGGCACATGCACCCGCCAGCGCATGGCAGGCCGCGTGATATGGACGCAGCGCCGGCAGCATGCATGTCAGCTGTGGGCAGCCTGAGCAGCGCTTCCCAGCGCATTCGGGGCCGCCCGCAGCCCTCAGCAACGATGCTGCACGGCGACGCGTCGTCGGCGGTCGTCCCCTGCCGCACCCATGCATGCCACCCCTGCCGCACCCACCGCACCAGCTTTTATATTCCCTTCGCACAGCCCCCGCCGCCTGTATCCTCCTTCCGCTGCTGCGCTGCCATTTCCCACGAGGACATTTGTGCAGTGGCCGGAGGGGCCTCGGATCTGATAGACTTCACCCAGCACAGCTTGACAACGCTTGTCGACACGGTGTGCCTCCACAAGGCGGCGCGGCTGGGGCATGCTGGCTTCCACGACAGAATCTGCTGGTTTGCGCAGACCAAGTATGAGGCGGCGCCAGGCCTGCGTGTCTCGGCGTCGGCGTCTATGAGCACTCCCGAGTGCCTCGCATCCTATGCCGCGCAGTTCCTACTCATGCGCCTCGAGTTCATTCTGATCAGCGCAGCATCTGGCTGCAACGCCACTCAACATCCCTCATGCGACGATGTCTTGCCCCCCACCCAAAAAGCCCGCCAACGTCCCGTCAGCCAACCACAAGTCGCCAACGCACCTGTGGACACACCTCGAGCTTCAGCGGTTGAGCAGCGGCCGAATCAGTCAGACGTCTACACCAGCTCAGCTGACAAAGACACAACAGAAGATGGCTCTGCTGCGGGCCACTGCGCGTCTGCAGCAGGCAGCACGCCGCCGCAGCCGGGAGCGCTGTGGTCGGGGTGCCTGCGGTGCGGCACGAACGGGACGCACGATGCGCGTGCTGCGCAGCGCCGAATCGTACGCGAGCTCGTTTGCCGCTGCTGCGGCGTGACGGCGGTGGACGAGGTCGCTCAGATCCTGGAGGCGTACCGGGTGTACCTGGCGCGCATTCCTGCGAGTTCACGCAGGAAGGGTGAGCAACGGAGCGACAGCGGTGAGCAGCGACGAGTGGACGGCGGGGGTGGCTTTGCAGGGTTCATGGAGCGCGGAGTGGCGGCCGTACTAGGGGCGGCGGCTGCGATGGAAGCGGCGGTGACCTTTTTTTTTTTGCCGTTGCCGACATGCATGTGCTCCAGCAGCTGGTGCGACCGAGCCTTGGCTTGTGTACTGTGGCACTCCTGCCTTTGTAGCCGTTTCCATATGCTACCTTCAGTCACGGAGTTCCTTGGAGTGTACCCTGGGCCAGCTGGCTTTCGCTACTGCATGCTGTTTCGCTGCAGTGCACGGTTCGATCGCTACCGCGGCAGTGCACCGTGTACCTGTCAGACGTGCCACTGCTCTCCTGCCATGGCTGCTCCTGGCTCCAGTTCTGCAGCCACTACAATGAAGGTGGGTTATGGTTTGGTCTGTCATGCACTTTGGCTGTCCTAAATTACTTTGGATGGGCTGTGTCCACGATGGACGCATCGGCTCTAGGCTGTGTGCTGTGTGCGCCATCATGTATCACTGGTTTGGGGCCTCTCCCGAAGCGCACTCATGGCTGACCATACCCCCCCTTTTGTGTAGTGAGTTCTGCAGTGGCTGGCTGGATGTGGCGCAAGCTCACTGACAATTGACGTAGGCCCACCACCCCCAGCGTGTGACCATGGGAGCTGAATGTTGTTGTGGACAATTGATCGAGTTCTGCAGCCTGATGCATGCCTGATGCTCAAAGACTCATTGAATTCACATTGAAATGTGAAACATGTTGAGAGGCAACGTTGTCGCGTGATGTAGCATGTCTCTACATGTCGCTGCTAGTAATGACATGTCCATGCATTATGCATGCGTTGGCGCTTAAACACTTTAAAGTTGTTTCTGATACGATGTTTCTTGGCTTGCTTGTGTTACACAGTGATAGATCTAGGACTCAGCAGCGCCGAGGCAATAGACCAGGCAACAAGCAAACAGACAGACCGGCCACCGTAAGCACCAAGGCCACGCGCCGCACGAGCAAATGCCAGAACAAACCAGCACCAGCTTGAAAGCAGACACTCGCACACCGCGCAGTACCACGCAGCCCACGCGCACACCAAACACACAAATAGCACTCGCCGGACCCACAAGCGGTCGCCGACTTGACACTAGCAGTCTGCACTAGCAGTCTGCACGGGCGCGCCGGCGCGCGCTACTTCCATCTCTGAGGCCGCGAGGCACCGGTCCGAGGAGCTGCAGCCACAGCCAGCCCGGCAGCACGAGCGGTGTCCGGGAAGCGGGGCAGAGGAGAAACGGCGGACGTGCGCTGGGAGGAGGGAAGAGGGAGGCAGGAGGAGGGACGGGTGCGGGGGGGGGGGGTGCTGAAGGGCGAACTGGGTGGAGGGGGGGGGGGGGGGGCGCAGGGCGAGATGGGTGGAGGGGAGGGGGGGGGGGGGGGCTTGCTTGTGCACTTCAAGTTGTTTCTGGTACAATGTTTCTGGGCTTGCTGTCTGTCATAGCGACTCGTGCATGCATGCCGGTCAGAACTGCCAAGTTCATGTCAAATGCGTTGCTGCCAGATTTGCACACTGTGCTTCGCAGCCAGGCTCTTGCAAGATCTCGGGTGGCATCATCTGCCAGCATGCATGCACGTGCATCACTGATCTTCTGCAGAACATATGGCGTTGGCGTACTCTCCCGGATGGCACACTCGATTGGCAAACTCGGTTGGCCCACTCAATCACAGTTCTCGATCGCTCGCTCCATCACTAGAACAAGTAAAGTCGATTAGTAGTTCCCCCCCTCAACCTGAATCAATCACAGTTAATCAATGGACAGTGATTTGACCAGCCAGACCAGCCCATGCACTCCACATCCACTCTCTCATCCCTCCGTGCTAGACTGGTCGGACGGGCGCTGCTGCCGGGCCTTCCTGTCCCCACAGAAGGCCTGCCGGCGCTGACAGGCCATCGCGCATAGGCGATCGCGCATAGGCTTGCGTCGTGCCCGCCCCCCCCCCCCCCCCTCCACCCATTTCGCCCTTCAGTCCCCCCCCCCACGCACCCGTCCCTCCCCCTGCCTCCCTCTTCCCTCCTCCCAGCGCACGTCCGCCGTTTCTCCTCTGCCCCCCTTCCCGGACACCGCTCGTGCTGCCGGGCTGGCTGTGGCTGCAGCTCCTCGGACCGGTTCCTCGCGGCCTCAGAGATGGAAGTAGCGCGCGCCGGCGCGCCCGTGCAGACTGCTAGTGCAGACTGCTAGTGTCAAGTCGGCGACCGCTTGTGGGTCCGGCGAGTGCTGACTGTGTGTTTGGTGTGCGCGTGGGCTGCGTGGTACTGCGCGGTGTGCGAGTGTCTGCTTTCAAGCTGGCGCTGGTTTGTTCTGGCATTTGCTCGTGTGGCGCGTGGCCTTGGTGCTAACGGTGGCCGGTCTGTCTGTTTGCTTGTTGCCTGGTCTGTTGCCTCGGCGCTGCTGAGTCCTAGATCTATCACTGTGTAACACATCCACTCTGGAAACGTACGGGCCTTCCACCTGGCCATGGGCGTGCCTAGCAGTGCATGAAAATATATACAGCCACTATAGCAGGGTCATGTGATGGCTTCACACTTGTTGTGACTACTTGCGCATTGTAGAAGGCAGAGGGGCAGTCAGAGGCACAGCATGGTGAAGCGGGCGCCGCGGCCCTCGAGGCGCACACGCATGAGTGACTCTCATCCACCTTTGCCATGCTCAACTGCCTAAGCCTGCCGCAGATGTCCCGCACGATCTACTCCCTCAGCAATTATGCACTCTTCCCGATGAGCGAATACTGCGAGGTGTGCACCACCAGCGCCGCAGACAGCCGGCTCGTGCTCAGAACGTTGGCTGCAGGTAAGCAACGTTCTGGGCTGCGCGCAAGTGTGCATACAAGACAGGCCAGCCAGCACTCTGCAGATGCATGTACTGCATGTGTGTCCTGCATGTGGGCCGGACAGATTTCTGAGAATCTGACCTGTATCAACTTGATCAGCTCCCAGCCTGCATGTTGGCGTCCTGCTAAAGCTCCTACCGCAGAAACCCCTGCTACGACTCCTGCGTTGTTGTGGCCGCCCCTGTGTGGCATGATTATCAGTTGATGCACATGACCCTATCACATTCGCCTTTGCAATTCAATTCACAAGCTGCCCCCGATGTATTTGCCCGTCGTGATCGATGGTGCTGCGGACTGTGTTTGAGTGGTTTGTGCGGAATCAGCACACTCTATTATGATTGCAACTCATTTAAGGGGGGGCCTGCTGTGCAGATTGAGAGCATGCATGTGCATCTGTATCGTCAGCTGCAGCTGACGACGAAGGACGGCGCGAGGCTTGCGGCCCACCGGAGGCAGTGGAGGGGCCTCAATGGTTCTCTCGATGCATCATTCCTGGAGTCAATGCGCCTCCTCCAGAGCGTTCCAACAGTGGACGGCCCCCCCGCGGGCCTGCTGGCGGACATCGCGGATGTCGCCTCCGGGAAGCGCGTCTTCCGTGCGCTGAATCGTGCTGCGTCCGCCGGCGGTGCTGGCTAGAATGGGGTCGCCAAGGTGTGTGTGCTGGGCAACTGTGACACCACAGCATACGCAGCAGGCAGCAGAGACGTAAGTGATGCGCCGTTCCGATGCAAAGTGTGCGGCCGTGATGTGCAGGTGCAGCGTGGGGGGTATGGAGTGGAAGGCGCGCTGTGCCTGCTGGGATGCTGACCACAGGCAGCCAGCGTGGCTTTGATGGGTCTCCGGGGTTGGTGCACGTGCATGAGGCTCATGAGCGCGTCGTCGGTCACATGAAGGAGTTCCAGCTGCTGCCGGGGGTGCTGCTCGGCGCGCTGCAGTATGCGTGCATCTACGGTGCTCACGTGCTGTCCGGGACCACGCCGGCGGACGTGCTGCAGCTGTGTCAGCTGGCGGACGCACAGGAGCGGTGGCGGCGGTCGTGGGAGCCGGTGCGTGGAGGGCGGGGGATTGAGCCTTTTCGTTTACCCATACGTGTCTCTGCAGGTCGCGCACTTACGGACAGTCACAGCAAATTCGTGTCCATACTCGCCCTTTCTTTTTTAAGATCTTTGCAATATCTAATTTATTATCTGGGAAAAGGCTTTCCGTATCATCTGCTTATATTTCTTTCATAATATTATAAGAATCTACAGATTTACATAATTTAAAATACTGCCATCATGCAGTGCCTGCCTCGAAACACAGCTAGTTGCAGTGATCATGTGAGCATCAGAGTGCTTGGCTCGAAAAGTTCTTGTGTTTTTGCGTACTGAAGCCGGTGATGGGACTGATCTGAAACATGTGATTTGCTGTTCGCGTGTAACTGCATTTATCTCGAAGATACAGCTTTAGCAGCCGAAGACATAGCTTTAGCAGCCGAAGCGCGCAGCGTTGGGGTGTGACGGTACATAGTCGAGCTATGCATCCGTCCGAACATGAGACCTTTTCGTGGACTACGTCACAGTGGTATCGGTCTGGGGTTCCAATGCGGCATGGTCCGAGTTCGATTCCTTTGGGCCGGGATTACGTAAGGCGTGGTCATGCTCGCATGGTCCTTGTGGTGCACGAATTGGTCGGGTTCTCTCCCCTACGCCAACTCGAGTCAGCCTCGAAGGGGCTCGAGGCGTATGAGGGGGGGAGCTCTGTGACGGTACATAGTCGAGCTATGCATCCGTCCGAACATGAGACCTTTTCGTGGACTACGTCACATGGGGCCGTGCGGGCAGCGGGGTGCGCACCTGGCCATGGAGTTAAAAGCACCGGCGCCAAGGCCGGCCGGGCCGACTGCACTTGAAAGCGAAGTTTGGGAATATTTTGCATCGTTTTATGTTCGGAATACCATCGGTCGAGGACTGTGTCGGAACCCTCTGTTGCGACAATTGTAATTACAAGGCGCACTTCGCGGCAGGTGAGGCCTCGTGACTCCTCGAACACTTGTGAAGTTCGACAGTTGGCATGTGGCATATGTACTGTTGCAACGTGAAGCACCCGTCTGTCGACAGACGCACGATCGTGTGCCATTTCTTGCGGTTTTCGTGCGATATCTGAGTGTTGAAAGTTAACGCAGCGTTCGTTACACAGTACATAAGGGTGAATACCTCAATGATGTGCCAGCCCTTATATAGGTACAGACACCCAACAGAATCAATGTCCTACCGCACACATCGCATCTTGTGCTCTGCGTGTCTCCAGAGAGTTCTCCGCGTCACGAACTCTCCAGACCATGTGTCCTAGTAACTTCCGTAGTGATGTAAACGTGCATACAGATGATCCTAGATCCTCCTGGAATGTATCCGATACTTCCAGATACTTCTAGATGTTGATTCAATTCTAACACTCCCCCTGATTCAACTCTAGGATGCATTAGAACTATCATCAACCAGACCTAACTTGAGTCGAACATCTCTGACTCATTGCTCTGCGCTTCTGGCATGAGCTCAGGCCTCTATCTTAACCAGCCCCATCGCCTTACTGAATTTCTCGTGTAGTGGCTTGGCCAATGCCTTGGTCAATACGTCCGCTATCATGCTGTCTGTTGCAATGTAGCTCTCGTTGATCTCTCCACGCGCCACACGCTCCCGAATGAAGTGATGCTGTACGTCAATGTGCTTTGCTCGCTGATGCCCCACTGGATTATGCATCTGTGCCAGTGCTCCAGCGTTATCGCAATACAGATGTACCGAGCCTGCCACACCGTATAGCGTCTCCATCAGCTTGCGCAGCCACAGCGCCTCCTTCACTCCGTTGCCGTGCGCCATGTACTCTGCCTCCATTGTAGACGTTGCCACAGTCGGCAGCAGCTTCGAGCCCCAGGTGATTGCTCCCCCGGCCATCAGAAAGACGAAGCCGCCAGTGCTGCGGCGCTTATCAGGGTCCGCAGCGTAGTCCGAGTCCGCGTAGCCCTCCAGCGGCGTATCCGCCGCACCGTAGATGATGCCGAAGTCCTGAGTCTGCTTCAGATAGCGTAGCACAGCCTTGACGCCAGCCCAGTGCTCATCCCGCGGCTTCGAGATGAAGCGCGCCAGCACGCCCACCGCATATACCATGTCAGGCCGCGTGCATGTTGTCAAGTATAAGAGCATGCCTACCGTCTCAGCGTAGCGTCCTGGGTCCTCCATCAGGTCCTCGCCGTGCTTGCTGAGCTTCAAATTCTGCTCCATCGGTGTCGTCTTGCCCTTGCAGTCCTCCATGCCGGTGCGTTGTAGGATCTCCTTCGCGTATTTGCGCTGAGTGACTAGCAGTGTCTTGCTCTCACGGTCCCGGATGACCTCCATGCTGAGAAAGAACGCCACTGGCCCCAGCTTCCGCAGATCAAAGTACTCCAGCGCCCGCATTAGAGCCGCTACATCATCTTTGACACCCACAAGCAGTCCGTCATCTACGTAGATAAGCAGAAAGCAGCGCCGCCCCTCACGTTCTAGGTAGAACAATGACGCGTCCGCATCAGAAATTTTGATGTCTTCTGTCAGCAGCTGCCGCTTGAGCTCCTTGTTCCATGCACGCGCCGCCTGCTTGAGTCCGTACAGCGCCTTCTTGAGCAGCATCACCTTGTTGCCAAAATCGTAACCGGCAGGTGGCTCCATGTAGATAGTCTCCTTGAGCGGCCCATTGAGAAAAGCGGTCTTCACATCGATTTGCTCCACCTCAAGGTCTTCGATTGCTGCTTTAGCTAGCAGCGCACGCATAGTGGCGTGCCGCGCCACCGGCGCGAATGTCTCCTCATAATCGATGCCCTTGCGCTGGGTGAAGCCCTTAGCCACAAGCCGTGCCTTGTAACGCTCGATGTTGCCAGCCTGATCGCGCTTGATCTTCAGCACCCACTTATTCTTCAGCAAGTTCACACCGGTAGGCTTCTCGACCAGTTCGTAGACACCGAGCTCGCGCAGACTGTTCATCTCATCGTCCGCTGCCTGCCGCCACATGTCACCATCTTCTTGCGCGAGTGCTTGCTGCAGCGTGGCAGGCTCGTCCCGACTGGTGTCCACCTTGGCCATCAGCGCATATGCGTCGCGCAGCCGCTTGCTTGGCTCCCGCATGCGCAGCGGCAGCACGCGCTTGTGAGGCATCGCCACTGCTCTGTGGCGCTCCTGAGCTGCCTCACCATTGCTTGCATCATCAGCGTCGTCAGCAGCCATCTGATCATCGCCGCTGTCGTCGCCGCCGTCACTCTCCCCCGCTGCTGACACAGCTGGGTCAATGTCGTCCTCGTCAGAGTCCGAATCATCATCGTCACCCTCGTGCTCTACAAAGATGCAGTTGTAGCGCACGACCACGCTGCCATTCTCCAGCAGCACGCGCCAGCCCTTTGTACCAGGCTCGCGGCCCATGAGCAGGCCGCGCTCGCTTCGCTCCCCCAGTTTCTTGAGCGCGATCGGCTGCTTACGACAGTACACCTCACAGCCGAATGTCCTGAAACCACGCACGTCGGGCTTCGCACCTAGGAACAGCTCGTAGGGGGTGGTAGTAGCTCCCATCCGCGGCGAGACGTTGTAGATGTCGACCGCCGCCGCAAATGCCTCTGCCCAGTACTTCTTCGCCACGCCACTCGAGTGAAGCATAGCCCGCACGCGCTCCGTGATGGTGCGGTTGAAACGCTCCGCACGGCCGTTCTGCTGAGGTGTGTACGCCACAGACTTGTCACGCCGTATGCCTTGCGACTTGCACCATTCTTCGATCTTGTTGTATTCCGTGCCACGATCTGTCCGCAGCTTCTTCACGCGCAGATCCGTGTCGCGCTCCCAGACGTTGAGGATGGCTTTCAGCTGCGTCGCAGCAGCACTCTTGTGCCGTAGAAACTTGATCGCCGCCATGCCGCTGAAATCGTCGATCGCCGTAAGCGCATACTTGTTGCCGCCAGCTGATTGAACGTCGAGCGGGCCCATGAGGTCGGAATGCACAAGCTCCAGCGGCCGTGCTGCCCGCGTCTGTGACACCGGATGCGAGCTAGCAGCATGCTTTGCCATGACGCATGCGTTGCACAACTTCGATTGCATCGCCCAAAACGCCTGCTCGGTTGCAGTTAGACCCTTGACCGAGCCATGCTTCGCCATCTGCGCCAGCGTGCCATAGCTGAGATGCCCCAGGCGTGCGTGCCATAGCTCCGCCGCATTCAGTTTGCGCTGCAGCGGCGCCGCAACCGCCACTGCCGCCATTTGCATTTTGCTCGCCCACATCTTGATCACCGGCAAGCCATTCAGCTTCGCCTCACGCCGCGCCACAGCCACCACGCGGCCGTTGTAGAAGAGACGTGTCGTAGCACCGCGAGCGTAGACTTCAATCCCGCGGTCTTGCACTGCGTTCTGTGACAGCAAATTGTTCGGAGCCTCCGGTACCAGCAGCACATTGTGCAAAGTGATGCTCACCTCCGCGCCGTCCACAAGCGTCGTGACGTCGATTTTGCAGACTCCTCGTGCCGTCACAGCCGTGCCGTCGACCATCGCCACCTTCTGCTTGGTTGCCTTCACGTCTCGTGCCACCGCGGCGTTGTTGACGATGTGCGCACTTGCACCGGAGTCGAGAATCCACTCCATGCATTCTCCCTTCATGCAGTCAGCAGCTACCTTCTCCGCAGCCACATCTTCAGCGCCAGACTTATGTATAGCCACCATGGCCACCGATTGCTCAGCCGTACTCTTCGACTTATGATGCGTCCGCTTTCGCGGCCGCCGGCAATCGCGACTGTAGTGGCCCAGGTTGTTACAGTTATAACACCTGACCTTCTTCATGTCCTTTGTGGGCGTGTCCGCAACTCTCGCCTTCAGTGCCGTGACCTTCTCTTCACTATAGATGCGCTCCTCGGCCACTTGTAGGTGAGTGAGCACCCGCTCCACAGCAAGATTGGGTTGGTACATTAGCACTTCTCGCACATTTGTGAACTCCTCCGGCAGTCCTCTCAGAATGGCGCGTACAAGCCGTTCTTCTGAACAGGGTTCTCCTGTGGCGATAAGTTGAAGGCGAATCTTCTGGGCTCTCCCGCAATAACTTGCGATGTCTTCACTTTTCTCCTTGGCTAGCTCAGTCAGCTGGTCCTCCAGCAGACTCTTCTTTGCTCCGAGCGTCGTATTGTGAAGTCGTTGCAGAACATCCCACGCCTGCTTGGCGTGTTTGGAGCCTTGGATGTACGGCAAGTACTGCTGCGTCACACGACTTCGCACTAATGCCAGTGCCTTCCGATCGCCGCGTCGCTGCTCATCGGTTTGAATTTGCGCCTCGTCTAACGCAAGGTAGTCGAACAGCTCCTTGTAGATGAGTAGATCTTCAATCCTGACCTTCCACTCCCAATAATTCGTGGAGTCAAGCATGCCTACATCTGGCTCTGATTTCCCCATGACTTATGTCACGTGGCCGACCCTAGTACACTTCGAAGAACTTGAACGTTCTAGTTCACGAACGTGATGCGACCCATAACCTGTTGAAAGTTAACGCAGCGTTCGTTACACAGTACATAAGGGTGAATACCTCAATGATGTGCCAGCCCTTATATAGGTACAGACACCCAACAGAATCAATGTCCTACCGCACACATCGCATCTTGTGCTCTGCGTGTCTCCAGAGAGTTCTCCGCGTCACGAACTCTCCAGACCATGTGTCCTAGTAACTTCCGTAGTGATGTAAACGTGCATACAGATGATCCTAGATCCTCCTGGAATGTATCCGATACTTCCAGATACTTCTAGATGTTGATTCAATTCTAACACTGAGATATGTCACAGATTTGCTAGCAGGTCGACAGGACTGTGTTACACGGAGATGAACGCAATAGCCCGGCAGCGAGGGCAACAGAAGGAAAGTAGACAGGTCGACAGGACTGTGCGATTTAACATGATTGGACGAACTTCTGTGCGACAAATAAACAGTCACCAAGCGCAAGAGTATTGTTTGTCAACCAAGCGATAATGCGATGAACAGATTCGCCGGCGCCGGCGCCCGCGCCCGGCGGCCGAACATGCGGCGAGGGGCGCGCCGGAAATGCATCACACACGCGTGGTTGACCATTGCATAGTATGAAATGACCTGCATGGCCATGGTGCACCGTCATGGGCACGTGTTTGAACATTGATTAAACAAGATGCCACGTAGAGCAATCGAATCGACATGTGGAGGGGCTGAATATGGCCTGGATTCAGCTGCAGTTCATGGAGAAGATCGACATCTTGGCCCGGGACTGAACTGACCAGTCCGTCATGGATCTGTCACTGAGACAGTTGACTGGTCAACTGCTGAGTTCAGCGACTCCAACAGACTCCAATATTCGCCAGTCAACTGCTGAGGTCAGGGACTCCAGTTGCCAGTCCACAGCTGTGTCGAAGCTAGTGATGCATACTCGAGAGCTCTTCAAGGTATTGGGCACAACACGTTTGATTACACATGCGCTGTTGTGGTATGCTTCAGCGTCTTCTATCTCAAGGTACTTTGGCTGCTTCTGGACACTTGCCATTATACTGGTTTCATCACAAGTCCTCTCTGACAGTCTTGCTCACCGCCCGACCCGGCTTGCCAAGCCACTATTCGGAGCTGTAAAATTGGCTACGGAAGACCCTAATGGATTCGGAGGCCGGGCCTGCGAAAGCCGAGCTCTCTGCAGAAGCATGGGTGGAAAGGACGCGCGTCAGGAACCGTGCTGCGCCAGGCCAGGTTCCGGGCAACGACAGCAGGCGCGTCCCGCCCGCCGGCTTTTATCATGCGTGATTGTTCATCATCAGTTTGATACCATTCATACACCGGAGTGTGGCGCGGGTGCCGTAGTGGAGGGGTGCGGGAGTGCGCGTGCGTGTGGGTGCGTGGTGTGGTTGTTGTCGCTGTGTCGGTTCGTTGTGGCTTTTTTCGCCTGGGAGAGTGATTGCTTTTTGCTGGTGTCTACTGTCGGGGGTTTTGGCCGTCTACTTTCCTTCTGTTTGCCCTCGCTGCCGGGCTATTGCGTTCATCTCCGTGTAACACCGGAGGTATACACTCCATATATGCGTTCATCTCCGTGTAACACCGGAGGTGTCGGTAACTCCATGGTTGTGTTACACGGAGATGAACGCAATAGCCCGGCAGCGAGGGCAACGGAAGGAAAGTAGACGGCCAAACCCCCGAAAGTAGACACCAAGCAAAAAGCAATCACTCTCCCAGGCGAAAAAGCCACAACGAACCGACACAGCCGACACAACCACACCCACGCACCCACACGCACGCGCACTTCCGCACCCCTCCACTACGGCACCCGCGCCACAACCGCGCACAGCAACAACCACCACCGTACTACTGCCCACCCCAGCAAAACCAGCCACCACCGACCCCCCTACCAGCAGCACCCCCACTCCATCCTGCCCCACTGGAGCATTCCATCACGGGCCCCCCCGCACATGAGAGCCCGGGGGGCGCACGCCCCCCACAGTGCAAGGCGTACCAGCCCTCCCCTCCGGCCGCCCGACAGGGGCCCCAGGGCGGGGCGGCGAAGGGCAACTAGCGGCGCCGCATCACTCCCCCCACGGTGGCTCGCGGGAAGGTTCGGCGGGCCAAACACGACCAGACGCGGGGCCGGCCTGCGCTGCTGCAGCCGCGGCACCCGGTCCAGCAAGGCGGCCAGCGGCCGCCTATAGTACGTCCGACGGGACATCGTGGCCAGGCACCACCGCCCTGCCCGCCAGCCGCATACGCAGCGGAGCCGCAGCGAGGACCTGGCGCGTCACACCACGGCACAGAGTGGTGGAGAGTTCGCACATGGCATTTCTGCAAGAACGCTCGCCTGGACACGGCCCCCCGAAGGCCGCAGCAAAGTCAGCGATCTTATTCAGGGAAGGCGAACGCACCCGTGCCCACGCGGCCAAACGTCTCATGCGACCAGGGACCACGAAGCGACATGCGCCTGTGCCGGAGCGGCCGTACTTGTCTCGCTTCCGTGCGCCATTCAGCTGGGGCGGCAGCGCCTGGCGTGTTGCCGCGAGACGACGACCCGGAGAGGGGCCACCGCAAGGGTCACGCACACATCGGCCACAACGGTGTTGGATAGTCCATGGTGTGTTGGATAGTTTGTGGACACGCGTACGAAGCTGACATCACGCTCGTACGAGCAGCAGATCTAGAGCTGTCCTCTGCGCCGACGGCCGGGGCGCCTCGTCGCGTCGACACCGGGCGGGCTATCTCTGACATAGTGCTGGTCAATTTTAACCAAACACAGCGTCCTATTGACGTCAAGTAGCCGATGCAGAGCGCTGCAGCGCGCTGTGCCCCCTTTCAGTGCGTTCGCCGCGCGGTGGATAGGCTCTAGAGCTCGCTGCGGTCGCACTGATCATGAGCAGCCTCACGTGCCCGACGCTGTCCTCGTGAAAGTCCAAGGCGCATGTTTTCAGCCTATTATGGCAAACCATGGATCTAAACGTAGCGATGGCGCCCGAGTCTCAATCTCATCGTTGTTTTACGTGTACTGCAGCTGCGCAATCACCGCGGGCGAGGGACCGGTCGAGGGACCGGTACCATGCCATTTTCTCGAATCTCTGGCCGTCAGAAACCCACGCACTGCAAACGTTGGGATAGCTGCATTCATTCCGTAGATTTTGTGTTCGCAAGCGGCGGCGCGGATACCTGCAGTACGACCCAATTTCGAGATGCTCTTGCCGCATGCGCGTGTCTGGACAGTCTCTCCGTCCCGGAAGTGCTGTAAAAATGCGCTACGCGACGCATTTGGCGACGCAATAATGTGCAATGGAGCGGGGATAATCCATCCTGCGTTGTCAAAGTTGTCCCGAGTCGTGTTGCGTCCGAGTCGTGTTCACGTCCAGCAACGCCAGTGCGCGTGGCTGTGGCTTTCTGCCACATTCGGGGTTCTGCCACAATTCGGGGTTTTTTTTTTTTGCCTGTATGGTCCGAGAGCTTTCTACCTCTGCTACGCTAGCGTACGCATGCTCGGCACGCTGCGCTCGGCATCCGCTAGGCGGACACACACAGCACTGGTAGATTTTAATTTTTGGAAATTAGCTGCTTCGCGAGAGTTGCGGCAGTTGGCGCGCGCTGTGACGCCTGCGCCTGCTTTGTACCAGCGGTACCCGCAGTCGCAGCGGCTTTGCTCCGCACACCTCCTCACCTCGCAGCGCTGCAAGCGTAGACACTGTACATTAGGCATACTTATTTTTGCTCTCGGCCACGGGGCCTGGGCCTGGCCCTAGGCCTCGCACTTTCTGCGGGTGCGCGTGCACCAACCACTTCGCGCCAGCGCAGCGTAATCACGCCCGAAGGCCCCAGCCTCGCTCCCACAGCATAGCACTACAATGAACGAGGACCTGCATGTGCCTTGCCCCGCGTGCCCTCGCCGCTTCCGCGCCGCCGGCGATCTGCTTGCCCACTGCCGGGGCTGCCACCCGAAGTACAAGTTCACTGAGGACCAACAACGGGCATACAGCTGCTACCACTGCGAGGCATGCAAGCTGCCCTTCTCGAGATACAACGATCCGGAGGGCCACAGGCATGCAGCAAATTGTCGCGGCGTACCAGCGGACTCCCACGCCCCCACTCCCGCCCGCACCCGGTACAACGGCCGCACGTGCACGCCCACCAACACTGGCCGTGGCCGCTCGCGCTCACGACAGCGGACACCGCCGCACATGAGGGCGCCACTGCGCGGGCCCAGCCCTCATCGTCAATGATGACCTGGCGGGACGACACACAGCCAGTTCGCAACCGCCGCAGGGAGGCTCCGGTTTGGTGTGCCGAACGCCCACCCCTGCGGCTGCGGCGGGCGCCGGCTCGACTGCGCCTCGGCCGCAAAGCCAGCCACCCGCCCGCACCGATTTGACCAAATCGTGCTGTCTGACATCGGTAGATGAGCACCACAGACTTGACGGCGGGCTGGCTGGTGGCCAACAACCCCCAGGTGACGTCCCGTCACCACTGTCCACCGGAGCCACACTGCATGATAGCGAGGTGCACGATCAACGCACAGAGCCGCGCAGCGCCCGGCCGTCCGCAGGCGTTGCCACCTCACGTGCAGTCGTGCATTCACCTCGCCGTGTGGCCCATGCGTGTGACAACGGGACAGCTACCGCAGCACCTACGCCAGTCGTGGCTGCACACGCAGGGACCAACCATGGGACGTCCCCGACCGACGTGCCTGCCCCCATTTGCCGCGCGCCGGCTCGCCGCCATGCCACCCCCCCCGACCCTCCCAAGCGCCCCGCCTCCCCCCCAGCCAGCGCGCTGTCCTCCCGGACGTCTCCCGCACTGCCATTAGCGCTGGCCCACGGGTTGACTCCCACATGCGCGATCTGACGGAAGCAGACCTCGTCAGCGACACCCAGGTGGATCCAAAGCCAGCCTCAGACGCGCCGCCATCACTGGAGGCCCCTACCCGGACGTGCGGATCCCTCAGGGTGTGCCGAACGAATGCAGATCCAGCTGGGCCGACGTTGTGGCCGCAGCGCTGGAACGTACCGCCGATGCGGCCGAGCGCGGTCACCGACCCAGTGTAGAGACAGAGCTCAGGCTCCTACTCCTGCTGCCCAGCCAGGCCCTCGGCAACACTGGCGCAAGCAGGGGACGCGCCAGGCGAGTCAATGCCCGCGTGCGCGAGATCCGGAAGCGGACCAGGGAGCAGATGTTGCTTGACACAGCTGAACATAGCGACCCCGGCCGCACTCGCACGGAAGTTGTGGCGGACATCGCAATGGCAGGGCATGCACCGACATGCATGCAACGGCAATGTTGGCCGCGCCGCGCGCTGCTTGGACAGCAGCCCCATCGTTCCCATCGACCAGAACTCACTGCCACGCTTGCGAGCGCTGCACCCACCCGCGCCCCCTCCAAAGCGCGCAGCGCAGCCTACCCCAGCCGGCAGCCGCTCAGCGGAAGTCTCAGCGGCGCGGTTTGAGGCTATCCTGCGGAACCTGACACAGGCTCAGCGGCCGGCCCAGCGGGTGGACATACGAGCACGTCCGCAGCGCCGGGCTGTATAACGAGCGCACGGGCGAGGCCATGCGCCGCTTCGTCAACCTCCTGCTGTCGGGCACCATCCCCCACTCCGACCTGCTGCTCGCCAGCCGCCTGATCGCCATCGCCAAACCGAACGGCGGCGTTCGCCCGATCGCTATCGGAGAAGCATTCATGCGCCTCGCCGGTATCTGCGCGCTGGCGTGCGTCCCAGAAGCGCCGGGCCTGCTTGCCCCGCACCAGATTGGGGTCGGTGTTCGCGGCGGCCCTGAGATTCCGAGCCACGCGCTGGCCCCGGACTTCTCAGATGCGGAGACGGTCACAGTGCAGCTCGATCTCGAGAACGCGTTCAACCTGATTGACCGCGAGACCATCATCGCGGAGATTGACGCGCAACTCCCCGCCCTGGCCGCATTCGCACGCATGGCGTATGGATCGCCATCGCCGCTGCTGGCACGTCAGCAAGACGGGTCGCAACGCGGTTTTGTGGAGTGCATCTGGCGTGAAGCAAGGCGACCCCATCGGCCCCTCTACTTCGCCATCGCGTTCCGGCCCACGCTATTAGCGGCGCAAGAAGCGGCCCCTGACACGTTAGCCATCGCGTGCCACGATGACCTTACGGTGCAGGGCACGGTCGAGCAAGTGGTCGCCATGGGTCGAGTTGTGCAATCCCGTCACCAGTGCAACAAGCAGAAGACGCTCGTCCACTGCACCGATCCCGCCAAGGCCTCGCACGCAGCCGCCTGCCTAGGCGCCACGGTCGCCACTGACGGCATGGTCGCATGTGGCGCGCCACTGGGCACCCCTGCCTATGTGGAGGCGTATGTGCGCCGTAGATGCAAACGCACCGTCGAGCTCATGCAAAAGCTGGCAGGCCTCCCGCTGGCGGCCCAGACACGGTGGGCTGTCCTCTTCCAGTGCCTGCAACATCGCGAAGCACACCTGCTGCGCACTACCGACTGGGCCCACCTCGAACAGCCGCTCATGGGCGTCGAGAACGCCAGCGTACACGCCATGTGCCGCATCATCGAAACGCAACAGCTCACCGACCTACAGCGTGAGCAGGCCTTGCTCCCTCATAGACATGGCGGCATGGGTCTGCGACACTACACAGCCGACGTTGCTGACGCCGCGCGCCTCGCGTCGGCAGCAGTTGCGCACGCGGTGCTCGCGGACGGCATCGACGGCGGCAAGCCGTTCCGCGGCGACGCCGCGGTCCAGCACCAGGCCCGCCTCGCACGCTTGCGGAAGGCATGGCCGGCCGTGCAGGGAATCTCAGACAGCCCGACCCCAGCCGACGCCTGGGCGTCTGACGCTGGCTCGAAGCTGCGCATGACGCAGCTCCAGAGCGCGCTCAGCCGGGCGGAGGCCGACGCGCGCTGGACCGCCACGCGCGACTATCTCGAGACCCTGAAGCACGGTCCGAATCCCCAATCGGCGGAGACGGCGTGCGCTGATCTCGCTCGCCTCCTCAGCTGCTCTGGCTCGCTGGCCTCGGCGTTCCTCACTGCCTGCCCCCGGCCCGGTGACGGGCCTGACCGACCATGAATTCCAGGTGGCCGTGCTGCTGCGGCTGGGTGAGCCGCTACTACCCGTCCTGGAGTCGGATGAGGCCTGCCCCTGCGGCCGCGTGGCTGCGTCCGGTACACACAGTGTCATATGCGGACAGCTATGGGCAAGTTCAGTCCTAAAGCACGACCTCATCACCGTGGCTTGGAGGCGGGTGCTCATGCGCGCGTCGATCGCTTCGTCGCTGGAGCCGCACGTTGGCAAGCTCCCCGGGGGCATACGCGTGCTCCCCTCCGCGGCAGCCGGCAGTCGCCACCAGCCGCGCCGCCGGCGGACTTTACGCGCCCGCCGGCTGCGCCGTCTGCGAGTGCACCGGCCGCGCCGTGTCAGCAAGACCCGCCGCCGCCGCCGCCACCGCCGCAGTCACCGCCGCCGCCGCCGCCGCCACCGGACCCCAGCCGATGCCGCGCCGGTCCAGCCCCACCCCATCTCTCGCAGGCCCTCCAGGCTTCGGACGTGCCCCACACCCCTCATGGCACCCAAGCCCCGGCTCCGGCCTCCCTTACCCTTACTGCCGCTACCGCCCCCCCGCCGCGGCCCACGCCCCGACGCGCGACGCGCCCCTCGCCTCTGACCGAGAGGCAGCGCCTCCTGCCGCACCCCGCTGCCCCGATCGCAGCGGCCTCCGCAGCGCGGCGCCTCTTGGCATTCCTCACCACGCGCATGGCGCTGCTGGACGTGAAGGTGATGCACCCGCTTGCCAGGTCGCATGTGCGCGGTGCGTCACGTGAGGCTGGCGCGACCGCCGAGAAGGGCGCACGGCAAAAGCGCGACAAATATGGCGCCATCACAGGTGCCGCCCAGTTCATCCCGCTCGTACATGAGACGTACGGCAGGGTTGGACGGGACGCGTACCGCTTCCTCCAGACGGTCGCGGAGGTTGCCGCGGGACACGGGGCGGTGTCAAAGCGTACTTTCCTTCTCAATGCCATGCGCGACCTGTCCACAACATTGTGCCGCGCGCTGGCGCGCCAAGCCCGCGCGGCCGCGCCCCTCCGTGCTAGACTGGTCGGACGGGCGCTGCTGCCGGGCCTTCCTGTCCCCACAGACGGCCTGCCGGCCTGACAGGCCATCGCGCATAAGCTTTGCGCTTGTGGGTCCGGCGAGTGCTGACTGTGTGTTTGGTGTGCGCGTGGGCTGCGTGGTACTGCGCGGTGTGCGAGTGTCTGCTTTCAGCTGGCGCTGGTTTGTTCGGCATTTGCTCGTGTGGCGCGTGGCCTTGGTGCTAACGGTGGGCCGGTCTGTCTGTTTGCTTGTTGCCTGGTCTGTTGCCTCGGCGCTGCTGAGTCCTAGATCTATCACTGTGTAACACATCCACTCTGGAAACGTACGGGCCTTCCACCTGGCATGGGCGTGCCTAGCAGTGCATGAAAATATATACAGCCACTATAGCAGGGTCATGTGATGGCTTCACACTTGTTGTGACTACTTGCGCATTGTAGAAGGCAGAGGGGCAGTCAGAGGCACAGCATGGTGAAGCGGGCGCCGCGGCCCTCGAGGCGCACACGCATGAGTGACTCTCATCCACCTTTGCATGCTCAACTGCCTAAGCCTGCCGCAGATGTCCCGCACGATCTACTCCCTCAGCAATTATGCACTCTTTCCCGATGAGCGAATACTGCGAGGTGTGCACCACCAGCGCCGCAGACAGCCGGCTCGTGCTCAGAACGTTGGCTGCAGGTAAGCAACGTTCTGGGCTGCGCGCAAGTGTGCATACAAGACAGGCCAGCCAGCACTCTGCAGATGCATGTACTGCATGTGTGTCCTGCATGTGGGCCGGACAGATTTCTGAGAATCTGACCTGTATCAACTTGATCAGCTCCAGCCTGCATGTTGGCGTCCTGCTAAAGCTCCTACCGCAGAAACCCCTGCTACGACTCCTGCGTTGTTGTGGCCGCCCCTGTGTGGCATGATTATCAGTTGATGCACATGACCCTATCACATTCGCCTTTGCAATTCAATTCACAAGCTGCCCCGATGTATTTGCCCGTCGTGATCGATGGTGCTGCGGACTGTGTTTGAGTGGTTTGTGCGGAATCAGCACACTCTATTATGATTGCAACTCATTTAAGGGGGGCCTGCTGTGCAGATTGAGAGCATGCATGTGCATCTGTATCGTCAGCTGCAGCTGACGACGAAGGACGGCGCGAGGCTTGCGGCCCACCGGAGGCAGTGGAGGGGCCTCAATGGTTCTCTCGATGCATCATTCCTGGAGTCAATGCGCCTCCTCCAGAGCGTTCCAACAGTGGACGGCCCCCCCGCGGGCCTGCTGGCGGACATCGCGGATGTCGCCTCCGGGAAGCGCGTCTTCCGTGCGCTGAATCGTGCTGCGTCCGCCGGCGGTGCTGGCTAGAATGGGGTCGCCAAGGTGTGGTGTGCTGGGCAACTGTGACACCACAGCATACGCAGCAGGCAGCAGAGACGTAAGTGATGCGCCGTTCCGATGCAAAGTGTGCGGCCGTGATGTGCAGGTGCAGCGTGGGGGGTATGGAGTGGAAGGCGCGCTGTGCCTGCTGGGATGCTGACCACAGGCAGCCAGCGTGGCTTTGATGGGTCTCCGGGGTTGGTGCACGTGCATGAGGCTCATGAGCGCGTCGTCGGTCACATGAAGGAGTTCCAGCTGCTGCCGGGGGTGCTGCTCGGCGCGCTGCAGTATGCGTGCATCTACGGTGCTCACGTGCTGTCCGGGACCACGCCGGCGGACGTGCTGCAGCTGTGTCAGCTGGCGGACGCACAGGAGCGGTGGCGGCGGTCGTGGGAGCCGGTGCGTGGAGGGCGGGGGATTGAGCCTTTTCGTTTACCCATACGTGTCTCTGCAGGTCGCGCACTTACGGACAGTCACAGCAAATTCGTGTCCATACTCGCCCTTTCTTTTTTAAGATCTTTGCAATATCTAATTTATTATCTGGGAAAAGGCTTTCCGTATCATCTGCTTATATTTCTTTCATAATATTATAAGAATCTACAGATTTACATAATTTAAAATACTGCCATCATGCAGTGCCTGCCTCGAAACACAGCTAGTTGCAGTGATCATGTGAGCATCAGAGTGCTTGGCTCGAAAAGTTCTTGTGTTTTTGCGTACTGAAGCCGGTGATGGGACTGATCTGAAACATGTGATTTGCTGTTCGCGTGTAACTGCATTTATCTCGAAGATACAGCTTTAGCAGCCGAAGACATAGCTTTAGCAGCCGAAGCGCGCAGCGTTGGGGTGTGACGGTACATAGTCGAGCTATGCATCCGTCCGAACATGAGACCTTTTCGTGGACTACGTCACAGTGGTATCGGTCTGGGGTTCCAATGCGGCATGGTCCGAGTTCGATTCCTTTGGGCCGGGATTACGTAAGGCGTGGTCATGCTCGCATGGTCCTTGTGGTGCACGAATTGGTCGGGTTCTCTCCCCTACGCCAACTCGAGTCAGCCTCGAAGGGGCTCGAGGCGTATGAGGGGGGGAGCTCTGTGACGGTACATAGTCGAGCTATGCATCCGTCCGAACATGAGACCTTTTCGTGGACTACGTCACATGGGGCCGTGCGGGCAGCGGGGTGCGCACCTGGCCATGGAGTTAAAAGCACCGGCGCCAAGGCCGGCCGGGCCGACTGCACTTGAAAGCGAAGTTTGGGAATATTTTGCATCGTTTTATGTTCGGAATACCATCGGTCGAGGACTGTGTCGGAACCCTCTGTTGCGACAATTGTAATTACAAGGCGCACTTCGCGGCAGGTGAGGCCTCGTGACTCCTCGAACACTTGTGAAGTTCGACAGTTGGCATGTGGCATATGTACTGTTGCAACGTGAAGCACCCGTCTGTCGACAGACGCACGATCGTGTGCCATTTCTTGCGGTTTTCGTGCGATATCTGAGTGTTGAAAGTTAACGCAGCGTTCGTTACACAGTACATAAGGGTGAATACCTCAATGATGTGCCAGCCCTTATATAGGTACAGACACCCAACAGAATCAATGTCCTACCGCACACAATCGCATCTTGTGCTCTGCGTGTCTCCAGAGAGTTCTCCGCGTCACGAACTCTCCAGACATGTGTCCTAGTAACTTCCGTAGTGATGTAAACGTGCATACAGATGATCCTAGACCTCCTGAATGTATCCGATACTTCCAGATACTTCTAGATGTGATTCAATTCTAACACTCCCCTGATTCAACTCTAGGATGCATTAGAACTATCATCAACCCAAACTAACTTAGTCGAACATCTCTGACTCATTGCTCTGCGCTTCTGGCATGAGCTCAGGCCTCTATCTTAACCAGCCCCATCGCCTTACTGAATTTCTCGTGTAGTGGCTTGGCCCAATTGCCCTTGGTCATAGTCCGCTATCATCGCTGTCTGTTGCAATGTAGCTCTCGTTGATCCTCTCCCACGCGCCACACGCTCCCGAATGAAGTGATGCTGTACGTCAATGTGCTTTGCTCGCTGATGCCCCACTGGATTATGCATCTGTGCCAGTGCTCCAGCGTTATCGCAATACAGATGTACCGAGCCTGCCACACCGTATAGCGTCTCCATCAGCTTGCGCAGCCACAGCGCCTCCTTCACTCCGTTGCCGTGCGCCATGTACTCTGCCTCCATTGTAGACGTTGCCACAGTCGGCAGCAGCTTCGAGCCCCAGGTGATTGCTCCCCCGGCCATCAGAAAGACGAAGCCGCCAGTGCTGCGGCGCTTATCAGGGTCCGCAGCGTAGTCCGAGTCCGCGTAGCCCTCCAGCGGCGTATCCGCCGCACCGTAGATGATGCCGAAGTCCTGAGTCTGCTTCAGATAGCGTAGCACAGCCTTGACGCCAGCCCAGTGCTCATCCCGCGGCTTCGAGATGAAGCGCGCCAGCACGCCCACCGCATATACCATGTCAGGCCGCGTGCATGTTGTCAAGTATAAGAGCATGCTTACGTCTCAGCCGTAGCGTCTGGGTCCTCCATCAGGTCCCTCGCCGTGCTTGCTGAGCTTCAAATTCTGCTCCATCGGTGTCGTCTTGCCCTGTGCAGTCTCCATGCCGTGCGTTGTAGGATCTCCTTCGCGTATTTGCGCTGAGTGACTAGCAGTGTCTTGCCTTCACGGTCCCGGATGACTCCATGCTGAGAAAGAACGCCACTGGCCCAGCTTCCGCAGATCAAAGTACTCCAGCGCCCGCATTAGAGCCGCTACATCATCTTTGACACCCCACAAGCAGTCCGTCATCTACGCGTAGATAAGCAGAAAGCCGCGCCGCCCCTCCACTTCTATGGTAGAACAATGACGCGTCGCATCAGAATTTGATGTCTTCTGTCAGCAGCTTGCCCGCTTGGCTCTCCTTGTTCCAACATGGCACGCGCCGCCTGCTTGAGTCCGTACAGGCGCCTTCTTGAGCAGCATCACTTGTTTGCCAAAATCCGTAACCGGCAGGTGGCTCCATGTAGATAGTCTCCTTGAGCGGCCCATTGAGAAAAGCGGTCTTCACATCGATTTGCTCCACCTCAAGGTCTTCGATTGCTGCTTTAGCTAGCAGCGCACGCATAGTGGCGTGCCGCGCCACCGGCGCGAATGTCTCCTCATAATCGATGCCCTTGCGCTGGGTGAAGCCCTTAGCCACAAGCCGTGCCTTGTAACGCTCGATGTTGCCAGCCTGATCGCGCTTGATCTTCAGCACCCACTTATTCTTCAGCAAGTTCACACCGGTAGGCTTCTCGACCAGTTCGTAGACACCGAGCTCGCGCAGACTGTTCATCTCATCGTCCGCTGCCTGCCGCCACATGTCACCATCTTCTTGCGCGAGTGCTTGCTGCAGCGTGGCAGGCTCGTCCCGACTGGTGTCCACCTTGGCCATCAGCGCATATGCGTCGCGCAGCCGCTTGCTTGGCTCCCGCATGCGCAGCGGCAGCACGCGCTTGTGAGGCATCGCCACTGCTCTGTGGCGCTCCTGAGCTGCCTCACCATTGCTTGCATCATCAGCGTCGTCAGCAGCCATCTGATCATCGCCGCTGTCGTCGCCGCCGTCACTCTCCCCCGCTGCTGACACAGCTGGGTCAATGTCGTCCTCGTCAGAGTCCGAATCATCATCGTCACCCTCGTGCTCTACAAAGATGCAGTTGTAGCGCACGACCACGCTGCCATTCTCCAGCAGCACGCGCCAGCCCTTTGTACCAGGCTCGCGGCCCATGAGCAGGCCGCGCTCGCTTCGCTCCCCCAGTTTCTTGAGCGCGATCGGCTGCTTACGACAGTACACCTCACAGCCGAATGTCCTGAAACCACGCACGTCGGGCTTCGCACCTAGGAACAGCTCGTAGGGGGTGGTAGTAGCTCCCATCCGCGGCGAGACGTTGTAGATGTCGACCGCCGCCGCAAATGCCTCTGCCCAGTACTTCTTCGCCACGCCACTCGAGTGAAGCATAGCCCGCACGCGCTCCGTGATGGTGCGGTTGAAACGCTCCGCACGGCCGTTCTGCTGAGGTGTGTACGCCACAGACTTGTCACGCCGTATGCCTTGCGACTTGCACCATTCTTCGATCTTGTTGTATTCCGTGCCACGATCTGTCCGCAGCTTCTTCACGCGCAGATCCGTGTCGCGCTCCCAGACGTTGAGGATGGCTTTCAGCTGCGTCGCAGCAGCACTCTTGTGCCGTAGAAACTTGATCGCCGCCATGCCGCTGAAATCGTCGATCGCCGTAAGCGCATACTTGTTGCCGCCAGCTGATTGAACGTCGAGCGGGCCCATGAGGTCGGAATGCACAAGCTCCAGCGGCCGTGCTGCCCGCGTCTGTGACACCGGATGCGAGCTAGCAGCATGCTTTGCCATGACGCATGCGTTGCACAACTTCGATTGCATCGCCCAAAACGCCTGCTCGGTTGCAGTTAGACCCTTGACCGAGCCATGCTTCGCCATCTGCGCCAGCGTGCCATAGCTGAGATGCCCCAGGCCGTGCGTGCCATAGCTCCGCCGCATTCAGTTTGCGCTGCAGCGGGCGCCGCAACCGCCACTCGCCCGCCATTTGCATTTTGCTCGCCCACATCTTGATCACCGCAAGCCATTCAGCTTCGCCTCACGCCCGCGCCCACACGCCACCAGCGGCCGTTGTAGAAGAGACGTGTCGTAGCAGCACCGCGAGGCGTAGACTTTCAATCCCGCGGTCTTTGCACTGCGTTCTGTGACAGCAAAATTGTTCGGAGCCTCCGGTACCAGCAGCACATTGTGCAAAAGTGATGCTCACCTCCGCGCCCGTCCACAAGCGTCGTGACGTCGATTTTGCAGACTCCTCGTGCCGTCACAGCCGTGCCGTCGACCATCGCCCACTTCTGCTTGGTTGCCTTCACGTCTCGTGCCCACCCCGCGGCGTTGTTGACGATGTGCGCACTTGCACCGGAGTCGAGAATCCACTCCATGCATTCCTCCTTCATGCACGTCAGCAGCTACCTTCTCCGCAGCCAATCTTCAAGCGCCCAGACTTATGTAATAGTCCACGCATGGCCACCGATTGCTCAGCCGTACTCTTCGGAACTACGATGCGTCCGCTTTCGCGGCCCGCCGCGAATCTCGCGACTGTAGTGGCCCAGGTTGTACAGTTATAACACCTGACCTTCTTCATGTCCCTTTGTGGGCGTGTCCGCAACTCTCGCCTTCAGTGCCGTGACCTTCTCTTCACATAATGCGCTCCCTCGTGCACTTGTAGGTGAGTGAGCACCCCTCCACAGCAAGATTGGGTTGGTACATTAGCACTTCTCGCACATTTGTGAACTCTCCGGCAGTCCTCTCAGAATGGCGCGTACAAGCCGTTCTTCTGAACAGGGTTCTCCTGTGGCGATAAGTTGAAGGCGAATCTTCTGGGCTCTCCCGCAATAACTTGCGATGTCTTCACTTTTCTCCTTGGCTAGCTCAGTTCAGTGGTCCTCCAGCAGACTCTTCTTTGCTCCGAGCGTCGTATTGTGAAGTCGTTGCAGAACATCCCACCTGCTTGGCGTGTTTGGAGCCTTGGATGTACGGCAAGTACTGCTGCGTCACACGACTTCGCCTAATGCCAGTGCTTCCCGATCGCCGCGTCGCTGCTCATCGGTTTGAATTTGCGCCTCGTCTAACGCAAGGTAGTCGAACAGCTCCTTGTAGATGAGTAGATCTTCATCCTGACCTTCCACTCCCAATAATTCGTGGAGTCAAGCATGCCTACATCTGGCTCTGATTTTCCCATGACTTATGTCACGTGGCCGACCCCTAGTACACTTCGAAGAACTTGAACGTTCTAGTTCACCGAACGTGATGCGACCCATAACCTGTTGAAAGTTAACGCAGCGTTTCGTTACCAACAGTTACATAAGGGTGAATACTCAATGATGTGCCAGCCCTTATATAGGTACAGACACCCAACAGAATCAATGTCCTACCGCACACATCGCATCTTGTGCTCTGCGTGTCTCCAGAGAGTTCTCCGCGTCACGAACTCTCCAGACCATGTGTCCTAGTAACTTCCGTAGTGATGTAAACGTGCATACAGATGATCCTAGATCCTCCTGGAATGTATCCGATACTTCCAGATACTTCTAGATGTTGATTCAATTCTAACACTGAGATATGTCACAGATTTGCTAGCAGGTCGACAGGACTGTGTTACACGGAGATGAACGCAATAGCCCGGCAGCGAGGGCAACAGAAGGAAAGTAGACAGGTCGACAGGACTGTGCGATTTAACATGATTGGACGAACTTCTGTGCGACAAATAAACAGTCACCAAGCGCAAGAGTATTGTTTGTCAACCAAGCGATAATGCGATGAACAGATTCGCCGGCGCCGGCGCCCGCGCCCGGCGGCCGAACATGCGGCGAGGGGCGCGCCGGAAATGCATCACACACGCGTGGTTGACCATTGCATAGTATGAAATGACCTGCATGGCCATGGTGCACCGTCATGGGCACGTGTTTGAACATTGATTAAACAAGATGCCACGTAGAGCAATCGAATCGACATGTGGAGGGGCTGAATATGGCCTGGATTCAGCTGCAGTTCATGGAGAAGATCGACATCTTGGCCCGGGACTGAACTGACCAGTCCGTCATGGATCTGTCACTGAGACAGTTGACTGGTCAACTGCTGAGTTCAGCGACTCCAACAGACTCCAATATTCGCCAGTCAACTGCTGAGGTCAGGGACTCCAGTTGCCAGTCCACAGCTGTGTCGAAGCTAGTGATGCATACTCGAGAGCTCTTCAAGGTATTGGGCACAACACGTTTGATTACACATGCGCTGTTGTGGTATGCTTCAGCGTCTTCTATCTCAAGGTACTTTGGCTGCTTCTGGACACTTGCCATTATACTGGTTTCATCACAAGTCCTCTCTGACAGTCTTGCTCACCGCCCGACCCGGCTTGCCAAGCCACTATTCGGAGCTGTAAAATTGGCTACGGAAGACCCTAATGGATTCGGAGGCCGGGCCTGCGAAAGCCGAGCTCTCTGCAGAAGCATGGGTGGAAAGGACGCGCGTCAGGAACCGTGCTGCGCAGGCCAGGTTCCGGCAACGACAGCAGGCGCGTCCCGCCGCCGGCTTTATCATGCGTGATTGTTTCATCATCAGTTTGATACCATTCATACACCGGAGTGTGGCGCGGGTGCCGTAGTGGAGGGGTGCGGGAGTGCGCGTGCGTGTGGGTGCGTGGGTGTGGTTGTGTCGGCTGTGTCGGTTCGTTGTGGCTTTTTCGCCTGGGAGAGTGATTGCTTTTTGCTGGTGTCTACTGTCGGGGGTTTTGGCCGTCTACTTTCCTTCTGTTGCCCTCGCTGCCGGGCTATTGCGTTCATCTCCGTGTAACACCGGAGGTGTATACACTCCATATATGCGTTCATCTCCGTGTAACACCGGAGGTGTCGGTACTCCATGGTTGTGTTACACGGAGATGAACGCAATAGCCCGGCAGCGAGGGCAACGGAAGGAAAGTAGACGGCCAAAACCCCCGAAAGTAGACACCAGCAAAAAGCAATCACTCTCCCAGGCGAAAAAGCCACAACGAACCGACACAGCCGACACAACCACACCCACGCACCCACACGCACGCGCACTCCCGCACCCCTCCACTACGGCACCGCGCCACAACCGCGCACAGCAACAACCACCACCGTACTACTGCCCACCCCAGCAAAACCAGCCACCACCGACCCCCCTACAGCAGCACCCCCACTCCATCCTGCCCCACTGGAGCATTCCATCACGGGCCCCCCGCACATGAGAGCCCGGGGGCGCACGCCCCCCACAGTGCAAGGCGTACCAGCCCTCCCCCTCCGGCCGCCCGACAGGGGCCCCAGGGCGGGGCGCGAAGGGCACTAGCGGCGCCGCATCACTCCCCCCACGGTGGCTCGCGGGAAGGTTCGGCGGGCCAACACGACCAGACGCGGGGCCGGCCTGCGCTGCTGCAGCCGCGGCACCCGGTCCAGCAAGGCGGCCAGCGGCCGCCTATAGTACGTCCGACGGGACATCGTGGCCAGGCACCACCGCCCTGCCCGCCAGCCGCATACGCAGCGGAGCCGCAGCGAGGACCTGGCGCGTCACACCACGGCACAGAGTGGTGGAGAGTTCGCACATGGCATTCTGCAAGAACGCTCGCCTGGACACGGCCCCCGAAGCCGCAGCAAAGTCAGCGATCTTATTCAGGAAGGCGAACGCACCCGTGCCCACGCGGCCAAACGTCTCATGCGACAGGGACACGAAGCGACATGCGCCTGTGCCGGAGCGGCCGTACTTGTCTCGCTTCCGGTCGTCCATCAGCTGGGCGGCAGCGCCTGGCGTGTTTGCCGCGGCGACGACCCGGGAGGGGGCCACCGGACAGGTCACGCACACATCGGCCACAACGGTGTTGGATAGTCCATGGTTGTGTTGGATAGTTTGTGGACACGCGTACGAGCTGACATCACGCTCGTACGAGCAGCAGATCTAGAGCTGTCCTCTGCGCCGACGGCGGGGCGCCTCGTCGCGTCGACACCGGCGGGCTATCTCTGACATAGTGCTGGTCAATTTTAACCAAACACAGCGTCCTATTTGACGTCAAGTAGCCGATGCAGAGCGCTGCAGCGCGCTGTGCCCCCCTTTCAGTGCGTTCGCGCGCGCGGTGGATAGGCTCTAGAGCTCGCTGCGGTCGCACTGATCATGAGCAGCCTCACGTGCCCGACGCTGTCCTCGTGAAAGTCCAAGGCGCATGTTTTCAGCCTATTATGGCAAACCATGGATCTAAACGTAGCGATGGCGCCCGAGTCTCAATCTCATCGTTGTTTTACGTGTACTGCAGCTGCGCAATCACCGCGGGCGAGGGACCGGTCGAGGGACCGGTACCATGCCATTTTCTCGAATCTCTGGCCGTACAGAAACCCACGCACTGCAAACGTTTGGGAATAGCTGCATTCATTCCGTAGATTTTGTGTTCGCAAGCGCGGCGCGGATACCTGCAGTACGACCCAATTTCGAGATGCTCTGCCGCATGCGCGTGTCTGGACAGTCCTCCGTCCGGAAGTGCTGTAAAAATGCGCTACGCGACGCATTTGGCGACGCAATAATGTGCAATGGAGCGGGGATAATCATCCTGCGTGTCAAGTTGTCCCGGTCGTGTTGCGTCCGAGTCGTGTTCACGTCCAGCAACGCCATGCGCGTGGCTGTGGCTTTCTGCCACATTCGGGTTCTGCCCATTCGGGGTTTTTTTTTTTGCCTGTATGGTCGAGAGCTTTCTACCTCTGCTACGCTAGCGTACGCATGCTCGGCACGCTGCGCTCGGCATCCGCTAGGCGGACACACACAGCACTGGTAGATTTTAATTTCTGGAATTAGCTGCTTCGCGAGAGTTGCGGCAGTTGGCGCGCGCTGTGACGCCTGCGCCTGCTTTGTACCAGCGGTACCGGCAGTCGCAGCGGCTTTGCTCCGCACACCTCCTCACCTCGCAGCGCTGCAGCGTAGACACTGTACATTAGGCATACTTATTTTTGCTCTCGGCCACGGGGCCTGGGCCTGGCCCTAGGCCTCGCACTTTCTGCGGGTGCGCGTGCACCAACCACTTCGCGCCAGCGCAGCGTAATCACGCCCGAAGGCCCCAGCCTCGCTCCCACAGCATAGCACTACAATGAACGAGGACCTGCATGTGCCTTGCCCCGCGTGCCCTCGCCGCTTCCGCGCCGCCGGCGATCTGCTTGCCCACTGCCGGGGCTGCCACCCGAAGTACAAGTTCACTGAGGACCAACAACGGGCATACAGCTGCTACCACTGCGAGGCATGCAAGCTGCCCTTCTCGAGATACAACGATCCGGAGGGCCACAGGCATGCAGCAAATTGTCGCGGCGTACCAGCGGACTCCCACGCCCCCACTCCCGCCCGCACCCGGTACAACGGCCGCACGTGCACGCCCACCAACACTGGCCGTGGCCGCTCGCGCTCACGACAGCGGACACCGCCGCACATGAGGGCGCCACTGCGCGGGCCCAGCCCTCACACGTCAATGATGACCTGGCGGGACGACACACAGCCAGTTCGCAACCGCCGGGGAGGCTCCGGTTTGGTGTGCCGAACGCCCACCCCTGCGGCTGCGGCGGGCGCCGGCTCGACTGCGCCTCGGCCGCAAAGCCAGCCACCCGCCCGCACCGATTTGACCAAATCGTGCTGTCTGACATCGGTAGATGAGCACCACAGACTTGACGGCGGGCTGGCTGGTGGCCAACAACCCCAGGTGACGTCCCGTCACCACTGTCCCCCGGAGCCACACTGCATGATAGCGAGGTGCACGATCAACGCACAGAGCCGCGCAGCGCCCGGCCGTCCGCAGGCGTTGCCACCTCACGTGCAGTCGTGCATTCACCTCGCCGTGTGGCCCATGCGTGTGACAACGGGACAGCTACCGCAGCACCTACGCCAGTCGTGGCTGCACACGCAGGGACCAACCATGGGACGTCCCCGACCGACGTGCCTGCCCCCATTTGCCGCGCGCCGGCTCGCCGCCATGCCACTCCCCCGACCCTCCCAAGCGCCCCGCCTCCCCCCCAGCCAGCGCGCTGTCCTCCCGGACGTCTCCCGCACTGCCATTAGCGCTGGCCCACGGGTTGACTCCCACATGCGCGATCTGACGGAAGCAGACCTCGTCAGCGACACCCAGGTGGATCCAAAGCCAGCCTCAGACGCGCCGCCATCACTGGAGGCCCCCTACCCGGACGTGCGGATCCCTCAGGGTGTGCCGAACGAATGCAGATCCAGCTGGGCCGACGTTGTGGCCGCAGCGCTGGAACGTACCGCCGATGCGGCCGAGCGCGGTCACCGACCCAGTGTAGAGACAGAGCTCAGGCTCCTACTCCTGCTGCCCAGCCAGGCCCTCGGCAACACTGGCGCAAGCAGGGGACGCGCCAGGCGAGTCAATGCCCGCGTGCGCGAGATCCGGAAGCGGACCAGGGAGCAGATGTTGCTTGACACAGCTGAACATAGCGACCCCGGCCGCACTCGCACGGAAGTTGTGGCGGACATCGCAATGGCAGGGCGCATGCACCGACATGCATGCAACGGCAATGTTGGCCGCGCCGCGCGCTGCTTGGACAGCAGCCCCATCGTTCCCATCGACCAGAACTCACTGCCACGCTTGCGAGCGCTGCACCCACCCGCCCCCTCCAAGCGCGCAGCGCAGCCTACCCCAGCCGGCAGCCGCTCAGCGGAAGTCTCAGCGGCGCGGTTTGAGGCTATCCTGCGGAACCTGACACAGGGCTCAGCGGCCGGCCCCAGCGGGTGGACATACGAGCACGTCCGCAGCGCCGGGCTGTATAACGAGCGCACGGGCGAGGCCATGCGCCGCTTCGTCAACCTCCTGCTGTCGGGCACCATCCCCCACTCCGACCTGCTGCTCGCCAGCCGCCTGATCGCCATCGCCAAACCGAACGGCGGCGTTCGCCGATCGCTATCGGAGAAGCATTCATGCGCCTCGCCGGTATCTGCGCGCTGGCGTGCGTCCCAGAAGCGCCGGGCCTGCTTGCCCGCACCAGATTGGGGTCGGTGTTCGCGGCGGCCCTGAGATTCCGAGCCACGCGCTGGCCCCGGACTTCTCAGATGCGGAGACGGTCACAGTGCAGCTCGATCTCGAGAACGCGTTCAACCTGATTGACCGCGAGACCATCATCGCGGAGATTGACGCGCAACTCCCCGCCTGGCCGCATTCGCACGCATGGCGTATGGATCGCCATCGCCGCTGCTGGCACGTCAGCAAGACGGGTCGCAACGCGGTTTTGTGGAGTGCATCTGGCGTGAAGCAAGGCGACCCCATCGGCCCCCTCTACTTCGCCATCGCGTTCCGGCCCACGCTATTAGCGGCGCAAGAAGCGGCCCCTGACACGTTAGCCATCGCGTGCCACGATGACCTTACGGTGCAGGGCACGGTCGAGCAAGTGGTCGCCATGGGTCGAGTTGTGCAATCCCGTCACCAGTGCAACAAGCAGAAGACGCTCGTCCACTGCACCGATCCCGCCAAGGCCTCGCACGCAGCCGCCTGCCTAGGCGCCACGGTCGCCACTGACGGCATGGTCGCATGTGGCGCGCCACTGGGCACCCTGCCTATGTGGAGGCGTATGTGCGCCGTAGATGCAAACGCACCGTCGAGCTCATGCAAAAGCTGGCAGGCCTCCCGCTGGCGGCCCAGACACGGTGGGCTGTCCTCTTCCAGTGCCTGCAACATCGCGAAGCACACCTGCTGCGCACTACCGACTGGGCCCACCTCGAACAGCCGCTCATGGGCGTCGAGAACGCCAGCGTACACGCCATGTGCCGCATCATCGAAACGCAACAGCTCACCGACCTACAGCGTGAGCAGGCCTTGCTCCCTCATAGACATGGCGGCATGGGTCTGCGACACTACACAGCCGACGTTGCTGACGCCGCGCGCCTCGCGTCGGCAGCAGTTGCGCACGCGGTGCTCGCGGACGGCATCGACGGCGGCAAGCCGTTCCGCGGCGACGCCGCGGTCCAGCACCAGGCCCGCCTCGCACGCTTGCGGAAGGCATGGCCGGCCGTGCAGGGAATCTCAGACAGCCCGACCCCAGCCGACGCCTGGGCGTCTGACGCTGGCTCGAAGCTGCGCATGACGCAGCTCCAGAGCGCGCTCAGCCGGGCGGAGGCCGACGCGCGCTGGACCGCCACGCGCGACTATCTCGAGACCCTGAAGCACGGTCCGAATCCCCAATCGGCGGAGACGGCGTGCGCTGATCTCGCTCGCCTCCTCAGCTGCTCTGGCTCGCTGGCCTCGGCGTTCCTCACTGCCTGCCCCGGCCCGGTGACGGGCCTGACCGACCATGAATTCCAGGTGGCCGTGCTGCTGCGGCTGGGTGAGCCGCTGCTACCCGTCCTGGAGTCGGATGAGGCCTGCCCCTGCGGCCGCGTGGCTGCGTCCGGTACACACAGTGTCATATGCGGACAGCTATGGGCAAGTTCAGTCCTAAAGCACGACCTCATCACCGTGGCTTGGAGGCGGGTGCTCATGCGCGCGTCGATCGCTTCATCGCTGGAGCCGCACGTTGGCAAGCTCCCCGGGGGCATACGCGTGCTCCCCTCCGCGGCAGCCGGCAGTCGCCACCAGCCGCGCCGCCGGCGGACTTTACGCGCCCGCCGGCTGCGCCGTCTGCGAGTGCACCGGCCGCGCCGTGTCAGCAAGACCCGCCGCCGCCGCCGCCACGCCGCAGTCACGCCGCCGCCGCCGCCGCCACCGGACCCCCAGCCGATGCCGCGCCGGTCCAGCCCCCACCCCATCTCTCGCAGGCCCTCCAGGCTTCGGACGTGCCCCACACCCCTCATGGC
This sequence comes from Ulva mutabilis, assembly GCA_900538255.1. Classification (NCBI taxonomy): domain Eukaryota; kingdom Viridiplantae; phylum Chlorophyta; class Ulvophyceae; order Ulvales; family Ulvaceae; genus Ulva; species Ulva mutabilis. Next base: position 917,279 of record UNSF01000006.1, on the reverse strand, counting down.
ACCCAAGCCCCGGCTCCGGCCTCCTTACCCTTACTGCCGCTACCGCCCCCCCGGCCCGGCCCACGCCCCGACGCGCGACGCGCCCCTCGCCTCTGACCGAGAGGCAGCGCCTCCTGCCGCACCCCCTGCCCCGATCGCAGCGGCCTCCGCAGCGCGGCGACCTCTTGGCATTCCTCACCACGCGCATGGCGCTGCTGGACGTGAAGGTGATGCACCCGCTTGCCAGGTCGCATGTGCGCGGTGCGTCACGTGAGGCTGGCGCGACCGCCGAGAAGGGCGCACGGCAAAAGCGCGACAAATATGGCGCCATCACAGGTGCCGCCCAGTTCATCCCGCTCGTGCATGAGACGTATGGCAGGGTTGGACGGGACGCGTACCGCTTCCTCCAGACGGTCGCGGAGGTTGCCGCGGGACACGGGGCGGTGTCAAAGCGTACTTTCCTTCTCAATGCCATGCGCGACCTGTCCACAACATTGTGCCGCGCGCTGGCGCGCCAAGCCCGCGCGGCCGCGCCCCTCCGTGCTAGACTGGTCGGACGGGCGCTGCTGCCGGGCCTTCCTGTCCCCACAGACGGCCTGCCGGCGCTGACAGGCCATCGCGCATAAGCTTGCGTCGCCCCCCCCCCCCCCTCGCCCATCCCGCCCGAGAGCCCCCCTCCACCCATTTCACCCTGCAGCCCCCCACCCCCCCCCCCCCCCACCCGACCCCTTCCTCTCCCNAACACATCCACTCTGGAAACGTACGGGCCTTCCACCTGGCCATGGGCGTGCCTAGCAGTGCATGAAAATATATACAGCCACTATAGCAGGGTCATGTGATGGCTTCACACTTTGTGTGTGACTACTTGCGCATTGTAGAAGGCAGAGGGGCAGTCAGAGGCACAGCATGTGAAGCGGGCGCCGCGGCCCTCGAGGCGCACACGCATGAGTGACTCTCATCCACCTTTGCCATGCTCAACTGCCTAAGCCTGCCGCAGATGTCCCGCACGATCTACTCCCTCAGCAATTATGCACTCTTCCCGATGAGCGAATACTGCGAGGTGTGCACCAGCGCCGCAGACAGCCGGCTCGTGCTCAGAACGTTGGCTGCAGGTAAGCAACGTTCTGGGCTGCGCGCAAGTGTGCATACAAGACAGGCCAGCCAGCACTCTGCAGATGCATGTACTGCATGTGTGTCCTGCATGTGGCCGGACAGATTTCTGAGAATCTGACCTGTATCAACTTGATCAGCTCCCAGCCTGCATGTTGGCGTCCTGCTAAAGCTCCTACCGCAGAAACCCCTGCTACGACTCCTGCGTTGTTGTGGCCGCCCCTGTGTGGCATGATTATCAGTTGATGCACATGACCCTATCACATTCGCCTTTGCAATTCAATTCACAAGCTGCCCCCGATGTATTTGCCCGTCGTGATCGATGGTGCTGCGGACTGTGTTTGAGTGGTTTGTGCGGAATCAGCACACTCTTTATGATTGCAACTCATTTAAGGGGGGGCCTGCTGTGCAGATTGAGAGCATGCATGTGCATCTGTATCGTCAGCTGCAGCTGACGACGAAGGACGGCGCGAGGCTTGCGGCCCACCGGAGGCAGTGGAGGGGCCTCAATGGTTCTCTCGATGCATCATTCCTGGAGTCAATGCGCCTCCTCCAGAGCGTTCCAACAGTGGACGGCCCCCCCGCGGGCCTGCTGGCGGACATCGCGGATGTCGCCTCCGGGAAGCGCGTCTTCCGTGCGCTGAATCGTGCTGCGTCCGCCGGCGGTGCTGGCTAGAATGGGGTCGCCAAGGTGTGTGTGCTGGGCAACTGTGACACCACAGCATACGCAGCAGGCAGCAGAGACGTAAGTGATGCGCCGTTCCGATGCAAAGTGTGCGGCCGTGATGTGCAGGTGCAGCGTGGGGGGTATGGAGTGGAAGGCGCGCTGTGCCTGCTGGGATGCTGACCACAGGCAGCCAGCGTGGCTTTGATGGGTCTCGGGGTTGGTGCACGTGCATGAGGCTCATGAGCGCGTCGTCGGTCACATGAAGGAGTTCCAGCTGCTGCCGGGGGTGCTGCTCGGCGCGCTGCAGTATGCGTGCATCTACGGTGCTCACGTGCTGTCCGGGACCACGCCGGCGGACGTGCTGCAGCTGTGTCAGCTGGCGGACGCACAGGAGCGGTGGCGGCGGTCGTGGGAGCCGGTGCGTGGAGGGCGGGGGATTGAGCCTTTTCGTTTACCCATACGTGTCTCTGCAGGTCGCGCACTTACGGACAGTCACACGCAAATTCGTGTCCATAAGCCCTTTGTTTTTTTAAGATCTTTGCTATCTATTTATTATCTGGGAAAAGGCTTTCCGTATCTCTGCTTATATTTCTTTCATAATATTATAGAATCTACAGATTTACATAATTTAAAATACTGCCATCATGCAGTGCCTGCCTCGAAACACAGCTAGTTGCAGTGATCATGTGAGCATCAGAGTGCTTGGCTCGAAAAGTTCTTGTGTTTTTGCGTACTGAAGCCGGTGATGGACTGATCTGAACATGTGATTTGCTGTTCGCGTGTAACTGCATTTATCTCGAAGATACAGCTTTAGCAGCCGAAGACATAGCTTTAGCAGCCGAAGCGCGCAGCGTTGGGGTGTGACGGTACATAGTCGAGCTATGCATCCGTCCGAACATGAGACCTTTTCGTGGACTACGTCACAGTGGTATCGGTCTGGGGTTCCAATGCGGCATGGTCCGAGTTCGATTCTTTGGCCGGGATTACGTAAGGCGTGGTCATGCTCGCATGGTCCTTGTGGTGCACGAATTGGTCGGGTTCTCTCCCCTACGCCAACTCGAGTCAGCCTCGAAGGGGCTCGAGGCGTATGAGGGGGGAGAGCTCTGTGACGGTACATAGTCGAGCTATGCATCCGTCCGAACATGAGACCTTTTCGTGGACTACGTACACTGGGGCCGTGCGGCAGCGGGGTGCGCACCTGGCCATGGAGTTAAAAGCACCGGCGCCAAGGCCGGCCGGGCCGACTGCACTTGAAAGCGAAGTTTGGAATTTTTGCATCGTTTTATGTTCGGAATACCATCGGTCGAGGACTGTGTCGGAACCCTCTGTTGCGACAATTGTAATTACAGGCGCACTTCGCGGCAGGTGAGGCCTCGTGACTCCTCGAACACTTGTGAAGTTCGACAGTTGGCATGTGGCATATGTACTGTTGCAACGTGAAGCACCCGTCTGTCGACAGACGCACGATCGTGTGCCATTTCTTGCGGTTTTCGTGCGATATCTGAGTGTTGAAAGTTAACGCAGCGTTCGTTACACAGTACATAAGGGTGAATACCTCAATGATGTGCCAGCCCTTATATAGGTACAGACACCAACAGAATCAATGTCCTACGCACACATCGCATCTTGTGCTCTGCGTGTCTCCAGAGAGTTCTCCGCGTCACGAACTCTCCAGACCATGTGTCCTAGTAACTTCCGTAGTGATGTAAACGTGCATACAGATGATCCTAGATCCTCCTGGAATGTATCCGATACTTCCAGATACTTCTAGATGTTGATTCAATTCTAACACTCCCCCTGATTCAACTCTAGGATGCATTAGAACTATCATCAACCAGACCTAACTTGAGTCGAACATCTCTGACTCATTGCTCTGCGCTTCTGGCATGAGCTCAGGCTCTATCTAACCAGCCCCATCGCCTTACTGAATTTCTCGTGTAGTGGCTTGGCCAATGCCTTGGTCAATACGTCCGCTATCATGCTGTCTGTTGCAATGTAGCTCTCGTTGATCTCTCCACGCGCACACGCTCCCGAATGAAGTGATGCTGTACGTCAATGTGCTTTGCTCGCTGATGCCCACTGGATTATGCATCTGTGCCAGTGCTCCAGCGTTATCGCAATACAGATGTACCGAGCCTGCCACACCGTATAGCGTCTCCATCAGCTTGCGCAGCCACAGCGCCTCCTTCACTCCGGTTTCCGTGGCGCCATGTACTCTGCCTCCAATTGTAGACGTTGCCACAGTCGGCAGCAGCTTCGAGCCCCAGGTGATTGCTCCCCCGGCCATCAGAAAGACGAAGCCGCCAGTGCTGCGGCGCTTATCAGGGTCCGCAGCGTAGTCCGAGTCCGCGTAGCCCTCCAGCGGCGTATCCGCCGCAACCGTAAGATGATGCCGAAGTCCTGAGTCTGCTTCAGATAGCGTAGCACAGCCTTGACGCCAGCCCAGTGCTCATCCCCGCGGCTTCGGAGATGAAGCGCGCCAGCACGCCCACCGCATATACCAGTCAGGGCCGCGTGCCATGTTGTCAAGTTATAAGAGCATGGCCTACCGTCTCAGCGTAGCGTCCTGGTCCTCCATTCAGGTCCTCGCCGTGCTTGCTGAAGCTTTCAAATTCTGCTCCATCGGTGTCGTCTTGCCTTGCAGTCCTCCATGCCGGTGCGTTGTAGGATCTCCTTCGCGTATTTGCGCTGATGACTAGCAGCTGTCTTGCTCTCACGGTCCCGGATGACCTCCATGCTGAGAAAGAACGCCACTGGCCCCAGCTTCCGCAGATCAAAGTACTCCAGCGCCGCATTAGAGCCGCTACATCATCTTTGACACCCACAAGCAGTCCGTCATCTACGTAGATAAGCAGAAAGCAGCGCCGCCCCTCACGTTCTAGGTAGAAACAATGAGCGTCCGCATCAGGAAATTTTGATGTCTTCTGTCAGCAGCTGCCGCTTGAGCTCCTTGTTCCATGCACGCGCCGCCTGCTTGAGTCCGTACAGCGCCTTCTTGAGCAGCATCACCTTGTTGCCAAAATCGTAACCGGCAGGTGGCTCCATGTAGATAGTCTCCTTGAGCGGCCCATTGAGGAAAAAGCGGTCTTCACATCGATTTGCTCCACCTCAAGGTCTTCGATTGCTGCTTTAGCTAGCAGCGCACGCATTAGTGGCGTGCCGCGCCACCGGCGCGAATGTCTCCTCATAATCGATGCCCTTGCGCTGGGTGAAGCCCTTACCACAAGCCGTGCCTTGTAACGCTCGATGTTGCCAGCCTGATCGCGCTTGATCTTCAGCACCCACTTATTCTTCAGCAAGTTCACACCGGTAGGCTTCTCGACCAGTTCGTAGACACCGAGCTCGCGCAGACTGTTCATCCTCATCGTCCGCTGCCTGCCGCCACATGTCACCATCTTCTTGCGCGAGTGCTTGCTGCAGCGTGCAGGCTTCGTCCCCGACTGGTGTCCACCTTGGCCATCAGCGGCATATGCGTTCGCGCAGCCCGCTTGCTTGGCTCCCGCATGCGCAGCGGCAGCACGCGCTTGTGAGGCATCGCCACTGCTCTGTGGCGCTCCTGAGCTGCCTCACCATTGCTTGCATCATCAAGCGTCGTCAGCAGCCATCTGATCATCGCCGCTGTCGTGCGGCCGCCGTCACTCTCCCCCGCTGCTGACAACAGCTGGGTCAATGTCGTCCTCGTCAGAGTCCGAATCATCATCGTCACCCTCGTGCTCTACAAAGATGCAGTTGTAGCGCACGACCCACGCTGCCATTCTCCAGCAGCACCGCGCCAGCCCTTTGTACCAGGCTCGCGGCCCATGAGCAGGCCGCGCTCGCTTTCGCTCCCCCAGTTTCTTGAGCGCGATCGGCTGCTTACGACAGTACACCTCACAGCCGAATGTCCTGAAACCACGCACGTCGGCTTCGCACCTAGGAACAGCTCGTAGGGGGTGGTAGTAGCTCCCATCCGCGGCGAGACGTTGTAGATGTCGACCGCCGCCGCAAATGCCTCTGCCCAGTACTTCTTCGCCACGCCACTCGAGTGAAGCATAGCCCGCACGCGCTCCGTGATGGTGCGGTTGAAACGCTCCGCACGGCCGTTCTGCTTGAGGTGTGTACGCCACAGACTTGTCACTGCCGTATGCCTTGCGACTTGCACCATTCTTCGATCTGTTGTATTCCGTGCCACGATCTGTCCGCAGCTTCTTCACGCGCAGATCCCTGTCGCGCTCCCAGACGTTGAGGATGGCTTTCAGCTGCGTCGCAGCAGCACTCTTGTGCCGTAGAAAACTTGATCGTCCGCCATGCCGCTGAAATCGTCGATCGCCGTAAGCGCATACTTGTTGCCGCCAGCTGATTGAACGTCGAGCGGGCCCATGAGGTCGGAATGCACAAGCTCCAGCGGCCGTGCTGCCCGCCGTCTGTGACACCGGATGCGAGCTAGCAGCATGCTTTGCCATGACGCATGCGTTGCACAACTTCGATTGCATCGCCCAAAACGCCTGCTCGGTTGCAGTTAGACCCTTGACCGAGCCATGCTTCGCCATCTGCGCCAGCGTGCCATAGCTGAGATGCCCCAGGGCGTGCGTGCCATAGCTCCGCCGCATTCAGTTTGCGCTGCAGCGGCGCCGCAACCGCCACTGCCGCCATTTTGCATTTTGCTCGCCCACATCTTGATCACCGGCAAGCCATTCAGCTTCGCCTCACGCCGCGCCACAGCCACCACGCGGCCGTTGTAGAAGAGACGTGTCGTAGCACCGCGAGCGTAGACTTCAATCCCGCGGTCTTGCACTGCGTTCTGTGACAGCAAATTGTTCGGGAGCCTCCGGTACCAGCAGCACATTGTGCAAAGTGATGCTCACCTCCGCGCCGTCCACAAGCGTCGTGACGTCGATTTTGCAGACTCCTCGTGCCGTCACAGCCGTGCCGTCGACCATCGCCACCTTCTGCTTGGTTGCCTTCACGTCTCGTGCCACCGCGGCGTTGTTGACGATGTGCGCACTTGCACCGGAGTCGAGAATCCACTCCATGCATTCTCCCTTCATGCAGTCAGCAGCTACCTTCTCCGCAGCCACATCTTCAGCGCCAGACTTATGTATAGCCACCATGGCCACCGATTGCTCAGCCGTACTCTTCGACTTATGATGCCGTCCGCTTTCGCGGGCCGCCGGCAATCGCGACTGTAGTGGCCCAGGTTGTACAGTTATAACACCTGACCTTCTTCATGTCCTTTGTGGGCGTGTCCGCAACTCTCGCCTTCAGTGCCGTGACCTTCTCTTCACTATAGATGCGCTCCTCGGCCACTTGTAGGTGAGTGAGCACCCGCTCCACAGCAAGATTGGGTTGGTACATTAGCACTTCTCGCACATTTGTGAACTCCTCCGGCAGTCCTCTCAGAATGGCGCGTACAAGCCGTTCTTCTGAACAGGGTTCTCCTGTGGCGATAAGTTGAAGGCGAATCTTCTGGGCTCTCCCGCAATAACTTGCGATGTCTTCACTTTCTCCTTGGCTAGCTCAGTCAGCTGGTCCTCCAGCAGACTCTTCTTGCTCCGAGCGTCGTATTGTGAAGTCGTTGCAGAACATCCCACGCCTGCTTGGCGTGTTTGGAGCCTTGGATGTACGGCAAGTACTGCTGCGTCACACGACTTCGCACTAATGCCAGTGCCTTCCGATCGCCGCGTCGCTGCTCATCGGTTTGAATTTGCGCCTCGTCTAACGCAAGGTAGTCGAACAGCTCCTTGTAGATGAGTAGATCTTCAATCCTGACCTTCCACTCCCAATAATTCGTGGAGTCAAGCATGCCTACATCTGGCTCTGATTTCCCCATGACTTATGTCACGTGGCCGACCCTAGTACACTTCGAAGAACTTGAACGTTCTAGTTCACGAACGTGATGCGACCCATAACCTGTTGAAAGTTAACGCAGCGTTCGTTACACAGTACATAAGGGTGAATACCTCAATGATGTGCCAGCCCTTATATAGGTACAGACACCCAACAGAATCAATGTCCTACCGCACACATCGCATCTTGTGCTCTGCGTGTCTCCAGAGAGTTCTCCGCGTCACGAACTCTCCAGACCATGTGTCCTAGTAACTTCCGTAGTGATGTAAACGTGCATACAGATGATCCTAGATCCTCCTGGAATGTATCCGATACTTCCAGATACTTCTAGATGTTGATTCAATTCTAACACTGAGATATGTCACAGATTTGCTAGCAGGTCGACAGGACTGTGTTACACGGAGATGAACGCAATAGCCCGGCAGCGAGGGCAACAGAAGGAAAGTAGACAGGTCGACAGGACTGTGCGATTTAACATGATTGGACGAACTTCTGTGCGACAAATAAACAGTCACCAAGCGCAAGAGTATTGTTTGTCAACCAAGCGATAATGCGATGAACAGATTCGCCGGCGCCGGCGCCCGCGCCCGGCGGCCGAACATGCGGCGAGGGGCGCGCCGGAAATGCATCACACACGCGTGGTTGACCATTGCATAGTATGAAATGACCTGCATGGCCATGGTGCACCGTCATGGGCACGTGTTTGAACATTGATTAAACAAGATGCCACGTAGAGCAATCGAATCGACATGTGGAGGGGCTGAATATGGCCTGGATTCAGCTGCAGTTCATGGAGAAGATCGACATCTTGGCCCGGGACTGAACTGACCAGTCCGTCATGGATCTGTCACTGAGACAGTTGACTGGTCAACTGCTGAGTTCAGCGACTCCAACAGACTCCAATATTCGCCAGTCAACTGCTGAGGTCAGGGACTCCAGTTGCCAGTCCACAGCTGTGTCGAAGCTAGTGATGCATACTCGAGAGCTCTTCAAGGTATTGGGCACAACACGTTTGATTACACATGCGCTGTTGTGGTATGCTTCAGCGTCTTCTATCTCAAGGTACTTTGGCTGCTTCTGGACACTTGCCATTATACTGGTTTCATCACAAGTCCTCTCTGACAGTCTTGCTCACCGCCCGACCCGGCTTGCCAAGCCACTATTCGGAGCTGTAAAATTGGCTACGGAAGACCCTAATGGATTCGGAGGCCGGGCCTGCGAAAGCCGAGCTCTCTGCAGAAGCATGGGTGGAAAGGACGCGCGTCAGGAACCGTGCTGCGCAGGCCAGGTTCCGGCAACGACAGCAGGCGCGTCCCGCCGCCGGCTTTATCATGCGTGATTGTTTCATCATCAGTTTGATACCATTCATACACCGGAGTGTGGCGCGGGTGCCGTAGTGGAGGGGTGCGGGAGTGCGCGTGCGTGTGGGTGCGTGGGTGTGGTTGTGTCGGCTGTGTCGGTTCGTTGTGGCTTTTTCGCCTGGGAGAGTGATTGCTTTTTGCTGGTGTCTACTGTCGGGGGTTTTGGCCGTCTACTTTCCTTCTGTTGCCCTCGCTGCCGGGCTATTGCGTTCATCTCCGTGTAACACCGGAGGTGTATACACTCCATATATGCGTTCATCTCCGTGTAACACCGGAGGTGTCGGTACTCCATGGTTGTGTTACACGGAGATGAACGCAATAGCCCGGCAGCGAGGGCAACGGAAGGAAAGTAGACGGCCAAAACCCCCGAAAGTAGACACCAGCAAAAAGCAATCACTCTCCCAGGCGAAAAAGCCACAACGAACCGACACAGCCGACACAACCACACCCACGCACCCACACGCACGCGCACTCCCGCACCCCTCCACTACGGCACCCGCGCCACAACCGCGCACAGCAACAACCACCACCGTACTACTGCCCACCCCAGCAAAACCAGCCACCACCGACCCCCCTACAGCAGCACCCCCACTCCATCCTGCCCCACTGGAGCATTCCATCACGGGCCCCCCGCACATGAGAGCCCGGGGGCGCACGCCCCCCACAGTGCAAGGCGTACCAGCCCTCCCCCTCCGGCCGCCCGACAGGGGCCCCAGGGCGGGGCGCGAAGGGCACTAGCGGCGCCGCATCACTCCCCCCACGGTGGCTCGCGGGAAGGTTCGGCGGGCCAACACGACCAGACGCGGGGCCGGCCTGCGCTGCTGCAGCCGCGGCACCCGGTCCAGCAAGGCGGCCAGCGGCCGCCTATAGTACGTCCGACGGGACATCGTGGCCAGGCACCACCGCCCTGCCCGCCAGCCGCATACGCAGCGGAGCCGCAGCGAGGACCTGGCGCGTCACACCACGGCACAGAGTGGTGGAGAGTTCGCACATGGCATTCTGCAAGAACGCTCGCCTGGACACGGCCCCCGAAGCCGCAGCAAAGTCAGCGATCTTATTCAGGAAGGCGAACGCACCCGTGCCCACGCGGCCAAACGTCTCATGCGACAGGGACACGAAGCGACATGCGCCTGTGCCGGAGCGGCCGTACTTGTCTCGCTTCCGGTCGTCCATCAGCTGGGCGGCAGCGCCTGGCGTGTTTGCCGCGGCGACGACCCGGGAGGGGGCCACCGGACAGGTCACGCACACATCGGCCACAACGGTGTTGGATAGTCCATGGTTGTGTTGGATAGTTTGTGGACACGCGTACGAGCTGACATCACGCTCGTACGAGCAGCAGATCTAGAGCTGTCCTCTGCGCCGACGGCCGGGGCGCCTCGTCGCGTCGACACCGGCGGGCTATCTCTGACATAGTGCTGGTCAATTTTAACCAAACACAGCGTCCTATTTGACGTCAAGTAGCCGATGCAGAGCGCTGCAGCGCGCTGTGCCCCCCTTTCAGTGCGTTCGCGCGCGCGGTGGATAGGCTCTAGAGCTCGCTGCGGTCGCACTGATCATGAGCAGCCTCACGTGCCCGACGCTGTCCTCGTGAAAGTCCAAGGCGCATGTTTTCAGCCTATTATGGCAAACCATGGATCTAAACGTAGCGATGGCGCCCGAGTCTCAATCTCATCGTTGTTTTACGTGTACTGCAGCTGCGCAATCACCGCGGGCGAGGGACCGGTCGAGGGACCGGTACCATGCCATTTTCTCGAATCTCTGGCCGTACAGAAACCCACGCACTGCAAACGTTTGGGAATAGCTGCATTCATTCCGTAGATTTTGTGTTCGCAAGCGCGGCGCGGATACCTGCAGTACGACCCAATTTCGAGATGCTCTTGCCGCATGCGCGTGTCTGGACAGTCCTCCGTCCCGGAAGTGCTGTAAAAATGCGCTACGCGACGCATTTGGCGACGCAATAATGTGCAATGGAGCGGGGATAATCCATCCTGCGTTGTCAAGTTGTCCCGAGTCGTGTTGCGTCCGAGTCGTGTTCACGTCCAGCAACGCCATGCGCGTGGCTGTGGCTTTCTGCCACATTCGGGGTTCTGCCACATTCGGGGTTTTTTTTTTTGCCTGTATGGTCGAGAGCTTTCTACCTCTGCTACGCTAGCGTACGCATGCTCGGCACGCTGCGCTCGGCATCCGCTAGGCGGACACACACAGCACTGGTAGATTTTAATTTTTGGAATTAGCTGCTTCGCGAGAGTTGCGGCAGTTGGCGCGCGCTGTGACGCCTGCGCCTGCTTTGTACCAGCGGTACCGGCAGTCGCAGCGGCTTTGCTCCGCACACCTCCTCACCTCGCAGCGCTGCAGCGTAGACACTGTACATTAGGCATACTTATTTTTGCTCTCGGCCACGGGGCCTGGGCCTGGCCCTAGGCCTCGCACTTTCTGCGGGTGCGCGTGCACCAACCACTTCGCGCCAGCGCAGCGTAATCACGCCCGAAGGCCCCAGCCTCGCTCCCACAGCATAGCACTACAATGAACGAGGACCTGCATGTGCCTTGCCCCGCGTGCCCTCGCCGCTTCCGCGCCGCCGGCGATCTGCTTGCCCACTGCCGGGGCTGCCACCCGAAGTACAAGTTCACTGAGGACCAACAACGGGCATACAGCTGCTACCACTGCGAGGCATGCAAGCTGCCCTTCTCGAGATACAACGATCCGGAGGGCCACAGGCATGCAGCAAATTGTCGCGGCGTACCAGCGGACTCCCACGCCCCCACTCCCGCCCGCACCCGGTACAACGGCCGCACGTGCACGCCCACCAACACTGGCCGTGGCCGCTCGCGCTCACGACAGCGGACACCGCCGCACATGAGGGCGCCACTGCCGCGGGCCCAGCCCTCACTCGTCAATGATGACCTGGCGGGACGACACACAGCCAGTTCGCAACCGCCGCAGGGAGGCTCCGGTTTGGTGTGCCGAACGCCCACCCCTGCGGCTGCGGCGGGCGCCGGCTCGACTGCGCCTCGGCCGCAAAGCCAGCCACCCGCCCGCACCGATTTGACCAAATCGTGCTGTCTGACATCGGTAGATGAGCACCACAGACTTGACGGCGGGCTGGCTGGTGGCCAACAACCCCCAGGTGACGTCCCGTCACCACTGTCCACCGGAGCCACACTGCATGATAGCGAGGTGCACGATCAACGCACAGAGCCGCGCAGCGCCCGGCCGTCCGCAGGCGTTGCCACCTCACGTGCAGTCGTGCGTTCACCTCGCCGTGTGGCCCATGCGTGTGACAACGGGACAGCTACCGCAGCACCTACGCCAGTCGTGGCTGCACACGCAGGGACCAACCATGGGACGTCCCCGACCGACGTGCCTGCCCCCATTTGCCGCGCGCCGGCTCGCCGCCATGCCACTCCCCCCCGACCCTCCCAAGCGCCCCGCCTCCCCCCAGCCAGCGCGCTGTCCTCCCGGACGTCTCCCGCACTGCTATTAGCGCTGGCCCACGGGTTGACTCCCACATGCGCGATCTGACGGAAGCAGACCTCGTCAGCGACACCCAGGTGGATCCAAAGCCAGCCTCAGACGCGCCGCCATCACTGGAGGCCCCCTACCCGGACGTGCGGATCCCTCAGGGTGTGCCGAACGAATGCAGATCCAGCTGGGCCGACGTTGTGGCCGCAGCGCTGGAACGTACCGCCGATGCGGCCGAGCGCGGTCACCGACCCAGTGTAGAGACAGAGCTCAGGCTCCTACTCCTGCTGCCCAGCCAGGCCCTCGGCAACACTGGCGCAAGCAGGGGACGCGCCAGGCGAGTCAATGCCCGCGTGCGCGAGATCCGGAAGCGGACCAGGGAGCAGATGTTGCTTGACACAGCTGAACATAGCGACCCCGGCCGCACTCGCACGGAAGTTGTGGCGGACATCGCAATGGCAGGGCGCATGCACCGACATGCATGCAACGGCAATGTTGGCCGCGCCGCGCGCTGCTTGGACAGCAGCCCCATCGTTCCCATCGACCAGAACTCACTGCCACGCTTGCGAGCGCTGCACCCACCCGCGCCCCCTCCAAAGCGCGCAGCGCAGCCTACCCCAGCCGGCAGCCGCTCAGCGGAAGTCTCAGCGGCGCGGTTTGAGGCTATCCTGCGGAACCTGACACAGGGCTCAGCGGCCGGCCCCAGCGGGTGGACATACGAGCACGTCCGCAGCGCCGGGCTGTATAACGAGCGCACGGGCGAGGCCATGCGCCGCTTCGTCAACCTCCTGCTGTCGGGCACCATCCCCCACTCCGACCTGCTGCTCGCCAGCCGCCTGATCGCCATCGCCAAACCGAACGGCGGCGTTCGCCCGATCGCTATCGGAGAAGCATTCATGCGCCTCGCCGGTATCTGCGCGCTGGCGTGCGTCCCAGAAGCGCCGGGCCTGCTTGCCCCGCACCAGATTGGGGTCGGTGTACGCGGCGGCCCTGAGATTCCGAGCCACGCGCTGGCCCCGGACTTCTCAGATGCGGAGACGGTCACAGTGCAGCTCGATCTCGAGAACGCGTTCAACCTGATTGACCGCGAGACCATCATCGCGGAGATTGACGCGCAACTCCCCGCCCTGGCCGCATTCGCACGCATGGCGTATGGATCGCCATCGCCGCTGCTGGCACGTCAGCAAGACGGGTCGCACGCGGTTTTGTGGAGTGCATCTGGCGTGAAGCAAGGCGACCCCATCGGCCCCCTCTACTTCGCCATCGCGTTCCGGCCCACGCTATTAGCGGCGCAAGAAGCGGCCCCTGACACGTTAGCCATCGCGTGCCACGATGACCTTACGGTGCAGGGCACGGTCGAGCAAGTGGTCGCCATGGGTCGAGTTGTGCAATCCCGTCACCAGTGCAACAAGCAGAAGACGCTCGTCCACTGCACCGATCCCGCCAAGGCCTCGCACGCAGCCGCCTGCCTAGGCGCCACGGTCGCCACTGACGGCATGGTCGCATGTGGCGCGCCACTGGGCACCCCTGCCTATGTGGAGGCGTATGTGCGCCGTAGATGCAAACGCACCGTCGAGCTCATGCAAAAGCTGGCAGGCCTCCCGCTGGCGGCCCAGACACGGTGGGCTGTCCTCTTCCAGTGCCTGCAACATCGCGAAGCACACCTGCTGCGCACTACCGACTGGGCCCACCTCGAACAGCCGCTCATGGGCGTCGAGAACGCCAGCGTACACGCCATGTGCCGCATCATTGAAACGCAACAGCTCACCGACCTACAGCGTGAGCAGGCCTTGCTCCCTCATAGACATGGCGGCATGGGTCTGCGACACTACACAGCCGACGTTGCTGACGCCGCGCGCCTCGCGTCGGCAGCAGTTGCGCACGCGGTGCTTGCGGACGGCATCGACGGCGGCAAGCCGTTCCGCGGCGACGCCGCGGTCCAGCACCAGGCCCGCCTCGCACGCTTGCGGAAGGCATGGCCGGCCGTGCAGGGAATCTCAGACAGCCCGACCCCAGCCGACGCCTGGGCGTCTGACGCTGGCTCGAAGCTGCGCATGACGCAGCTCCAGAGCGCGCTCAGCCGGGCGGAGGCCGACGCGCGCTGGACCTTCACGCGCGACTATCTCGAGACCCTGAAGCACGGTCCGAATCCCCAATCGGCGGAGACGGCGTGCGCTGATCTCGCTCGCCTCCTCAGCTGCTCTGGCTCGCTGGCCTCGGCGTTCCTCACTGCCTGCCCCGGCCCGGTGACGGGCCTGACCGACCATGAATTCCAGGTGGCCGTGCTGCTGCGGCTGGGTGAGCCGCTACTACCCGTCCTGGAGTCGGATGAGGCCTGCCCCTGCGGCCGCGTGGCTGCGTCCGGTACACACAGTGTCATATGCGGACAGCTATGGGCAAGTTCAGTCCTAAAGCACGACCTCATCACCGTGGCTTGGAGGCGGGTGCTCATGCGCGCGTCGATCGCTTCGTCGCTGGAGCCGCACGTTGGCAAGCTCCCCGGGGGCATACGCGTGCTCCCCCTCCGCGGCAGCCGGCAGTCGCCACCAGCCGCGCCGCCGGCGGACTTTACGCGCCCGCCGGCTGCGCCGTCTGCGAGTGCACCGGCCGCGCCGTGTCAGCAAGACCCGCCGCCGCCGCCGCCACCGCCGCAGTCACCGCCGCCGCCGCCGCCGCCACCGGACCCCCCAGCCGATGCCGCGCCGGTCCAGCCCCCACCCCATCTCTCGCAGGCCCTCCAGGCTTCGGACGTGCCCCACACCCCTCATGGCACCCAAGCCCCGGCTCCGGCCTCCCTTACCCTTACTGCCGCTACCGCCCCCCCCGCCGCGGCCCACGCCCCGACGCGCGACGCGCCCCTCGCCTCTGACCGAGAGGCAGCGCCTCCTGCCGCACCCCCGCTGCCCCGATCGCAGCGGCCTCCGCAGCGCGGCAGCCTCTTGGCATTCCTCACCACGCGCATGGCGCTGCTGGACGTGAAGGTGATGCACCCGCTTGCCAGGTCGCATGTGCGCGGTGCGTCACGTGAGGCTGGCGCGACCGCCGAGAAGGGCGCACGGCAAAAGCGCGACAAATATGGCGCCATCACAGGTGCCGCCCAGTTCATCCCGCTCGTACATGAGACGTACGGCAGGGTTGGACGGGACGCGTACCGCTTCCTCCAGACGGTCGCGGAGGTTGCCGCGGGACAAGGGGCGGTGTCAAAGCGTACTTTCCTTCTCAATGCCATGCGCGACCTGTCCACAACATTGTGCCGCGCGCTGGCGCGCCAAGCCCGCGCGGCCGCGCCCCTCCGTGCTAGACTGGTCGGACGGGCGCTGCTGCCGGGCCTTCCTGTCCCCACAGACGGCCTGCCGGCGCTGACAGGCCATCGCGCATAAGCTTGCGTCGCCCCCCCCCCCCCCCCCCTCGCCCATCCCGCCCCGAGAGCCCCCCCCCCTCCACCCATTTCACCCTGCAGCCCCCCCACCCCCCCCCCCCCGCACCCGACCCCTTCCTCTTCCCTCCCTCCCTCTTCCCTCCTCCCAGCGCACGTCCGCCGTTTCTCCTCTGCGCCCCTCCCGGACACCGCTCGGGCTGCCGGGCTGGCTGAGGCTATTGCTCCTGGGACCGGTGCCTCTAGGCCTCGGACATCGCCGTAGCGCGCGCTGTCGCGCCCGTGCAGACTGCTTGTGTCGCGCTGACGACCGCTTGTGCGCCCGGCGAGTGCTGGCTGTGTGTTTGGTGTGCGCGTGGCCTGCGTGGTACTGCGTGGTGTGTGCGTGTCTGCTTTCGCGCTGGCGTTAGTTCGTTCTGGCGTTTGCTTGTGCGGCGCGTGGCCTTGGTGCTTGCGGTGGCCGGTCTGTCTGTTTGTTTGTTGCCTGGTCTGTTGCCTCGGCGCTGCTGAGTCCTAGATCTATCACTGTGTAACACATTCGGGGTTATAGAGCGTGCCAAAAGCAGAGAAACACTCCAGGAGATGGCTGCCATGTCGCCCACCTGCCAGCCACAACCGGCAGCAAAAACGGATGCCTTGCTGTTGTGAAAGTCCTTGTTACTGGTTCCACTGTGGTTGGTGTTGGCTGCTGCTCAAACGAACGGCTGAAAACGCCTGACTTCTCACACTTGCCACCAAGTGAACTGCTTGTGCCACGGAAACACACGCAAACCACCCACAACCTGTCAAACTATCACCTGCACACCTCCCCGGGCTGTCATTTTTGGAAGTGGCCAGTTCCTCTGCCCTGCCTGTGGCCGCCCTCCATAATTGTCAGTTAGCTTTTCCGGAATGCATCCAGCCTGGTTGCAGCTCCAATGCCCCATTCCTCCAAATTCAGGTCAATCACCAAACTGCTTCGCGGTTGCTGAAGCGTTTGTGTTTGGCCAAGTCACAGGCTTGTTGTTTCAACTTCAGCAATATCATGCAAATGTTTGTGTTAAAATTTGCGCGAGTCATCACCATAAACGAGTTCAATGTATGGATCTTTGCTGCCGTGCGCAGTTGCAATGCGTGGCATGATGCATGCCGACGCTGGCGCGCACCACTCCGCAACCCCGATTGTGGCGCAATCCCACTGGTGGCGAGGAAGGCCAGCAGGTCGCCCCCGCAGCCGAGGCGTAAGGGGCGCAAGCACCTGCACGAGCGCTTGGGCAGAGGCGGGGGGCTCGCCATGGGCCAGGGGCGCGCCCGCTTCTCCTGGGGCCGGTGGGAGCGCTAGCCTCAACAGCGGCACGGGTACGCCCTCAGACGGCCGCGCCGTGCCGGTGAGAGGGGCGTGGCCGTCGCTGGACGATGGCTGGGATGTGCTGCCTGTGCTGCCTGGCGGCCCCGCACCGCCTCGCGCGTGCCGGGGCAGGCCTTGCTCAGGCGGGGCGGCGGGCGGTGTCAGGACCTCGGCAGGGTGGTGATGTTGGTGGGGGAGGGGGAGAGGCTTGGGTGCCAATAGGGGTGTGGGGCACATCCAAAGCCTGGGGGGCGTGCGAGACATGGGGCGGGTGTGGTTGAGGGACTGTCTGCGCATTTGTGCACAGCACGTGACAACAACCTTGACCGTCGCGGTGCCGGAGGATGACCGTGCAGCAGAGGACACGTACAGAACGTTTGCGTCGCCGGTGGTCATCATGGCGCAGAATGTGTGCTCCGATAGGCGTGTTCCGGGACGCTCTGCAGCCGTTAATGCTGTGCCGATGGCCAATCCTAGCAGCTGCACACAGCTGCGCCGTGCCAATGCATCGCGGATATCACGTCTGGTGGACCGTGGCAACTGCAGGGCTCTGCCACCAGCGTCGTGGGCATTTGCACGTGTTCTGCAATTGCCGAGTGCCCTTGCGTTACTCTGTAGATGATTGAGCTCAATCGTTAGCCAATAATGCACACCGGAGCGTGCGGTACCACTGAACGCACACACCTGTTGATGTGCTGCGCGTGTGCTCCACAAGCTCTGCTCACCATACTGATGAAAAATGTGATTTCCAAAACACCGGAAACAGAAACAACACAGAAACAAAACACAATTCCGTGGACGATTCCGTGAGGCTGTTCAGGCATCAGGGCGCTCACTTTTCACCTCTCAACAGCGACTTGCAGGCACATGCAGCCTGATTTCCGCACCTGAGACATGTCACGTTGAGCCAAATCATGTGGCAGATGTCCCGAAAAGGCGAACAGCATTCCCAGAAAAGTGCTTCATGTGGCATGCCCGTAAGACACACACATCCTGATGGGGCTGGGGTGAGTTGGAGGGTGGGGTGTGAGAGTGGTGGTGGCCGGGGGCGCTGGCGGACGGTGGTGCGTGGTGCGGACTGTTGGAGTGCATGGCGTTGGCGTGGGTGCCGCGGTGGTGGAGTGCGCTGGTGTGCGGTTGTGTCGGTTCATTGTGGCTTAGGCGCCTGTGAATGTTGCTGATTGTTGCTTTCTGCTTGCAGAGGTTTGGTCGCTTGCTTGCTTGCCTTCGCTGCTGGGCTCGTGCGTTGATCTCCGTACAACACATATCCGGATCATCAGTTGCTGCTGCATGCATGGGCGCTTGCTGGGGTAGGATTACCTCCTTGCTGATGCCCTCGCTGCTGGGCTGCTGCGCTGATGTTCCTGTAAAATATTCTGATCAGAGGTCAAACTGACTGGGGTGCCTGCATGTCATCACAAGTCGCCCTGCTTGTTGCCCTTCGCTTGATTCTTTGCCATGCTGCCTTTCCGCTGTCAAACCTGCCAGCTGTTTGCATACACGCTGTGGGTGCCCTCACCGCGGGTCTGTCAACACGACTGCAACACGATTGCAACACGTTTGCACGCGCGCCAGTCTCTGTGGCACGCATGGTCGTGATGGTCTAGATCTATCACAGTGGCACGCATGGCCATGCTGCAGGCGCAGTGCGATGCCGTGGCAGCCAACATCAGCAGCCTGCAGCAGCAGCTGGCCGCAGCACAAGACCGGAGTGCTGACCTGCAGCGCCGAAGAATTGCCGTCTCCAGCCGCCTCGTTCAAGCCGCCTCCGACCTCAAGTCCCTCGCCGCCGCGAACGCCTCTATCAGCACGGCGCCTGAGCACAGCACGGCCCGCTCCGACGAACCTCCCAGACAGCCCGGCCCCCGCGCAGCCACAGCACCTGCAGCCACCATTCGCACATGCATGTCGGACAGTGCGGCGTCAGAGCAAACGGAGACCCGCAGCGCCGCCTGCACCTCGATGCGTCACGGCGACGTGCAATCGGCGGTCGTGCCGCGGCGTTCGCGCAGAGATAGCATGTACGCCCCGTACGCGCAGCCGCCACCAGCAGTCTCTGACTTCCGCACCGTGGCCGGAATCTCACACGATGACGTGTGTGCTGTGGCGGGGGCGGTTTCCGGGCTGATCGACTTCACGCAGCACACGCTGACGACGCTGGTAGACACCGCATGTGCGCATGAGGCAGAGAGGCTCGGCCATGGTGGCTACCAGGGCAGCATCTGCTGGTTTGTGCAGACCAAGTACGAGGCGGCGCGGGGGGTGCGAATTTCGGCGTCCGCGACCATGAGCTCTCCCGAGTGCCTCGCGTCATACGCAGCACACTTCCTCATCGCGCGGCTGGAGTTCGTGCTGATCACCACCGCTGCTCAGTGTCTGTCCGCGGGGAGGGAAGCGGCATGCAATGAGAGCGACACGGCGAGGCCTGCTCAGAAGGCACGTCATCACGGCAGCAGCTGCCCCAGCGACCCACGCCGTCCGCCGCGCGCGGAAACGGTAACCTGCAGTCCACACACGCGCACGACCACAGGCGGCAGCCCTGCTGCGCACGACGGCGACGGCACGCGCCCCAGCACACCGCCGCAGGCCGGCACGCTGTGGTCCGGGCGGTTGCGGTGCGGCGTGAACGACACATGTGACGCCCGTGCTGCGCTGCGGCGCATCGTGGAGGAGCTTGTCCGCCGGTGCTGCCGCATCGTCCCTCTGGACACGATATCGCGCATCATGGAAGCGTACCATGTGTACCTTCAGCGCACAGGGGTACGGCCCGGCCGCGGCGGGGCTGAGCAGCGGCCACAGGGGAGCGGCCCTGCAGCGGATGGTGCTCAAGCGTATATGATTCGCAGCGTGGCGGCGGCGTTGGGGGCGGCACAGGCAGTCGAGGACGCGGTGGCTGTCTTTGCCGACATGCATGAGCTGCGGCAGCTGGTGCGGCGCTGACCTCTCTGTCTTGGCTGACGCGTGCTCTGCATGCGCTGCGCACATGGCCGGCAGCGCATTGCCGCTCCATGTCATGTCTGGTGCAATCACTTCCTGTCTACGCCGCAGCAGCCTTTTTTGTGCTTGTGCAATGCCCGCTTCTGATGCATCACGTTCAAGATGCTGGGACGGTAGAGATTCTCCTAGACCGTTTCACACACTCGAGGGGGTGAGATGAATCGATCAAGACAAGTTCATCAATCGGGGTTGTGATTGGGCGCTGCGCACTGGCAGCTGGCAGCGAGTCGTGTTGGTGCTGACCGTGCTGTGCTTGCAGAGGGAGCAGTTCCAGGCGGCGCCGGCTGACGACACGTCAGCCCTCGAAAGTAGCAAGGCGCAAGCCCACGTCTCGCTCACCATCTTTGCCATGCTCAACTGCCTTGCGCTGCCGCAGACGACCCGCATGATCTACACCCTTAGCAACTACGCGGTCTTCCCACTGACACAGTTTCACGAGGTGTGATGCGTGCTGTGTGCTGTGTGATGTGTGCAGCGCTGGCAAGCGCATGTCATTAGGCCGCACCCCCAGTGTCATTCTGGGCGCGTACGGATATGTCTGCCGCACCGGTCTGCATGCATGCCATCCTCTGTCTGGCCGTGGTCTGGCCGAAACCAACCCGCAGCACGGCAGACGCCTCTGAGCAGTGTTCACACACACGTCGGTGCCCTCAGGACTTTGCGGTGGCTGATCAGTGGCCGGCTGAGCAGGTGGAGACCATGCATGTGCATCTGTACCGGCAACTGCAAGTGACACCCGACCAACTCGCTCGGCTCGCCGGGCACTGGACGGCCTGGCGGGGCTTCACCTCGGCTCTCGACGCCAAGCTCTCGGCGTCTCTGCGCCTGTTCAGTAATGTCTCATGCGCCGAAGATCTGCCGAGGGCCTTTGTCACTCACATCACCGGTCTTGCGTCCGGCACGTCCTCCCTCAGGGATCCGCGCCTGGGGCCGAAAGGCGTCCCGGGCGCGGCCGCAGCCCTCTGTGAGCTGTGCGGCCTGCCGCGCGCAAAGCACACAGCACAGTGCGAGAACGACGCGGACGATTCGACCCGTCCGCCGCAGAGGAACGGCGTGCTGCGGCTGCTGGGGTGCTCAGCAGCGGCGACCGCTGCGGCCGTGAAGGGCTTGCGAGGGCTGGTGAGTATGCATGAGTCCCATGGACGAGTCATCGGCCACATCAAGGAGTACCAGCTGCAGCCGGGGGTGCTGCTGGACGCGCTGCAGCTGGCGCGCATCTACGGCGCGCACGTGCTCTCCGGCACGGCGCCGGCGGACATGCTGCAGCTGTGTCAGCTGGCGGACCCGCAGCAGCGGTGGAGCCGCGCGTGGGCGCGGCTGACAATCTTGGTTACCCCTGCGCGGGCGCTACCAACCTAGCTAGGTTGGCCTAGCTTAAGGACAGCAGCGGTGGCACGGTGACCGGCGGCTTTGTGGGAGCTCCAGGAGATCAGCGGGGTAGGCCGCCGCCTGTACAAGGGGTTGCAACAAGTCCCCGGACTGAGCCGCACAAGCGGCCGCACCGCTGCAAACATGCATGCGCACAAGGAAAGGGAAGCATGGTGTACATCTCCACGTTATCGCGTCTCTGCTGGGCCCCTGTGCAGAGCACTCTAGGCGGTGCTGCCTGCGCTGGCGGGCGCACAACCCCGGACAGTCTCGCATCGGCCTGACAACTCACGTGGGAGGTGTTAACGTTAACAACGTCGGGGGTACCATGCAGTGAGTGTTGTCGAGAAGGGCGCGCGGGATGCAGTTCGGTCGAGTCGGTATCAGTGAGTGGGGCTAAACGTGGATGTGTTGTGTGTGGCCGTCGCCGGGTTATGAGAGCGACGTATGGACGGGTGGCATATATGGGTACGGCTTGGGGGACCATATGGTGTGCGCTGGCCGGTGGCGAGTTTTGCAGTGGATTGTGGCCGCTACAATCGGCTTCTGCATTCTTGCGCATTCCTGCCTGCTCCCGGCTGCTCGCTGGGATCGGCTTGCTTGCTGGCTTGCTTGCTTGCTCTCATGATCGCTTGCTTGTTCGCTTGCTTGCTATTGCACTCACTGCTGAGCGGCTGTGTATGAAACGAAACGTAACTGATCACGAAGGCACACGCATGAACACTGCATGCGCTGGTTCACTTTGGTCTCGTCAGATTAATCTAGACCCTTGGAGGTTCGGAACCTGGCGCATCCTCGTTCTGCTGCATCTGCTGCGGTGCCGCCGCCGGGAGCCGGTGCTCCCTGCGCCTGGCGCGTGCCCGCGCGTGCGGCCCCGGGCTCGCATCGGGGATGGTGGGGCTGGCATGCGAGGTCGCGGGCAGGGCCGTGTGCAGTAGTGTCGGCACGAAGGTCCGTCGGGGGGGCTGGGGGGGCTGGGTGTACACATGGATGAGCTGTGTGCGGCCAGGACTGTGTGCTAGTGGTCGGTGGTGCACGGTGCTTGCTGCTTTCTGGCGGCCACTTCTTGGGGTTCGGTGTCTTGTTCGCTTGTTGTCGGAATTGCTCTCGCTGCTGGGCATCCTGCATCGATATCCGTGTAACGGGCAACCGTTGTCAGCCACACGTGCTCTGCATTGCCTTACTGATGCCATTGACCCAGCTCACTCTCCGAGTCACCCTGCATAGACCTGATACACACCCCAACACTGCCGTCAGACCTTTCATGTACCCCATCGCTACCCCTGCCTGAGCCTAATATGCACTCCATCGCCATACGCAGCAGAAGAAGAACTTGAAGGCTGCCAGCGGCGGCCCACCGCTCTCTTAGGACTCCATGCATTGGTGTGACTGCCATGCAGAACTCAGTGCTAGCTTGGGCATGCCTCAGTGCCCAAGACTACATATTCAGCACGTCACAGTGTTGTAACGCTCACTTCGACACCGTGTTCACGTGCATTCTGTTCCCGCCGAATACGCTCGCCAGCCCGATCGTATGCAGTGTCTGGCGCCACTACTAGTGGTCAGCTATGTGATCAGCTGTCATGCATGCGCCTCATGCAGGCTGAGTGTGAAGACCTGGCCAAGCAGGAGAAGGAAGCCCAGCAACGCCTGACCAAAGCACAAGACCAGTATGCTGGCCTCCAGCGGCGCCGCGTTACGCTGTCGACCCGCGCCGCAGACACCGAAGCTGCACTTGCTGCCGCCAAGGCGGCCACCCTCGCAGCAGGGGTAGGGGCAGGGGCTTGCGCAGCAGCGGTGGTGCCTACCGCAGAGTCTGCATCGGTGGGCCACTGGTGACATCATTGGCGATGTCAATCCCGCTTGCAATTGCGAGGTTCCCGGCAGCGGCCGGGAGGCGCACATGGCACGTCCTGGCGTCGTCGTGTGCGCGCCAGACCAGACTGGCCACCACATTCATGCTCTTCCGGTGCAGTCTAACAGAACGCACCTTCAACCTTCCGCCAGCTCGGGTGGCAGCTGGGGCACAACCCCGCAGCGACCTGCGTTTGGCGACTCTTGCTCTTCGCACATGCTTCGCCGCCCTGGGCGCCCCGGTTTTAACTTGTACAAGCCGCACGCATTCCCCCCCCCCCCCCCTTCCCCGCCAAGCATGGACTCGTTCCGGCACTCTGCTGGGATTTCCCATACCTTGCCGCTGTAGCTGGAGGGGACTCCAGAGGTGACTCAGGCCTGATTGACTTGACGGGGCACGACCTGACGACGCTTGTGGACACAGCCTGCAAGCACAAGGCGGCGCAGCTGCGCCATCTGAAGGCCGTGGTGGGGCACGGTTGCATCCAGGAGAGCATATGCTGGTTTGCGCAGACCAAGTACGAGGCGGTGCCGGGCTGCGTGTGTCAGCGTCCGCAGCGCTGGTGTCACCCGAGTGCCTCGCGTCATACTCTGCATAGTTCCTACTCATGCGGCTAGAGTTTCTGCTCATCTGCGCTGCTCCTGACAGCCCGGTCACCGAGAGCCCCGCACTTGATGATCTCGATGGCGATGCTCTGCCTGTACCCCAGAAGCCACGGCAGGACCCCGGTAGCCACCAGCAAGCCACACACGCTCTCACACCCGCCGAGCCCTCCCGAGCATCCCCGACGGCTCCGCAGCCGCAAGACCGCGTCAGCCGCCTGGGCGTCCATGGCCACACAGCTCCGCCCATTCCTCCCTTTGACAACGCAGCAGCCAAGGCGCAACCCAGCGCGGGCGCGGCGCGCAGCGCGTCGCCATCGGAGGGCGCGCTGTGGTCGGGGTGCCTGCGGTGCGCCGTGAACGAGCTGCACGACGCGCGTGCTGCGCTGCAGCGCATCGTGCGCGACATCGTCGACCGCTGCTGCGCAGTGGCGCCACCGCGTGCTATCATGCAGATCCTAGAGGCTTACCTGGTGTACCTGCGCCGGCTCGTAGGTCGCAACGCACAGCGGCGCGAGCAGGCGCGCCGTGCGTCCAAACAGGCCGGGGCGGTTGCGGCCGTCGCAGCCGGCGGCGGCGGGCTGGTGGCGCGCAGCGTGGCGGCGGCGGGCACGGCATTTGCACTGAACGACATCATTGCGTCCATGGCCGACATGAATGTGCTGCGACAGCTGGTGCGCTGCAGCCTCACCCCCCACAGCCAGCGGCTGGCAGACGTGTGTACACCTTGTGTCCATTACAAGCACCGCTCTCGCGGCCGACGTGCGGATGTGCATCGCCGAGGGTGGGTGCAGGCTCAGTGCCGCTGGTATCAAAGTAGCAAAGCGAGCTTGCTGCAGCAGCGCCTCCTGCGCGCAGCTGCGTCCAGTGGCATCAGCGGCACATGCGTGGGTGTGGCAGTCAGACCCTCAAGTGAGGGACAAGCATGTAGCGTACAAGCATGCAGTGTTACACGGAGATGAACGCAAGAGCCCGGCAGCGAGGGCAACAGCAGGAATGCAGACGACCAAAAGCCCCGAAAGCAGACAACAACAAGCAGCAACTGTCTCAGGCAAAAAGCCACAAGCATGAAGTGTAGGCGAATCACGACTCGCGCGAGCCGCTCTGTGCGCTGTGCTCCGTGCGCGATCACACCCCGCACCCACAATCAATGCCTCTTCGAAAAAAGGAAATCCTACAGCCTGACACGGTTTCGTGCTTGTTGTAGAAAGCAGAGGGTCAGTCAGAGGCACAGCATGGTGAAGCGGGCGCTGCGGCCCTCGAGGCGCACACGCATGGGTGCGGGCGAGGTGCCGCGTGGCCGAGGCAGCGTCACGGCCCTCGAGGCGCACACGCACAACAACTCGGCTGCAACTCACGCGCATGAGTCCCTATCCACCTTTGCCATGCTCAACAGCCTTGCGCTGCCGCACGATCTGGTCCCTCAGCAGCTACGCGGTCTTCCCGCTGACCGAATACCACGCCGTGCGGAAGGCCGCCATGCATGCATATGAGCTGCCATTGGCCTGCCAAAATTTTCTTCAGGATGGCCTGCTTTGGATGGAGGTTAAGGGCTTGCCACATGAGGCAGCTGTGCGGGGCTGTGCTACACTTTTTGCGGGATGCAAGACATATTGTCCACAGATGTGAAGTCCACCTCTGACACCATCCGGCATGTACTTAAGATCTCGTAGAATGCAGAACCTGGATCGCCAAGGCTGTGTATCCAGCGTATCGATGATGGACGTGCATAGCCCCTCATGCCCTGACTGCAGCTTGTCCACACCCATGCTGTGTCACACTGAGGGCACTGGCTGTGTGTATGGCATGCTTAAGCTTATAGAGTCAGCACAGTCCCATCGCTCCTGCCAGGGCACAAGACGGCAGACCATGCATGCATGTGAGTCATGATGTGACCTGCATATGCATGCAGAGCTGTGCGGTGTGCAACTGCACGTCTGACTGCTGCGTTCAGGAGCCTGCCTCTACAAAGCCGGTGGCATGCATGTGCCGATGTGCGACGCCCGCCAGCTGGCGCCAGCTGCGTGCGTGCTGTGCAGATTGAGAGCATGCATGTGCAGCTGTACCGGCAGCTGAAGCCCCTCATCGGCGGACGATTGTGCCCGGCTGGCAGCGCACTGGAGGTCATGGCGGACGCTCAACACTGCCCTCGACGCATTGTTCAAAGACTCCTTGACCTATCTACACGGCCTCCCAGAGGCAGCCGACCTTCCATGTGCGTTTGTGAGCCACGTTGCATCTGGTATGGTGGTCATTTCACGGCGTTTCGCAGAGAGCGGCGCGCAGTCCAGCTGTGAGTCGGAGGACTGGCAGGCTGGCACATACAGAGCTGAGGCAGGACACGTGCCACATGTGTCCAGACATCATGCATCATATGATTCTGAGGGAGGCGGTCATGAGCCGGAGCACCAGTGACACGATCAACGCCACAATTTGGAGCACGGGGGACTAACAGGTCACGGTGGGGTGCTGCGCACAGGCCACCTGCAACGCTGACAAGGGTCTGCAGGGGCTGGTGCGCGTGCATGAGGCTCATGAGCGCGTCGTCGGCCACATGAAGGAGTTCCAACTGCTGCCGGGGGTGCTACTGGGCGCGCTGCAGTACGTGCGCATCTACAGCGCGCACGTGCTGTCTGGGGCGACGCCGGTGGACGCGCTGCAGCTGTTCCAGCTGGCGGACGAGCAGCAGCGGTGGTGGCGGTCTGGGCGCCGGTGGCTGGAAGGCGCGGGGCGCTGCCGCAGCTGGGGTGAGTGTCGTATCTACGGGTCCTGTATTCCGTACGGGATGGCAGGACAGTTGTGTGTAGCTCAGTGCAGATCCGCATAATCCGCAGTGGCGTGACGTCGTCACTGGGACTGCGTGAGGCAATGGTGGTGCCACATGCACACTTCCCCAGTAGACACTGGAGCGCGTCCTGATCATGCCTTTCCTGTGCTGAATCTGTGCATCTAGCTGGGTCAGCACTATTCCTGTGCGGCCAAACTTTGAATCATTGAATGAGGTGCAAACACACTTGCAGGTTGCATTGGTGAGTTTCTGTCTGTACCACCTGCGCAAGCGCAACGTTCATTCAAATCATTTCGATGCATTGAAGGTGGTGAAACAGATGGAACGTGCTCTGCCTTGCCTGACGGCTTGGGGTAGCCACAGCTGTAAACAGGTCTGCACATGTAGATCCACCCACGCTAGCGTGTTTCCGCCAACCTTTGAAGCACCAGTGACCGAAGCATCACATGCGCACGTCACGAGTTGCAAATACTGGAGTGCCGGTGCCAGCTGAATGTTTGACTTCACTTGAAGGCCTTTGCTTATGCTCCCTTTTTTTTCAGCGCCCACACTGGCAGACTGAGCTGTATTCAACAAGTTCTGCCATGTGTATGCACAGCACCCAGTGAACAACAGACCACATCCACAAGCCGGCACTCTCCATGCACCAGCGCAGTTTGGTGGAGACCGTCCAACGTAAGCAGCACCTACACATGTGTGCACCCGCATGGTCGGGCCATGCTCGACCGGTTGGGCCATGCTTGCAGAAGGCTCACAACGGCATGCAATACAGTGCACGATCAAACGTCCACGACAGTCACTGCAGCTGTGACGCAGACGGGCAGAACAAGAGTCCTATGCTTCGCTGTCTTGACGGAGGGCGTGTAGCAGTGGCTGGCAGGCAAGAACCTGTAGCTGTGTAAGTAGAAGCAACACCTCCTGAATGTCCGCAGCGCACCCCTCCTGATTCTACGAGCATATCCTATAATATTCATATAAGTTCAAGGACTTCGTGAGCTGTGAGGCTTGCACATGGCTACAGCCGCTTGAGGCTGTGCGCGCATCACGAGGAGTGGGCAGCGCTTTACCTTCCTGCTCAGCCTCGTCAGCACTGATATAGATGTATCTATGATGTGAACACGCCATGCAGGCGCAGGCCGTCCATGCCGTGCCGAGATGGGCGCAAAACCTGCCTGTCCCTGGGCCCAGCTGGGCAAGGCTGCAGGCCCGAGCGCCAACCGCAACGTGCGAAAATCGAGAGTTAAAAGACGGTTGAACTGACGCTCGTGTCATAAAACCGACAGGGCAGCCTTCATGGTGTAGTTGTGGACTACGCTGATACACGAGCACAATTGCGGGACACATCGTTCATCGCCTACACCACTTCCTGACAGCTCAACGCTCATCAAACTGAATCTTTCAGATGCATCTGTGAACTACTTGATGACCAACGGTGGTGGCCGGGTGGATGCGCGAGATTGATCAGTATCCAGGCGCCTGGCACTCCTTCACAAGACCGGTGCGCATGGACGGCGATCACGGTCGATGATGCGACATTGATCAGTATGAATGGCAGCGGTGTCCACAAGTGATAGTGGGCATGCCACATGAGGCAATTTTTTAGATGACATTACTTGCTTTTGCGGGGGATGTAAGCCACAATTACTGGCTTCAGATGATTATGAATTCTGGTGGCATGCCGCTTGCAGAAAATGGCAAGTTTCGGAAAAGCGCTTTATGCCAACAACTAAGCTGACAGATACCAACAGCCTTATATAAACGTCATGGGAAATTCATCTGCTGTGCTGCCGTGCAACGGGGTGCTTGAGATGTCCCGCTGGTCTCGCCGTTCGACTCGAAGCTAATCCTGCCGCAGCACCCTCCAAACGTATAAGCGAGCACACACTTTCAATAATGACCGGGGAAGTATCGTTTACGTCTAACGGAACTGAAAGCTTGTATGCCTTAGCAGAACATCGCATACGGAAAGTGGGGGACTCAGTGGTGTTCTCCGACATCCATCCTCAGCGAAAGCGAGGCAGGGAGTGCTACCGCCGTTTCGAGCCATGCCAAATTCCACCAATCACGGTGAACATTGAAGTGTCAACATGTACGGAGAAATTGAGCATTTCCATGCCCAAATCTGTGCCTCAGCAGCTGCCTCTATTCGATGACTGTTTCTACACGCCCAGCGAGACCAGCGCCCTGCCCGAGCATGAAGGAAGCGGCAGCGGCGACTGTGATCCTCTGCAGCTACCTGGAGGCGTCTGGGGGCTCATGGCGATTCTCAAGATCATGCTCGAGGAGGACATTGACATGGACACCGTTCTGCTGGCACACGCAAACCCACCTGTCGGATCAGAGGCACTCGCAGTGAGCACTCGCTCGTCATGTTCTGGGAATTGGTAGCTGTGCCAGCTCCGACAGCACCAACAATTTTTGCGGTCGCAACCCCAGGCTGCGGCGGTGCTTGCTGGCCTGGCATGGGCTGCTGCTCTGCTGTCCTAGGCTATAGATCTGTCTACAGCGCGTGCCAGATGCAAGCTTTTTACATTTTGGTGCTACCTGTGGGTGTGATGATGGTCTGCAATTCGGTCTGTCTGTGCCCGGATGCTGCTCTTCCATATGTGATACCCGCGTCTCTGCATGCAACGATGCATGGCAGATACCTGTTGCTTTGTACATGCTCCCCCGGCACTGCTCAGGCCTTGATGTATCACAGGGCAACACACACCTGTTGCCATGCCTGCAAACGTCACAACACCCACATGAATGCAAATGCGCTGCATACGACACTCCTCTCAATTTGACCGCGACAGATTCTACCGCGACGCGGCGCTCCCCCCTCGACTTGTGTGCCACAATCGATCGGTGCCGATGCAGATGTGTCATGAAACCGGGAAGTCAGTGAGCACTCGATGAAATTACACAGAGGTGCGACATTGACATGCAGTGAGCCAGCAAACACACCTGTCATGAAACCGGGAAGTCAGTGAGCACTCGATGATGCTCACCAACCACAGCTAGACTATATACATTCAACGTCCCGGAATCACAACTCTGATCATCAACTAGCATGGTACGTCATGCATTAGCCACTCGCACTATCCACTCAGCACTAGACTGGACAGCTTCTCTCAACACTCCCACGTAGTCAAGGGCACAACACCAAGCGTCTGGCGATGCCGTTCAAACAACAGCTGGGGCAATGGCTTTGTAAACACATCTGCTGGGTTCTCGGCCGTTGGCACCGGAACAAATCTCATCTGCTGTCGCTGGTCCTTCTCTCTCACATGATGATACACAATCTCTATGTGCTTCATACGTGCAGCTGACAAAGGGTCCTCAATCAAGCACTTCGCTGCTCGATTGTCAATGCCCACTGGTATACATGTAGACCCCAATCCCACTTGTGGAGCCAAATCAAAGAAGTATTGGACTTCCTTAGCAACTTCTCCCGCTGCTATATACTCTGCCTCAGATGACGAACGGCTCAATGTTGGCTGCTTTGAGGACTTCCATGACACACTTCCTAGACCGCATTTAATCACAAAAGCTGTGGTCGATTTGCGAGTCTGAACACAACCAGCCCAGTCAGAGTCACAATAAGCATGCAAGGCACATTCAGAACCACCTAAGCACAAGCTGTAGGAGACAGTGTCATGCAGATAAAGCAAAACATCTCTCAGCCGAGCGAAGTTGCTGCATGTTGGCTGAGCGGTGGACCTGGCCAGAAACGACACAGCAAAGGCAATATCTGGCCTGGTGTAGTTCGCAATGTGCAGCAGTGCTCCCACAATGGACTTGTACTGTGAGATTGCTGCAACATCTGTGACATCTGACCCTGGTGGATCCTTGTAGACATTGGAGATCATGGGAATGGAAACAGGCCAGGCATCTTTGAGCTCATGCTGATCAATCAACTTCTCAATGTGACGTTGCTGCTTCAAACAAATGGTCCTCTGGAGGCGGTTTCGTTGGATTGACATTTGGAGGAAGTACTTCGACTCTCTTAAATCTTTGCCGGGGAATTTGGACAGAATTGCCTTCTTGACGGACTGAACGCTGGACAACTTCTTGGCAGCGATCTGAATGTCGTCAACGTAGCACAAGATAAGCATGAAGCCAAACTGCTCTGAGAACAACATGAACAATGCGTTGTCACTCTTGATCTGGACGAACCCGAGGAAGACAATGTGGGCTGAGAGTGTCTTATTCCATACACAAGGAGCCTGCTTGAGCCCGTAGAGGCTCTTGTTGAGAAGATAGGCACGGCCGGTGCTGTTAGCAAAGCCAGCTGGCTGTTGCATGAAGCTCTGCTCCTCAAGGTCTCCTTGGATGAACGCATTCTTAATGTCAATCGCATGACAAACAAGATCGTAGCTGGCCACGATGGAGAAGAACAAACGCACTGTGCTTGCGCACACCACGGGCGCAAACACTGCATTGTAATCAATTCCTTCTTTCTGGTAGAAGCCTTTGATCACAAGCCGAGCTTTGTATCGCTCGATGGAGCCATCTGCATTGAGCTTTCGCTTGAAAACCCACTTGCATGGAATGATTCTGTAGCCTAGGGGAGCCATCATGAGCTCCCACGCATTCATGGACACCAGAGAGTTGAACTCTTCTTCAGCTGCTGTGCGCCAAAATGGCGCTTCTGGACCAGCAAGTGCTTCTTGCATTGTCTTGGGCTCCGGAGGGAGCCCTATAGCTGAAAATGTACCTGTGCATTGTGCGGCAGGCCATGCAGGTACCTCTGGTACAGCTCCTGAGGTGGCTGTCTGTTGCGCGCTGGGTTGCGCCGAGGAGTGGTTGGCTGGGAGTTGGGCTGCGGCGCTGCTGGCGCGGGCGCCTGATCCGCTGCTTCATCAACATCGAACAGTGGATTGCTCGCCATGAGCTGCTGCATCTGCTGTGGCTGCAGTGCATGCTGCTGTGGAGCTGGTTGCAACACCGGCTGCTGAGTCGGCTGTGTAGGCTGTGGTGACTGCTGCTGTTGCGCGACATGGTCCATCAGATCTGAAAGCGCTTCAAGGCGTGCATCACTCGCTGGAGCTGCTGACTCATCAAATCTGACATCTCTGGAGATCTCAACTTTGCCACTAGGCAAGAGGACTCTAAAGGCTTTGAAATTGGGCTGATCGTACCCAAGAAACTTGCCTGCTGTCGCTTTGGCCGCGGCCGGGAGCTGGCCTTTCTTGCGCTTCTCTGTTGGAATGCGCATGTGGCAGGTGCAACCCCAGACGTGCAGGTTGCTGATGTCCGGCTTCTTGCCCTTCATGAGCTCCCACGGGGACGCACTACCGTCACTGCTCATGATGTTGGACAGGTAAGCTGCATGCCTCACAGCTTCTACCCAATACATTCTGTTCAACCCTGCATCAGCAAGCAGGGCGCCACGAAGGTCTGACAATGTGCCGATGGCACGCTCAGCATGCCCATTCTCCTGTGGGCTGTACCCTGACGTCGGCTGGGAATCAATTCCTCGCTCCTCAAGATATTTCTGCACCTTCTGGGAGAGAAAAACTGTGTCGCGGTCGTACCGGACAGCACCGACGTTTGCTTTGTACTTCTTCTCAAGATGCGGAATGGCCTTCAGCAGCACATCAGCCGCATCAGAGTTGTTGGTCAGTGGAAGCACAATCTTGTAACCGCACTCATGGGAAGCGCTGAAGAAACAATTCAGTGGGGTAAGCAATGCGAGAAAGATGGCTATCTCACGCAGCCAAGCTTGCTTTCGCAAGATACCGGATGAGACGCTTGATGAGTTTCTGACCAGAGCAGAGCAGCTCCGCGCTGAGCTCATTTCAGCACAGCTCTTCAAGGAAGCAGAATTCAGTCTAATGTTCCTTGCCGCTCTAGATGAAACAGACTACATGGCCTGGGCGCAGGCGATTTCGGCCCAAAAATCGCTGCCTTCATTTGCTGACATCACTGAGAATCTACGTGGCACCTTCTATCAGAAGCTGCATGACAGCTCAGGTGCCACTTCACACTCTGGAGCATATCAAGTTGATGCCAGTCAGCAACGGATAAAATGTGAATATTGCCACAAGCCAGGCAAGTCCACAGCTGTTTGCACGCCATGTGCGGAAGGGAAGATGAAGAGAGCTCCCTTTCCCCGCACGCATGAGCGAGCGACCTCCAAGTTGGAGCGCTTGCATGTCGACATGGCAGGTTCATTCGTGAGATCGCCCAGCGGGTCTCACTACTACCTGGTGATCGTTGATGACTTCAGCTGCTTCTCAAATTCGTGCGCAGAAGGCAGTCCTTGCACGGTTTCGCCTCGAGACATCTTGGCAAGGGTGCTGAAGCCGGCATGACCATACCGGCGGTGCCACAGCACAGCATCTTGGACTTGTGACGCAAGTGCCGTCTCGGGCATCTGATCTGAGACCTGTGGCTCACAGTCGACTTCGTAGAGGCCATTGACATTGGTGGCAATCAACAGCAGTTTGGATTTCTTACGAAGGATGATTCTGCCTCCTCTGCCGGTGTGGGACATGCCCGCATCATCAGCGCGGCTGAGGGAGATCAGATTGTGCTGCAACTTCGGAACGAGCAACACATTCTTGAGCGTGACACGATCACCATAATGGTTGATGACCTTGACGGTGCCGATGGCAGTGACTTCTTCCGTCTGCTCATTTGCCACAGTGCATGTGGTCTTCAGCGGCTGCGCATCATGGAGATACTCAGGCTGGTTCACCATGTGGTCAGTGGTGGCGGAGTCAAACAGCCATTTGTCTCTGGCTATAGACACTTTGCTGGTGGAAATGCAAACGAATGCACTAGCTGAGCTGGAGGCCTGGTTGGCGTTGAATCCTCGGCCATGACCTCTGCCGCCACGGCCACGGCCACGGCCTCTGCCACGGCCTCTGCCACGGCTGGAGTCATTGTTGTATGACTTCAGATCGTTTTGCAGCTTGAAACACTGCAAGATCTGATGGCCTGGCTTGTGGCAATATTCACATTTTATCCGTTGCTGACTGGAATCAACTTGATATGCTCCAGAGTGTGACGTGGCACCTGAGCTGTCATGCAGCTTCTGATAGAAGGTGCCACGTAGATTCTCAGTGATGTCAGCAAATGAAGGCAGCGATTTTGGGGCCGAAATCGCCTGCGCCCAGGCCATGTAGTCTGTTTCATCTAGAGCGGCAAGGAACATTAGACCGAATTCTGCTTCCTTGAACAGCTGTGCTGAAATGAGCTCAGCGCGGAGCTGCTCTGCTCTGGTCAGAAACTGATCAAGCGTCTCATCCGGTATCTTGCGAAAGCAAGCTTGGCTGCGTGAGATAGCCATCTTTCTCGCATTGCTTACCCCACTGAACTGTTTCTTCAGCGCTTCCCATGAGTCTTTGGGAGGCTTTAAGGGGTCTATGACATGTATTAAATCATCGCCGACATTGCATGAAATTGCAAGTCGGGTGTCATTCAACTTTTGGTCATCCCCAGCACCAGTCGTAACAGCGTCCCAACACTGCGAAGCAGTATCTCCAT
The DNA here is from genome assembly GCA_900538255.1 of Ulva mutabilis. NCBI lineage: Eukaryota > Viridiplantae > Chlorophyta > Ulvophyceae > Ulvales > Ulvaceae > Ulva > Ulva mutabilis. Next base: position 883,082 of record UNSF01000006.1, on the reverse strand, counting down.
GCGCTGAAACCACTGAACGGCATTGGCCTGGGTCAGCTCAAGGCCTAGTTTAATATCCTTGGGGTGCATGATAACGCAGTGGTAGCGTGATGGGCCCATAACCTGTCATGAAACCGGGAAGTCAGTGAGCACTCGATGAAATTACACAGAGGTGCGACATTGACATGCAGTGAGCCAGCAAACACACCTGTCATGAAACCGGGTAGTCAGTGAGCACTCGATGATGCTCACCAACCACAGCTAGACTATATACATTCAACGTCCCGGAATCACAACTCTGATCATCAACTAGCATGGTACGTCATGCATTAGCCACTCGCACTATCCACTCAGCACTAGACTAGACAGCTTCTCTCAACAAGATGGCCAAGTTTTTTGGCTGTGCCCCGGTGTGCGACAAAATTAGGCAATGGCTACAGGGCGCCCTTGCGAGGGAGTGGTCCGACACACCCAACACTGGGAGCGCAACAAGCACCGCGGTCCGGCAGGCGCGTACATGCATGCTTCCCTGCCTTTGCCATGTCCACTATAATCTGTGTGTCCCGCTCGCAAAGCCGTTGCTTTGCTGGACGGGAGGAAGTAGCCGTGTAAGCTAGCTGTAGGAACTTTGTCCTTCCTGCAGTCGCGGGAGCTTGGTGATGGCAATGAACTGCCTGCTCCTGCCACGCTCAGTGCAAGACCGCTTCAGGTACCGATTGCATCCCCAGTCCCCGCGCTGTTTTTTATTTGAATTCACTGTAGGCAGACAGGCGAACATGCCGTCTGGGAGTAGTTACAGAGCCAGTCTGTCAAATGGCATGGCGTCTGCCACGGCGACATCGACCGACCTGGCATGCATTGAAGAGAGGTCAATCAGGCATGCCACTTGGTGCCATCTCTATCACTGACTGCATGTGGTCGATGCTGCGCCACTTCTCATCGGTGCCGGTCTGGGTGACGGTTGCGCTGCACTGCTGTGTGCTGTGTGCCTGTTCAAGTGGTTCTTGCGCTGTCTGTTGTGCTGTGTGCTGTGTGCTGTGATGTGCTGTCCTATTATGTGCTGAGCTGTGCTGCTGTGTACTGAGGGGCGGCGGGGCTGTATGTGTATGTGTGCTAGCTGGCGACCCGTAGCGCTGCTGAGGCCATGCTCCATTGCACCGTAGCACGTACCAGCGATGCTGCCGTTGGTGGTGACATCATCTGCTGCCAAGTGGTGCATGCATTGTGCAGGTCCTGGACGCGCTGCCAGACGACGAGTTCAGCGTTGCGCTGAAGCAACCGAATCAGCTCGTCGCCACTGCAACGGCCGCGGTGGCGCTGCCCTCGCGGCTGCTCGTCAAGTGGCTGCGGGCGGACTGCTTGGTGTCGCTAGATCTCTGTGCGCTTGATGACGGTCAATCACATCTTTCCGGCGAGCAGTGACAACGCCTCGTGGCGTGCATGCACGCAGTGCCGTCGCTCGAGCACTTGTCGGTGCGGCTGCCTCGAGGCGAGTCCAAGAAACAGGTCTGGCTCGTCAGCTGGTCGTGCCGACAGTGCTCGCACTACGGGGCGGCAAAGAGCAGCGGAATGCAAGCTGCATGGCAGCTGTGCTGCTCAAAATGCCAGTGCGCACCGTCCCCATTCTCGACGTCAACTCTGTCCACCATGCCGCATGATCCGCTGTATTCGTAGACATGCACCATGGCCGTCGGTTCTGCCGTCGGTGCTTGGGGGTTACTGGCCATGAAATGTGTAGCCGCTGCTCACTGGCCATGGTGGCGGCTGCTTACAAGTTAATGCATTGGGCAGCCTAGGCTGTGCTCGATGTGTTGGCTACGCGGGCGAACATTCGACGCACACTGTCGCTGATGGCACCACACAACGGCCACACCACACGACAGTACGAGGTGCATGTAGAGTCACGTTGTAGACTGCTGCTGCCACTGACTGTGTTACACAGCAATAGATCATGGCCCCAGCAGCGCCGACGGAAGACCAACGAAACGAAAAATCATCAGCAGCACGGGCACCCTACACACCGGCATGAACCTCACCCACAAGGAAAACAACCGGCAGCAGCGCAAAGGCACAGCACACCGACCCGCAGCGCAACACGGCGAAGAATACGCACAGGCACGGGAGATGGCATTGGCCTGATCGGCTGCGGAGCGTAGCGGCACCACTGACTGTGCAGCCGACAGCGAGGCTCCCGTGATAACCATGATGAGGCGCCGGTTGCAGGAGGAGCGACCTCGTGAGCGACCGAGGCTCTTTGAAGCTGCCGCCGTCAGCGCCTCCAACCGACCACCCGAGCTGCGTGACTCAATCGGCCCTCGTGCTGCTTCAGCAGGCGTCCAATATGCTGCCAAATCTGCAGAGGCTGCACCTGATGGAGTCCCCGGTCAGCATCGACTACATTGGAACCTTCTGCGCCGCTCTGATCGGCTTCTGTGCATCGCTGGTGGAGCTCCGCATCCACACGTGGGAGCACCATGACCAGAGCTGGCGCAACCAGGAGCGCTACCCGGTGGAGGCGAGGGTGCAGGTGCTGCACACGGATGCTCGGATGCACCAGTTGAGGACGCTGAGCATACGTGACTGGCCCGTGCTGGTTTCGAACGACTGTGGTGGGGGAAGCATGCTGCGGGAGCTGCCGAGGCTGGCACAGGTGACCGTGGGCGGCTACCCCTGTGTTGCTCCCATCTGCCGGGAGGGCAGATGTGTGCATTTCGATCGGTTCCTGCCATTCAAGAAACATGTGTGAACCAGCCGCGACCTGTGCGTTGGACATTTCGGATTCATTCTCGACACTGCCGAGTTTGCTAGTGTACTAACGTACCGCGTCATACTCCATTTCTGGAGTCCTTGTTCGACTCACTCTGTAAGGTTCTTTTGCCACTCGCTTGTGTTGTCAGTGTTGCAATTCACAATTGTGGATGACTGCTTCAAAAAGTTGTCCTTCGTCAGAGCTAGCCAGTGGCGGTGGTAGTTGCGCGATTGTGTGCAACATGCAAGCAGATGCAAGCAGTCGCAGGCACGCTCCATGCTGCATTGAGAAGAAGTTGCAACAAGAAGTCGCATGCTGAGCTGCACGTGCCAAATCGGGGTCCCACTCCACTGCATGCGCCTGTTTCATGATCTTGTCAAGACCCTCAAGTTGGTACAATTCTCGTTCTGCTGAAGTCCCGTCCGGCTCAGGTAAGCAGCGTTGTGTAACCGAGCTGTGTGCACAGCTCGGTTACACATGTAACCCATGACACCCGCATGTACACGACCCTGCGGTTGCGCAAGGCTGCATGCGCCTTTATCAGCCCTTGGCCTGCTGCAACAGAATGCGCGGCAGATGGCCGTGAGGCTCATGTCGACATGTCGGATCCCAACCACTCCAGTGTCAGACTGTCAGTTAGTACTCCAATACAAGCAAGCCGTTATGGCACCAACAATTGCAAGTCCTCATACGAACACAACACAGGGCATGCACAAGCGTTTCTACAAAGTTGAACAAAGAATGGGTCCAGGTCAAAACGCAACAACTTTCGTAACCTTGGTGCAGTGGCTCAGCGACCTGTTCGGCGAGAACAGGATGCAGGCGAACACGGTGTCAAAGTGAGCGTTACAACACTGTGACGTGCTGAATATGTAGTCCCGGGCACTGGTGCATGCATGCTAGTACTGATTTCTGCATGGCAGTCACACCAATGCGTGGAATCCAAACACGACCTACCTCACTCCACAATCTGCGATGGTCTTGAAGGGCAGATCTGCTTGGAAGTGGACACATTTGCCCTCTTCGCACATGCCGCAGGGGTACGACGCGACGACAACACTCTGCAAGGACCCCAGCCAAGCCAGCTTCCTCGCAAGGCCCGGGCTGCTTGCGCCAAAAACGGCGCCCCAGTCCGGGACGGTCAAGGTGTGCAGCTGCTGTAAGCTGCAGAAGGCGTCGAGGAGCACGCGCTTGTGGAAGTCGTGCTGGAATTCGCGTGCGGTCGCCTCCGCATCGACCGCAGCGCAGGGCCAGCAGTCGAGCGTGAGATCCTGCAGGGAGGCTGAGAAGAAGGCGATCGCACTCGCTAGGGCCGGCGTTTGAGACGGGGCGATCTGAGAGTGGTGCAGCTGGAGCAGCTGTAGCTTTGGCAGAGCGACTGGGATGTGGGCGAGCGTGTCAAGGGCTGCGGTGCTGACGTGGCTGCGGACGATTTTTGGCAGGGCCTCTGCTGGCCGGGCTGCAGATGTCTTGAACTCGAACTCAGCTGCATGACCTTGGCTGGCTGGAGTTGGGGAGAGCTGCGCTGCCAAAGGGCTGCCCAGTGCAGCGCCGTTCGCAAGAAGGAGCCTGGATGCACGAGCAGGAGTCGGTTGGGGGTCCGGCAGAAGTGTGGCGCAGTGATGTGGGCGCCCCCGGTGGACACTATTGCATGCGGGGGATGGTGATAGTCCAGTGTACGAGCGCTTGAATGCATTTTGAAGCGGCGGAAATGCTTGAGTGGAAGTTCAGTGATAGCAATATATTGTAGATCCAGTGTCGATACAGTGTGCGTACAGGGGCTCTGGTGTTGCGCATACGTTGCAGTACCTGTTGTCGCTGCTTGAGACAGGGCTCAATTGGAGGCGGGCTGGGTGATGTGCCTGGTGACAACAGACGCTTTGCATACGTTCGCAACATACACAGCCCACAGCGCACACACCAATCCAGCACACGGCACACATCGCACCGGCCTGACCACACAGCATGCACAGCGTGGAGGCCATCAGCACGCACACTAAAGCATGCCAGCGCATAGAAGACCCTGTGCACTGAGCGGGGGCGGCAGACCAGTCAGCAAGTCAGTCCAAATCATAGTCATGCATTGACAGCTACAGGGGGAGGCCCACCCACGGAGGAGCGCAAGCGCGCACCTGGTGTCTGGCTGCTCCGCCGGCGCCGCGTGCAGCTTCCCGGACGTCTGGCTGGACGACGCACTGGGCCCTGCAGCACAGCACACTGCCGCGGACGCAGCAGTATCGCGCGGCTCGTTGGTCAGCACTCGGTCGGTTCCGGGGGGTGGAGTTGCAGGCCTGCAGTGGGGGGCTTCTGATAGCAGCACCGAGGGGTGGTTGCAGGTGTGGGAGGTGCTGCGTGCTGCGGCAGCCGGAGGACCGCACGGCAGCCGCACGCGCAGCTCTGCGAGGGCCGGGACGGCGTGCAGACAGAAGGCGAGGCTCTGCCAGGCGGCGGTGGTCCAGGAGGGGCCGGGGCGGGTCAGGTCGAGGCGGGAGAGGCACTCTGCGCGCAGCCACTTCACTTTCAGGCACGGCGGCAGCAGCGCGGCCATGGCTGGGCTGTGCAGCAGCGCCTGCTGCGCGCCGGATGGCGGCGCCGTTTGGAACTCGGCGTCTGGCAGCGCTGCCAGCCGCTGGACATGCATGCAGCAGCTCGCGGTCATGCATGTATAGATGGTGTGCTGCGGGCGTAACATGCCACGGCGTTGCGTGTGGCCTAGCAGCGTTTCGTGTTGTGAACGCAAGGAGGCCTGCGGAGGCTAGTGCAGTGATCATGGAATGCATGCACTCTGCAGTCATGTGAGTCATGTGTGTGTGCGTGAAAGTGCGGGAGTTCCCTGGGAATGCAACGCAGAGAGTCGAGTGCTCCACGGAGTGATGACGAGAAACAGTGGGTGCTCAGGGGTCATGCACTTATGGCAATGACGCATGGCCAAATGCGAATCCAGACACGGAACACCCAGGGACGACATTCACAGGAGAAAACGGAGACAGTGGCTTGCTAGCGCTGTTGCATGAGAAGACTCTGTGTGAATAAACAGCTGGAGCCTGCAGTACTTCTGCTGCAGTCATCATGCTTCATGCACGCCGATCATGCTGGCGATGAGCATGCAGGAGGCCTTTCATCCGGAGGGAGGTGGAGGTGGCGCACGTGGCAGACAGCGGCCTGGTGTGGTCCCAGGCCACCGCTGAGGCACGCCGGCGCGAGCTGGGTGTCGCGTATGTAGCGCCGGACGATGTCAGCGGCCGGGTCGCACCCGAGATACATCGCCATCTGTACACGATGTGCCCAGCTCAGCCATGGACCTCTGTCACAGCACAAGCCTCTTGGCATGCCTGGGTTAATACCTATGCGACTGTGAACAGTAGTATTTGTTGCTGCCGCTGCAGAACTCATCCTCAGTACTAGGACTAGTCGTAGACTCTGCTGTTTGACCAGTGCTCGTTGACCCAAAAGCGGCGGGGGGGGGGGGGGGGGGGGGGGGGGGGGGACCAAAACCATACGAGATCCCGCATTTGCCCGGTCCTGTGGTATGGTACCATGTACATCCAGCAGAATTATGCAAACCTGTCATGGCACTAGCCTCTGTGAAACAGTGATATAGTATAGCGTGGCCTCAGCAGGGCCGACGTGAGCATGCAGGTGTGAACACCACATCACACAGCACACAGCACACGGAACACAGCACACAGACCTTGGCGTGAGCCGTACCTCCTGTCCGATCGAGAGGAGAATGCCTATAGCTATGCAGATACCCCACACAACACACAGAGCAAGGCCCATCTCAAGCACCATGCGGATGTGCAAGCACGCGCAGGGATGAGCGTATATATGAGAGCGTATATATGTTGCACGCGGTATGCATGAGTACACTCATGCTGCCGTATCTATGAGGCTTGCTGCAGAGGACCACTTGTGCAATGTCATACAGTACTCGATGTACAGAACACAGTGCATACCCAGCACAGAACGTAAACGCAAAGTGCGTGCATGCATGGGTGCAGGTGGCAGATTGATCGATACGGTGCTGCAACAGACAGCCGAGCACGGCCAGGCGCATGTTGTTGAACCGTGGTGCTTGTTCCAGTCGAACAGTTGCATCAGGCGCTGGCCGGAGCTGCTAGATTAGTCCTCACACGGTACACGCACGTATACTAGATATAGCACAAGACCTCATAACCAATCAGAATCACAAAGAATGACACATACAAGAGACGGCCCCGGGCAAAGTTCGATCATGCACGGAATGTTGCAGCAGGATATCAGTATTGGTGAGTGCAGCTGGCCAGATATCTTCGTCATGGATACCTGCAGGTTGGCCAGATATCTCCAGCCTTACACGCCTATGCCCGCTTGGGTTTGGCGTGATGCCCGATTGGTTTTTTTTGTAACACTTACGAAGCTATTGGTGGCATGCCTCTATTCTCCATTTCATGATCATACGAAGGACTGAAACCCTTGTTGCTAGTGTGTTTACGCAAGCGTTTACAGTGGAACTCAGGTCGACAGAAACTACCCGTGGTGCTGGCAGATCTAAAGCTCTGCGGACAGTTGCCTGCTCAATCATAAGAGACATTGACAGTGAAGCGTCTCACCTCCAGAACGTCGGCGGGGGAACAGGGCAGCTCATCTAGTGCTTGGTGACTCTGATCACCGAACATGTCTCTGACATGTGTGCCCTCGATGATCATCTTCAGCACTGCCAGCAGAGCCCAGATGTTGCACGGCAGATCGACGGTTCCCGACATGGTGTCGTACGCAGCGGCCGCCGCTTTGGACAGGCTCCCGATGGAATCATAGTGAGCCATCCCCTCCACGCTGAAGCTGATTGGCGCCGGAACGTTGGAATCGCTGGCGTTGGCGTCATGGCAAGCCGCGAGGGCAGGGATCAGCTCTGTCACTGGGAGAGGCAAACCAACAGTGAACAACTCAGCATCGGTACTCAGCATCATCTGAATCGTGATCTCGGGAATATGTGTGGGGCTGATACGATCGTAAGCTGCCTTGCTGCACTTTGGACGCACTTCTACGTCCGACAGGGAGACGCTGTCAGCATAAACGTCAATTCGACACCGCATTATGGCGCTCTGCAATTGAAAGATCGCGTGGTCAATGTCCCGTCACGAGTGTTGTCACACGTAGTTCGCCTGCATCTGGAAGCGTGCCACTCGTGCCACTCATACTTACCGTGGCACATTTATTGATCTACCCCCGACGCATTTAAAGACCATTAAACGTGTAGCTACTTCCATTTGACATGCAGGAAACAAGCCTTTCATTGCCCCCCGACGGTATTCTAAAAACGGAACTCTGAGCAGACGTGTGCACGCACAGAATTGAAGCAGGTGGCTTACCGACCCTGCTCAGCTAACATCATGATACAATACAGATGAGGCGCTTTGTTAGTCCTTGCAGTATCGTTGAGTCGTGGCTTTCTAAGGGCTGCGCATTCTGGGAAAGTTACCTAGAATCGGCCGAATGATGTGAGCATCGCAACACCGGTAGCCTTATATGGCCACAAGACTCGCCTCCCCCTTCGGGGGAGGTGTGCTGACCGCCGTGCAGTGGCACGGGCATGGCCATGCGACCGCAGTCCATGCTGGAGGGAACGTAGCGTCAGCACGCAATGCATGATGGGCATGAAATGTTGGGAAACACAAATTCTGCCGGGGCGTCCCGCGCGCGGGCGGGATCTGCCGCTCACATGCCCGCTAAAATCAGCCTCAATGGATTACCTAAACCCCCACCTCCTTCCACAGCAGCAAGTGACAACCAGGATCTGACAGCCACATCACACACATAGGTGGCACAGTACATTGATGCTGTGGTGGCGTTGCCTGCCTTAGTCAGGTTCTCACCTGGCACACGCTTCCGTGATCCAGCTCTGCTGCTGCTGGCAGTCCAGCCCTTCACCATGCCTCACCTCCACGTCTGCTGCCGGTAGATCGCCAAATCAAATGCAAATACGTCGGAAATCACTCAGCTTATTCACGTCCGTGTCGGCGTATGTTTCACAAAGTCTGGCCGGTACCGGGACTCGTACCGGCAGTCTGGCAGCGTGACCGCCCGGGCCGCTCGGCCCCAACAGCGGCCCCTCCAGAAACGACCCAGAAGCCTTGCAGATAAGTTTGTTTCATTTTCTCACGCAGGTGGCGCGCAATATAGCGCGTCTGGTGTTGCTATGTGGGTGCCACAGTCGCCGTGCGCTCAGGCCTACATAGCCGTTACTGTATCAAATGGAGCATGCTACATAGCTCTGGACTCACCAAGTTCAGGGCTGTCCAGCCATGCCGTCCGTTTGGCCTGGGATGCTCCCTGCAGACCCGCTCTGTCGGTCGTCGTTTCGCGTGCATGCATGCAGATGCCTCTCTCTGTGCTCTGTGTGCCATGAGCTCGTGTTTCAATACCATCTTACTTCATTTCCTGTGCCATGTTTAGGGATGCATGTTTTCCATGCACCCAGACCGCTGCGATATATCTTGGACCCTCGCACGTGGCTTTATAGGGCCCCGTCTAAACGGGATTCAGCCCAACTCTTCATCAGAACCGAGGAACACTTTCTTCTGTCAAAATTTTACCTCTGCTTGACAGTACGCGTGTCTCATATTGTTGTTTCGCAGCTCTGGCACTCTTGGTTTCGAATTCGCGCGCACTGCCCTAGTGCAACAGCTCACGCTCATTGCGGCAGCATCTTTGCGTTAAGAATGCAGGCAAAGCCTTAGTCTCATATGCTTCATAAACTCAGTGCTTTGACTCGTCGGGTGCATCCAGGTGGCTCAACCAGTAGTGCCTTGCCAGATGGTCGTGGGAAACTCATCTAACACCGAGCTCAATGTGCCTCTTCGTGTCGCAACTAATCCTACCGCAGACGCACGACAGTACAGACAGCTGCATCATGTCAAAAGATTTCGGTTAGTTAATTCACAGGCATGCCTCTCTCACAACTCACATTTGGACTGTAGACTCACTACGAAGTGGAACATGCGCGCGCGAACTTGAGTGGTCCTCGTGTGGCGGTAACATGAAGTAAGTTCCTAAGTTCTGATATAGGCGCAGGCCAGCGTTTCCATTCACGCCCTCTCTGCTGATGCCGAGGTCGTCTGCGTGCCTGGTCAAGGGCCAGAAATACGCCATACTGGCCACTGATCGTCAGATAAGGTTGCATGGTGCAGTATTCCAAAGCATCAGGAGTACAGACGGAGATCAGGGGTGTGTTTCGCAACGTGCAAGCTGAACAACAGAGATCGATGCTGTTTGCAAATGCAGGCTCATTGATCCTTCAATTGCGTCAATGCAAGCACATGGCAGTCTTCCAATTACGTAGAAACAAGGCTTGCTTTGTGCAGATTGAAGGCCACTCTATGGCCATTCGAATTCTTGGACCGCTGTGGGGCTTGCTGAATGCGGTGGAGCCGGTACGTGTTTTTGGACCCGGCTCGCTATCGCGTAGTGCATGCGAGATCCAAGTGATCATGACACAATGAGATCATTACATCGTGTTGCTACTCGCAGCCTTGGCTACAGGAAATTGCCAAATGAGGACATTGTGAAAAGGCTGAGCGAAGCAAAGGCATGAACTTAAATGTCTGCACATGCGCTGTGGTGTATGCTCTGAATGCGAAGGCCGTTGGAATAGGTGTGTACGGGCAACCAGGAACTCGGTTTGATGCGGTGTGTGGCCATGGGGTTCTATTTCACATGATGACACCAGTTCCTCTTGCAGTGGCGTCTGTAACCGAAGGCAGCGAGCTGGTGCCTGAACTAGAATCATACTATTCAGCCACAGCAACAGCTGACGGCCATGGCCCCCTCAGTGCTTATGCTTCGATGGTCAACGATGTGCAAGTGCTCCAGTGCAGCCAATGGCGGAGGTACCGTGCGCACAAACAAGCAATGGTGTCTCGTTTGAGGTCGCACCAGCGTGTGGCAGATCTAGGCTTTAGGCAACTGTGTGCAAGCTAGTCGTTGGTGTGGCCGCGGGTACAGTGCAGCAATGCATGCGTGAGAATGCGGGAGTAGGACGTTGATGCATAGATTTGCATGGTGATCAGCGAGTTCGCTGTCACATATAGGACTGACTGCCAGTTCACCAGTCGTTGTGTTTGCCTGGCTGAATGGCAGGTACGTGTTTCTTGGACTTTGTTTGCATACTGCTGTGAGTTGGCATTGATACCTAGGACATTGATTGAGCTGTGTGTGAAGTGCAGGCTGTGACATTGCATGTTGCTGCGTGCGGACATCGTAAACTCACGGTGCACATTTTGCCACAGGTGAGATCCATACAGCTCAAGTAGTGTACAATATGTGAAGCTGTAACAGTTGTGTTTGACTGGCGGAATGGCAAGCTGTGACGTTGCATGTTGCTGCGGGCGAACATCGTAGACTCACAGTGCACATTCTGCCACGCTGCATCACAAACCCCCGCCGGATTGCGACACAAATGTGGCCCCAGCGCCTGATCCGGCTGTCCATGGCGCGTTCGCAGACTGTTTTCAGCCAATTGCATGGAGTGGAGGGCAGTTGTCAGATGCCGGAACTCAGGCCCCATGGAGAAGCAGATGACAGATGTGATGACATGCCTGAAATGCGGAAGCAGGAAATGTTTTGTTGTGTTTTGTTCCCTGACTTGACAATGTAACACACAAGTGCACGCCCAGCGATCCATCCGCATAAAGTATTCATTATACTATCAGATCACGTCTAGAATCTAGTTGTACGTTCGCTTGGTGCACTGGATCGGAGCCCCTCGATGTAACTATACTATCAGATCACGCCCATGTGGAAGGACAGCCCCTGACCAAAGAGGGCGGATGTTACATGTTGCAGCGCTATACTGTAATAGCAGTGCTAGCGCTAGCACCGCTAGCGCTAGCACTACAGAGCACTGCCCAGGAGGTAGTATCCGTCCGCCGGTCCCAATGGCAAGCCTCGCAACTGAAAGCAATGCAGCTGGGGACGCTCAAGCTGTGCGGCCGGCCACATTGCAACAGCATTTCGAGTGATGTGATATTAATGCCGTTGGATGATGCTAGAAACCTCCAGCTGGCACCATATGGTATCGTTTTATGGGATTCCACTATGATTATACATACTACATTATAAACTAAGACAAGCTATACAGGCCATCTGCTGCACTCTGTGCCTGACAGATGGCAGATCAAGGGGGCAAGTGCATTTGGGAGAGCTGTGTGATCATGCAAAATACATGACCTTGACATGCATCATGATGACGACCAACCCACCAACACACACTGGCATTGAATGTGTTACACAGTGATAGATCTAGGACTCAGCAGCGCCGAGGCAACAGACCAGGCAACAAGCAAACAGACAGACCGGCCACCGCAAGTTCCAAGGCATTGAATGTGAAGCTTGCAACAGGTAGCCACGTGTACGCAGAAACTTACAGATGTCTGCTATGGGCTGGCTACCTCAGCAGACGAGTCTGGTCTACGGGCCGGGGCTTTGTTGTTATAGAGGTATGTCCACTTGAAAGGGGAATTCGGCACGCTGGGTGCTCATCATGATGCTGATCTGCCAACGTGCTGGAGATCTAGACATTTCTACTAGGTGTCTCATGCTCTCTATATCAGATAACTATATGATATTGTCTCCCGGGCCCCACTGTCTGTTAAATGGTTCCCGGGCACCAGTGTCTGTAAATTGTCTCCCGGGCCCGAGCCCACTTTCAAGGTGAGTTGCTATCACGGGTGAGTGTTGATCAAGGATGCACTCACATTTGTCGCTAACAGGAGGCATAAGGCTCAAGCTAGCTCTGACACAAGCTTGGCTTTTGACTTGAACAAATACCACAATTGCAAGTACCAGAGAGCTCAGGATTGTGTGCGTTGTTCTTCGGCAATTGCAATCATGCTGTCAAATGTACAGGCATCCAAGATGGCCAGTCAGTTTGAGGTGGTCGACGATGCATATGGCCTGATGTACCGTGACCTTGAACCACAGCAGTGCTACGACGCATTTGCTCTGTCCCACATCCCATATGTGACCGTATCCATGATCGTTACGGCGAAGACCGAGAAGCTGTCGGTCTTCACACCCGCGCGAGTTCTGGAACAGCTCCCGACGTTAGAAAAGCTTCGAGACAAGCAAGAAGTCATTTGAAGAATGCGCTCGCCAGACGTCGACATCGTGTGCACACGAGATGCTGGTCGTCACGGTCGGCTCGAGCGAGGCGGCTGGATATGCTCATGATCAGCCTCCTCGCCTTCACCTTCCCGGTAGCGCTTGGGGGCTCTTGGCAGTGCTAAAGATTCTGCTGCAGAAGAAGGTGGACATGGATGCGCTGATGCTCGCGCATGCACACCCACGTGTTGGTGCAGAGGCACTGGCGGTATGGCGGTATCCCGCAAAGTCGATGTTGCATCCAGTTGGACTTAGGCATGTACGTATACATAGCTAGCACACCTGCTGCCCAATGTAGAAAGTCGATACATACAGCTACATACTCACGATGTCCTCGTGCGACGAGTCTGAGACAGAAACACACGGCTTATAATTACCTGCAGTGCCTGGCTCCCCCGGGAGGGCCTCCCGCACTACACAAAATTTGACAGCTCTGTTGCAATTGCATCGGCGCTGCCGAGTCCTACTAGTAGATCTGTCACAGGGTAACACGAAAGGGAGGGTATGGTGAGCCATCGGTGCGCTTCCGGCCAGGTCCCACACCAGTGACAAGCGATGGCGCAACGTCCGCTGGCTGCTCGCGATTGACTAGCTGGTGTCCTGATGTTTGTGCATACGTTCCTGTGACAGCCTGTGAGGGGGCGCCCGGGCGTGCAATGATCTGGCCGGCGGAGGCCCCTCAACTTTCAAGTTGTAGCTGGTGCATGCAACTCATGCATGATTGCGCAGCTAGCATGCATTGTACAACCAGGTAGTGTGTGTTACACATTGATAGATTAAGGCCTCAGCAGCACCGAGGGAACACAGCAGGGAATAAAACAAACAAACAATCACAAGCAAAACCGTCACCGTCCGAACGTTGAAATGTGTTTGCAGGTGGCGGAGTTTCTTTGCTCGCCGTCAGTTGTGACAAGCATCAGAGCATGGCTAGCGCTGAAAGGCTGTTTGTCGCATGTGTGCTCAACCGCCATCGCACCTGCGGGTGCCCCATAGCCACCTCCAGAAGGGACGACAAGGATTCCGATATTGCAGGTCGCCGCCAGACTCTGCCAGACTCTGCACCCTATAGCTATAGCTATAGCCTATATATAGCCTCCTAGTTCAACCAGAAGTTACTGTTTCATCGTGCACATACCAAGTTGCAATCACGAAGGCAATGTTTGCAATGTGCGCATGCATAATGTTTGCAATGTACATATACCCCATGCGATGTCCGTGCAAGTAGCCCCTGCAGCCTAGCGCCCTGCAACCCGCATGCACCTGCAACCGGGTAGGTCTTCGCCTACTTGCTGCGAGGCCTAAGCACAACACAGACCGTCACGGTGCACGTGGATGTGCTGCACCATGTGTCATTATTATTACAGTGATCATGAGATAGAGAGATACGTTACAGCGAGATAGATCCAGGCCTCAGCATGCATATGCACCAAGCTGAAGGGCCCGGGCCTGATGACGGAATTCCTTCGAAGTGACGCAGCCAGTATCACGAGGGCAGCACCGTCACCGCGTGGTTTACTGTATGGAACGTCACCTACCGGAACGTTTAGGTACTGGAGCACTTGCCGGATAAGGAGTTTTCAATCGCATCCCATGGCTGCAGCTCTCAGGAGCTCGTGAGCTCCCTGGGTGCGGCTCTCTCCCTGCCGACCACGGCACTCAGAGTGAAGTGGCTGCGGCCGGACTGCATGAGTCATCTTGACCTCAGCATGGCTGCCACTGCCAGTGGTCAGAGCTGGACTGATGATGACTGGAGCGGCTTGGTCGCAGCGCTTCCTGCTGTGCCGAACGTGCAGAGCCTCTACATCAAGGTGCCCCGTGGCGGTGCTCTGGGTCTGTGGCTCGGTCTGCGCTTTCCAGCCTGAAGGACACCATCATGCCGATCACTGGCCATGGCATATGCATGGATCTGAAAGGGTACAGATGCTCGGACTGTCAAGGCCACGGATATAGAAATTCATATGGACGTCGACGTCGACGTCGACGTGGACGTGCCCAGGAAAGCAATGCTGCCAATGTGCGCATCGGTTGCGCCAGCTGCGGGTACGATTTGAGTGCACTATGTCAGTCAATTTCGGCCAGCTTACTGTAGTAGCATTCAAAACATAGTCCACATGTACACAGAAGTACTTGCACACCAGTGCATGCACATGCCATGCTAGGCAGTTCATGATCAGCAGCCACCCCGTGCATGTTGTAGTTGCCACCAGTTGATCATGACTGGCCACTCGTTGATCATGAGCAGCATACACACTCATCGATATCCTCGCAGCCTGCTCGTTCGAACACAGAAGCTTTTCAATGCAATAATAATAATCAAGTAAGTAGTACTGTGATTCTCAAAGATGCACTGTGGCTGCAGGCCTCCATCGACTTTTGGTGTTACACAGTGATAGATCTAGGACTCAGCAGCGCCGAGGCAACAGACCAGGCAACAAGCAAACAGACAAACCGGCCACCGTAAGCACCAAGGCCACTCGCCGCACGAGCAAATGCCAGAACGAACCAGCGCTAGCTTGAAAGCAGACACCCGCACACCGCGCAGTACCATGCAGCCCACGCGCACACCAAGCACACAGTCAGCACGCGCCGGACCCACAAGCGGTCGCCGACTCGACACCAGCAGTCTGCACGGGCGCGCCGGTGCGCGCTACGACCATCTGTGAGGCCACGAGGCACCGGTCCGAGGAGCTGCAGCCACCGCCAGCTCGGCTGCACGAGCGGTGTCCGGGAAGGGGGGCAGAGGAGAAACAGCGGAAGTGCGCTGGGAGGAGGGAAGAGGGAGGGAGGAGGAGGGACGGGTGCGGGGGGGGGGGGGGGGGCGCAGGGCGAAATGGGTGGAGGGGGGGGGCCAACAGGGCGAGATGGGCGGAGGGGGGGGGGGGGGGGCTCGACTTTTGGTGGCATTTTGTCACCGTGATGCCTTGATGTATGCTTGCTTCGAGGTGTGAGCAAGCTCCCTAAGTCACGATGACGCTGTAGCTATAGAAGCATGCGGTGTTCGGATCCGTCTTGCATGCGCAAGCCTTGTACTGCGCAAGCCTAGGGCTGTCGCAGTCTGACGTCACGTACGTGTATGCCGAATCTTGCAGGGCCACAGGCTATGTTGTGTCCAACCAACCCGGTGCCTTAGCAACATTTGAGGACGGTCTACACTGCGCCCTTGACCCTAAACAAGTGCACGTCAAAGCCCCCAGAGATCATCGATATATACGCAACAGCAGATTCCCTTTACACACTGGCTGCAGCCTCCACGATGCTTCACAGCCTTAAGGTGTTGCGGCTGCTGGACTCGCCAGTCGCGCCGCACTGTGTGCCAGCACTGTGCAGCGCACTCATCGGTTTTGCAGGCTCGCTCACTCAGCTGCAGCTCGAGACGTGGAATTTTTGCCCAAAGGAGAAGCAAGCAGGATCAGACCAGACCCCCCCCCCCCCCCCCCCAGACGTACACGTATGTATTGTTACATCGAGGGGCTCCGATCCAGTGCACCAAGCGAACGTACAACTAGAGTCTAGACTCACATGCCACCCAGCAGATGCGAGCCGGCCAGACGATCACCTGGCGCAAACTGCGCACCCGTGAGCCGTGCTACCCTGGACATGTTCTTTCACCAAGGCCAATCTCCGCAAGAGCAAATGCCAGAACGAATTCGTTTGAACCTAATCGAACTCTCTAGTATTCATGAGAGACACTGGAAATCGGCACTCTTCAATGGTGTCAATGGTGTCGTCAATGGTGTCGTCAATGGTGTCAATGGTGTCAATGGTGTCAATGTCTTGATGGATACGGCGATGTAAGAGTACATACATACTGTCATGATCAGAAAGACCATGTCCAGGATAGCACGGCTCACGAGTGCGCAGTTCGTGCCAGGTGATCGCCTGGCCGGCTCGCATCTGCTGGGTAGCATGTGAGTCTAGACTCTAGTTGTACGTTCGCTTGGTGCACTGGATCGGAGCCCCTCGATGTAACTCTGCATATCGTTGCAGGCCTAACTGTTGATGCGCATTGTCCTTGTCATGATCAGCTTATCCTACGTATTCCTTCAGTAACAGTTCAGAATACAATAGCATCATCACCGCACGGGAGATGCCTGGTGGCACGGTTCCGGCCATTGTGTCCACAAAGTGGGCTAGTTGCATGAACGACTTCAACCCCATGTTACAGCAGCATTGGATTGCACCACTGCTGAGACAGGGTCTTTGGCATGACAAGGTCTGCAAAAACTACTTTCTGGATACAGCACAGCACAACTGCACACGTTCGTTTCGCCCAAGCCTGTTCAAACACTTGGCACGGTGAATTATATCACACGTCTCATCATTGCTCAAAAGCTTGTTGCCCCCAAATCTGCTAGCTTCCACTCTCCAAACGCACAGATGGCTCTGTACTCATACTCTAGATTTTTTAGTTGTATCACTTGTGCGGCAGCACTGCTGCCCACATACATAACCGCATAATACATTGCGATGCTCCTGGGCCCTAGGCGAATCTCCATGATGTTATGCAGAAAAAAGTCGCCCATGCAGACGCAACTCACCAATAATGGTTATTGGTCACAGCAGATGCCCAGACAGCATGAGGACGTATGCGTGCAGCAGCGAAAACATTGACACATGGCAGCCATGGCACATCCTCAAATTGCATACCCGCCGAAGCGGAAGCCCATCGACACCCACAACTAACCATCAAACCCACATGCACATACAAGAACCAGGGCCACTCATGCTGCTTGAACGAACAGCACGACGTCAATACAGACCCCTCTTGAGACCCCAGGCGATCACGATCACCCATCATGGTCTCCCCTGCCACGGAAGGCTGCACCCCGCCCTCCACGTGCACAGCATGCCACAGAATCCAGCGCAGGTGCTACACGGAAACCCTGCAGAAGCGCATGTCCACATGCATGTATGTCCCAACCTCAAAGACACGGGGCACGGGGCACGCAGCACACAGCTCGCAGCGTGCTACACGTCGTCGCGGCCAGTAAAAGGCGTGCGGGCGGGGCAGCCAACAAGCATGTCATCCGGCATGGTGGCGTAGGCCATCACAGCGCACACGAGGGAGCTCGTGTAGTCGATGGCGGTCTCGCTCGCCTGCCACCGCCGCCGGTCATTCTCGTAGAGGTCTGTGCCCGTGTCGGTCGGCCCATCCGTGGGCGCCGCGAAGGGGCCCGAGACGATGCCGCCGCACAGCGTGCCGGTGTCTTCGATGTCACTCCTCTCAAAGCTGGGGTACGACGCGTCGCGGCTGTGCAGCTTGGTCGGGTAGTTGGCTCCGATGCTGCACATGCGCAGCACGCGTCACACAGCACACGTCATGCCGCATGCTCGATACACAGTGCAGGTGCGCGGATGAAGATGCGCCGGAGTGCAGTTGCAGTTCGACGTCAGCATGTTTAGCCGCATGTGCTGCATGTGTGCACGAATCATCAAGGACTATACATCTGTCGACAGAATCGCATCAGGGGTCAATCGGGCAGTCTACTCTCCATGCCGCTCTCCACGCAGCGCATGACCCACATGCATGTGCGGTGCAAGGCACGTAGGAGTATTACTCAGTCACCATGTAGAGGTGGTGTGCGAGGCGCACCCGACCATGTAGGAGAAGCCCTCCGTGCCATTCGTGTTGCATGAGGACCCCCGGGTCTCGCACTTGTGGTTGAAGATATACCCCAGCTGCCGCTGCATGAAGCACGCCGCATCCTTGCGCAGCGGGCTGTCGTCTGCGTCAAACGCGAGCCGACCATACACTCCCGCAGCGCACATCGCGTTCATCGTCGTCCCGAGGTTGCCCCACGGGAAGTCCAGCGGGTAAGCACTACCATCGGGTGTCCTCCTGCACGCAAAATGACTGCCCTGAACGCGCAGCACGCAGCTCACCACGCAGAATATTGTGAACAACATTAGTGCCACCGATTACGTGACGACGGTAATTACCACAGCTGATTTACGATGCTTGGTTTTCCGAGGCAGCCGTGGGGCGGTTGCGCGCAAACCGGAAGACTGACGACCGCCACCGGGCGTTGACTGCTGCAAAACTTCCTGCTCACGAGAGGAAATGGGCAGTTGTGCACGGCTAAGGTGGTAGCATATGTGTACGAACGCGGCGTATCTGCACCAGTCCTGTTCTGGGAGCGGTGTCGTTTAGATGTCGCCCCGAACGTGCGCCGCTTACGGCGGGTAATTATTTTTGGGTGGTAATTACGTCATAATCTTATGACAAGCAACTTGACATTGCAATGATGACGCAATCCTGGTATTGCGTTGTAATCGATGACACTGATCAACATGCAGCGTAACGCAAACAGCATACAGCGAGTACGCCGTTTGGGGCATACAGAAGTAATCTAGCCCCAAACCAATCGCAAGGCGCTGTCATGACTGTGCCCAGCTGATGTGGGCTACTCCAGCCCCGTGCATGCATGCAGGGTACGCACTCGCAGTAGTGTTTGGTCCCCTGGAGCGCGTCGCCGTCGTTGCTGCACTCAGACCACAGGCCGACGCTCTCTCGCAGCAACCTGCGGTAAAAGTCGCGCGAGCGCGCGGCGCCTGGCACGTCCGGCTCCATCGAAAGGAGCATTGCGCCCTGAATGAAGACGTTGTTCCAGTTGAGGAGGAAGATCTGGTGCCCCATCGAGGCCTCCGACATCACGTCTGCGTCCTCCCGGTACCTCGCCTCTCCAGTGAGTGCATACATTGCGGCCGCCGCGGCAAACAGGAACTCCGGAGCGTCCTTGCCGTTGTGGTACAGCGAGCAAACCTGCACGGCTGGGCCCGGGTTTACGAGAAACTTTATGCATGTAGAAGACGTGAATGTGGGTAGTCGTTGATGCAGGCGCAACATCCTGGACCTCTCCACGGAAACAAATCGATCCAAACGCAGAGATACCGACGAGTTCAGTCAGAGAGAAGCAAGTGAACTCTATCAATCAGTGGCTGGTACGGATTGATACAGCCAGCAATCAGTTCTGCTGTGATGCTGAGGTGCAGATGGCTCGGGAGCCGCGGGCAGCACTGCTGTGGTGCACGCTGTGCTGTGGTGCACGCTGTGCTGTGGTGCACGCTGTGCTGTGGTGCACGCTGTGCTGTGGTGCACGCTGTGCTGCAATGCCATGGCGGAAATGCATGGCAGACGCAGCAGGCATGAGCGCTGCACAGTGAGTGATTGAGTGTGCGAGTAGGAATGCAACACAAGGTGTGCCAGCGTGACCACGCTTAGGTGGAGGCTGACCGCATAGTATAGTTGAACCTGGTCATAGCCACGGTGCCGCACTCGGCCTCGGTGCCGCATGCAGTGACTGCATCAATCTTGAACATGCATGCATTCTACGATGCACATACCCCTGGATACATGAAGCGGCACTGACTCGTGGCCACAACCAGCTCAGGAATTCGCGCGCTGGCAGCCGCCAATCTGCAAAACCCTGGCCAAGCAGCTGCTGTGACCGTGCATGTCCAGACCAATAACTTGAATCGCATTGACTCGACGGACTACACAGGGAACGAGGACGCACGGAAAACACTTGATCGCCGTTGTTCCGCGTAGTCGTGCACCCGGACCCGATGCAGTTGTTTGCAGCCGCGCTCCTTGAGCAGACCGCGTTGGTGCCGTGCTGACCGTACATCAGGAGCGCGTACTCGTACGCCCGTCCCGCCTCCACGCCGTACCGCCGTGCCCGCCTTTGATCTGCCGCGGTGCCGTGCGTCGCAAGTGCCTTGGCAGCCATCGCGAGCCCGTTTGCCAACAGCGCGGCGACGTCGGCAGCCGGGTGGTCCATGTCTGCGACATAGCACTTCTCCTCGTATGCACGAGGGGCCAGCCATGAGGGGTAGGGCGGGCTGTCGAATGTGGAGGAGTCTGCGACGCCTGTGACCATGGCAAAATCGGAGTTGTCATCGGTTGAGACAACGATCGAGTTTGAGAGCGACGCTGCCATGTACCTGCACTCAGTCGGTGCAGCGTCAGATCTCCTGCATGCCAGAACCTGCTCCCACGTACCGTAGCTATCGGGTCTTGGTTTATCTGGGCGTGGCAAATGCAGTGCAGCGTCGGGTGTGCGTGGCGGAGCCTGTCTGCGTTGCTCAACCTGAGCAAGAGCCTCGCGCTTCCGAGGTGATCAAGGCGGTTGGATGTGACCCAGGATGATTGACTGTGGATGGATCATGCGTGTGCATGTGGGTGGCTGCAGGCCCTGCCGCGCGTTGAATAACAACACCCGAGACTCGAAGGGCTCCTCGCGCCATTGTTGAATGTTCAAAGGCGGCAAAAGTCCACGCTACTGTGGTGACATCACATGTGATCCGGCCGGGATCATCGAGGCCAGGACATTCAGTGATGAACATCACGGGACGTGCATCAGGCGCGACCGCACCGGGGCACAGCATGCAGCACAGTATGCAGACGGGGCACAGCATGCAGCACAGTATGCAGACGGGGCACAGCATGCAGCACAGTATGCAAACGGGGCACAGCATGCAGCACAGTATGCAGACGGGGCACAGCATGCAGCACAGTATGCAGACGGGGCACAGCATGCAGGTACGAGCGCACCGCAGCAGGCGCAGCAGCAGCTGCCGCAGGTTGGTCCGGGTGTAGCGGCCTGTGAGGCAGCCTGCAGGGTCGCCGAGCGCGGCGCTGGGCGTCATGTTGGCGAGGACCGGGAGGTACTGCAGCGCCCCGATCGCCACCTGCGAGGTCACGAACGCCGCTGGCGCCGTGACGAGGACTGCAGCTGCAGCACACACCTGCCCCGTCAAACGTCAGCTGCAGACGGAGCTCGATCGAGGCGAACATGCGATTGAGAGAAACATGCGGCAAGTCACTGCCGGTGACCGGACCGATGACACAGCACGAGTGACAGCTCTGAGCTTGACGCCAGTGGCAACCGCGCCGTGCACTGCGGTGGCGCCTGCACCACAGTGGTTCCACCCGGCGCCAGTGGTGCATGCCACAGGCAAGATGTTGAACGGCATTGTCAAGTGTCGAGAATGCAGTATATGCGAGGTGACGCTGCTCTGAGACGGCCACAGCGCGAAGGATGCACGCACTTGCAGGCATGGATCACATTCCTGACTGTGTGTCAGCACATGCATGACGTTGGCAGCTCTCAAGTCAAAGGCGTGACGTACTGCCAGCTTCGAAAAACCCGGGGAAGCGGGGAAAGTCCACGCCTCGCTGCTGTTGCGCCGTCAGGGTTGCAAGGTACTCGGAGCACACGTTGGTGTAGCCAGGGGACTTCCACTCCCACACCTGTGGGAACAGGCGCAGGCTGTCTGGCGGGCGCTCGCCTGCGCGCTGCGCCTGCATGCTGTGCCTCGTCACCGCCGCATGTCGGGTACATGACGGCTATGTCTCGACACGCACGCTCATGCGTGGCTTTTGAATGTACAGAGAGGTGTAGTATAGCATGTGTAGCCCTGTACGGAAGCGAGCCAACGCACATGGCCAGTGCCAGGGCCCACGCGCAGCTGCAGGATATCAATCGCAGCTCAGCACGCCCAGCACGACGTGTGCCATGCGCACTGCTGGCGCGGGCAGGCGCAGGTTGCGGGGGGCCACTGAGATTGTCAGGATGGCTGAGGTGCACAGATGTCGTTCGCACACTGGCGAGGGCTGTGCGCAAAACCCAGGCCATAAAAACTGCCTGACATATACTGAACACATCAGCGTGAATGCAGGCTGCGCGGCTGTGGCAGAGGCCAGATTGCTTTTTGCCAAACCATGCTTGGTGCAAACCGACCGCCGGCATGGGGTCCTGGAGCAGGATTCTTCAAGGCCAATGCACAAGCATGGACGGCGCCTATGCCCAAGAATTGTTGCAAGCATATCACTTGCAATTTGGACACGCAACTCTGAAGCAGTGTCAGTTCCCCACCTTCTGTGGTATGTCATGCCACACTAAGACATACTGAACACATGCCGTCTACATTGCAATTGTGAATGCATGCATCCCATGCATTAATTGCATGCATGCATGCATGCGTGGCCCAGCCCATCAGAAAGACCATGTTCAGGCTAGCACGGCTCACGGGTGCGTAGTTCGTGCCAGGTGATCGCCTGGCCGGCTCGCATCTGCTGGGTAGCATGTGATGCTACAACCTAGTTGCACATTCGCTTGGTGCGCTGGCTCGGAGCCCCTCGATGTAAGAGTGCATGCGTGGCCCCTGGCCCGCAGCACGCAGCACGCACCTCATAGAAGGCCATGTTGATGCCGATGGTGTGCTCTGCAAGGGCCATGCGCTGCTGGACTGTCGTCGTTGACTTGGTCCGTGTCGCGGAAGGGTCCACCGGCAGGGGTTTTGGGGGCAGCAGCGACGTGTCAAGGGGGGGCGGCAGAGCCGGGAGCGGCCCCATGGCTGAGACGGGCCGGTCTATGGGGGATCCTATCGTAGCGTTCGGCGCATCTGGCAGCGCCTCAACGACATCAAGCGTAATTTCTGCCGTCAGCGGCGCCCCCGCGAGGAGGGTGTTTTCTAGCACCACCTGGGCCTGCTGCGCCAGCGCGCCACCCATGAGCTGTGCTGCGGCGCCAGCGAGCGCCAATGCCAGGAGTCTCGGTGCCATCACGGTGCTGTGCTGTAATCTGCTGCGAGTTGAGACTGGTTGCGAGGTAAATCCCCATGCACAGGGTAGCAGAGTTGATCGGCGGCGGCGTTGCTCCAGGAGGATCTTGAAACCTGGTTCTGGAGCTGCTGCAGCACGGCACAACACGTCAGTTATGGTCAGGAGGTTACAGAACAACTATTTACATTTACATCTACCAAGTTGTCACATAGCTCCATGAATGCCAACGGGCAAGGTATATGCAGATTGTAGACTGTGGTTTGTTGTATTTTTGTAGAATGAGATGGGCAACAAAGCACATGGTTGACATGCTGCTCACACATCTGAACTGTTTGGCCACTTGCATGTGCTACCCTGATCCGAGTCACAAGATGAAGTGTTTGGCCACATCTGAACTGTTTGGCTGCCAGCCAAAGTGCACAGGGCATCTGCACTGTTTGCCCACATAAGGCTCAGCTGCAGCTGTGACTGTGCACAGTCACAAGTACAACAACCTCTGCTGCACACCAACTACAAACATGGTGACCATGGCAGGCCCGCTCACCAGAGTCTGCCAGATTGCTGAGGCATGAAGTAGTGCATTTCCCAGTTAGTGATGTGCTAACTCAATCTGCATAACTGACGTTTTGCAGCATCATGTACCACACAACCTACACCACACACTGGCACACTGTGTGTGACAAACAGTGGTTTCTGGCCATCAAACTGTAGTGTAAACAACTGATCTAAGCACCGAAGTGACTGCAGTATACTGGTGAGCCTATGCGTTACGCGCAACTGGCACGTTGGGACGCCTGGTGCCCTCGCAGCATTTGGACGGCTGTGACGACCAGGTTGCATCATACCTGCTTGCATCATCATGCGCACCCAGGCGTGGTGGAAATCCTACCTGGGCCCCGATGTGGTCCCGCATGTGGTACCGGTACGTTGCCAGGTGTGGCCAAGCTTAAGGCACCCAACGTGCGCATGCGCTCGCACTTTACCATGTGACGATACAACGTTCATGATACAACACAAGCTTGTGCAGCATCCCTCGATCGGCATGCGGCATTGCCAACAGCACGGCATAGCGACTGCGTCTTGTCATGTGCACATGAAGATGCCACTTCGGACTTCCCATTGGGCGCGCCATCGCGCAATTGTGCGTATGTGGGCCATGATCAGTGCCCAAAAGGAACGTGCACGATGTGATGTCGCAGCACGACATGATGGCATGTCGCAGCGCTGACTGGTCAATGACCAGTGGTCATGCGGACAGCCATGGAATCCCGCGTCGCGTCGGCCAGCGCACCGCAGTGCTGCATGCCAATAGGCACGCCCATAGCTAGCTAAGTATCGACACGGCGACTGGATCTTGATCCTGTGCACAGGCATGAACAGTACTTAATAGAGGTTACTGTTATGCAACAGTTTGATGTCAAAGATGTGATGAAGCGTGCGAGCGCATGGCCGAGCGTGTGTTCACGAATCAGCAATCATGAGCGTCACAGTGCCCACAGGCTTAGGACTGCTGACCCCGCGGGGCCCCGTTGCCGCCCGGCTCTTGCGTTGCCTCCGCGTAGCACGCTCGCGTGGCCCCTTCGTACGCAGCACAAAACGGGGCAAAAAACTCAGACACGCATGCTGTGCAACTTTTACCATGCTTGGCGATGCTCGCCGGATGCACGTCAACGTGTGGCGGTATCGGTAAGCTGTTTGTGGCACACGCCTTAAGCTTGCCGATGTTACACGTTCGTGTGTGCACATGGAAGGAAGTGAACAGGCAGACACTGCGCATGCATGCGGCCGCAGCAGTTCCGTACCACACAAGCAAGCATGACCCACGTCTGACTACACAGCCATGTGCGTTCATCTCCGTGTAACACAGCCATGTGCTGCACAGATTTGTTTGAGGACGGATTCCACCGGGCCGGGGATGCCTTTCTGCGCTTGCTCGCAGCTGCCACGTGATGGCCGGGATTGGGTTTGGGTACAACTTCTCTGCCTGTTGCTATCTGTACATATTGGGTCCTACTGGCACGTTGAAATTTGTGCCCAAGGCTTGTGTTACTTGTGCCCCGCTGAGGCCGCCGTATGCTGGCTCCAGATTCTCCAGCGCCCGCCGCTCACGTCTGCGCGGTGGGTCAGACACTGCTGTTTTCATGACTAAGACTCTCTGTGCGCTTGCCAAGTGACCTCTGGGCCTGGCCGTTATTCGCGTAGCTGCGGCTGCGTGTTTCGTAGGATGAGATGCTGCTATACATGCATGCCTTGCATGCATGCTGCACGCATTGCTCGCGCCTGTGTGGACACGCCGATCCTGTCATCCGGACTCTGTTGTTTGTCAATCTAGTGATGGAAAAAGGCAGGTTGAGACAGCTACACCCTCGAGGACTACATGAGGAGCCCTACGCTCGTGATCGCCGTTGACTGCTGGACTGCACACCATCCGTCTGATGAGGCCATTGGCACTGGCCGAAACTAGTCACGGTAGCCTGTGTTAGTTCTGTAACCAGCAGCATCCAGTGTATCTTCTACCTCATTGATAGTACATATGCTGCACATTCCTGCGTGGATCACTGTTTGTGATAGTGTTTAGCACCTGTAGCCGCGCAGGGTAGCCGCGTGCGGCGCCTGCGGGTTGTTAACCTGGAATTCCAATATGAATGGACATCTGCGGGCCGCAGGTCAATGTGCATAACCGAGTCAGCATATCCAACGAAAAGGCAGCGTCACCTCCTCTCAGAGTGCTGAATGAAAGGCAAATGTTGCACGATTTGCCATGTATCGTGCCTCTGTGTTGTACCACCTTGTGGAGCATACATCTGTAACGTATCTCATGATCAATGTCGCACGAAGTCGACGTGCGCCTAGCATGCATGTGCACCCGTAGAGCGCTGCGGCCGGCCACTGGCAAACGAACGTCTCAGTATACGTACACCAACATGCATCATGGGGCCAGCAGTGAACGCTTCTTTCGTGAAGTTATCTCGGTGTATGTCGTGTATACGTATTGAGGGAGGTTTGAGACCGCTGCAGCTTCTGGTTAGATACCGCCCTCTAGCGGCGCTTGGACCGGGATGCACCGTCACGCGCTACTGAGCGCGGCAATGACAGATACGACAGCATGCAGCATCATGCCACTGCAGCATCATGCTCCAAAAACGGTGAGGCGTCATGAGGTTGCCATGGCAAGCCAGGCGTGGCAACGGACTGCTGCAGCATGAGATGCGTTACAGATGTATGCTCCACAAGGTAGTAGAACACACAGGCAACGGACTGCTGCAGCATGCTGACGTCGCGGGCGCGACAGTGCTGCGCACCATGCTGCGCGCTATGCTGACGTGCCTGCTGACAGTCAACAGCGCACCGCATACAGCAGACGCGACGCATGTTCGTTCGGTCGCGTTGCGAAGTCGGCTCCCTCACGACACTTGCCGCCATAATGGTAAAACCAATGGATTGCAGCGGGGGCGGGGCGGGCAGCTGCTCGAGCGTAAGCGTCCGGTGCAATGTGGGATGTCAACCGATGTCAAGGCCCGGGCAAGGAAAGCTACTCCAGCAACGAAGGCCCTCAGGCTCACATGAAGACAAGCATGAAGGCGACATAATGCGAGATTGCCGAGGCATGCAGAGCTGTGCCTGGTTTCGCATATTTCAGGCAACGGTTAGATGATGTACGCGACGCAAAGCGAGATACGTTACAGATGTATGCTCCACAAGGTGGTAGAACATAAAGGTACGATTCATGGCAATGCATCAACTTGTACGCGACGCAAAGCAGCAAAGCATGAGACAATTCAGTCGGCATGCGCAACGAACGTTGACCACACATATCGACCGGTCGAACGATGCGATGAAGGATGTGGCCGACAAACAAGTGCAGAGCAATGGTGAAACACGCTCGTGTGCTTTGAATCTGGAGACTTTTGTGCCGGGGCTTTTCGGGCTGTGCGAGGCCACGGATCACGTGGAGCGCACATAGGTAGCTAAAGCTAGACAGAGGTAGCACATGTGCTATGACTGAGGAGATTTACAACTACAAGTGGGGCTTTTCAATATGGTGCCATGTCGACGACGTGCCGTCGAACAGCATGCCGACTGGGTGCATCAACTTGACCATGCGGAATTCATAGGTGTGCACAGATCGCCGGCATTTTTCACGCTGCAGCGCGCTGTAAGTGTCTGCAGCTGGGTGAGATACCTTCAGCTGAATTATCTGTGCCTGCCGTGCCCTGTCGCGACATCTGACCAACAGCTTACACCGCGCTAAACGTGCGGGAGTGCGCGTGTGTGTGGATGCGTGGGTGTGGTTGTGTTGGTTGTGTCGGTTCGTTTCGACTGTTCGCCTGAGACAGTTGCTGCTTGTTGCTGTCTGCCTTCGGGGGGGTGTTGGCCGTCTGCTTTCCTGCTGTTGCCCTCGCTGCCGGGCTCTTGCTTTCATCTCCGTGTAACACCGCGCTAAACCGGCGCTCAGCGAGGCCCTGTCTGGCTGACGTTCCCACCTCGCTCTCACTACGCAGGCTGGCCACGATGCCGGGAAACGTGGTGGAAGGTCAGCTTGCAACTCTGAAAGCTGTCAACAACCTCGATTCATCCTAGGCACTGCATCTCGGAACCATTGCCATGGCCAGTACTAGTGACAGCTTGCGTGTTTGACCCGCTGCGCACTAGTGAGAAGCACGACTCCTTAGACGTGCTATGCCTACGTGTCACGCTTTCCATCAACATCAACATCAGAGACGTGGATCCACCCGTGCCCACCTGTGCCTCACTGTGCCAGGTACGCCTCACGCAGGCCGAGCGTGTTGTTCCAACCGGACTTAAAGCGCCGGATGCTCGTGGGCGCCTGCGGCTGTACAAACACCGCCACACAAAGACAACTTGCTGACTGCTACCGCAATACGCATGGTGGTCGTGCTCCTGGATGCCGTGTGGTGCCCCAGAACGGGCTGCAGACAACTTTAACGTCGAGCAACGCTCGCGGGCAACTAGCGGCAGCATTCCGAAGTTGATCAGCAGCGCTGATCTTGAGCTCGATCTGCAGGACGACTGCGGTACCGCTATAAATGTTTCACGAATGTCACAACGGGGAGGATCGCACGTCACAAGAGAGAGTTCCCGTTTCAACAGCGCCCCGACGTGAGTTTGACACCCAAGCTGTTCGCATGTGCACACGCAGCCGTGCTCCCTCCTCGTCCAGCTGTCGCCGTGGTCACACATACACGCATTGCATTCCACTACCAAGCTACGCTTTGTCCTAGGCAGATGTACTCTGCTTTCTCAAGTACACAGGTCAACGCACAGACTGCACGGACCTCGAGGCATGGAGCTGCGCGATCTGGGGAACGGTGCCGACCGTATGTGCTGCAGCTATAATGTGGAGAAAGGCAAGATGTAAAGAATTCCAGTGCTTGCTAGAACGTATTTGTGAGCAGGCGTGTGCTGTGCAGGCCGACCGTGCATGGCCATCCGCAGCAAGACGATGTGCTCATGGCACTGTTCTTCTGCAAGCCGCATGCTTGCAAGTAAGTTGCTGATTTCATGTGAGTGCACATGCCCCTTGTAGGGAACCCCGTCAGCATTCAATGATGCAGGGTTACTAGGTATGACAAATTTACCATCAAAGCATGGCTGTTCGGCCAAACATCACTATGTTTCATACATCATGTGAAGCTCTGGGCTTATCACATAGGCACACTCACTGCATTGGCATGGGTCTCTACGTATACACCAAGGCATGCCGAAGGCCAGCAGGTCAAGGTCAAAGAACACATGGGGAGGATCTAGGGGGGGCAGGCAGCATGCGTACCGTGTCTGACTGGACTCTTTGGTGCGCTTTGGAAGTGAAGAATATGGGTGCAGTGCAAGCTATGCTGCAGAGCTGTAAGCACCTCCAATTCTGGATCAAGTTTTAAGTACACATCGCCAGTGTTTGTTTGTTGCCTGGTCTGTTGCCTCGGCGCTGCTGAGTCCTAGATCTATCACTGTGTAACACATCGCCAGTGGTGCTCACATCACATCAGCAGCCTGAGGCAGTGCATGTGAAAAGTGGCCATGTATGAGCAGGCTCTTCCGGTTCTCAAGAGGTACAATGTACAGAACTACGCGGGAGGTTGGTGTTCAGATGCACCAGCTGCAGTATGGTACAACGGACAGCTCAGCTCGGCCAGCCCATGGACGCGTACGGGCGCCCACCATAGCAGACCTGGCTGATGTATACGGGCTCCGCCGCCGTCGGCGCGTTCGTCGAGATGAAGAGCTGCAGCCACGCTGAACCATTGTTCACAGACGGGACTCGCGGCATGACGATGTGGCGCTCGAATGGTTCTCCGGGCGGGACATCCGACATTCTGCGTACAGAAAGTGCCCAGCGCCAGGCGAGAACTGTTACACGCGGCCCACGAGGCACGTGCCGAATCAGTTCAAAATGTCCCGATGTTCGTACTGAGGTCTGTGACCTCGCTGGCGGTTGGTGTTTTAGTACTCTGGCCGCTAGCAGCAGCGCTGTCGCATGCAGAGTGTGACGGTACATAGTCGAGCTATGCATCCGTCCGAACATGAGACCTTTTCGTGGACTACGTCACACAGAGCGCCATCGCGTGGCGCTGCATGCTGCGCTGCATGCTGCGCACGCACCGAGAGCCGCAGCGGCATAACGATCCATGCCGCGCTTGTCTGCTGACCTTTGGTCCGACAGGAACGGTGACGGAATTCGTGCCTGATCTTTCGAGGTGCGTTCCGTGACTGTTCAGACTTGCTCGGCAGCTTCGCGTGTGC
The DNA here is from genome assembly GCA_900538255.1 of Ulva mutabilis. Taxonomy (NCBI): domain Eukaryota; kingdom Viridiplantae; phylum Chlorophyta; class Ulvophyceae; order Ulvales; family Ulvaceae; genus Ulva; species Ulva mutabilis. Next base: position 852,888 of record UNSF01000006.1, on the reverse strand, counting down.
GTGTTGCTGTGACAATACATAGTCGCGCTATGCATCTGTCCAAACATCAGACCTTTTCGTGGACAACGTCACAGTTGCAGCCAGTGAGATACGTTACAGATGTATGCAGCCATACTTATGCACATGCTGATCATGAGCACCGCGGCCGAGTCATCTTCGCTGTGCACGCGCGCAGCCCTGCATCGTCGACGTCGCGACGTCGAAGCTGTCCAGCAGCGACCAACACCACACAACGCTGCAGGTCTGTTGCCTCGGCGCTGCTGAGTCCTAGATCTATCACTGTGTAACACAACGCTGCAGCCGTGCAAAGTGTCAAGCGGCGATCCACGCAGCTGCTCAGCATATATACGGGGAACCAGCAATTGCAAGCAATTGCTAAATTGCAAGTTCTTGCAGCGCTGGATGTCGCCAGCGGTTAAGCTAGGGGTAAGAACCTAGGCCTGCAACGTTGCAGCTGCGCAGCACGCGCGCCAACTTGGACCTACTAGTAGCCACAGGTGTCGCGGGAGCTTGCATCCGCCATGCCGCGGCATATGGTGCGGTGCGTGTCTGCCAAGGGTGTGTATGTGTTGTGTGGTCGTCCGCCGCGGAAATCCGCCCTTGCTCGCGAGCTGGGGTGCTGTGCATGTGGAGGATGCCTGTGATGGTACATAGTCGAGCTATGTGTTGGAATTAGACATGCACGCGGCAGTCGATTACATTAAGAAGGTCCTGGGGGTTACGTACACGCGCCGAAATGATGGCCCGTGCCGACGTCAGCATGACGTTGTACGGTCAGCATTGAGGCGCGCACACGGACTAGTGACCGTAATGCGATCGTCGGCAGAGAAAGGCATTAGCAGACCCAAGATATTTCCAGCCCGACCCGACGCTCACTTTAGGTGATATAATAAAGCACAAAGTCCGACGCTAACCTCGACGTATAGAGGGACTAACTTAGGCTCGATGCGACTGAACTTGCGCATGCCGAACACTTGGTTCTGGCACTGCGCTCAGGTCTCGCGAATACTATATAAGGGCTGTGCACTGGCACAGTTAGACACTACACTTGGTTCACTTATGCTCAGTCCGCATGCAGCCAAGTAGGTCCCCGCTGTAACACAAGCTTATATTCAACAGGTTATGGGTCTGTCAAGCTACGCGGGTTAAAGAAGAAGTCTGAAGATCAACGATACACGTACGTCCGTATTCGACATCGACAATGGATTCCCTCGTGAGAAGTGTTACTAAATTCAACGGCGAGAACTATTATTCTTGGTCCAACAACGTGCAACACGTCTTGTGCACTAAGAAGCTGTCTGGTGCTCTGACATTAGACTCTGCTTTTCTGGCATTGGATGCGGCCGAGCAGCAATCACAGTCGGCGCAAGCCGCATCCATCATGGCACTATGCGCTGAGGCTCCGTACCAGAGGCTCATGCCTTTTGGAACTGACGCGAAGACAATCTGGGACAACATGAAGAAAGAGTTCGCCCCTCAGACGCCAGCCATACAGGCAAGATTGCGCAACGAATTACGTGGGATGCAACGGAAGACGAAGGAAACGCCGCAGATGTACATAGCTCGGGTTGAGACTATGTCTTCCCGCCTGGAGCAATGTGGAGGAAGCATGGATGAGTCGGAGGTGGTGCTACACATAGTGAACACTTTGGGACCACAGTACAAGGCGTTCCGCACCAACTTCGGGATGAATGCCTCCACCCTTACGCTCGACACGGTGAAGGACATGTTGGCGCAAACTATGGCTTTCAACTCTAAGATGTTCGACGCTGATGAGGACAAGCACCCAGCGTAGGACGCTGATGAGGACAAGCACCCAGCGTGTCATAGTTGGAGGAGGTGAACGCCACAGTGCTTCGGGCACTATGGCGGTGTGCATGACTCTAGGGAACGGTGCAGAACTGACATTTTCTCAGGTGCTATATGTGCCTGGGATCTGTGTCAACGTTATTTCTGTATCCCGTGCGGCCAAAGTGTCAGGAAACATATTCAGTTTCACTGATACGCAAGCCCTGATGCATGTCCATAAAGGTCCAACTCTCTGTGTAGGCTATGAGGCAAATGGCTTATATCATGTGAGTGTAAAAATTGACCGATATGTGAATGATCAGCCCTCACATGAATCATACTTGCGTGCGCATGACAGTGGCATACCTGCAAGTACACCTGTGCATACTCTGAAGTCATGTCTGAAAGCGAAACCGTCCTTGACACAAGTAGTTGATGTTCAGACCGCATGTTACACAAAAGAAAACGTTCATGCGATAGTATCACAGCAACTTTCAGAGACAAAAGAAAACGAACTGAAGTTGTTTGTGATGGCAGGCAAACCGAGTGACCCCGTTGAGTTACTGCACAAACGACTTGCACATGTATCCCACCAAGTAGTGGGCAATATGATCAGGCAAAAGTGTGCTCTTGGTTTACCTTCCAAGATGGTGTTGCCTGACCACAAATGTGATGTATGTCAGCTTGCAAAGCAAGCAAGACTGCGATTTGAAGTTCATGAGGGCTCAGCAGAGGAACCGCTGGCTCTGATTCATGCAGACCTGATGGGGCCGTTTCAAACTGAAAGCCTTGGCGGTTTGTGGTATGCACTGGTTGTTGTTGATGATTTCACCAGGTTTGTGAGCGTAACATGTCTTGCGACAAAAGCTGAAGTGGCCGCTGCACTGATTAAAACCATGCAGTACTGGCAATCTTGGCACAAGTCCAAACTGACATTGCTCCGCACAGACCAGGGTAAAGAATTTTGCAACAAAACCGTCAATGGCTACTGCTCTAAGGTCGGTGTGAAACATCAGACAAGTTCTGTGTACACTCCGCAGCAGAATGGCCGGGTCGAACGCATGAATCGCACGCTAATGGAAAAAGTGCGTGCCATGCGAATAGCTAGTGGTGCCCCGAATGAATTGTGGGGCGAATTACTTATGGCTGCGTGTAGAATCACCAATATTGTCCCGCCAGTTCGGCGAGATGTTACTCCTTATGAGTTGTTTTTCCGTGTGAAACCTGATCTGTCAGCGCTGCGCATCATCGGCTGCAAAGCGTATGTGCAAATTCCGCACGAGAAACGCAAGAAGCTCGATGATCGCTCTATTGTTGGAACATTGGTAGGATATTCCGATACATCTAAAGCGTACAGAATTCTGGTCGTGAAGGCTGATAGTGACCCGACAATCATTGAGTCTCGCGACGTTGCTTTCGACGAACACGTTGCTGGGCCCATGCTGACAGCGCCGGCTACCGGACCGGAACATGGTTTCTTGTTCGATGACATGGGGGAGGATACTGACGACAATGCCAACGCACAAGGAACACCTGTTCCGAGTGTAGGGCAAGGGGGACACACATCTGGGGGAGACGAAGGAGAAGCAGGCCATTCGCAGGACAATTCAGGCCCACAGGAGCAAGAATACGAAGCCGATGACGAATCTACCAGCACTCGGGCACATCCCGCGGCGACGGGTGAGTGGCTGCAAGAGGTCGTAGACGATGACGCTGGATGTGCATGCGTGAACGAGAACGACAGGATACCGGGCTCCACCGCTGAAACAGGCGCTGGTGCAGCATTTCGAGAGGAACAGGAAACAGGTGAAGACCTACAAGCACTTGAGGACCATGGAGCGGAGACGTCTGCAGACCATGAAGACCACGGCCAGAAAGCTGTGGTGGATGTTCCATCAGAGGGAACAAGGCGCTCAACACGGTCGAGACAACCATCGACACGGAGCAGGAACATGGTGTTTCACGACGCCATGTATGAAGAAGAAGAAGACTTCGAACTCACAGATGACCCCAAGACACTAGAAGAAGTGAAGAAACGGGCGGACTGGCCACAGTGGCAGGCAGCCATGCAAGCTGAGATAAACTCTCTACTCGCAAACGGCACATACGAACTTGTTGACCTGCCATATGGTGTTAAAGCCATTCCGTCGAAATGGGTGTGGAAAGTGAAGCGAGATGAAGCGGGACGACTGGACAAGCACAAGGCTCGGGTCGTCGCAAAGGGCTTCAAACAGATCGCCGGGCGTGACTACCACGAAGTTTACGCTCCAGTAAGTCGGCACTCTACGCTAAGACTCCTACTGGCACTGATCATCCAGAAGGAACTTGCAATGAGACAGCTCGACATACGGACAGCATTTCTGCATGGGGAATTGCAGGAGACAGTATATCTGAACCCACCAGCCGGATATTCAGGCCACGGAAAGGTCTGGTTGCTGAAGAAGGCGTTATACGGACTCAAGCAGTCGGCAAGGGCATGGTATCTACACCTGAAGGAGATCCTAACTGGTTTCAGCATGAAAATCAGCTACAGCGATGAGTCTCTATACATCCTTGAAGTGGATTTGAAGACAGGCGAAAGGACATATCTACTCGTTTACGTGGATGACCTACTCATTGCCGGATCGCAACACTCGGTGGACGTACTGGTCGCGAAGATCGGACAGAAACTGGACATGCGCGATATGGGAGGGCCGAAACACTTTCTGGGGATGGAGATGATACGTAATAAGAAGAATGGCACTCTGTGGCTCGGCCAACAGCAGAACGCCATAGGAATACTGGACAAATTCGGAATGAAGGACGCGAAGCCCCGCAAGACTCCGCTGGACGCGAATCTACAGCTGAAGAAGTACGAAGGCATTACGGAAGAAAAGGTTCTGGATCCATACCAGAGCCTGGTGGGATCTCTGCTGTATCTGGCTAACTGTACTCGCCCTGACTTAGCTCAGCCTGTCGGTCTGCTGGCGAGGTTTATGTCAAACCCCGCAGAAGAGCACCTGGCCGCTGCTAAGCAAGTCTTGCGATACCTGGCTGGCTCAGCTGATCTCGGGCTCTACTTCGAACGGAACGCTGCCGGACTACTAGGATACTGCGACGCGGACTACGCTGGCGACCTCGACAAACGCAAGTCTACATCCGGATTCGTGTTTATTCAAAATGGAGCAGCTGTTTCATGGTGCTCCAAGTTACAGCCCACAGTGGCACTATCCACCTGTGAAGCTGAGTTTATTTCAGCGGCTAACGCAGCTAAAGAAGCGCTGTGGATCCGCAATTTACGAGCGGAGATGCTCGGCACGGCAGAAGCAGTGATGATCAAAGTTGACAACCAGGGAGCACTGAAGCTACTCGGACATCCTCATGCACACCAGCGCACCAAACACATCGATGTGGCGCACAGGTTCGTGCAGGAACGCGTCGAACGCGGTGAACTCAAGTTCGAGTATGTTCAAACCAATGCTATGGTTGCTGACTGCACCACCAAGGTTGTTCCACTTAAGAAGCTACAGGAGAATTGCCGTGACATGGGACTACGCAAGAGAAGCGACATATCTACAACCTAGATTCGGGGGAGCGATTGTTTGCTGTTTATTATAGGGGGAGTGTTGGAATTAGACATGCACGCGGCAGTCGATTACATTAAGAAGGTCCTGGGGGTTACGTACACGCGCCGAAATGATGGCCCGTGCCGACGTCAGCATGACGTTGTACGGTCAGCATTGAGGCGCGCACACGGACTAGTGACCGTAATGCGATCGTCGGCAGAGAAAGGCATTAGCAGACCCAAGATATTTCCAGCCCGACCCGACGCTCACTTTAGGTGATATAATAAAGCACAAAGTCCGACGCTAACCTCGACGTATAGAGGGACTAACTTAGGCTCGATGCGACTGAACTTGCGCATGCCGAACACTTGGTTCTGGCACTGCGCTCAGGTCTCGCGAATACTATATAAGGGCTGTGCACTGGCACAGTTAGACACTACACTTGGTTCACTTATGCTCAGTCCGCATGCAGCCAAGTAGGTCCCCGCTGTAACACAAGCTTATATTCAACACTATGCATCCGTCCGAACATCAGACCTTTTCGTAGACTACGTCACAATGCCCGCTTCGAATTCGGTATGGCGTGATACTCGAGCTCAAAAATTTTTCGGGGCATGATATCAACCGTCGACGGACACATATCCAGAATACCATGCCCCTGTGACAACCGTGACTCTCCTGGACGAGTCCCGGGGCCGCAGAAAGCGAATTTGAGCACATGCCGCGCATAAACGCGGGGCGCCGCGGGGGGTGCCCTCTTCACGCGCTGAACCCTTCGGCTCGCCATCCCCCATGTCCGACATGCCACGAATTTATGCGAGCGATCTCTGTAGATTGTGGTGTGCAATCGCAGTGCCTATGCTACAACAAATGCCTTTACTGGTACCAGTGAATATAATATTGCTATAGCTGGGCACACTTCCAACTTGAAGGAAACCGCACCAACAAGATTACGTGGGTCCATGTACATGCTAGCGCTGGTGGGAACAGGACTGAAAGTTCACAAGATGGCTGCATTGACACCCTCACTAGTAATGCAGGTTATGCTGTGAGGGCATTCGCTGCGGAAAGATTGTCCTGAAGATGTGTGGGAAAGAAAAGAAAACATGGCTGACATGGGGAATCACCGAGACATTTACATCTACCCAGCCATTTCCACTATGTGCATGTGTTACACAGCAATAGATCTGGGACCCACTGTTACATCTGGATGGGGCTCCGATCCAGTGCACCAAGTGACCGAGCGAATGTACAAGATCTGGGACCCACTATGTGTATATGTGCCCACCATGTGCATGTGCAGTTGAGCGTGGCTGCCCTGTGCATGCCCGGGGCAGGGCTGTGCTACTCTGTGCTGTGCTGAGATTTGTGGGCGTGCATGCATGCATCCCATCCCTGGCAGCCATTTGTGGCCATCACGCATGCAGCACCTCCACGAGCACACTCACTGCCAGCATGCCAGCATGCCCACAACTTACTTGCCACGTCCAAACTCGCAAGTGTCACTAAAACACACACCAGTTGCAATTGCATGGGCCAGCGCACCACCAGAAACAGTTCCCTCCCCTTCCTCCCCCCGGCTGTATGCCCCCCCTCCCCCTTTCAGCACCCCTAACCCCTGATCCCCCCTCTTCCCCGGCAGCATCTTCATCCCCATAGCCCATGGCAGCGCCGACACAATCGGCTCACCTCCCGCAGCATTTCCAGGCTCTGAGCGTGCCCCAAGCCCGTGATGGCTCCGCACTCATATCCCCCGGCCCGCCGCCATCCACGAGAGCTCGGCACCACGCTGTGTCCAACCCCAACCGCTCTGCGAGGCGACGCGGCAGCTGCCTCTCCGGTGGCTGCAGAAGCGCTGTCCCTGTACCTAGCTGTCACATTCCGGCTGTGTCCCGCCTCCATGGCAGCCCGGGACCCCAGGATACAGAAGGCGACGGCCGTGCCGTCAAGCATAGGATATGCAATCCACCTCACCAACAACCGCCTGGGTCGTGCGTTCAACCGAACCCGGGCGCCCACACACCCGCCATCGGCGCTCCTCATGCGCCCCAGGGCTGCCATGACGGAGCCTGCTCGGCTCTGCAGCTGCATGCAGCGGCCAACATGACTGTTGATGGAGCGCTGATGGGTGCTGACGCCGCGGCCACGGTTGCCGCCGCTGCCGTCTCCAACATCATCGTCGCCGCTGCCGGGACCACCGCCCCAGGCGCTGCAGCATCGGGGGAGGGATGTCTCCACGGCCAGGGTCCACGCGGTCCCCAGCCCACTGCATGCGGAGGCTCCGCAGTTGTGTCAGCCTTCCCCCCTCAAACCGCCCCCATCACCACCAGGTGCTGAGCATCTAGACATACGCGCAGCGCCATTCAACTGGCATTGCCACACCATGCATGTGGCCCACAGCAGGACGTTACAGCTCTGATCAGCATGCGTTGCATTGGGTGGTGTGCGTCAGTGTGCGGCTGTGGCGGTGCATTGAGTTTGATGGGTTTTTGAGAGTTGCAGCTTGCTGCCGGTTGCTTGCTTGTTGTTCCCCTCGCTGCTGGGCTCCTGCGTTGCTCTCCGTGTAACTCAAGCATTTGCATGTGCAAACATGCAAGGTGCTCCGCAGGTGTTTGCAAGCTAAGCCTGCATGCGTTTGTGTGCTCCAGCACCAGGCCACTGGCACCTTGGCACGAGCGTCACGCCAATCGTGTATTTGAGGTGGCACCGAAGCAGATTTTCCTGCATCTGCATCGCTGCTGCATCTGCATCGGTCTTTCCGATGCAGACACCGGGGTGTAGACCGGCCGAGTCTGCTGACATGCGTGCAGCTGTGGCTGGTCATCGTGCATCTGCCTCTGCTTACCAATCAGGATACCCAATACCACAACACCAACCGCGCTGTGCGCACTCGCATGCTTCCATCGGCGCCGCTCAGGCCGCGATCTATCTCAGTGCAATACAACACCAGGCCATCCAACACGTGCACCTACGCCACACCCTCCACAACGCAGCAACACCCCTCCACATGCAGTTCCAGTGGTCCATGACCCCCAGCGCCCACAGCACCCACAGCACCCACAGCATCACGCCACATGAGTCATGAATTCGAATTGCACTCGCAAACACAGGGCTTCTGTGTCCACACACAGCTCAAGCCCAACCCGGATCATGTAAATGGAATATCTCAACACACACTGACGAACAGACTCCAAGATGGCAACAACGGCACCCAGCTAGCACTCAGCCACGAGCAGGCACTGGCTGAGTGCTTGACACCCAGCGGGGCGCCACGAGTTGACACCGCCAGTCGGAACAGCACAAGTGAGGCCTCAGAGCTGCGCCGGGCGGACCAGCACCTGCAACGCCCAACCTGCGACGCCCTCTGCCGGTGCAGCTCTCAGGTCCGACCAGCGCCTGTGACAGCGGGCGCGTTGAGTCGTGTCACACTCTGCCGAAAGTCAGCAATTGCAGGAGTGTGTGCACACTGTCATGCGGGCCAGTGCATATGGCTTCTGCGTGGCCATGGCGGCCGGCACACAACAACCAGCGGCCGCACGCCGCACGGACTGCTGCTGCAGCAGGCCGCCAGGCGCTGTGCATGCCAGCAGGCATCACCATGCTGCGCAGGAGCCTCGCGTTTGCGGACCGCACTGCCTGACCGAAACGAAAAACTTCGCCTGGGTCGGCTGCGTAGACGTGCCACGCACACCGCCCCCGCCCCCCTCCCCCCAATTCGAAACCACGTCAAAATTGGTATTGGTCCTGCGCATGCATGCCAGCGCAGTGGCGAGTCAATCACATATCAGCGCAACCAGTCGCCCGGGCCGCCTCCTGTCGGTTCCTTCGCGGTCCGCCTGTGCCATCCTCTGCTATACAGTCAACATGCATGCGCGCGCCTGCGCACTGGGTTGCACATGCTGCACCCCTATTCCACCCCTCACCATATCCCGACCGCCCCATCATACGCGCCAGACACAAAGCTGTCCCCGTACGCCTCGATCACACGAACTGCATCCGCGTGCCCCCGCGCCACCCGGACGCATTCAAACGTCGCGATGTCCCAGAACATGACCGCGCTGTCATACCCGCCGGTTGCGAGCCGTGTGCGCCCGACCGCGAGCGCGAGCACCGCCTCCGTGTGGCCGTGCAGCACCCGCAGGCACGTCTGGGTGCGCGCGTCCCACACACGCACCGTCTTGTCCCACGAGCCGCTGAAGAGGAGGTTCGGGTGGTGTGGCGAGGCCGCGAGCACCCGGACGTTGTCGGTGTGGCCTTCCATCGTGGCGACGTGCGTCAGGGTTTCTGCGTCCCACGCGCGGATGGTGGCGTCGTCGGAGCCGGAGAAGACGAGCGTGCTGGTCGCGGCGAGGGCGCGCACGGAGTCTGTGTGGCCCTCTAGCCGCGCCGCAAGCTCTACCCTCTGCATCCATGCACGCGTGCATTAGAACACACGAAGCGTGGAGCGTGATTATGGCATCCGGTGCATACGCATGCAAGGTGCTGCGGGCTGCGCCCTGCTGACTGATGTAATCGCAATTCAGCACATAGAGGCCATGTTGGAATCAGTGAAGCGAAAGGCTGCCGTGGCGGCCGGGAGAACATTTGAACGGGTGGCCACACGCATGCAGCGCTACAATGCATACGCCAGCAGTCACAGGGTGGTCATCGGTGCTTCACAGGCTGCCCTTTCGCGCACGTTGAGGGAACAGTGGCTGCATAAACGCTGTTTTCGCTGAACGACGTCCAGCAGCCCGTGGCCGCCTCATAGCTTTGCTGGTCGCGCGTTCACAGTACCTTAGCAGGGCCGGCAAGAGGGGGGAGGGGTGTGGCAGGGCTGGAGAGGCGCACATCGAGGCTCCAGGCGCAGACGGTGTGGTCGTAGCTGCCGCTGAACAGGTACCCCCCGGCCGCGGCGAGGGTGCGCACCGGGCCGCTGTGACAGCGCAGCGTGCGCTCTAGGTGCAGCGTGGCTGTGCTCCAGGCGCGCACCGTGCCGTCGTAGCTGCCACTGAAGAGGCGGTTGCCGACGACGCGCAGCGCGCGCACTGCGTCTGTGTGCCCTGTAGCCACAAGCACAACTAACCCTCGCATGCATGGTGCCATGACTGGGACCGGTGACAGGTCGCGACTCCACACGCACAATGGGGAATAATTCAGCAGACAGCTGCTGAGTAGCGGATGCACGCAGGGGTGAGTCTAGACACCTCAAATGGAAATGTCCCACACCGACGAGCTAGTGGGCGCGCTGGTGGACGCGTTAGTGGACGAAATTAGGGAACATCCACTAGCGCGTCGGTGTGGAACATTCCCTGACTGCGGTGTGGGACTTGATGACGGATGTGACGCCCTCTGGCAGTGGACGTGAGTTCCGCGGTTGTGGTTCACTGGCGGACAAACCACACACCAGGAATGCAGGGCGCACTCCTACAAGGGAACACCGCAAGCGCTGCAACACGGTGAGACTGGACCTCCGCAAACATGTGGGATGTCCTGTACGTGCTGCATTTTGATCCCTTGCAGCAGGGTGGTGTGGCAACCATAGGTGCCGTCATGGTCGGCAACGCGTGATAGGTGGCCGGGTCACAGTTCAGGCCGCAGTTGGCATGTGTGTCTCTGGTTTGCCAGGTCATATTACTCAGGTGGTTGCGGCAATGCACTTCATGCCCAGACACAGGCAGCGCTCGAGAGCCAGCTGGCGAAGCACAGTGCCAGGTAGACACGTACACAGGGCAAGGTACCGGCCAGGGAAGCATGGAACCTGTCTAGCCTCACCACAACACACCAGTGCCGACGTGACCCTTGTGCTGACATGCATATCGAGTGTCGCAACCAGAACACACCAGTGCCAACGTGACCCAAACGGACACTTGGCACTGGGGCACTTGTCCGTGCCAAGTGACCCAGTGCCCAGTGCCAACGTCACCTCATGCTTAATCGCTTGTGCTGACATTCATATTGAGTGTCCCAGTGCCCAGTGCCAACGTGACCCAAACCGACAAGCATCTAGCTTCTAGCATTTCGCTTGGCTACGGAGCGGCATGCAGCAGTGCACACCACGGCACTGTGCACACCACGGCACTCATGCGCCGCCGGACTGGCCGTGTGCGTCGTCATGGTACCACACGTTTTGACGTGATATGGGTGCGAATGTGAGCGTCTGCAACACGTGCGACGGCGCAATGCGCCAGAGCTACATATGCACACGACTCCGGTACATCGTAGAGGTAGAGGCAGGCACGTGCTGATGGTCGCACTTCGTGCACATGCGCACACACGCAGCGATCGACGGCATGCATGTGGCTGGCGTGGATCTGGGATGCATCCGGATGCCACGCTGCTTCCCTTGCCCTGCCACATGGCCTGATACATGCTGTCGTGGGCCGGGCGGACAAGATCCCGTGGACAGCACATGCGGCTGTCCACAAGGGCCGGCAGAGGTGTGGGACAGGTGCGCGGGCCGCACCTGAGAGTGCCTTGACGCAGCGCATCGTGGCCATGTCCCACACGCGCACGCTGTGGTCATAGCTGCCGCTGAATAGGAAGCTGTCACACGCCGCGAGCGCGAGCACAGGCCGCGAGTGGCCCTCAAGCACATGCATGCAGCGGCCCTCGACGGCGTCCCACACGCGCACGCTGCGGTCTGCGCTCGCCGAGAAGAACCGGCGGCCGTGCTTCTGGATCGCCCACACGATCTCATCGTGCCCGTCGGCAATGTTACCGTCGTCTGCGTCGGCCTCGGCCTCCGCCGCCGCATCGGCCGGGTGCGCGCCGTGCAGCACGTGCGGTGTGTCGAGGTCAACGCCATGCCGCTGCGCCCAGTCCTGCAGCGCACAGCACATAAGCCACAGCGCAAAGCAAACACTGCAATGCATGAACGGACTCAGCAGCTGCGCGCGCCCCACTGTCCTGCAGCATGTGGAACACCTCAGCTAAGCTGGCCATGCCACTGTGCATGGAGCCACAGCACGCAGCACGCAGCGCACAGCTGCACCCCTCGTCGTCCTCTGCTTGTCCTGGTTGTGCATGTCAGGAAGGACGCACTGACGTCTCAGAGCAAGTGGTGAACACCACGGCCACATACGTGTCATGCATCCGGCAGCTAGTGCTCTTACAGATATCGCAGACAACGTGGGAAGTGTTGCGTTGACAGTGGGGAGCATGGGGGCGAACATGGACAAGTTGTTATTCATGCATACGCCATGCCTGTTGAGTGCCATTCACCTGAGTTTGGTGGGTGGCTATGCTCCGTGGACAAGCGTAGACAAGCAAGTCTGGTGGAGAACTGGGCTGCATTGTGCTTGCAGGTGTGGTACTGAATGATATGCGTTACAGAGTTGTGCTCCACAAGGTGTCGTACTTAACATGAGGTAACCAATGTCTGGCAGTTACCAACAGCAGAAGATGGCAGCTGCAGAAGATGGCATTGCCTTTTGGGGTATGTTGCACAGGCCAGAGGGCTGGCTGCTGGCTGGGCTGGCTGCTGGCTGCGCTGCCTGGAGGAAAGCTGTGTGGACCACAGGTGTGTGATGACAGCATGGGATGTCTACATCACGCTGTCGCACTGTGATCTGCAAGCTGCCGAATCCCACTATTCACCAGGTAGTGGTCAGCAATTCACTGTCAACATAGCTAGGGGACACATGGCAGCAATTGGGTCAATGATTACTATCCCAGCAGAACGGTGATAGTGATAGTTGGGTCAATGATTACTATCCCAGCAGAACGGAGGCAGGGTATGTGTGCTGTTCCACTCCACCACGCTCAGTGTCCAGCCTCAAGGGGGAAGCAGTGTGAGATAGGGGATACCGTGAGGCACGTGAACCACTTTTGGCATGCGGTGATCTGAAGACAAACCCCACACCTCAAAGGTGCTCCACACGTTGCCAGCTCACCTGACCCCAGCACAGACCAGGAGGGGGAGGGGAAAGCATCAGTCGATGACGACAGAGCCCAGGAGACAGTGGCAAACATGCATGGTCATGATGTGCTCGAGTTGTTACCAGAATGCATGGACGGGATGCAATGCATGCAGATCAAACCAGCCCATGGCATGCAAGACATGATATGGCGCGCCATGGCGCGACCATGCTGAATCAAGACAGATGTGCGTATCGATGCGGGCTCTGTTCCCCCGCGCTACCTTGATTGCAGATTGCCAAATTCTAGACCGATGAGTCAGGTAGGTATGGGTCGATGACGCAAGAGCGATCTCGGTAAAACAAGTTCTCTCTCGCGCGCTGACCGCGGTGCACCGGCTGAGCAAGTTCGTGGCAGCACATGGGGCGTGCGCGGCGCCACGCAAGTGACACTCTATATGCATGTTAGCACACGCGGTTAAGCATGAGTCAGTCTGATCATCAGATGCACAGGGACGGCGCAAGCTATGAGCTGCATGGTGCGGCATTGCTCTGTCAACCCTGGCAGACCTGCCTCGGCGCCAAGACGCTGCAAGGCTGCACGGAGAGGGCAGAGAGAGCAAGGAGTTGGCAGAGAAAGCAGGCGTCAAGCCTTGCCCAGGCACTCCCTGTAGCCAATGCATGGGGGGGGGGGGGATCCGGGGATGTCCCTTCGCCTCGTTCGGCTCACTGCAACATGAGCATGAGCACGGTTTTCCTCACTCTTTTCCTAGGGAGCCGGCCAGCCATGGTCGCAGCGTGCAAGTCAGCAGAACCATGACTGCGCAGCAAGCGAAGTTTCGCAAGAATAGCATGCCAGTACTCTGTGCCGGGGCGCAATGGGCGTGGCATTGTATTGCGGCTCGAGGACAAGCCTGGCTTCTGTGCATGCGGAGTTGAGAGCAGTACACGCGCAGGCAACTAGTGGGTGGAGTAGAGCGGTTGCCATCAGACTGAGCCAAGAGGAGCGCACGCGAATGATACTGCGGAGGGCAATGTTGGGGGTAAGCTCTGTGTGGCGCAAGCGGACCCCTGTCTTGGGGCACGTCCGCTTGCCACTGTGGATCCAGCGCTCGATACATGGCCGGTCATATGACTGCCCTGTTGCCACCATGACAGGATCCCGCATGATATCCATGCTTATGGGACAGCAGAAGTCCGCTGGGGCAGATGATCTGCATAGTGGGTCTGGGAATGTTGTGAAAGCAGCATCTTCAGGGCTGTCCTGCCTGTCGAGGCTGGGTCTTGCTGGACTGAGATCCTGGTGCTGGTAGGTCCTAACACCGGCCCCTGGGGTTGTGGGAACCACAGCATACTCTCGAGCATCCGGAGAGCAGAGATTCAGTGAGGACATCGCATTGGCAAAAGCCGACGAATCCAGTGAAGACCTCGAATGATGCAGCTCTCTGTGCCTGCGGTACAATGCACAGGTCATAAAGGCCGGCTCGCATATTCATTATAGAACCACTAAATCGATGTTATCAACACAACATAGACGTGTAGACTGTCACGGCAGGTGTAGGATACCTGCATGTTCGGCGACGACGGGCGAGGACAAGCCAGATATTGCATGCCGTATGTCACCGAGCCCGAAGAAAACACCTATGGACTTATATGCACATCCGCCGAGGCTTTGGCAAATCGTTTGCGCCTGGAACTCTTGGCCCACACCTGCCTGCATGTGCGGACCCCTCCTCCATGCGTCCGTGGTGATCAAAGCCAGCATATCTTGGCATTTGAACAACTTTACTAGTCGCTAGATCGGTGTCAGGGAGTCAAAGTGTCGTTGAAGCGTAGCCCGCTGTGCGAGTAGTCACTAAGGAGACCTTGCGACGACCATTTCACCCATCAGGGGCCCCAGCCAATGTCAAGAAAGCTGAGGATCTGGTCTGCACTGTTAGTACTGAAAGAAAGGGCCAGGCAATCATGAAGGGAGCTCGCTCGCCCTGTTCTGCTACAAACGAGCAACAAAGCGGGTTAAATCAGCTCTATTTGTCAGCAACGAGCAGGTCGCCGTCTCACCATGACAGAAGCTGAAACTGGTATATGCATGCTCCAGCCTTTATCATATCAAGTCGTCTGTGAAATGCGACGATCAGGCAACTACACCAGAACAGCGAGTGACTGTGGGTTTGTAAAACAGCGGGCAACAGTGACAGAGCCACTGTGGTTGCGTAATCATCAATTCTTCAGTCGTCAGCAGTGACAGCGACGTTCACAGTCAGTAGCGTCGCTCTTCAGTTGGCAGAACGCCTTGCCTCGATACGTCGTTGAAGGCCTCATGGCCTTCACCCTCATGAGGCCTCAGACCCACCGGAACAGGCCAGCCCCCAGGAACCATCACGGAGATGATGTTCTGTATGTATTCATCTTGCATTGACAATGCCAGCTTGATAATTGACTGCACGTTGCGGTGCACTGTCGACGTCTGAATAACCGGATTTCAACACATTCATGCATGCATGCTTTCTGTCGCAGCGTTCGCTTGCAGAAGTGCATGCCGTGAAACTTTCCTTGCAGGTTTGCTTGCAGAAATGGGCAAGCATCCCAAATATGCGCCGCGAATTATAATTTCGCGGTCCCCGTCCTCTTCATAGCAGCCCCCGGCGCCGAAGTCAACCAGATGGTGCAGAAGGTCAATTGCAACGCACACGCTCCGCCGAGCCGGAAGCCAGTATGGTACCGGTGTGCCGCAGATAACAATGGGCTCAAGGCTCACGAGAGCGCCGTGGTGGCTCGTCCAGTAACAAAGAATTATCACTTGTAGTAAACGTAATAAAAACACGCATCCCATGTTTCACATATATACACTCAGCTCAGAATCTAGTTGTACATTCGCATGGTTTACTGGATCGAAGCCCCTCGATGTAAGAGTATATACACTCAGCTCAGAAGTATGTCACGGAATCACAAGACCATTACTGCCCTTGGGCTGCCATTGCTAGAATGCCCATGTGACATCTTGTCACTCACTGGTACCCTGCATCCATGCAGCACTTCCTGTTCCATTCTCCATCAATGCCCATATTTCTGTTCTGCCCTTCCCACTGGTGTCACACTGCATTACACCCCCTGTGCTGGGTTGCCTGGGTGGCACTGCCCCCACATCCGTTCTTCCTTGCCACCCCTCAGCCACTCACATCCAAGTCCACACCCACCACATGCCTGTGCCAGTTCACAATGCTGGCCAAAGCAGCACCTCTGCTGGACGTTACGTAGCATCATCTTCAAATGCACAAAGATCGCCTTTCAGCAGAGGCTCAGGTTGTACAGTGTCGCATTGGCAGCGCACTCAACCTTGGTGCATCGGACTTTGGCTGGTGTACCTGCTTACCTGTGGATTTCGCTCACCCTGCACACACAACAACATGGAAATTTAGAATGCACTGTGGACTTGGGAGGACGAGCCCACATGCACGGGGGGGCACCTTTGTTGCACCTTGACACATGCAACCTGGCCACAGGTAGCACGGAAAAAAACATGGACATGATAAGCATCATAGCCAAACATCACAGCCAGCGCCTTGCTCAGAAATTCTCCCATGACTACATCTGCATGAGTGATTCCATGGTGCACTGCGAGCCACAGTTGCCATGGGATGAAACATCTTTCCATGCTTCCTGGCAGATGTTGAGATCCCCCAGCGCACTGCCGGGACTCCCACCGGAGCTTGAAAAGTGTCTTGCCTAGACGGAGAGCCCAGGGTGTCTCCTACATCTGACCTACAACTGCCTCCTCATCCTTTCCTAAAGCTCGATGCTGACGTCTGCAACTGGCCTAGCACCACGCTCAGGTGGAAATGCATGGGGCGATCTGGTGGAGATCTCATTGACCAGATGCTCCCAGGGCATTGAGAAGAAGCTCGGGGCAGCAAGTCAGCCAATGCACCAGGTGCCATGCCACATTTCCCACTGCATCAGCAGCAGGCTATACAAACTTCTGAACAAGCCTTGTTTGGGGCTGTGTGGAGTAAGCTGTGCCGAAAAAATGTTTTCCCGTGTCGAGTACAAGTGTGTGTTGCGCCATGTGGGCACAACCTTCAGCTGCGACCACGTGCACACATGCTGCAGCCACGAGTACCGGTCGGACTCGGGCTTGGACGCAATGCAAGCAGCAGCCCACTGACCTGCAGCAGTCACAACACAGCCACATACTGCAGGCACACATCTGCTGGACGGGCAATGCAGCTGCCACCTGTGGTGCTGGGCATGGCCCTTGGTGGTGCCTTATGCGGTGGCTCGTGTTGACAATTGTTCAATCTTCCGCCCCTGTTCACAGGGGTGCTTTGGCCAATGCCTAATTGAGTTTGGCGTGGTGGTCGATCTCTGTTTTCTTGTGGCAGCAGTGTGCAGCGGCTTGAAGCGCAGCGTTTGCCCAAAAAAGATTGTCTCACAGCAGTGGGTGTGAGTGTGGTGCCCATGCGTGTTCTGTGTCCACGCATGCAAGGTCATTGAAAAGATAGACTACAGAGACTGCAGAGACTACAAAGACATCTAGAAGCCGTGATGCATGCACGCATGAAAGCACCTAGGCATGCCTAGGCATGCACGCCCATGTGTCCGCCGATATGGGCCTGCACACTCGGTCGTACACGGAGATCGACGCATCACACTCTGTAGAACAGAAGCCAAGCTCAACATCGCCGCTGCTCAGGTTTGACTGTGCTTTACATATGTAGCATGATGACTAAGCTCCCATTCCATCTGACAGCCGCACTGGCAGCACTGGTGCCTTGATGGATGGCACATATGCGAGCGTTGTGCGCTGTGAGCAGCGATCGGGCAGGCCAGTGCTGGTCAGCTATGGTGGCAGTGTTGGTAGAACTGTCCCGGACGGTATGAGGAATGGGCTGGGGGGCAGGGGGCATGGCGTACATATGCATTGGCCCCACCACACCAGCATGCACTACATGTACACTCCATTGCCTGGGGTCTCAGGTGCCACTTGGTCCTACATCTCTGCGTACCCAGAACATCATGCAATGTTGAACACCACAGCATTTCAAGCAATTTCCAACGCAGTGAAGTGTCGCACAGGGGTCGGAAGCCAGGGCATGGCAGAGATTACAGCGCAGTGTCAGTGACTTGGATGCTCGTGTCCGAGTGCGGCACTGTACGGCAGACATCGTGGGACATGCAGGCAAACGCCATGGCGTGCCTCTCCACAACTGCAGATGCTTTCAAGTGTCGATATGCAAGGCGCCGAGCGGAAACAACATGTGACGAAACACACACCCCTTGTCGTGTCGCATTGCTGTTATTTGATCACCGAGGAGGGCGGCATCACCGGTGGTACCTGACCACCAGAGCGCGCGCGCATATGGCATTGCTCATACGCGTGCGTACACGAGCTGAAATACCAATGGATTGTACCAGATTCTAGGCTGCTAATGAGCTTGAGTAATTGCAATGGAGAACATCCCATAGCGGTTTTGTGTGCGCACCCGCAAGGTGACCTGGTCACGAGGACGTCCGTGACCGTCACACACTGCCGTTGCGATACGCCCACTTGTACAATTAGTTTGGTCAGGATATAATAAATAACATGGCTCATGTTATTTATCGTTTCCCAGAGTCTGGCTCTATCATCAGTCAGCTGCAGACACGCACGGACGAACCTAGGCGCGCCCATCGCCACGGCGTTGGATGGATGCAGACCAAACCAGGTCAGACGGAAATGAAGACACACCATGCCTGTCAAACGGTGTGAATGATTTCTGCAGGGGTGTGGCCATCCGGCCATTGGCAGTGACCAGTGACCGGCAACCCACACAGCGCTGGCTGCGATCGCTGCGTCCCACTACCTCCTGGACACTGCCGTTTCTTCCAGCTGCACATTCGTAATGGAAAATCAAGGGCTGTCTACCATGTTGATGGGCATGTTATTGTCTGCCAATGCTCGTCAAATCGGCAGTTGTCGCGCCGTTGTCAGCTAGGCCACGACCGTACGGGCGGCCTGCCCGCCGGCATCAGCTTCATCGTTTGGCGCGTAGGCCATGCGGATGCCATTGACGTCGGCTGCTGTCGCAGCTGAAGTATATGCATCGTCGCGTTGCTGATTGACCGCATTCGCGACCAACCGCGTAGAAGCGGGTCATCATAAGGTTATTCATGCATTGGTTGAGGCAGCGCTTGAAGCCACGGGTCGCATCTACAATCAGCACGTTGCGATGTAGCTGCCCAGTCTCTCCGTGTAAATGGAGTTCTCAAACTGCGGCAATCTGTGGCCGTTTGTGCAGCAGGAATTCTGCTACACATGTGTGATGCACACTGTCAACAGCCTGTGCACGACGGGCCTTGTCCGCGTTATCTTCCTGCTCATGTTCTGCGCCCTACTTGAGAGTAACGTTGAAGCCTCTTTTAAACTCAGGGAGCTATAGACATTTCCGTAAATCCATTGGCGAATGAACACTTTGCCGCACCACCCTCGAGCTCAATGCTCACAGCGCTCGCGACGTCACAGCTGCACAGCTCTCTGCGCGAGCTTCATTTCAGTGCATCGCGATGATGATACATGATCACGGCTCAATGTAAGCCAAGCTTGAATCTCAGTCATCAAGCACAATACAAGGCATGAACAGGTATCCACTGGCAGCCTCTGGCTCGCACCTCTGTGACAGTACACTGATCGCTGGACCGCCCTGGAGTGTGCGGCTCCCTCCTATTCAGAAAGAACGTTCCAATTTCGACGACGTAGCTGACGGAGGGGACGTCTGCGATAGCCGAGCATGCATCATCCGAAACTCGTCACGGTATACCGCGCGGTAGCCTGTGTCAGTTCTGTAACCAGCAGCATCCAGTGTACCTTCTACCTCCTTGACAGTACATGAATCACCATTACATTTGCTTATTTTTGTGTCACTCGGTATGAGGCTGTGCAGTTTCTCATCGCCCACAGGGATGCAAGCACGCTGCACGCTTGGTCACCTTGTGGGCATGTGGGATGCGTGGGTCAAACCAGGCAGGTATAGAGCCATGATTCAGGATGCCTCGGGCTGTTGACCTGCAGAGATGTACAAGCCAGTCATGACATGGCATGTAGCAAGGGTTGTTCGGTGGACCCGCGTGACACAATAGTCCATCAATTCCTCTTACACGATGTGGCCTCGCGGCATGCCCCGCAACATCCGCATTATGCATACACACTCCTGTCGGGCCGGGCCGGATCTCAGGGGCATGCACACACACACCAGCCCTGCTTTCGAACCCACACACAGCAGAGTGCTCCATGCGACTCAACAAGCAGCCACAACAGGCACGCCTTGCCCTCCGCAACAGCGGCAACGGCCTCTGCCACATGCAGCCCTTCAGATGCAGCGCAGCCCTGGGGCCCGCGGCCAAGCAGACCACACTGCCGCTACAACACGCCAGCACGGCTGCCTTCTGCCTGCAGCACCCGCTGCCATTACGCCGCTCCTGGCACTGCAAACACGCCTGTCTGCCTGCTCCGCTGCCTGATCTCACGGCTGCTGTCACTCACGCACAGCGAACACGCACCCGCGGCGCCTGCCTGTGCCCTGCTCGACACCGCCTCTCGCCTCAGCTACGACCGACACCGCCGCAACGCGGCCGGCACAGTCGCACAGCACAGCACAGCTGGACGCACCACACCCCTCTGTCGCATGCATGCACTGCACCGGCTGCTCACCCACACCAGCGGCCCACACCGCGGTGCCCATGTAATGGACGCCCACACCGCGCAGACACCAGCGCCCTGCATCCGCACCCCCCCCGCCCACGCTGTCTGGGCACCATGCGCAAAATCCCAGCAACGCCGTGGGCGGCGGGGGGGGGGCAGCGGCAGCGCTCAACAGTGTTCGCTCGCGTAATCACCGCACACCACAGCCGCGGTAGAGCTTCACTTGGTTCTCACTTGGTGATGCCGTACTTTGCGAGCGCGGCCTGCTTGCCGCTGTCCGAGACGTGCGGCGGGAGGAGGTCCCCATACGCGACGCCAACCGAGCCGGGCTCGAGACTGGCCGCCTCGAGGGCCGCCACAAAGCACGGCAGCGCGAAGTCGAGGTCGACCAGCATCGAGCAGTCCATGTCCTCGTCGTTGTTCTCCAGAAGCATCTTGAAGAACTGCACACACACCCTTGGGCCTAAGATGTCGCTGGTGTGCTGCAATGTGATAGCTCAAGGCCCCACCAGCGCTGAGGGAACAAAGCAGGGAACAAAATAAACAATCGCAAGCGGCACGGGCCTCAAGCTATCGCTGGAATGTCACGCTGCGAGGTGAGAGTGGCGCGGCTGGCATGCAACTGGTGATTGCTTGAAGCCTGTCACAGTGCGCGATAGAATGCGCAAAATGCAGCACCGTCGACACATGCATGCAGCTGCATATCAGCCAGCTCACTGTGTCGTGTGCCAGGTTTTGCAGAAAGTGTGTTCACATCAACCACATGCCGGCTGTGTCGGGAATCTGTGTGTGGCATGCATGCCGAGCGCGACACAAACTGTCAAAAAATGCGCGGCGAAAAGGTGTGGTGGGGGTGGCGCACGTCGTCCACGGAGAGCTTGCCCGCCTTGATGAGGGTGCCCACGTGCGCGCCAACGAGCTTGATGGCCTTGAAGTTCTCCTCAAAGAGCGCGGGCGCGATGTCGGACATGAGCGTGAGCACCGCATTGCCCTCCTTCAGCCCGCCCGCCTCAAGAGGCTCCCGAATGATCTGCACCGACGGCCTATGTCAGCTGTCTGTCAGCAGTCACAGAAGAGTGCCCGGGAAACAGAACTGGGTCCGGGAAACAGAAGAGTGCACCAACAGCCACTGTCAGCGGTCTGTGTGCAGTCACAGAGTAGTGAGCGGGAACACGAGGAACCAAAGGCGCCACTACGCATGCCACACGGCATGCACTGACACGTGTACACGCGACAGCCTCTGTCAGCCCAGGCTTGTGTCCGCGCCTCATGGCCTGCTCGGTAGCGATAGGGCTGCATGCCAGCAATGCCGCAGCAGCACATGCAAACATGCCAGATCTACTCAAAACCTGGGCATCAAATCTGCCTGCCGGCACGCATCATGGCGCTGGGAGCACTGCACACGCACTGAATGCATGCACCTCCGCGAGGCCGTGCTGAACAACGATGGCAAACCGTCGCCACAGCGCAACAGATGGCATCGAACCAACAGCAGCAAACACACTGAGACGCAGGCGACCAGAGCCCCCACTCAAAGCAGCGGGTGACTGTGGCAGATGCGCACCCCGAGCATCGTGTCTGTGCGCGCTGCGTACTCCGCCTCGTCCTTGTGCTTCTCTGACAGCGTTGCAAGGAGCATCGCGTACACCTGCTCCGGGGAGGCGCCGTCCTTCAGCACGTCTGCCGCGCTCTCCCGCGTCTCCTTCTCGTTCCCGTTGCCCTCGTGCTCCCCGACCAGCAGCTTGACCTTGCGCTTGAGCGTCGCGAGGTCCATCGTTGCCCGCGCGGCTGGCGGCGCCGGCGGAGACGGCGCCGGCGGCGGCCGCGTCGCCGCGCCATCAGGGGCCGCGCCGCTGTCTGACTGTCCCCGTGATGGCCCCTGCACTCCCGCTCCGTCATCAGAGTGTGAGTTGTTGTTGTGCAAGTAGCAACATGTCCGCAGCAGCTGCGGGGCGGCATGTGACAATGCACGCAATCGAGCCATGCACGCAATGCATGCAATCGAGCCATGCACGCAATGCATGCAATCGAGCCATGCACGCAATGCACGCAATCGAGCCAAAGCCACCGCACATGTGCAGAGGTCCAGCAGAGGACAGCCTACGCACGAACAGCCCAGCTCTACGGTGTGCGTTGATTGCACAGTTCCAGCTGCGGCATGAGGCGGACTGAAGCGTCTGGTACGCTGGTGACAAGATCCTATCGCGGTTGGTGACAAGATCCAGCACAGCTGAGCCCGGGGTGGCAGGCAGATGCAGTTGTGCCGTGTTCGCATGCTAGGAGCATCAGCGTGTGGCGCAGAGGCACAGAAGCAGAAGGCACAGTTCAGCAGGCAGAGTAGCGGGAAGCGCGGGCATATTTTAACATAGCTATCGTTTTATCGCAAAATGCGACCGGTTCTTTTTCAGAAAAAGCAAATAGTCTATCGTTTTGCGCTTTTTTGTGCCAAGCTGCATCGTGGTTGAGCGACGGATTTTTAGACGAAATGGGTGCCTGAGTCAGAATCTGCAAGAGATTTACACAGTTGGTAAATGTCTGTATCAGTATGACACGATAAGTGGCAGTGCATGTCTGTGTGGTATCGTGCACTTGCGATATGGCAGAGAAGCAAACAGTGGTCTAATCGCGAGCGCAGCGAGCCTCACGCGAGAAGCGAAAAACTGCAACCATCACCTATCGCCAACATGCAATAGTCAACTCCGGCTGCGAGAGTGTATCGGCCACGTCCGATTTCCAACTGATGGCAATGGGGGTCTACCGGGAGCGTGTTGGAGCTGCAAAACCGTATGTTTTACCCTGAGCGCGGGTAGTAGGAGCAGGCGTGGCGCAGGGACACAGTAGCAGCAGGCAAAGTGCAGGAGCATGCCTTGCCATCAGGAGGAGGTGGTGGAGGCGGCGCGCCCCGGGGCGGCCCGGGCGCTCGCCAGCCTGGCCCGCCGCCCACTGGCCGCCGGCCCCCGGGCCGGCCACCAGTCACACTATTGCCAGGCAGAACGTTCATGTTCATAGCCCGCGGCTGCACGCGGGGGTCCACCTGTATTGCAGCGAATCGGTGAAGGTGGTGTGCGTTATCGCCGTACGCAGGGCGGAATCTGCCATAGTTTCTCACCAGGGGCAGCGTGCGAGGGAAGCTCAGGGCGGAAGGATGAGCGTGAGGCAGAAAGCGTGATGTATACACAGTGTACCTATCAATCATGTATGTGTTGATGCAATCACTGAGGTATGTGTGAGCGCATCATCACACAATATCACTACAGACAGTGATGAGATACGTGACACAGGTATGCTCCACAAGATGGTAGGTAGACTACAGACAGTCGGTGTGCGGCACTGCAAGCCCGCATGACCATGCTGCACCTGAAGCAGGTATCGTAACGACCGCAACACCCACAGAGCCCAGCTGATCACGACAGAAAGCGCGCACTTGCATGGAACTGGCCACACCCAGTGTACTTGTTATCTAGCTACTGGGCACTTTTTATGTAGCTACGGCCATGGAGCCCGCCAAACCAACAGTGACCACAAGCTTGTGCTGTTCACAGGCCGTGCAGACAAGTGCGCAATTAAAAGCACCGCGGCTGCTGCGAGCCGCGGCGTGTGCGCGCGAGGAAGGGCGCACCTGTGGCCGCTGTGGCGGTGGCCCGCGGTCAAAGCCGCCCCCGTGGTGCCCCCGGCCGTGCGAACTGTTGCGGGCCTTGGCGAGCTCCTGCTCGTGGCGGGCCTGCTCGTGGATCTCCTGGATGGACTTCGGGCCGTCATTCTTCTGGCGGCTCTGCCAGTCGCTCTTGTAGAGGTCAACGACGTCGAGCAGCATGAAGCGGATTCGCGAGTCGTACTTGTCCTTCATACTGCCCAGCTCCTTCAGCCGCTCGATGTACAGCTTGATGAACTGCGGGTTTTGGTGCGCGTTCTGCAGGCACGGGGGCAAGAATTAGCGAGTGCTGATGCTGGTGTGTGCGTGCGTGTGCGTGTGCGTGTGCGTGTGTGTGTGTGTGTGTGTGTGTGTGTGTGTGTGGTGATGCTGGTAGTCAGCCACTCTAGCACAAATCCCATGCACAACGCGATGTACATGGGATTCGTGGAGGAGTGTCCAGTGCATCACTAATACCAGAATCACCACTGCTCGGCAGGGATCGCTTGCAGGGAGCGAGGCAGGATGGAATTGCAGCAAGCAGCACGCGGTGGCAGCGAAGCTACTGAAGATACGTTACAACACAGGTATGCTCCACAAGGTTGTAGAGCATAGAGCGTGCGGTGGCAGCGGAGCTGCTCATGAAGAGTGGCTGCTGGAGGCTGGCAGCTGGCCAAAACCGAGGCCAAAGTCGTTGAAAGTTCTGGCTGAAACAGGCACTGTAATCGGGAGCTTTAATCAAGGATTGGAGTGGCGGTTGGGACACGGAGCAGCTGAGATGGCTGTGGAAGACGTCATCAGAACATGACAGAAGTCATCAGGTCGCACCGACAGAGCAGGCCCCGCAGTGGAGATGAGCTTCGAGGCACACTCGATCTCCTCCGGCGTCGGGTCGTTCAGGAGGTCCTGTATGCAGATGTGCACGATCCTTTCTGTCACAAGCGCCGCTCGGTACAGGAAGCCCACAAAGGTCATGTTACCCATGGCCCGTCTCCTCGCCTGTACGTTCTTCTCCTCTAACCGTGCCTTCTTCACCTTCTTCTCCTGCTCAGTCAGACCTGCAGCAGCACACTCGCCCTCAGCGCCACTCTCCCAGGCCGCACTGCAATCTCAAGCAGTACAGCACGGTTGTGATGCGCATCGGGGCCATCGAGCGCGTCGCTGCTGACCACGTCTATCTGAGGTAATGCATGGAATCGGGAGCAATCCGTTTGACGTGTTTGGTTTTCTTTTGTTTTGCATAAACGGCAGCTGCTTTCAGGCGAGGCGGGGAGGCGCACTCGGGTCATCCAGGACGTCGCTGCCAATCGTCTTCTTGGCATCTCGGCCGAGTGTGAACTGATACTGGCACTCCGCCAGCACCAGCGACCGGATATCCTGCCGCGACTTCCGCTGCTTGCCCTCAACTACCTCGTCCTTCTCGAATCTGCAGCACTGGCCCTGTGCCTGACTCTTGGCAAGGCACCTCAGCACACGGCGCACTGGTGGCCACTCCGCCGTCGTGCGCAGAAGTACACTTCAGCAGACATACCAGACATGCCAAGCAGCCCCCGCACGTCAAAGGCATGGAGAAAGAGCAGATGGAGAAAGAGCAGATGGACAAGGAGCGGGCACAGACTCATGCGCCTCAAGCTGTTGGGACAGCAGCTACTTTCGCAAAACCGCGGAGCGGGAGGTGCGTGCAGATACACCCAGGCACACAGCACCGCAGCACCCCTGCCAGAGGGAGTCCCTTGTACTGCGACAGTTGGGAAATGAGCTGTCAGCCAGATTGTAATACCGTACTCCCGTGTAATATCAAACGACTCATCTCTCGAGTTCTTGGCTAAGCAGTTCCCGATACAGCAGCTTTGATGGACACTTTGAGAGCGAATGTCCAATAAGGTGGCCCGTGAACAGGCGTGCTTCGAAAATTTCGCTGTTGGCTTCGACCTTGGCCTTTGCCTTTGCTTGAAGCTTGGCCCTTTGCGGGGCAAAGGCCAAAGGCCAAAGGCTATGCTAACAAAATATAGGGAACTGGCTCGGTGAAAGGTGCGCACCTGGGGAGGGCGGCGAGGAGCTCCTTGCAGAGGCGGGCGTACAGCTCCGCAAAGATGCTCTCAACGAGAGCCTTGTTGAAGATCTTCTTCACGAAGCCCTTGAGCGTGCGCGCCTCCTTGACGTCGATGTCGACCATGCGCTTCGTGATGCGGTCAAAGTTGTCGACCGTGAGCTTGTTGAGCAGCGAGGTGAAGGCGCGCTGCTTGCCTTCCTCCTCTGGGTCGTCCGTCTGCGCCTCGCCCACCCTGCACCGCCACCGTCTTGACGCACGTGATCGTTCATGATCGGATGCATTCGCTGATCAACCAGTGCGTGTATTCATCAACGAGTGCATTCACTGTGTATCAGGTGCATCCATTGACAACAGTGTGCGGACCACAGTACAGTGAGAAGCAATGGTGCCGGGCAGGCGCAACGGGCTGTGTGAGACAGTATGATGCACCGAGCCGAGCTGGCAGCACTACTGTATACTACCCAGCTAGTACTGGGTTCGCTGATGCCATGCCAGGCACCGAGACGAGGCGAGCGAGGGAGGCGCATTGCCACAATGCTAGTGGACCGCACGCGCGGAGATGGAGATGGCTGATGGAACAGAGAGGAGCACATACTGCTCTGATCCGTGCAGCCACACACATGGCATGGACACCGCGCACGCAATTGAGCACCATGCATGGGCAAGATCGTGGTGAATCTGCAGACTTGAAACCAGCAGAGCATCTGCCTGCCATGAGGGACCCTGCTGTGGTCGCCTAGCCACAGAGGGGAGCACAGCAGGGGGCGCACTTATAGGAATGCTCCGTGCGGTGAATCTCCGCAGACATCGACACGGGAGGGGGCTTCGACCGGGACCAGTCGTCCTTGCCGCCCTGTGAACGGCCCATCGGGCCAGAGTTGTAGCCGCCCCCACCCTGCCGGCGACCCCACTGGTCACCCCCCCCATGGTCCCCCCCATGCCTTCCCCCCCGTCCCGGGCCGGACCCGAAATCGTCCTGCCAGTTACCGCGGCCGCCGCCGCCGCCACCACGGCCGCCGCCGCCACCTCCGCCGCCGCCGTCGCCACGGTCATTGCGGGACTTGTTTGGCCGGAGCTGGCGTGAGCCCTGCCGCATCATCGCGTTGGCGCGCTCCATGCGCTCTGCCGTCTTCATACACGCAAAGTCATCATTGTTCATGCGGCGGCTCAGCTGCCCAAGCCAGCTATCGTCCACCGTCTCGAGCGTGAGCTTCGCGATCGCATCTCGTGGATACGTCAACCCAAACCGGTCTGTCGGCTCCCCTGGCGTGTTGAAGATAGCCACCATCTGGTCACGCGTGTACCTCAGGTTTGCCTTTGCTCGCCCACCAGCCGCCGGGGCGTCTGTTTTTGCGTCAAGTGGCGGCGGGGGCGGCAGCGGTGACGCCGCCTCTTCCGCCGCGGCCGCCATCGCCGGCGGCGCAGCCGCCGGCTCGGCTGCCGGCGCTGGAGGTGCAGCAGCCGGCACCGGCGGGGTCACAGCAGGCGGGGCTGCAGGCGGGGCAGCAGGCGGGGCAGCAGGCGGGGCTGCAGGCGGGGCTGCAGGCGGGGCTGCAGGCGGGGCTGCAGGCGGGGCTGCAGGCGGGGCTGCAGGCGGGGCTGCAGGCGGGGCTGCAGGCGGGGCTGCAGGCGGGGCTGCAGGCGGGGCCGGCACGCTCACCTGTGCGGCCTCCATCGCTTCAGCTGCGGCAGCTGCAGCGGTGACCGCGCTGACGGTTGCGGCAGGCGGGGGCTTAGCTACTGGATCCACAGCCGGGGGGGGTGGAGGCACCACCACCTTCCGCTCGGCGGCAGCCGGCGGATCCGCCGCAACAGGCGTCGATACGTCGCCGTTGTTATTGGAGTTGAGGTTCTCATCAACGATGGCTGCCTCCGTGGCAGGCGCGGCCTTAGCATTGTCGGCGCCGTTTGTCGGGGTGGCTGCGGCTCCGTCGTCTGCAGGGGAGCTTCTCACTGCGGGCCGCCGAATCGCAAGTTTGCTTGGGGTCGGCTGGTCGGGGGAGGCCTCGGCAGCGCTAGCAGCGGACACCGAGCGATCCTGAAGCGGGGTCGTTGCCTGCACGGGGCAGTTGGGTGATCAGCGATGGGGAGGTGCCGAGCATGTGCGAACCATTACAGAGGTATGCTCCACAAGGTGATAGAACACAGAGGCAGGCAAGCATGGCGATGCATCACACACATGCACCATGGCCGAATGCCGTACAAAAGCTGGAATATAACAGCTTCAGGAACCAAGCATGGTGATGCATGTTGACATGCAAACGTGGTGAAGGAGGGCGCCCTGGGGCACATGGCAGTGTCG
The DNA here is from genome assembly GCA_900538255.1 of Ulva mutabilis. Lineage (NCBI taxonomy): Eukaryota > Viridiplantae > Chlorophyta > Ulvophyceae > Ulvales > Ulvaceae > Ulva > Ulva mutabilis. The sequence continues at coordinate 824,053 of UNSF01000006.1, read as the reverse complement.
ACGAGGCCGGCCTCGCACCCCTCGCACCGGCCGCATGCCAAAACACAAACGTCACAGGGGAAATACGTCACGGGGAGATACGTCACAGTAGCCTGTGTTTGTTCTGTAACGTTTGCATGTCGTTTGCATGACGACACCCAGTGGTCCTGCTGCCTCATTGCCGGTACACGTCCTGCTGCCTCATTGCCGGTACACGTCGCCCGTAGTGAGTGGACTGGCTGGGTCTCACTACGGGAGGTGAAGCTCACTGTGCACAATAGCCATCCTCAAACACAGACAGCTTGTCAACGACATGCGACCCCACAGCCACTCATTGTAAGGAATGCATTAAATTGCAGGCAAAGGAGCGCTGCGTCTGGAGTGAATTCACGAGACTAGGGCACTATGATTCGGCAAGGTGTGTCACACGCGGACGCCTGCACCTGGGCAACTGCCGCAGTGCACCTGTGGTGCCAATGGTGTGTGGAAAGTTGGCATGCATCAGTTGTCCCGACCGCATCACACCCATCACTGTTGTGCGAGTGTCTGACTGCACAATCATCCGGCTGCTCCCTGCCTGGGTTCGCAGTGTCAAACCTGTGAGCTCTTGACTGTCGTGCACGCATTATCATGAAAGCTCTGATCCTTGTGCACGCACAGTGTCAGGCCCACGGCAGAGGCAAGGGTTCTGCATGGATACACAATACGACGGTAGGTCGGGAGGCACACAGTATGCGCAGCAGGCTGCATTGCGCGTGCTGCATTGTGTGTGAGACGCCGCACCTGCTGCAGGGGCGACTCTGGCTGCTTATGCTCGGTCTTCTGAGAGATCTCCGACGCGCTGCGGCCGCTGTCGCCACCGCCGTCGCGCGCACCGCCGCCACCTCCCGGCGCTCCCTTACGCCGTATGGGCAATTTGTGCGTCTCATTGCGCGGCTGGCTGCTCGTGCTGATCGAGCTCGCGCTGCGCTCCTGGGCAGCTGCAGGGTGCGCTGCGTTCGGCGCGGGCGCTGCGGGGCCGCCGCCGCCGCGGCCGCCGCCGCGCATCGGGCCACGGCCGGCGTATTCGCCGCTCGGACGCGGCTGGCCGCCGGCAGTGTAGGGCATGTTCCACTGGTTTGGGATGCCCGGCCGGGGCCCCGCAGCAGCCATCATGTACATCGGCGGCTGGCCAGGGTACACGATAGTGCCTTGGGGGGTCACCATGTGCGGCTGCGGCTGCATGGGGCGGCTGAAGCCAGCGGCAGGCTGGGGTGCGTACATGCCTTGGGCAAAGGCGGCCTGCATGGGTGGTCGGCCGGCGATGGGGTGCTGAGCTGGCATGGGCGCAACGGACACCGGAGTTGCGGAGGGGACCTGTGCGCCGCCGTGGCTTGCGCTCGACGCGCTGCGCATGCGGGGGGAGGCTGCGTGGGCGACAACCTCGGTGGAGAGCACTGTCTCTGGGCGCGGGGGGCCGGCGGCAACGGGAGGGGGGACGCGGTGAGGGGGGCGGGGTCCAGAGGGGCCGGGGGCGAGCTTGCGGGGGTCGCTGGGCGCTGGTGCGGGTCGCGTCATGGCGGGCGGGGACTGGGGTGCAGAGGGGGGCCCTGCTACGGGGGCTGCGGGGGGCTGCGGGGACCGAGGCGCGCTGTCCGACACGGACGCGCTGCGAGAGGTGGCTGGAGGCATGGAGGAGGTCAGCGCATGTGCGTAGCGCTTCGCTGCAGTGCCGGGCGTGACGGGGCGCACGGAGGGCTGAGGGGGCACCGGGACCGGGGTGGCCACGGGGACGCTGGGTGCAGCAGGTGCTGGGGGGGCGGCCGCAGCAGGGGCGGCCGGGGGCGGTGCCACAGGCTCAGCCGGCGGGGGTGCTGAGGCCTTAGTGGGGGATGCGGCTGACGGGGTGTCTGTTGGGGGGGCTGCTGGGGCGGCGCGGGTGCAGGTGCCGGCGGGGGGGCCTGCTTCTTTACCATATTCGCCCATGAGCCCCCTCCGCCACCACCACCACCAGAGGTGCCGCTCGAGACACTCGGGGCGCGGTTCGCCTGAGGCCGCGGAGGGTTGCCTTGGGAAGGACGGGGGGTGTCGCCAGGCGTTGGTGTTGGAGGCGCTGCTGATGACTGCCCTGCAACACAGCAATGGGCTGAGCTGCCGGGCAGGTGATGGTAACTGGTATGTGTGTGGCTGCTCAGGCGGTCTGCTGCCCAGCTCGATCGAGCATACCATGCACATAACGTGTCACAATACAGCCTGGCACAAAATCTAGAACCGTCTAGAAGCGGCGCTACTGGCCTCCCCATGACAACACCTGAGCAACTCACAGGACTGCCACAGCACTAGCAGTGGCACGAAGGTCTCGCCGTTGGGAGACAAATGCATCCAGCATGTGGAGCGTGCAGTCAGGAAGATGAAATTACATTACTTCGTGACCTCGTAATGTGCGCAGGATACCCATCCGATTGCTAGAAGCAAAGAGGCGTACTGCTGGGCGGACGTGAACCACCAGATCGACCTCCATCTCGGCTCTGATCGCCACGGGAGCGTCCGTCCCTCGGAGCATGCTCTCGATTACCTTTCCCACCCACTCCGGTCCGACCTCCTTGTCGTCTGCAGCAGTGCACGACATGGTGTCTCCCGAATACCACCGGGAAGGGATGAAGCCCTTCCATGCAAGGATAACCGCAGCAGAAACATGTTACGCATTAACAAACCATGTATTTCTATCATTCCTATGCTCGCCGAAGGATCAAGCTGTGCCGCAAAGCAAGATGTTGGTGTAGACGCCTGCAGCAGCGTCGGCGAGCACTCCGTGATCAATTCGCATCGTCACACCTGACAACATTCACAGACTGATGAAAGACACGTTAATGGCGTGATAATAGGCGTCAACGCATCGCGCACGCTGCGATCGCAGGAATGCATCACTCACATGATGACCATCGGAGCTCCAATGACACCCAGACAATGATCGAGTAACCGCAATGCGAGCAAGCAGCATCGATCATGGGCTGCGAGGACACGCTGACGGCACAGAATTCGGAGTTATCACATCTGCAGAGCCGAAAGCAGATGTGATGTACATACGCAGCAACGGCGGCCAATCCAGATAGATCACCCGATGCCATTAACGCGTCTCCATAGGAGATGTAAATGACTAGATAATTGAGACGAGATGCAGGTCGGCTGGAGCCAAGGGGCGAGGGCCCCGTCGAGAACTGCGCCAGCCGGACGAGAAAACAACGGTCGGTACCGCGGACGGTGGGCGAGGATGTGCTGAGACAAGAGAAACAGATAGATCACTTCAGTGTGGTTGTCTCGATACAAGTGGGTCGGGGAGATATAGCTCTCGATGGACATGAGGCGCGAGTTTGCATCACGGAGGACAGCTCGGCAGCCCTGGAGCACAGCTGTACACAGCTCAAAAGACAATACACGCGACACTATGAAACATCTGGATCTCGCTGGACGCAGCCTGATTGATCTACCCGCGCCGGACAAGCTGAGATGAGACGCAAGCGTACCCGTCACCCCGCCCCCTTCCTGCGCCAGAGCTGCGGCCCCTGCCGCGCTGCGATCGACCTGATTCAGGCCGATTCATAGCAATGCCCTGCGGCGATTGGCAGCCAATCCGCCGACGTTAAGGCTTACACACTGGAGGCACGATACAAATTACCACAGTGTCTGAACGTGTGTTGGACAACAGTCTATGAAGACCAATACTGTTTGAGATAGTGCGATGCTCGTCGTAAAGTTGGATCGCGACTGTGATCGGCACAGCATCTAGAATTGGGGTGGGAGAATTCAGGCCGTGCTGGCCACCGCGTTCTGTCACAATGCAGGTCCCGTGTGCGTCATGCAACAGCTGTGGATGCGAGCACGGGATACATAGTGTCTACTATTTTCCCTAACAAAACGCAACGATAGGGCGTAACACGCGCGGACGGGTTCACCAGCTTTCCTTTGGCTGCGTAGACGTATCCATCACGACAGCCGCAGCCTCGAAACCGATGATCGTCACTGATCCGTGCTAGGGACGTGGCTAACGCGGAGGTGGCGGATGCGACACCTAAATACGTGTCGTCAATTCTTCCCTGAACCTGTTGTTCATGAGACTGGGCAATCCCCATGAGCCACGATGTACAACTGCCCAACAAATCCGCGAACGATGCAAGGCAAACTTTGTCGCATACGGCCATTTTAATTGGATAACGCAACATATTGAACGAATAAATAGTGGCTTTGAAGCTCTTCATAGCTGAACGCTGCGGACCGGCTTATCTGGTGCACGTGCTGGGACAGTACAGGAAATTCTTGGAAATGCAGGCCACAGCCATGCAGTGGCGTCGTCTGAACGTAGTCCGTTTTCAGCCCCACAGCCGTCATGTCACAACAGATGCTTGGATTTGCACCCGCTATCGATATCAGCTCAAGCAGCCTCGGGTCTCAGACAGTGCAGATCATTCCCGAGCATCCACTGTTACTCCAATCAGACCTACTTCCTGCTCAGCATTGATGAAGCAGTGCAGCCTGACCAGCAGACAAACGTTGGCTACGACGAGACTACCTCACAGGCCCCTGGTCCTGCTTGTGCCTAAGCCATGCCTTCAACTTCACGCTGCTCCTCCGCCTCAGGGATGAGGTCAGGCCGGTCGAGGCGGTCCCCAACTGCAGCACCTGCGGTCATCTCAGCACCCTGATGCACCTCCATGAGCTTGGTGATGTCAAACTTGGGGGCCTTGAGAATCTTTGCCTTGCGGATGAAGACATTCTTCATGGGGTAGATGCCCTGCACATGTCCAGCTCGGAAATGACCGCTGCCTTGGTCAAGCAGAAGATTACATGACCGTCAACAGATCGTACAAATGCCAGAGAGTTATTATGCAGGCATGAAAACAGGTAGCATTCTGTGAGGCCCACGATCATGCTTACTGTGCTCAGCTGGTCAACATCGGATTTGCTCTGCGAGTTGGCACATGAATCCTCCAACGCCGAGCATTTAGCGCATCGCTCTGCTGTCCACGAAAATGTGTCATACACAAAATGCGCCCAAGCAGCAGAGCTGACAATGGCAGCATTTCCACTCAAACATGGTGAGCGCCAGAAGGACTGGTGTTGATAAGCTACCAGTGGTGAGAATCGACCGAGACGCTCAAAGACGACACTCGAGAGCGCAGGCAGCGGAGGCATACCTGGCAGGCCTTCTCGATCTCACGGCCGATAGACTCCGGAATGAATTTGGCCACGAGGTCCTTGAGGTCGCAGTTCTCAGCCTCGCGGATCATGATCTCGGACATTTTCTTGCGGATCTGCTTGGCTTGAGAAGACTGCAACATCAATTTGATTGTGACGACTCACTGCAGGACAGCCTTCACTAGCAAGTGACTGGAAGTGTTCACAAGTCCCAGACGGTACACGATTACCACGCTGCTGGTAAAGTCAACAATGGCATGGCTGTGTACAGTGGCAGAACACATGAGGATCTCGCAACGGCCAATGTGAAGCAGCCCTCAGACTTTCATGTCGCTGTCCATATCAGAACGCAAATCAGTAGGTAAAGGCAGTGGCACAGACGCTGTGACGTGATAGCTGGCAGAATACAGGGACAGTGACCTTGAGGAGCACTGTGGTCATCACTCAACAGAAAAGTTCAAACATGCCCCATCATCGACAGTCAGCCGTAGAAGCAAGATTTGTGAAACACTGACTTACATATGGCCCAAACAGATGTCCGCCAAAGATCAATTGACACTGACTGAGCCATCCGCAAGCACACAGCAAGCCAGACAAGCTACATTTCAAACCTGATACCACTGTAAAGAGCATAAGACAGAGAATGAAATGTATCAGACTAGTCGTACCTGGCAGTAGCAGGCCTTGGAAGTCTGGCCCTGGCGCTTGCGCGTGAAGCCAATGCAGAACAGCCTCAGCATGTAGCCGTCTGTGGTCTTGACGTCCACATGAGCCTCGATGAGGGACTGCCACTTGAGCACCAGTGAGCGTAGCTTGTCCGTAGTGAAAGACATGCCCCAGAAGTTGGTCAAACAGGAATGGCCTTGAACTTCCTCAACGCGCAGGCGCATCTTGCGGTAGGAATGATCCTCATCCTACACAGCGCCAACATCAGGCAGAGTACAGCCACATGTAGTTTACGCAGTATTAATACAGGTAGCGATCAGCGGGGGGCCAAAAATTGAAATTGCAGATGCTCACCTTCTGCAAGTCCGCCAAAGAGATCTCGAACACTCGCCCCTTGAGACCTTCAGAAGCGATCTGCAAGAGCAAAATTCTGTTGCCGGGACATCTAAACAAACATCTCTCGATTTGAGGAGTAGTGACGAGGAGTGTTTGGCAACCGCCAGCGGCGACATGCTTTGCTGCGATCACCGTGACCTTGGGGGGCCCGGAGCCAGCAATCAGACTCCGTGCCATTCATATTTAGCTTACAGAGACGCTGGTGCATCAGATCCTGTGGGGTCGCAAGGAATGCCGTACCTTGGTTCCCTGTGTGCGTGTAATCAGCGTCTTGCCCTGTTGGCGGATCTGAAACATGGTAGGAGCCTTGATGTCATACCACTCTTTCTTCAAGAAAGGATCGACGGCCCTGCAATACACCATGCCTTTCCGCGGTGCCACGCCGGTCCGCTCATGGCGCAAGAACACTGGCACGCAAGACACAGTTGCTAGATGCACTGATACAACATCGTATGATTCATTCGCACTTTTTCTTTCCTCCGCGCTTGCCTCCCTTGGAGGTGATTTTGTTTTTGCCGACAGCCATGGTTGCTGGTGCTGCAGGGAGATGTCGACAGAACACCAGAAAGGAACGGCTGCAAGTCGCAGCGACAGATTTGGCAGGCAAGCCAGAGTAGCCGTTCGGTGGTACGGTGATCGCGTTCGTTCTGTTGTGCCACTGAGGCCACACCCGGCATGACGTCAGGATGCTGCGCCGCGCTCGACACATGCTGCGGCGCAAAGGGCGGCGTCTGAAGACCTAGAGCCAGCCCGCAGAGACGGGGTAGGACAGTTGTGTACACACGTTCGGAACTGCGTCGGGTCCAACGCGGCTGTCTATAAACAATGATATGCGTCACCACGCGATCGGGAGGCGTGAATCCTTTCTGACAGTCGTATCTTGTCCATCCATTTCACCAAACGATTTGTTTTTGTTTTCATGCACACGTAGGTTGGACAGTAGACTTCCTGCAATACGAAACGCGTTTGTGCAGCTTTACAGCAACTCGTACCGATAGATTTGATTAGTTGTGTACGTGGTACCGTGTAGTGTCTTCCATAAGGCAAAGGTGTGGTCTGATCATTGATCGAACATGCGACAGTTTTTTGTTTGGGTATGCGTTAGTACCAGAGATGTCAATCTACGTTCCAAATAAAAGCATATACAAGTCATGGTATGGCTGCAGATGACGGACGTTGCCAGTTCATCCACCGCTGCCGCTCCGATGGACGTAGACAGCTCTGAGCGCCCACGCTTCGAGATCAAGAAGTGGAATGCAGTAGCAATGTGGTCTTGGGCTATCTGTACAGATACTTGCGCTATCTGCCGGAACAATTTGTACGAGCCAAGCATAGAGTACTCAGCCAATCCCACTGGTGATCCAGACCACCCAGGCCTCTCCATCGCCTGGGGATCGTGTGGACACGTATTCCATCTTGATTGCATTCAGCGATGGCTCAAGACTCGATCTGCCTGCCCACTCTGCAACAAAGAGTGGGAATTCGCCAAGATTGAAAAAATTCTTCCCAGTGGTGGTACAGGTGCAGATTAATGTGCATCATGCTCATACGGTAATGCAGACCATGTCACTCTGACAGACATCCTAGTTCAAGGTCGGTCGAGGGGGCTGTATAATCTGTTGTGTGTGTGTTCATTATGTAAGTAGTATGGCAGGATCGGTGCTTCGGTGTGTGAGCATATGCAGGGTACGCGATGACACCAAGAGCAATTGCATCCCATGCCCATCTGTGTAGTACGCTAGGTCCATCCTGGGTGGCGAGGGGCTGCCTGGTACAAGTAGGCATGCTGTGCACACTATTTGTGATGAGCTGTTGCATTGCATGGTAATCTGCTCCTGCGGAACTTGTTGTTGGCCTGATGACACAGCAACCACATTTCCTACGTGCTTGTGCCCTGCCGCATGTGCCCTGCTAGTGTGTGTGTGCTGAGGCAACAGCAGCTCACAATACTCGTGTGGGGATCTCTGGCATATACGTCATGTGCCGGAGGCTGGGACAGTGATGTTTATGTTATATCCGAACTGTATGAGTTGCTCCTCTGTGGCAGCTGTCGGTGACGGTACAACACCAGTCCACAGAGGATACGTGGCTCCCTGGTCATGGGTGTTTCACAGTGAGCGGTGTGGGGTAACAACATCATCCAAAGGGTGCCTAACTGCCAAGAGAGAGTGTGAATGATATTGACATGTGTGTTATGGTGCACAAACACTTGCTGGACAACAGCTCTCACCTCTTCTGGTCTCTTGGGCAATCACAAATGCATTGCTCGCCCAGATATCTTCAATGCATTGTGCATGAGGGGTTTCCAATATTTTGCATTCCGCGCTGGCATCGTTTATGACCCACACGAGTGTTCAGCATGGTGTGGGACACATTATCTGCAGGTGTTGATCGTGCCTCGAAAGCTCCAATCGGTGGCCAAAATGTGCGGACAATAACAGAGTGAACCTGCACATTGCGGCAGCGCCATACGGCGGATGCCTGTAGACATGCGCGGGAACGAACCAACATGAAACAGTACAGTGGCACCTGGAAAAGCCGTTTCGCATACCTTGGGGGCACACCCATCTGCTTAGCCAGGTCCATGTTCATTGGACTTCCACATGTTGTCAATCTGATAGCCAGCACTGTACCTCCAAAGGTCCAGCATTTACGCATTGTCAGGCTTTACCGTGAGGCAGGACACCATTTTCAGGCACACTTATGTCCTCTGCATGCTGCTACCAGCAGCTGCTGCCGCTGTCAGCCATGGACATGCGTGGCAGCCATGCATGTGCTTGGCTGACTGAAAATGTATATTTGATGGCTGTGCCGAATCGCTAAATGCCGTGGCCACTGCTGGCACCAAGGCCGCCACACTGCGCTGCCTATGCTCACATACCTCGTTTGCTTTGCCTCTTCTCTGCACGGGTTTCAAGCGACATCGACGTGATTCAAGCAGAGCGGCCTGGTGAACGGTCGACCCAATGCACATGTCAAGACTGGCAAAGTTGCTGCTTGCAGGATGGGGTATGTTCACCCAACATGCGCACATCTCGGCATCAACGTTGCCGTCGGGCGTGCTGTCACATCCTGCTCACCGCCAACACATGCATGCACTGCGGCCCTCGTCATGCTGCAGCCTATGGCGCCAACCACCAACCTGCCGCCTACCCACGCAGCCCACCCCCTGCAGCCGTTCCGCAGTCCCATCCTGCCCTTTGACCTGTTGCCGCGCTGCCGTCATCAGCCCCAGTTCAGGCGACAGTGCAGCCGCACACTCGACGTCGGCCGCAGCGGCGGCCACTTCCTCACGACTACCGGCTGCAAGTGCCTGCGCTGCGCGCCTGCCGCGGCTGCGGCTTCCTCTACGTCGCACCAGCCGCCCTGCACGGACGCCACAACTACCCCGGCGCCATCGAGCCGGCCGTTTTGGACGTGCGGAGCGGTGTGTGGCTGGGCGCGGGCGCTTCCGAGATGCAGGACACGGCCGTGCAGTCACACGCCCCCCGCAGCCTTCACCGCGGCATCGTGAGGATGTACCATTACGATCTCATGCGCTTGTCGGGTCTCATGCGCTTGCCGGGTGTGTGGTGCTGCCGTGAGGATGAAACGCAGTCGCGGCAGATACTGCGTGTTTAAACGAATGCTGTGGCAAACTGCGCATGGAGCCGGTGCAGCTATTGTCGTGATCGCAGTTCACATGGCGTGCAGGCGGCTTTGCTGCTTGTGTTTTCGTTGCCCTGCATCTGTACGTTCCCAAGTCCTCGGCACCCCTGAGGCCTTGCGCGATTGTAGTCTACACCGCTGCCTATGCAAGCGTGTGGTCCAGTAAATGTAAATGTAAATTGAATGCACACACTTTTGAAACGACACCACCGCCAGTGCATGTGCCACAGAGGAACCACCATGACCTGTATGCGAGACAGGCTGTATGCGAGTCAGGCTGTATGCGAGACAGGCTGTATGCGAGACAGGCGAGACAGGCTGCGTGTCACGCGAGGCTCCGCATGGGCAGGCGGTGCATGGGTAGCAACGCTGGGTCCGCCACTGTGAGATCATAAGGTATGGTGGGAGCACAAAGGTATGCAACCTTTTTTGCATGTAGATGGAATTTTTGCATCATATACCCAGCTTGCCTGCACTATACTCAACATGACGCGTACGTCTTTTGTAACATTGTTGGTATTATAGGGTCAGGCTAGGTAGGATGCTGCTGCAGGGCCAGTGTGGCAGCACCAGTGTGGCTGTGGTTCCCCTGCAGAGGCTTGTCGTCATTGCGTGTTCCCATGAGGGTGCCTGGTTGTCTATCAGCAGGAACTGTGGAAGTGTGTCCAAAAGCAAGCAGTAGCACAATGTTGCATATCCATTGTGCAGGGAGACAGGGCAAACCGGAAATGGAAATAAGTTCGAGCACACCTATCGCCCCACACACAGAAACATGCTGTACAAATACAACACCATGGCTGCGGCACCCCACACAGCAAGGTATAACTCAGCCGTACACTGCCATCTGGACTTGGCAACAACAAGCCTACAGCTGCATTTCCCTGGCATCGGAAAACATACCCTTGAGTGTGTGTTTGGGTAGGTTACAAATTAATAGACGTTGACTAACGCCGTCACACAATTTTGCGTGTAGTCAGCGTAGCCGATATTATGACATTTCCGGTTGAAACTGAGCCGGTGATACTCAGTATGGTACCTGTGGCCACAACAGGTGACGCGCATGCACATGTGGACACGGGCAGAATCTTAATAGCAGAGGCAGCGATGCACAGCCGCTGGCCACGATCCATAGAAAATTAAAAAAAAGCATTAATTTGACTGCACTTGCAACAGTGATGGGTCACTATACGTGAATGACACAACAATCAACAATTCCGGAAAAAAGTCACACAATCATCAGCCTGGACATGCTCACAACGCATCAGCCTGATTTTATGTTGCTGACTCGCACGGCCTGTGGAAAGGACCAGTCCGCAGCATGCCATGAAGCTTGGCAGGTGGAAGTCATGACCGGGTCCTCACAGTCGATGTGTTGTCATCAGCAGACTGGCTCAAGCAGTGTTGATGAATTATTGATTTTTATCGTTCTCGAAAAGGACGTTGTCACATATTCTTGATGTCGACATGATCTGCTCTTCCTTTCTTGTTGGGCGCTCCGGTCCGTCGTCCAGGAAGATGCTCCCGGTCCGCAATCCGCTCACATCATCATGAGCGCGGGCCATGTCATCACTGCAGGAGGGGGCTGTGAAACAAGCAAACATGCGCCTGCTTTTGCGCTGCCGCGTCTTCTTGACGGCCCAGCTAGACACGAGGACGGGGGCTGTGCCGCCTCCCTCTGTCGATCGCTGACCCGTTCCAGAACCTGAAGTTCCCCAAAACGTGGTGGAGGCGGTATCCGATTCAGTCTGAATGCTGGATGATGATTTCGGCCTGTCGTGGTCAGGCACATCGCAAGCGTGCGCAGCAAACATCGCAGGATTACGGGCTGTCCGCGGCCTTGATGCAAACCCCAAGATGCCTCTCCTGCAACAGTTTCATGCAATGAAAATTGATTTGCTGCACATTGTGCACACATGGCGCATACAGTGACTAGTACAGGAAATCATGAAATCAGACATAGAAGCGACTTCAAGAATGCTGAGATGCATATGCCAGATGCAACGCGATTTTCGTTTAAGCTGAGGCTTGAAACGTTGCCGCAGATGAATTGTCTTGTCGAGCTTTGTCACCGCATGCGGCCGCATGGCTGCATTCAATTGCCTAGGCCTGATCGACTGCTGCATGTCAATACGTGACGTGCTATCAGCTAAGGAGTACAGACTGGCGCCAAACAACTTCACGGTACAGCAGGACCTCTCACGACAAAGTCAGGCCTCAGGGCGCACGTTTTCAGTGGGCGGCACCGCGTTCCTGGACTGATTGCGCCTGCCGAGACCTGGTCAGATGAAGTCCACCGGCCAGAACTGCATAATAGCACGCAAACGGGAGGACAATATGAATTCCTGAAATTCGCCTTCGCTGCTTGTGGTGCGCGACAAGTCCCAGCAGATCTGAGCTGCAAATTGGCAGTGCTGCGGTCCAGACGGGCACAGCTGTACTTGTCCGCGATAAATGTGGGCAAGCGCTCAGATAGCTTACAGTGATTCCCTGCGAATATAGATATAATGTCACACAGAACAGTTTGAATGCCAATGTCCAAAAGCCGATAAGCTCAGGGCCGGGTCAGACACGAAGAATCAGCCGCACTTGACTGAACAAGGCCCTGCGCCGCACAAACATATGTCTGGTGCAACATCTGCCTGACGCGCAGCTAGGTGGATTAAACATGTCATGGCTTGCGTCGTTCAGTAGTGCATTCGACTTGGGAACCTGGAATCGTGACAGGCGTTTGCTGGCGAGGATGGGCCTGTAACCTATGCATAATCGCACAATCAATCCATTACAGGCAGCGCGTGGACAAGAGCAGTAAACACAAGCGGGCCATGCTAAACGTCGAACATGAGTATGAACCCCATACAGTCTTGATCTTTCAACAGCTCTGTACATCATTAGCAGGGGAGGATCATTCAAGGAAGCCATAATTCAGAGGTAGACATCGCTCCAAATGATGGCGCTCTACTGCCTCTCGAAGCTCTCACTCACCGACCAGTCTCTTGAAATTCCCAAGTCTAATGCATGAGTGGCAGCAACGATCCTGCGGCCCACAAAGTCGATATGCATGCTGCATGTGGACCGTCTAGCGGCGGTTATAACTGATGTTTGTCGCCGACAGGCAAACCTGTCCTCAGCTGGGGGTTTTGTTGGCAAGAATGCGTGCTGTCCAAATTGAAGCCCTACAGGTACCGCGAGACTTGCCTCATGTTTCAAGCCATTGTCAAGGTACTCTCCTCAGTGGATCTGTGAACAGGTTTGATTTCCCAAAATGCGCAACCAGTGGCCAGCCAGACCTGTTGAACCAACGCAGCTGAGTTTCAAGAACGCAAGGCATAACCAGAGTCGACGTCGCGAGGCCGCTCGCGCACGCCGCGGCATAAACGTAAACACGCGCGGCAAAAGGATCGGAAGTATTACTCTACATCGAGGTCCAATCTTGCCGTCACGAACCGGCCGTGCAGCGGTTCAACAACCACCATGTTCGAATCTCGCAAACGCTTGGACTCGCAACAACACTGGGTCGCACTGCAATATGGCCATTTGACCTGCGTAGACATCGCGATGCACCGGAGCAATTACAGAAGCCTGCACCGCCTCAGTAGCAGATTTAGGAGATGCTGCCATTGCGCCACCCAGGTGACCCAACCAGCGTGTCTCGAACTCGCAAGCTTAAGCATAGAAACGAATAGTTCCTTGGAACGACAGGCTGACTAGGCAGGGCAGCATCAGCGTGCAACGTGGCAAGCAGTGGATCACTGCAGGCCACCACAACGCGCGAAGTCCTGTGCTTCGGGCACAATGGTGACGCAGATGCCAAGCGTGCGGCACCACCTTGTTTGCCTGCAAGGCGACGCAGTACGCACAGCCTACCGGGGCTTACGCATGGCACCAAAAGACGGAACCAACAGGCGCTTACACATAATGGATGATGTTTTGCACTCCCCCACAGTAGTCAGCTGCCAGCTCGGACACATCTGACACCCATGGTGCCCATGCTACCTCCTTTCTCTGTGGCACCACCCCTGCCTTGGCCCCACAGTCAACTCTGGCAGCATCCAGCAGACATTCAGCAACTACACAGCACGCCCTGTCCTCTGCCCGGTATCCCTGGGCGACCCACAGCGCCCGCACACCCACCAGCGCCCGCGGCTTGCCTTTCTTGCGCTTGCGTACCGTGGACTGCCAGCCCGACTGTGGACTGCCAGCCCGCACAGTCTCAACACCAGCCTTGCGCGGGTCACACTGTTGGCACGGCCGCACTTGCGGAGCGCATCTCTTGTGCTCATCCTCACACACCTCCCTCGTGGCATGGCCGGCCGGAATGCAGCTTCCGGGGGCCGGAAGTCCAGCAGCTCTGCAACGGTCTACCGGACAACCCAGGCATGGAGCAGCAGCTGCTTCGGCACTATCCCGCAGGACCGCACGGCCGTCGCTGGCGGCATGGCCGGGCGGTGCCAGCGGATGGGGCGGGCGACTGCCAAGCTGCCCCTCTGCTGCCCCCCCCGCCGCCTGCCGGGGCTCGCTGCCGTCTGGCGCCTGCCGGTACTCGCTGGCGTATCGCTGTAGTAGTGACTCGCTGCCGTCTGGCGGCACCAGACAGGGCTGCTCCGTGGATGAGTCCCTACATAAATCATGGCGGAGGTCAGATGACCCTGCTCGAGGAACATCGAGGAACATGGTGGTGCGCTCACATCACATTTGGCCAGGAGTGCCCTCAGAACGCGCCAGGTGGCTCTTCGCACAGTCTGCCACCAATCGAGCCGCGCCCTCAAACATGCCAAGTTCCGACACGCCAAATACACAGGTCAAGAAGGGCAGACCATTCGCACCTGACTGTCCCTCCCTCACTGGATCGCACACTTGTGCGGGTTTGCATCCGCTGAGTGGACGTCTTGTTACTAACGGGGCCCAGGGGAGCCGTGATGTCTGTGGCATGCGGCTGCCTGTCATGCGGGGCTCCCACCAGTGCGTCTTTGCGGGCTGTGGCAAGGTCTGCCTTGCTGCTAGTGACGCCTGCACGCATGCGCGCAAGACGGCCGCCGTTTGCATGCGTTCGTGCCTGCCGAGGCAACACTTTCACAGGTGGCCGTACGGGAGGACCATTGGGTCTTGCTTGCAGGTGAGGACACGGCGAAATGGTTCCGTTCCCGTCAGGAAGCAGTCTCATGCAGAGCGGAATACCCCCATGTGCGCACGCATTTGCGAGGCATGTTGCCTCAGTGCAATGCCTTGGCGTCATGTCAAGCTCATCTGCTAAGTTGTGGACACAGCTCATCGCAGCGGTGTGGTGTGGCTGAGGTGCGCTTGGGTATGGCCGGATGTCGGGTGCAGAACCGGGGGCCATGGGAGCAGCAGCTGCACCAAGCCAACGATTCGCATTGCGTGGTGGGTCTGATGAGCAGCGCAGCGGGATGTTTGGGCACCGGGTGGAGGGGCGAAGAAGGCAGGTGTCCGAGGACGGAAGGGCTGGACACTGCGCCATGCATGGCAGCATGGCATGGACTGGGTCGAGTGAAGGTGTCTGCTGATATTCTGGAGAGTGGCAGAAGGAGGCTGGGGTAGACTGGATCCTGCTGGATGGGGCTGGACGGGGCGACTGTTTGGAGCGGCCGTGTAAACTGCCACCTAGGGCCTGAAAGAGTGTTAGTTGTTTCTTGGCTGGGGGGATGGTGCTGGCATGACGGAGCTGTGTGGAAGGCTGTTCTGGTTGCTTGGCTGAGAGTTGGGCAGCACGTGGGGAGCTTCTAGGGTGGTCACCTGTGGTGGCTGGTGGTCGATTTTGCTGCTTTAGGTGGATTCCGGCACGGTGCTCTGCCTGAGGGCTGGGAGCAGCGCGGGAGAGCGTGTGAGAGCGTAGAATGCTCTCTGTTGCAAGGATGCCCACGATGTGATCCCGCCGGTCGACGCACAGGAAGACACATTCGCTGCTGTGCCCTCTCAGTGCCTTGATGGAGCTGCCAATTGCTAAGAGGATACTTTGGACCTGCACGCGCGAGCATTGTCTCACCATTAGCCCGGATACACCATTGTGAGGTGTACATGTAGGGTGAACACTACAAGCATATGGTGAAGCTGCAGGCATAGCTGGCGTAACATGTAGAAGCTCTGAGAACACATGCCAAACCCCTCCTAGAGCTTCCCCAGTGTACCACACTACATGGCCACCAACAGCCGTCACCATAGTAATATACAGCGCTGACCTATATTTCAGTCAGAATAGACTGCAATGTAAGACATGTGCTTGTTGTACACGGATGCCTGACGGAGACACACCTTTGCCTGATGCTTGGGTAGGGATGAATGACAAACACGATAAACAGTGAATGGATTATTGACTGAATTTGAGACCGACACGATGCAATCAGATGGCATTCGTTTCCAAGGCCATCCAACACGCTGCCCCTCACTGGCTTTCGCCCCGAACGAGTCCAGCTCCTCAGCATCTTCAAGAACCGCAAGCTGGAACCCACTGGAGGTAACCTAAAAGAGAATCTCGTCGGTAGAGTATCTGGTGGCCGCGCTGCACGGCGCCAACATGCTGGATCGAAGCACACCTTGCCAATGTTCAGGCGGGCCTGTTGCTGATTATGATCACCATGGCTCTGACTACACACGCTTATACTATGCTTATTCCCTTGAGCTCCAGGGAGTGGTAGAATCGAGATGCGCGCATTCGGGAGAGCAACTACTCGTTCGAATGTTAGCTTGCAGGGAGCATTGGCATTGTCGGACGAATATGACGACCATGGCGGATTGCACTCTACTAGCTTAGACATGGACTTTGAGATGTCGCTCAACTCAGTCCATCTTTGGCTGCCTTGCCTTGACGACGGCTCGCGCGATTGCGAGCGTCACACACTGCTGCTAACTTCAAGATTGCTGCATGGTGCCGACCGACCGTTGCGACAATTAACGCAAAAGTTCAGTCTGAAAGGGAGGCTTTGATGCTGGACTGCCTCACGAACGGCATGCCTCGGCCTGTCGCTCTCACGGTGACTGTAGACGCGGTTGTTTGCCATAGTTAGTCGACTGCACCTAAGCCACCCACTCGAAGGTTAAGAAACCATACTGCCTGGCCTCGCGAGGTCGGAAACACACATAGATCATGAACGACAGGGCTTGCTCAAACAATCTGGAATAACAAGGGCTTCGACTCAGACCACAGTGGCTGTGTCAACCGCGCTCGTGGGGCCTCAGGACATGTACCGTAGAGTCAAAGTCAGCGACCGAGTTGCGGGCAGTCTGTAGGTCATACGTGACTCAAACTAGAGATCCGTGTGTTCTCTTAGGTCGCGACATTGCCGTCGATACTTTGGATGCGGTGGGGAAGCTATGTCGCCCTCGCGTTCTTGCAGGTCACAGCTCGGGCTTGCTGTGTTGAGCCAGCCGACGGCGTGCCGGTTCTGAGTCTTCCGGCTGCTCTGCCCGCCTGCATTCTCAGCCCTGATCTGCAGTGCTGCCAGCAAGTGCGGGCCTTCTTCTCTTGTTGCGGTCTTTGCCGCGCTGGCCAATATGCCTATTGGGCCAGGCGTGTAGTGAAGATTTGAGATCGTTGCTTCATCGCTTTTACTTCCTCGTGCAAGTTTACTGGGCACACCGATCGATTCCTACATGAAACAGTCGATCTTGAGAGCGTCGACTCAACTTCAGCGGTCATTTGCGATCAGGTTCAGTCCGCACGCATACTCTCTGGGGTTCTGAGCACTCATGATAGCTGAAAGGTCTCCCTCCGTCAGTCATCCTTGACTTGGCGTTGGTTTCAATCGTGCAGGCTTGACCTGCTTTGTGTACCGCCCGATACGCTATTCGCCGCTGATTTCACATTGAATTGTACAATGTCGCAACTTTATTAGGTATATCGGTGTGTTCCTGCGTATGGCGTTCCCTATGTCGCCTTGAAAGAGTCTACAGGCGTGATCCGAGCTGGATGATGCCGGCCTGATCGGCAGCTGTGATGCCGGACGCTCAGAGAGTGCTTGCATGATGCAATGTTATAATGAACTTGAAGAAACTGGGCTCGAGTATTGCATGTGTGGCGGGAGGCTTGTGTTGTTATGGTAAGTGTGTTCCGAAGGCCAATGAGTCCTGGCAACAAGTACAGCCGCCCTGATCTCGATCTGTTGAGAATGCTACACACGCCGACCACCGGCTCGTCATCTCGCATGTCACATGCGGCATGTGTTCCAAGTGGCTGCTTGCTTTGCAGTCCCTGCATCAGTCGCCAGGTTTCAATCTTCTGTTGTTTTACGACTTCCGTGGAGCATCAGCAGCTGAAGATGTGCTATATACAAAGCGATGGCCACTACCCGTCGAGGACTCACAAATTCCATGCTGCTTCCCCGGTGTGTCTCGATGATCACAGTACACGCTTGTTTCACACTTGCACTCAAACGGGGATGAGGCCATCTGTGTTGCCCAAGATGGCCACGCATTCAACTGACAGCAAAGTGTTACCTGGACAGACGTGCATAGTTAAGAGTCGCCAGTGCCAACGTGACTGCCGACTGCTCCCTAGTGGCCTGCAAGCCCCAACTGAATAGGCATGCCTTGCAGGAGCCAGCGCGTCCAGTGCAGCCTGTGACCTGGGCTTCCGAGAGGTGCCATGGACGGAGGAGGTGCGCCTACGCCGCCGTGCTGGCGACGCCATCGTGCTGAGCGAAGACCTGCCGCTCGTGGACGGCGTCGCCCGCGCCTCCGACCCGCTGGACAAGTATCAAGACCTGTCCACCTCAGACGGTACCGTACGCAGCCTCATCCTGGCCGCCCCGGTCGCTTGCCGTGGGACGAGCAACAGCAGAGGCGCTGCCCTCACCTGCCCACGCCTGCCGTGCATGGCCGACCACGGCTTTCCTGCCAAACTGAATGGGACAGCTGGTACCACATGCATCCCCTCCTGTGCGGTTCGAGCTGTCAATGCCGCTGGACTCTGGTGCCCCGCGTCTCATCAACTGACTGAATGTTATATACTGAGTTAAAGTGAGCAAGGAGGTGTGCGTGCAGAGTGTGGAGGAGGAGGTGGACCTCTGGGAGGTCGACCTGCCGCTGTGGAAGCGGCTGCCGGCCCACTGCAGCACCGAGGAGCCCCATGCATTGCGCTTCGGAGGGGCCGCGGTGTACGGCGGCTACATCGCCTTCCGCGCGCGCCTCGCGCCCACGCTGCCGGACAAGCTCGCGAACGGCACCTTCGCCGCACCCCTCCTGCTGACGCTCGCCGCAGCCGACGGAAGCCTGAGCGAGATCTACGGCCACGCTGGCGGGTGCGGCGCACTGGCTGCCACGGCAGCACTGCCTGCAGTTTACCAAACGGTGTCTGCCGGAGGCGGTCCGGCGGAATGCCAGGCGTGGTTCCTGGAGCGTCGTCACTGACCAGAGGGGCCACTTCTGGTTGCTGTGCCATTTCTACAATGCGTTGTAGGCAATACGTCATCTGTGTCATCTGTTCCTGTGTTGCCATGACACATCATCCGGCTGTGTTTATACCTCACCGAGGTTCTGCACCTTGCGCCTTACCAACGCCTATCCCAGTATCATTACAATCCAGCACATGCATGCGCCGCTGTTCTGCTGTTCAACTGTGTCTGACGGCAGCCCGGGCAAGTGCAGGACGCTGACGCGGTCCTGGCAGACATTTGTGGCTTGGGTGCACCCGGCAGCCGGCTGGCGCACGGCCGCCCGGGCGTCAGTCAGCCGGGAGGAGATGCTCGCGGTGCTGGACAGCGGCTCGGTGGGCTCCGAGCCGCGGCTGCGTGTGCGCGGTGACGGCGTGCGCATGACGGCCGCGCTCGCCGCGGAGCTCGACGCCGCAAGCGGTGGCGACGGTGCGGGCGCGTCGTTTGTTCCGGAGGACTACACCGAGATCGAGTGGGTGCGCACGTTTGCTGCGATGGCGGCGGACTCCGCCGTCAGCGTGGAAGCTGTGACTGCTGCTGCCGGCAGTGTGCCCGCGGCGATCGCTACGGGCGAGGCGGAGGCTATAACTGTGCGAGTGACAATCGCGAAAGATGTCGCTGATGTGGAGCATGTGGTGCGGGTTCTGCTGCTGCGCTTGTCCGTTGCCCGAGCCACCTGCTCTGCCGTATTGGGGAGACAAGCAGGACTGGAGGTTCCGGTGGTGCCGCGGCCCGTTGAGAACGATCTCGCTCGTGTTTTGGGCACCGTATGGTGCATGGCAGCAGCTGTGTTTGCCTGCTCTTCCAGTGAACAGAGCTGACGCTGTCACACTTGTCTGGCCTTTGTGGTCCTGAGGTTGTATTGTATGGTCTCTGTTCTCTGTCATCTGTTCATCCGCAGGCTGGTCAAGCTGCATGAGGCCACACTTCACAAGCGCCCTGCAGCAGCTTGCTCGATTGTCTGTTGTGGCTGAAGTATGATGTCTGAGTGCAGATTCGGAACCCAAACGGACTCGCGGACCAATACCGCCGCTGGTGGGGCTTTGAGGGCGGCTCTGCTGGTGCAGCGGTGACGTGGAACGTTCCATCCAGTCATCTGCTTGGCTTTGAGACACGCCCTCGTCTTGGCGACGACGGGTATCTGGATGTGTTCCTGGACATGCCACAGCCACTGCTCTGCCTGTCGGTGAGATTCCACAACCCAGATCCATCGCAAGCACCTGCTCAACGTGTCCCCTGTCTCTTGCGCATCCTGCATGGCAGCGCCAGGCCACGCTGCCTGAGTTCCATGTCATGGTAGAGCTGATGGCCACTGCCCGTCCACTGCCAAGTTCTGCAGCCGATGGCGCCTTGTAGCGGTTTCCACTCTGCCCCGGTCAACAGCCTGCTTGCAGTCCAGCCATGCCCACACCATATGTTTTACTGCAGGCTTGCAGCGAGTCCTGAGGGCTTGCAACAGTGCCTGTGTATCTCCATCGATTCAACGACCTTGCCTGTGGCTGTGCAGGCCAGGCTCGTTCTGCCAACAGCAGACATTGTGACGGAGTGCGTGTCTCCATACCAGTACAGCGATCTGACTGCTCGCATCCGGGACTCCCTGCCCTTCTCGTACTTCTACGTCCACTCCTACGTTTCCCTTGCGTCCTCTGACTCCTTTCTCTTGACTGTGAAGCTGCCATTCGTGACCCCTGGAGCGGCTGCTTTCTCCCTGTCCCTGAACGATGATCCTGTCGCTGCTGGTACGGCGGTGCAGGTGACTGGCAGCCCCGTTAGCTTTCAAATCGCAGCAAACGAGATTGTTTCCGTGGCGCTGGTTGCGCCCACGACGCTTGAGGCGGGTCTTACGCTTGTGGCGGGGCTGAGTGCACAGGTACGCTCTGGCATCATCCGCCACCAAAGCTGGGCAGGCATGTGTCATCTGCAACAATGCCAGAAAAAGCCATGATTGCCGGCAGCTCCTGAAAGCGGCACCAGGATGCTCACTGTTGCTCATACAATTCCATGCTAGCTCTTGCGTTCTTGTATCAGGAGAGGCCACCTCATAGTTGGGCAAATGCCTGGCGGAAGTGGCGGGAGACGCCAATTCGGTCCTCAACAGGTGGTTGTCATGGTCCTTGTCCCAGTTGATTTGTTCATGGCATGTACAGGGAGGACAGGTACAACTTGCAGGGCACATGCCCACATGGCGCTTTTCATAGGTTGGTGTTAGCCCGTGTGCATGCCTCAGATGTGTCACACACGACTGTCCGGCACGATCGTCCGGGGAAAGCTTCAACCACGCCATTTCATTCTTGCTTGCGCGCTTCTAGGCAGTGCCAGCATTGTGAGTGCATGCAGGACCGTTACAGCAACGCTGTGGGTGAAGATGCGCCCGTGCCTGGCCGGTTCCGAGTGGACCTACTTGCTGGGCCTGACAACGCAACTGTGGCATCGTGCAGCAGCTGGGAGTATGTTGCAGCATGGACCTGCACCTTCGACAGCAGCCCCACTGCCGCGGACACCTACCACGTGCAACTTGTTCCCACCTCCGGCAATCTGAGTGTGGGCGCATCACAGCTGGAATCCCGGTTACAGGTGCTGCAACCACGATTGTACACTGGATGCTTGCAGTCATTGCGGCTGCAAGCAGCAGAAAAAACCGTGTTTCAAATCAGCGTCCCCGCTTCAGAAGGGCACCTCTGTCCTGTCAGTCTGATTCGCCGCTGCCCATGGTACATTTGTCAATCGTCTGCATCTGTGAAGAGCTTCCCAACTGGGACACGCCAGTGCTGCTAGCGGTGATGCCATGGCTTGCACCTTGCCCAATGCAGGAGGGTTGCTGTCACACAGCACCATCAGTTGAGTGGTGGTGTGCAGGTTCTGCCATCGACGGTCGTGGACTTCAACAACACGCTGGCATCAGTGACTGTCAGTCCTGACACAACACTTTTAGTTGCTGGTGCGCTGCTTTCGCCTGTGGCCCGCATGCATCAGGGAGCAGCATATGGTGCTTGCGTACTGGCCATGGCACTCTCGCTCAACTTGTACAGCGTGATTCGAGTGGCGTAGGTCCAGACCAAAGCCCTGCCCTGAATGAGCAGCGACTACAACATCGTATCATCTTCAGTGACTGTGATACACGTCACACATGCACCTGAGAGCAGCTGCAGCCATCAAACCATCTTCCTGCAGCAAGTTCCTGCACAGTCCTGCACCCGTTGCCCCGGTGGACCCATGTTCCGACAGCCGTCCAATTTCTGCAGTCTTGCACGAACATAGAGCACCGTGCAGGTGCCGAGGTCATCATCAGCATCACTGCGTTGGACGCCTATGGCCACATCGTCACAGCAGGCGACCCAGCCTTCCAGCTGGACTGTGCCAACTGCAGCCAGCTGCTCCGGGAGCCGCCAACGCCTCTCTCTCCAGGCACCACTCGATTCACAGTCTCCTACACTGCCGCCGGCACCTCTACACACCGCCTCCTCCTCAACAGCACCGCGCAGACCTTCCTAGAAGAATCTGTCACCATCAGCGCCGCCAACGCAACCCTCTCCCAAAGCCGCTTCTCCGGCCCTACGTTCTGGCGGGCCGGCGAGTCTGCAGTCTTCGAGTTTGAGCCGTTTGACGCGTATGGCAACCCGGCGCCGTTCACGGCAGGCAGCAGTGAGCGCATGGACTTGCGCGCAGTCATGCGGGAGGTGTCGACGGCAGGTGTGGCTGAGGGGCAGGAGCTCGAGGTTCCGGCAGTGCTGAGGGAGGATGCTCTGGCGTATGCGGTCTCTGTGCCTGGCACGCTGTTGAACACGTCAGGGCAATACTATGCGGCTGTGCAGCTGCATACCCTTGCGGAGGACCGGATGATTCGGAGCGATGCAGAGCTGCGGCAGTTGGTGACAATCTCCTATGAGCGGCTCGGCATGGCGCAGAGCCAGCTTGAAGTGCGATACATCACAGTGTGAACGGCCTCGTGGCCAATTACATTAGCTTGTGCCGTGCATTGTCTACCACGAATGCATGAGTCGCAGTTGGCCCACCACATCCGCATCTGACGCTCGCTTCCACCCTCGACCTAAACGGGGGAATTGTATGATTTGAGCATACGATCCAGGCCGTTTCGAGCGAGTCATTCACTGGGCACATAGTGACACGGCATCATTCATCGGTTGCTCCGGTTCCCCGCTCGCTCCTTCCACATGTGTGCCAAAACAGGATCGTTGCTCGTGCACAGTTTGATCCGCACCTTGTATCTTGCAGAATGTCTTCTCCCGAGCCGCCGTCGGCGTGACATCCCGTGCGCTCGTGCGAGGTGTCGACCGTTTCGGCAACTTCTTTGCCCGCAACTCCATCGCCCAGGAGCTGGGCACGCCCGCCGTCACACCCGCCGGCCCGTCACTGCTCCTCTCCGACTTCACTCGAGGCTACGCCGCCCTGGACTTCACAGCAGACAGCCTTGGTACCTTTGATGTCAGCGTGCAGCAGTTCGGGGTACACGTCCAGGGCTCCCCGTTCACTGTTGTTGTGGAGGAGCGTCTGGAGCCGGACGTGACACAGACCCGCACGTGGGGCTCTGCTGTGGATGGTGCGAACATGTGGATGGTGCCTGTGGGTCGTGCCTGTGGATCGTGCAGACCTGTGACCAGGACGCGGCCTGCTGTTGTTGGCTATCGTTTGGGCAGAGCAGTGAAGCCCTGCTGGACTGGAGCTCGGCTTACAATGCAGCAAACGCCAACTGTGTCTAGTGTGGGTTGTATCTGGTAGACAGTTGACCCGCGAATGTGTGTAGCCCTGCTCAGCATTTCTTGCTTGATGTTGTCGTCGTGCAGGGGAGCCCCGCGCCGGTGTGGAACACGATCTGTACGTGCAACTGGCGGATAGCAGTGGCAGCCTCATTGCAGCTGCATCAGACGGATTTGCTGCCGACTCAGTTCAGGTGTGGTTCGGACGAGAGCCTGCCTGCACAGCAAGCTGCAGTATCAAGACCTGCGTGTGCATGACGCAAGTTCTCAATCGCTATCAGATGCAGCGAGTGCGACGCCTGTTCCCAATTGCTACTGGAGGCAGCGATTGAGAGAAATGGTGTGGTGCAGTTGGAGTGTGTCAAAGACGATGATTGGCTGCTGCACGTGCAAGAGTTTCCAGAAGAGCACGATCTCTGCGGACCTGGGTATCCCCGCCTGGAGTCGTTCGCTGGCGGTGTCTGGCATTTCAAGGTCAAGGTGAGCTATACTCCGCGAGCATTTTCAGCTCTTCGTTGCATGCCCCTGTATTTCTACTTGGCAATCTGCTACGTGTGCTTTCTGCGTGCACGTCTTGCCTGCATGCAGCATGTGTGGTCTGCTATAACAAGTTATCTTGTCTCTGTTGCTGACCCAACGCCTCCTCGTGTTCCCAGAGATCCCTCCACTTTCACTCCAATGCTCATACTTGTGCTTGAGCAAACCGTCTCTGGACAGGTAACTGCCGTGGATCCTAACCAGATCCCAACCAGCCTACTCTTGTATCACTGCCCGACGTGTCCCCTCGGTCACTTTCAACAGGCCGATTACCACCTGCCCATGCAGTACCACTCCTTCAACCCTCAATTCATCTCCAACCGGCAGCAGCGGCACCCCTGCCGCACGTCCGATGGCATCTCGCAGGCCTGGCAGGGCATCATCGAGGCCGAGTGGGCCTCCCAGGACTTCTATTCGCTGCTTCCTGAGCATGCATGCAACCGTGCCTCAACCGCCCGCCTGACTGTCTCGCTTCTGGGCCAGAGCGTGCCAGGCAGCCCCTTCCAGCCCCAGTTCCGCTCGACGGGAGTTGTTGACCCGAGCAAGAGCTTGGCGTACTACACGGGGACACCAGTCTTCTTTGGCTTCCATGCTGGTGATGCAGCTCTGTCTGCTGTCACCGTGGCAGAGCTCCGGGACGAGTACGGGAATGCGTACCGGGAGCCACCGAGCGAGGCGCCTCTGTTCTACATGCCTCCGCTACGGCTTGAGCGTGACTTTGACAATGAGGTGTGCACAACAAGGACAACTTTTCCATGCAGCGACTGAGCTCTATTGCACCACTCGAATCAAAACCTGCTTCAGCCATGCTTGTGCTCTCATCCACGGCGGGAGCGATGACAACACCATGTATCCACTCACAGTACAGCCTGCACTGCTGCAAGTATGCTACAACGGCATTGACCATACGTGGCAATTCCTTACCCCATGGCTCAAACGCATTCATCCGGGATAAGTCTGTTGTGGCGGTAGTCTGTGCAAGTTGGATTGGTCATTCTGCGTGTGCAGGGGCGGGAGGGGCTGTTGGTGCCAGTGGACTCATGCCGCTGGTATCTGAACTGGTTCATCTGGTGCCCCTTCACCACCACCGTCTCCGGCGCTTACTCCCTCCAGCTCCTGTACCGCAACGTCTCCTTCCCTCTCGCCAACTCTCCCTTCTACCCCAACTACGACGCCGGGACAGTCGTCCATGTCAACGCGGGGCCGCCGTCCCCACGCCACTTCACCTCAAGCGGCCTCGATGCGGACATGCTGCCTGGGGAGGACGTCCGGGGGACTCTACAGGCCCGGGACTCTCACGGGAACCGGTCCCCTGTGAACCGCGCTGTGGCCGCACAAGGCGAGCAGTACTGGCAGGAGCGCACGTTTCTGCAGCCCAGTCGCGGGCCTGCCAATGCGACGCAGACGCTTGATGTGCTGCATGTGTCCGCGTCGCTGCAGGACTGCGAGGCGGCGTGCGACTACAGCAGTGCTGTGACCGCGACGCTGGATGGCTCGTTGCCAGGGCTGGTGGAAGTGGCGTATGGGTTCACACGGCCTGGCATGTATACCATCGTGGCACAGTACAAAGGTGCTGCCCTCCAGACCTGACGCAGCTGTACATCGCTGCCATGCTGGCTGTGCCTCTCTTGATTTGTGTCTGTAGACTGTCATTAGTGCACGATTCGTAAGGATTGATGCCACTGTCTGCTCTGCTCGCCACAACGAGGCGCCATTCCCTAGATGGCAGACATGCTGTTAAGCATGCAATCCGTCCTGTGCCATGCCACGTAGGGTGTGCTTAGCTGCATGTCTGGAAGGTCCTGAACTGTGCTTGTGGGTGTGCAGGCTCCCAGGAGGAGGGCCAAGAGGGCACTGCGTTTGAGGATGTGGCGGGGAGCCCATGGGAGGTCAAGGTGCACCTGCTAGCGCCTCAGACGCTTGACCCCCTCAATTTTGCTGACTTTGCCGTCCTCACGGCTGGCGAGTACAAGTTCCTGTACCTGCAACAGCTAGACCGGTTTGGGAATGCTGCATATGACCCATCCATCCAGTCAGAGCTGCAGGCAACTGCTACTCACACAACAGGCGCTGCAGCTCCTGTGCTGTACTAGTGCGCTTCCACACCTGCATGGCTTGAAGGTTACCGCTGTGGCTTCACACTGCACTGGCTTCACCCTGCAAGTCAGTTTTCCCTGACAACTGCTCGAGCGTGCACTCTAGGTCCATCAGCCAACCGATGCTCTGAACAAGTAGTCCAATACTCTTCTTGGGCCATCTGCTTGGCACCATCTTGTGCTTGGGTCATGGTCGCAGCCTGCTCCAAGCCTGTATACACGCTTGCCTTGCTGACGTTAGGCGCACGATAAGACTGAATCCGCTTGCACTGTACACGTGTTCACAGCCTCTTTGACAGGTTCTGTGTGTGACGCTGAGACAGAGCAAGGCCCCAGCATCGCCCACGCAGGGACGTGAGTAACAAAGGCTCTGTGTGCAGTCTCGTTGGCTACACTGGGGAGCTTGGCAAGTGGTGGATGTGGATTGGCGGCCTCCCAGCTGCCGGGCTGTGGACTCTCACGTTGAGCCTCGATGGCGCGGCGGTCGCTGCTACCCCGGTGCAGGTGCGAGTCAGCTGCCGGCAGTCTCCCAGCGTCCTCCTGGCTCTTGTATCAGAGCTGCTCCTCAGACTGAGACTCTGTCACATTCTCTGCACGATGTTAACTCAATCGAGTTCAAGACACTCTGTGGGTGTTGCTGTGCGTTGTGCTTCATGGGCTTCATGGTCTAGAGTCGTGTGCTTCATGGGCTTTTGACAGTTGCTGCTTGCAGCCGGCCGCTTGCTGGGTTGCGTGCTGGCTTGCCTGTTGGTGCCGTCGCTGCTGTGCGCCTTTGTCGATCTCCGTGCAACACCACTCTGTGTTACACAGTGATAGATCTAGGACTCAGCAGCGCCGAGGCAACAGACCAGGCAACAAGCAACACCACTCCGTGTAACACCGCCCGGTGGGTGTGTCTTGCAGGTCGTGCCAGCGGAGCTGGACCTGGAAATGTCCTCTGCATCCGGCGATGTCGGCCCTCACTTCGATGATGGCATGGGAGCGGACGTCGACAGGTTCTACGACTTCAGCAGCGAACCCCTGACGGTGTGACTCCCGACGCTGGTCGTGGTCTCTCTTGCTGTTCCCGTGTGCGACCATGTGTGTCTCAGACGCCCGGACAGCTATCTTCAGATCCATGCATGCAGCACTGTTCCTCATGTCGCGGCCGTAGCGTACGCGCTGGGCAATACCTGCTGACCGCAGGGCAGTGCTTGTGGTTCGTGCGCTGAACAGTGGTGGCCTGCCGTGGACGGCTTGGCCGTATATTGCTGGCGTATTGCCGCAGGTATTGCAGCAGGCAGCGGTGTTCAATTGGGCAGCATTCATCGTCGCTCTCAGACCCAGTCTACGTTGTGCAAACAGCTGCTGCTGTAAACACAATGACTCCTTATTCTTATTCAAGCTGGTCACAATGGGTGTGCCACTACCTACAGCCCACATCACCTATACCCCACATCAGAGCAGGCTTAGGCGACAGGTACAGTCGGTCACAGCGGGTGTGCCATGCAAACGCTCCCGTGCACAGCTTCCCAACCGCATGGCGTTGCCCGCATCTGTGCCAAGCCCCACGCTGCACCTGCCACATTGCTGTTTTCGATGTAGCAGATGCACCTGCGATGGTTCGAGTCAGCATGAGTGGATGTCATAGCTGAACACAACTGACCGGATGGCCTACTTCCTCGTGTCCGCCTGATCTGCCTTTGCAGGTCTGGCAAGGGTGATCTTGGTATGCCTTTGCTTCACAAGTGATACTACTACACGTACGTGCAGATGGCTGTAACAGCAAGGGACCGTTTTGGCAACGAGATCAGCACGGGAGACCCAGGAATTCAGCTCATCGGACAGCTTGACAATGACACTGTTCGCGACACCTTTCAGCGCACGGTTTCCGGCGCAGTCACCACATTCGACTTTGCCGTGTATCGCTACGGCACCTACCTGTGGCGTTTCGAGACCCCAGATGGTGGCCTGGTCCACCAGTGCAAGACACACACCTTCCAAGGCTGGAACCAGGCTGTGAATAGCTATCATGTGGGCATTCCGGCGACGCTGCTGGCAGGGGAGACGATGTTTGCTGGGATCAAGGTGCTTGACAAGTATGGGTGGTACTTCCATATGCTTCGCAGCGCTTTCATGCTGCACCGGCTGTACAACACTTCTGAAACACCCCTGGACGATGGACAGCTGCGAGGAGATGCTCTCGTGATTGAGGTGTGCCCTTAGGCCGTGAGCGGCTACGTGCTGATAGCTGATGTGACCCGCTGTCCCGCGGTTTGGGGCACCTGGTGCCAGAGGATCAGATCGGCTGCCCTCTTTCCTCGTGTACTCTTGGGCGTGGTGTGTCTTGTGATCCGTCAAGAACTCAGAGGTCTCTCATTTGGTCCCATACTCAGTTGGTCCCACACAACGTGCTCGGTGGCGACAATGTGACATACACACACACCTTGCCGTGGTGGGCAGCCGTGGCGGGAAGAATCCGCCCGGTTGCTGAGCTGTGAGGTAGTGCGTCGGATGTGCCACTGGCATGACTAGCGCATAACGACTCTGTAACCACACACACGCACAACCGGGGCACCTTCCATGCACAACCGGGGCTGCCCGTGCCAGCAACATTCTTGCTGCACCAAGAATGTTGGAACAGGCAAGCACAGTTGTCACTGCCTGCCCAAGTCTGACACTCGCGACGCTGCCGCAGCCGTCCCCGTGGCATGGCTACTTCCGCCTTGAAGACTTCTTCAACGTGTTCATGTGGCGCTACGACGTCGTCGGCACTTACACCATCACGTCGCTGTGGACCGCCGGCGCGAACGCCGTTCTGCAGACGCTGCCGAACCAGTACCAGGTCAGCATCGTGGCAGGGCGTGTCAACGTGACCGCCAGCACTCTCTCCTGGGCGCCTTCGGTCACTGACACGTCCGCCCTGCCTGCTGGCCAGCCGTTTGAGCTGCTGCTGGCAGCTGTTGACAGCTACGGTGAGTTCTCAGACCATTCTTCTTCAAGCATGCACTTGTCAATGATGCCACCCGCCTGCAGCTTTCTTTGTGTTGGTATCTGTCTGCCCAGTCAAGTCCAAGTCATCTAAGCAGTGACATGTGATGCGCCGTCCAGGGAACGAGATACAAGACGATCGTGCCTACTCCATCGAGCCCAAAATCCACCCCAGCCCCCCCTCCGCCGCAGGCTGGGACTACTCCACCTCATGGGACCCCGCCACCAACCGCCTCTCGCTATTCTTCACCATCCATGAGCCTGGTGCATACGCTGTGACGCTCAAGATGGCGTACGATGACTTTGCTCCCGTCAGCTTCACCGTCGTCCCCGGAGCCCTTAGCGCCGCTGCATCCGTGGTGACCGGTGCTGGAACCCGCCACGGCGAGGAGAACGCGTGGAGCGCTCTGCGGATCGTGCCTCGCGATGCCTCGGCCGCGGCCAACGCGCTGCCCCCGGGCTCGCTAGACGCGTCCAAGTTCTCTCTGCTGTCTACACCAGCTGTGGCTGACACTACAGCAGGGGGGGCAACGGTGCACCCTCCATCTGCTTCCACCTCTGTGTTGCACCTCTGTGTTGCACAGGCCGCACCCAAGTGGCGTCTGCGCTCCTGCTGTTGCCCTCACTGCCGGGCTCTTGCATTCATCTCCGTGTAACACACCTCTGCGTTGCACAGGCCACAGCAGTGTCACTCTGGTCATCAGTGGACACCTTGCACCGGGCAGCTCGCAACCACGTGATGCTGCACAGCATCAGATGGCTGGCCATGGCACTGCAATGCATGTGTCGGTGCTTGCTCTGACTCTGCACCATGGAGCGTGCAGGAACAGGCAGATGGCACCTTTGTGCTGGAGTACGAACTGACTGCTGCCAACACCTACGTGCTCCAGGCGCAGTATGACAGCGAAGACATCGGGGCGGAGCTGACGGTCGTCTCATCCTCTGGTGCCACAATCCGCCCAGACACCTGCCAGACATCCTTCACCGGATGGGACGGATCCGCTGCGACTGCAGTGGAGGCTGGCGCATCTCTGGGCATCTCCATATCAGCACGCGACAGTGGTTTGCCCCTGTTTCCCACCAACATGATCAGGAACAAGGGGGTGTTTCTGCTTGCTGCCGACCGCATGCTGCGATGCGGCTGCTTGCTTGCCTGTTGTTTCCCTCGCAGGTGGGCTCCTGCGTTGATCTCCGTGTGACACTATACAGGTGGGTCGGAGCTGGCGCTGTCACCAGAGGTCTTTGAGGTCGCCCTCAGAGACCACGCCGCTCACGTGCCGCACCAGCCGCTGCTCACCGACACCGCTGGCCTCAACGCCGCCGCCTCGCGCTACCTCGCGCTGCTGCCAATGACGGCCGCAGGGCAGCTGCACCTGGACGTGACCTACCTGGGCACCTCCCTGGCGGGCTTCCCACGGCCGATATCCGTGTACCCGGGGTCGCTTGCACCACATGCGTGCGCGCTGACTGCACGGCCGGCGCGAGTTGGCACCAACGTGGCGCTCGTACTGGAAACACGGGACGAGTTTGGCAACCTGGTGTGTTCTCAGTGTTTACTGTGTGTGTACGGCGGCACTGTATACGGCGGCACTGTGTACGGCGGCACTGTATACGGCGGCACTGTATACGCTGTGTGCGTCCTGCCTTGCCAGCTTTCTGGGAGATGCATGCAACAGCTCCAGCTGCTCCGCTCCTGTGCCGTCAGAACATGTCAATTTCACACGCCCCTTGCCAACAGGCGCAGTACCACCCCGCAACCACACTCAACACTGGCGAAATCGCGTGCAGGTGAAAGACTACCCTGGTCGAAGCGTGGCCGTCCCCTCCAGCATCACATACACCCTCCGCTCGCCGCAGTATCCTGACCCCGTCGCCACCGGCCCGATGACCTTCGACTCGGCCTCAGGCACAGCCACCGCAATGGTCAACTGCACAGCAGCGGGGACACTCACCGCGGTCGCAAACATCGATGGCACTGAGACTGCGGAGAGTGAATTGCTCCTGTGGCCGGACCGCACTGATATCTCTCGGAGTAATTACACGGTAAACACGACAGTGCTCTACGCAGGCCAGCGCCTGGGCATCTCTGGCGAGCTCCGGGACAAGTATGGCAACACAGTGGACTACTACACTGATCTAGTCGAGTACGATGCCTGCTGTGCTGTGCTATGATGCCTGCTGTGCCTGCTGTGCTGCCTTTCTGACTTGTCACACACTTGACACGGTTGTCCCTGATGCGCAGTATTTCTCATGGTGTTTGTCCTGATGCGGGGCCCGGTGTTCTGCCTTGAGATGCTGCAAGATTATCCATGCATGCGTTTGTGCTTGGTATGCCCGTGGTTTGATGTGGCGAAAAGGGCACGCATGTGAGGAGGTGCATGCATGAAGCCATCACCGCGATGCTGAGTCGAGCGACGCTGCTGCTGCAGCTTTTACATCGCGTTTGCCGGGATCTTTGAGTACTGGAACGTGCACCCGCGCGGCCGCCGGCGCGAGCGCCTGACGCAACACCTGCATGTGCCCGTCAACCACGGCAACGGAACTTTTTCGGCCGACGTGGAGTTCAACATCACCGGCGTGTCCCAGGCGGCGATGATGGTGAACCACACGTTTGTGGCTGAGAATTACACGGCCGAGATCACCGTGCATGGGTGGGAGCCGGACATGGGCAACACGCGGCTGGACGTGTGGAACACGCGGTATGGCGGCCGTGCAATGCAGCCGCTGCCGGTGTATGTGCGTTTCTGGCTCTGCTTTCACTGCCACGCGATTTGCGATAACTTCGCCGATAAGGATCGGCTCACTGAGGAGGCCTTGACAGGCAAGGGGCACGCTGTGCGCACGTGCCACAACCATGCATGGGATATGGCCGCCGCATATGTGCATGTGGGCCGGTAGGCAGTATAGTGTGGTTTGCACGACTTAACGCCACCTGTCAGTCCTGGATGCACCGAGATTCCTAGCAGTTGCAACTGCATAGCGTGCAAATATGTGCACAGCTACACTCCACCTGGCGACCTCACTTGTCTCAGCCAGAACGACCCGATCCGCGCATACATACTGTCGAGCGCGGATACCTTCTTGGTTCGCGCAATGACAGCATCGCCTCCACGTGCACCTGTGACCTCATCTCCGGAAGTTCCCAATGCCACTGCTGACTGTTTGATTGCACTCTTGACACACTGGGTGGTAACCCTCCACGGGCTGCAGGTGGATGTGTTTGACCGGTATGAGAACCGGCCGCGCCACGAAGACGGCTTCCTGGAGGGCTTTGTCGCGCAGTACCGGCTCGTTCACGAGGGCAACCGCACGCGCGCCCTCGTCCACCAGCAGCCCCTGCGCGAGCTACCCCTGCAGTTCTTCGGCCGGGAGCTCACATTCTTTGAGCCGAGCGCCTGGGAGCCGGGCATGGTCGGCGCCAACGCGACACTCAACACGACGGGCACGTTCGAGGTCACGGTCGTACACCGCCTCGGCATTGTCAACGGCACGCCCTTCAACATCACCATCTCCGCCGGGCCGCCTGACGTCGCGCAGACTCGCATGCAGGTGCGCTGCGTGCTGCACGCGCTGTGGGCTGACGCTGCGTGTGCTTGCACCGCGCTGCTGACCTAATGCTGCCCATGTCACGCATGGCCGCTGGCAGCCTGCATATGAATGTGCCAAAATGCTGTGGAGCTCTTAATGCAGGTTCTACAGAGAGCAACTCGGCACGCATGAGCTACCTGCTGTTGTGCCCTGCGCTGATGTTGCCATGCCACTCGCGTCAGTCTCTACACAGTCAGCCCTACACAGTGCCAGCGCACCGGCTTGTCAGTTTCTGCAATGCATGTGCGGTGGGCACACTCTGCGTGCATTATGCACCGCCATCACAGCCTTCCAGCAGCCCCGATGCCTGGCTCGCGCCGCACATCAGGCAAAGGTGCACAGTATCTTGTGCAAACGCTGCGGAGAATGGGCACCCCACACACAGGCACGCATGCAGATTGGGCGGAGGCCGTTGCAGGAGCGGCTGCGGGCCGGGGAGGAGCTGCAAGTGTTCATCATCCCCCGTGATGCCGGCGGCGCCATCATCCGCTCCCCGCAGCCCAACGACTACTCCGTCTCCGTTACTGGCCCCGCCGGCACGCAGACCTTGCAGCCGTGGACGTCGCTTGACCCGATCGACATCTTTGCCGACCCGCCGCGGGTGCTCGAGTGGAGTGAAATCCTCACAGTGCGGCCCCTCACTCATGCATACCTGCAGCGTGCAATCACACCACCCCCCTGTAGAGGCTGTATCGTTTTGGCATCCATCCTACCTTGGCCGCGGCCGAGCTTGGCCAGCGCGCTGCAGCCCTGCAGGGGATGAGCATGCTTTCGGCATGCACTGTGACACCTCAGCAATCCTCGTCCCGTTGCACCTTCTCACAATCGTTCCGCAGCAGTGTTCATTGTTCAAGCAATTGACACAGCTGGGGGGGTGTGTCCAGCAGTGTCTAGCGCTGTTTTCAGGCCGGTGGGACTGGCATTCGACACTCGCTGCAGCATTGCCATGTGAGACCCTCTGACCACACAGACGAAATCGTGGCTTTTAACCCCCGGCTGGCTGACCCGGCAAGACCGATTGCAGGAAGTGGGAACGTACTCTGTGACCGTCACCATCCGCGCCTCGGCCATCGGCGCCGCCTCCAGCGCCGTCATCGGCACCGGCGAGGTCCAGGTCACCCCCAACCCCATCGATGCCGCCTCCAGCGCCGCCCAGGCCCCCGGCGGCAACTCCACGTCCACCGCCGGCGGCGCCATCTTCATCCGCCTGCAGCCACGAGACCGCTTCGGCAACCCAGCCGTCCCCGCCGAAGACCTCCCCACCGGCATCGACACATTTGTGGCTGAGGTGGTGTATGACAGCGTCGCGCCGCGGACGGCCTCGGCGGATGCTGCGCACGCTGACAGCGTCGTGTTGGAGCTTGTGGCGGAGGGGCCGATGGCGTCTGCGCCGTCGTGGGCGGTAGCATCATGGAGGCCGCTGGCGGCTGGGAGGGTGCAGGTGGCTGTCGTGCACATCAAGACGTTCTCAAACAGGATCGTTCGAACCGTGGTCGACACCCTGACGATCACGGTATGCGGCTTGCCGCCATGCATGTCAGCTCGCTGCCCCAGCCGTCGACTGTAGGCGTGCACTCTCACTCGGTCAGCATCTGCTGCGACTCATCTAGAGTGCGGCTCAGAGGTGGTTCTGTTTAACGACTGTCCACCTGCGTTTTGGTGGCCGGCCACATGGTAGGGCACCATTCATGTGCTCACACCCCACAGTCTTTCATTAGTGGTGCACCACCAATCACAGTTGGCTAGCGCACTACCCCGTTGATTCTCAACCGGACAACGCCTGCTTCTGTCGTGCAGATCCGACCCGGCCCCGTCTCGTCCACCACCAGCACCTTCACCGCCCTCACCCCTTCAGCCACTTCGGGCTCCTTCAACGCCCAGTGTCGACTGCAGCTTGCAGATGTGCACGGCAACGCCCTCAGCGCCCTCGCCCCCTACGCCACCTCTGCAACCATCATCCTCACCATCACGCACTCCGAAGCCTCCAACATCGCTCCGGAGTCCCTCCAGCCACGCACCTTCGGCACGCGCCAGCTGTCGCTCGTTGTCGACCCTGCCCGGCCGTCTGAGCTCGTGCTCGGATCCGGATCCAATGCGAGTGACGCGCAAGCGACAACACTGGTCAATGGCACGGCCAGCACGCTGAGCCCGCTGCGCTTCGATGAGGACGCAGCGGGCGCGCCGGCGGTCGTGGCGTGGGATCTGACGCTGACTC
The DNA here is from genome assembly GCA_900538255.1 of Ulva mutabilis. Classification (NCBI taxonomy): domain Eukaryota; kingdom Viridiplantae; phylum Chlorophyta; class Ulvophyceae; order Ulvales; family Ulvaceae; genus Ulva; species Ulva mutabilis. The sequence goes on along the minus strand of UNSF01000006.1, from coordinate 788,688 downwards.
GCTCCGGTCGGTACGATGTGTCGGTTCGAATCGGAACGCTGGACGTGCTGACATCGCCGCGGGCGGTGGCGGTGACGGAGGCCGACATGCATGCGCCATCGTTCCGGGTGGAGGGGCCGCAGGCTCTCCGGCAGCACACGATGGCCGCAGGTGCGCACTAAATGCGAGGCAGGCCGGTGATTCCCCCTGTGGTCCTGGTGGTGCATGGGCGTTGATACGCACAGAGGTGCGGATGTTCTGTCAGTGCAACGGAGCATCAGCAGCAGCTCACTCCAGCGTGCAGATTGCCGTTAGCGGCTGGGTCCACGTAGCGCGATGGTGGGTACATGCATGTCATGCATTTGCATCAGCTCCTGGGATGTGCGTGTGTTCATGTAGCTGAGACAGCCCCTTTCATACCCGTCATAACTCCCCGCCCTCCCTTACCCTGCCGCGGGGCTGTCTTTCATCCCCCGTAACTGTTGTGACTCCACTTGTGAGCTGCCAAACTGTGAGCAGGAGCCTCGATGCATGTGGCGGTCACCCCAGCGGACCAGTTCTTCAACACCATCGATGCGGCTCGTGTCGACGCCGCTGCCCTCCTGCCTGTTGAGGCCGTTCTTGTCAACTGGCAGCAAGGGCTCACCGAGACCGCCTACTCTGATGTCTCAAGACTGCCCGATGACCCAGGCACTCATGGTATATCTCCACTTCATCAGTCCTGTAGTTCCTGGATCCTGCAGCAACTCTTGCAGCCAGTTCTGACGCCACACTGACATCTCAAAACATGCAGAAAACACGCTGAACCAGTTGCATACAAGTTTGATATATAGGCTTTACATGCACTGCAGATGTTGGCACTGTGGCTCAGAGGATCAGCGTTCAGGCCAGCGCAAACTCCTCAACCAACGCGCTGGTGCATGACATAAACGTGCCGATACAACGATCGGGGCTGTTCCGTCTGAGCTTGCTTTTTGACGGCGCTCCGGCCGCCACGCTGGCAGCTGAAGCACCAGTGTTTGTCACCGTGCTGCCGGGGCCTCCAGTCGCCTCATCCTGCTCTGTTTCTGCCGATGGTGCGCTTTCCACCTTTTGCCATAGTATGTGAATCTGCCAACCTGGTCATGCAGCTTGTGAGCCAGCAGACACCACCATCAGAACGTGATGCGCACACTTACCTGTCACTGTGCCTGTGACCGTTGACCACGTGCAAGTGGCCCCCGTTTCAATGTGTCTAGCTCGTGGTGTACGGGCTCCTGCTGTACATCTGAGGCCTTGATCTATCACAGTGCAACACATCTGATGTAAGTTGCGCAGGCTGGGAGGGGGCACATGCACCATTTGCGTTTGCACAGATTCGAATCAGTGTGTCACAGACGCAGTAGCAGCTGCGGTGAGCTGTAGCGGCACCGATTCTGCATGTGAAAGGCTGCTGTGTTTCAGGTGACGGCACTGTTGTGGCAGGAGCGCCTCAGCTGCTGGCTGTGACGCTGGCCGATGCATTCGGCAACGCTGTCGAATCCCCTAACCCCGCAAGCCTCTTCACTGTGGCTGTGGCGGAAACGAGCGGCGTGAAGCCGGACGAGTGGCAGGAGGAGCTGCAAGACGGGACAGACGCTTACGCCGCTGTTGTCACCATGGCTGGCCCCGGGACTGCGGGGCTGCGTTTTGTGGCCAACATTTCTGGCGTGTACGAGGTGCTCCCCGCCAGCTGCGTGCTAGACATCCACGCTTCTGTTAGGCCACCATTTGGTCCATGCTGTGTTGCATGACGGCTTTGCATGGACACCGTTGCGCTTGGCATCTCACAGCGCGATTACTTGCACCAGGCAATTCATCAACCTGCAGATTTCGCTGCGTATCGGAGGAGCCTCGATTCCTGGATCACCTGTCAGCATCACTGTGGTCGCTGGAGCTGTCTGTGCGGATGCCTCCTTCCCGTCCCTCCTGGCCGCGCCATTCCAGACGTGCGATGCCCTTGCATCACCAGTTGGGGCTGGCCTGGTGTTCGACATCCCTCTGCGAGACTGCCTCGGCAACCCCACTGTGCTGTCAGACACACAAGTGCGCTCCAGCCAACATCCTTCTTAAGCCACGAATACACCATTACTCGTTTGTCTCACACAGATCCCGCAAAGGAATTTTGAGGGGTGATCCTTTGCTATGTAACACTGGCCTCACTTGCAGCCCTGACAGCTCACTCGTGCCATGCAGCATTGCATCTTCATTGTAAGCAGCTACAGTATTGCAGCGGAGAGCCCGCCCACGTGTCTGCCCAGGCTGTAATACACTGCAATAGGCCCAGGCCCCAGCAGCGCTGAGGAATGAAAGCATCGAACAAAACAAACGCAAGCAGCACGGGCACTCCACACTCAGCCCAGGCTATGTACCACATCAAAGCGTTGCCTGCAGGTGACCGATCTTGCCGGCACTGTCACGGCCGCGCTGGCCACTCCCTCAATGACAGCGCTGGGCGTTTCTGGCCTCGCCGAAGGCTGGGTCTCCACGGCGTCCTCTGCTGATCGGCGCCGCGTCACCGTGCAGCTCCGGGCTGACGTGCCAGGCCGGCATTATGTCACGCTGCGGCTCCTTGGCCGGAAGGTGCCATGCGTGTCGTCTGACGGCTCAACAGGCATGCTCTCCCACGCCTTCACCCTGGCCTGGGGTCGCTTCTCCGACGGCACCAGAGCGCAATGCCTGATGCCTTCCCATATCCCATCAAACCGTCCCGACTTTCTTGCAGTGTTGGCCGTGTACAGCAAGGCTGCGTTGCTGAAAATCACTGTCACAATTTCGACACTTTGACAATACGAATCGTGCATCCTTTTCGAAATGGGCTGGCGAGTGACCATGCTAATCAGCGTGACACCACACATGCAGGAGCGCCTTGGGTGGTGACCACTGCAGCCACATCCTTCCAGGCAGAGATCACCCCAATCTCTGGGCCCCAGGCTGGCGGTACGCTCATGCGCATCACGTCGCCTGGGGCCTTCCCAGCCGACTCTGCCACCTGCACCTTCGCCGGCACCTCCGTGCCGGCATCCCTTGCCGTTGCGGCCGCGCCGCAGTCTGTCGCCGCGGCCGACCTCCCTGCCGCAATCGTCGTCTCATGCGTTTCGCCTCAGATGCCCTCAGCCTCCCAGGTCACCGTTGCGGTGTGCTCCTCCCATCCCCATCTTTGAGAGGCTCGCCTGTGAAGATTCTGGTTGTTAGGCATTCTGCCATTAATTCCATGCACATTGCCATGTACATGAGCATCGTCACATTGCCCAGCACCGCAGCTGCATGGACCAGGCTCCACCCCGTCTGGCCTGCTCTTGCAGTGGTACCTCCTGTGTACACGGCTTATGAATCATATGATATGATACATGCATGGTGCACGTCACCACCCAGTATGTCAGCCGGTGCCTTGCCAGTGCAGCGTCACCGGACACCGCCCACCGCGGCTCATCAAACACCGCTCGGAATCAACGGAAGTGCACACACCATCCGGCGCACGACCAGCCTGCCTCCAGGTACAGAAACGTCACATGCGTTGTACAGGTGACGCTAACTGCGGGCCCCTACACCACTACCTCCACGGCACAGTTTGATGTGTATGACTCCGAACGCCTCGCCGCTCAGGAAGCCTCCGGAAACCTCGTCATCTCACCACCCTGGATCGACATGTCCGGCTCCGACGAGATCCGCATCGTCACCGCTACCCCGTCCTTCTCGCCCACCGACCGCCCCAAGCTCCGCATCACCGCTCGTCCCTCCGGATCTCCGGCGCGGCGGCTTCTGGCCACCTGTAGCCCCACTGAGGCTGTCACTTGCAATCGCAGATCGCACAGTGCTGCAGCTGCGGTGGACGCTGGTGCTGCAGCAGTCCCGTTAGCGAGCGGCGGGGCCGATGGCGGCGCAGGTGGTGGGGGCCGCAGTGGGAGGCGGCTGCTGCAGGAGGGAGTGTCTGAGGTGGACTGCACTGTGGAGTCGGACCGGGAGGCGCGGTGTCCCTCGGGCAGTGCAGAGCCCGGAGAGACGCTCGAGCTTGAACTGGCCCGGAACGGGCAGGACTATGTACCCCTGGCATCAGAGGTGTGTGCCTGCTGCAGACACCGCACCGGTTCAGTGCTGCTGCTGTGTTACACGGAGAGCAAAACCAACGACAGTCGAAGCAAGCAGGGAACTAGTGGCAGTCGCGTTGTGGCGACCTTGCCAGTGTTCTTGACAGTGCAGCGGACACAGCAGCGGACAGCAGCAGCACCTCGTGGAGTGTGTGTAGCACTCCATTCCGGTGTCCGCTGCTTTGTTCCATAAAATCTAGCGCTGGGGAGTATCTGCTGCGAACCCGAAAAGTACCACACTGTGCCGCGTGACGGTCACCACAGCGTCCGGCACACACCGCAAACACGACCACAGCAGCAGCTGTGTGCTTCTGCGCACCCCACAGGCATACCGGCAGAGAGATACGTTACAGATGTATGCTCCACAAGGTGGAAGAACACAGAGGCTCGATTCATGGCAATGCACCAAAAATCAATCACCATGGCCAAGCGCCGTACACAGACAGAAACACAGCAGCTTCTGTATTGCGCTATAGTTCCCTCGACACAGGCATACCGGCACGCGTCCCACGGCAGTGTCGCCACGGGTTCCTCCGCTGCAGGTGGCCGTCGTCGATGACACACCGCCCACCGCCGCCGACGACTTTTTCGTCGTCGCCGCCTCCGTGCAGACCCGCCTCGACGTCCTCTCCAACGACGCCGCCGCCTTTGGCGCCCTCACCGTCGCCTCCGCCACCGCCTCCACCCACGGCATCGCCTCCCGCTGCGCCAACGCCACTTGCCTCCTGTACACCCCCCGCTACCGCTTCTCTGGCTTCGACGCGATCACTTACACCGCAACCGACGAGCGCGGCCGCTCGGCCACCGCCACCGCCACCCTCCGCATCGCGACCTCCCCCCCGGCGTTCTCCGGCCTCCCGGCCGCCGCCGCCACCCCCCAGGCCGCCGCCGTCACGCCGTTTGCCGGCGCCGCAGTCATGTACGACGACCAGGCGTGGAACCTCACCCTCGCCGTGACCTTCCGCACCGACGGCCACGCGGCGGCGGCCGGCGGCTGGCAGGCCGACACGCTGTCGCTGCTGCCGGTCGGGTCCGCCGTGGCCCCCGGCAGCCTCCAGGCGCTGGCGCTGCTGGCGCGCATGCAGCTGGAGGTCATGGACGCAGCGGCAGTGCGTGCACAGCTGCAGGGCAACCTGTCGCAGGTGACGCGTCTGCTGAACGACGTGACAGTACGGCCGCCGGAGGCCTTTGCCGGCGCGGCGCTGGTGACGCTGCAGGTCTGCTCCCAGTGGACCGAGTGCTCGGTGCGGCCCCTCGCTTGCAGCTTGCATGCCTCGTTACATTCATAATAATCCAGGCTTCATGCAGTCCTGCATGCACTGCATCAGCTGCATGTACTACATCACTAGTGTCAACAAATCTAAATCGGCACCTGTGCCACAGGCTTCATGTGGCACCTGCATGCACTACATGCTGATGCATGCACTACATGCTGATTCCTGACATCAGCTGGAAGCCGGTTGTGCTGCCCCATCTTGGCTGCCTGAAACGGTCATTCTACTATTCAACAGCGGTGTGTCTGTGGACATGGCAGCTGCAGCTCACACGTGGCTCCCGCCGCTTGAGGCCAATCCAGCGGCCTACTGTCAACGTGTCACTGTGCAGCAGGCAGTGCGAACGAGAACGGCTGAGGCGCGTTCTGTCATGCCTTCCATGGACATCTGCTACACACTGGCCTGTGCGGAGCACAGACACTGGTAGCTCTCACAGTCACACGAACACTGTTCGATGTGTGCAGGAGGCGAGTGTCCCTCTGTGGATCGCGCCAGCCATCGGGGCCTCTTACACCCCGGCAGTGGCGGCCCCGGTCCTCCCAACACACTCCTTCCTGCTCCCGGCTGCCGCGGACTGCACCGACGCTGCCATCGTGATGCACCGGCGCTCGGGCTATGGCATGCTGAACGGCGTGCCTGCGGCGCCGGACGACATCGAAGTCACGCAGGCGGACCGAGATGCATGCTCTGCATGCATGGATGCAAGCGAGGAGTCTGTCGCCGTGGTCCTGAGCGCCAATTTCGCGTTCCCTCAGGCGGCCGGGCAGGTTTGTGTCATCTGCATGCTTTTGACTGTGGGGTGGGCATAGGGGGGCTTCATGTGAGGGGCACAAAGCACGCCGCATGTGGCTGGCACAGCACACAGCACGCCGCGTGTGTCTGGGCATAGTGTGCATCCGACGAGCGAGTACGGGCAGCCCATCTCACCTCCGCTGCCACTTTGTTTTTTTTTGCTCGTAGCCCGCATGGCAATGCTCTGCGGTCACGTCATGGCAGCCACAAGCGGGTTGCAGCGTTGTGTGGCTGTGCCCTGCTGGCCCAATGTCCATTGCATCAACCCCGACCAACCCGCATCCCTAGATGGCGTGTCCATATGCGCCAAGGGAGGCCAAGGGGCCAAATAAGTCTCACCGCTCCAATGCAAATGACCACATTGCGCATTTGCAACACGTCCTAGCCACCTGCAGGTTGCAGGGGTGCCCACGTTGGCGTCGGTGGTGGCGGAGGCGCCCAGCTTTGTGCGCGCGCACCCAGCCGGCTCTGTCATCGACTACACTGATGCGGCGTCCTCAACCCTCCGCGGCCTGCCTGCGGGCCTGACCGTGGGCGGTCTGCTCAGAGGCAACCTCACAACTCTGATCCTGTCGGTGCGAACCGGATGGTGGCAGGGCTGCCTTCGGCCCCAACTCGATGCACACGAATGCTGCACAGGCGCTCGCTCGCTCAATGCATCGCTCATCACGATGTCGTGCAATGCCACCCAGATCTTGGATTCATCGCACCATGCATGACGGGATACCCCATGCTCGCACTCTGTGTCATGCGGGCTAGCGCCCAACGTTCCGCCGTGTTGACTGAACGCTGCAATATCAGTTTCAGCGCACGTACATTGTTTTCAACCAGTTCTATGTGTGCCCTGTTGCAACACCACCCCAGCGGCTTGCCAAACGTGTGGAACAGCAGTCGACTCTGTAACTTACGTGTGCAGCCTCTGCCCATGCAGCCCTCACCCGGGCCCGCTGCATGCAGAGTGAGCGTGCTGCAGATGTCGCCGCGGCCGCGGGCACCCTCATCCTCTGTGCGCCAGCACAGCAGCACACCCCATGGCCGCTGTACCTTGGTCCGTCCATCACAGCCTCCTCAACCCTGCCCTCCTCCGTCCCGGCCGCCTGCGCGACGGCGTCCTACCGCTCCAGCCTGGGCGCGTCGCTCCTAGACACGCTGTGCACCCTCCCGTCCATCACCGGATCGCCCTCATCCCGGAGACTACAGCAGGCCGCCCCCACTGCCACCACCGGCAGCCCACCTGTGCTTGGAACAGCGGACGCCAGCTTCACATACCAAGTTGTCAACCCCCAGATCCAGCCACCGCCGCTACCGCCCCCGGATCCTCCGCAGTCCCCCCCTCTGCAGCCCCCGCCCATGCCGCCGCCGCAACCCCCGCCGCCTCCGCAACCGCCGGCTGCAGCCAACACCAGCGCCCCGGACATCCTCAAACAGGGCCAGGGCTTCTTGGACTTCTTTGATCGGAGCACGACATTCTGGGTCATTTTGGGCGCTGCGGCCGGAGGCGTCGTGCTGGCCATCGCTGCCGTGCTGTGCCTGCTGCGCCACCGGCACCAGCGTGCCAAGGCGCACGTCGCGGCGCACCATTGGACGGTGGACAAACTGGCACGCATGAAGCGATCGAGGTCGCAGAGGAGGAGTTGTGCACGGCAGGAGCGCGAGCGCGGGCAGGTGCATGACGTCGGTGACTCAGACTTGATTGGCCCAGGCAACGGCAACACTGACTGGTCATTGCAAGGGAGCAGTGACGAGTCCGTGGAGCGCTCCGACAGCGGCAGCAGTGCTGATGACTGCGCGGCGCGCACTGGAAGCCGGAGGGGCGAGGCCCGGGAGCACAGCCTGCCGCGTCGCAGCACCAGAGCACGCAGCAGGGCACGCAGCAGCAGCAGGCCGCGGCAGCCGTACCGGCCGGCCGCGGTATCGAGGCACTCGCGGGGGGTGTCCCTTGGTGGAGAGGGAGGAGCGGAGCTGTGGGAGATGCGTGTGGACAGGGAGGCGGATGGACCCACAGGCCGTGACTGGCGTGGCTGCGGCAGCGACTCGAGTGTTGACGACAGCGGCAGCTACAGTGGCGACAGTGGAACGTACAGCAGTTGTGACACTGGCGGCTCGTATGGCAGCGACCGAGGCCGGCGCAGGAGGTCGGTTGTGCGCACGTCGCAGGTGTGCAGCCTTTCAAGGCGATACTTGCTACGCTGTGCTGCGCTATGATGTCACTTCAGCTGTCCGCTCAGCCTGTCCTCAGTGTAAAACCCTCACAATTGGTGTGCTTGGGTGCATGCCGTGTGAACAGTGGCAGGTGCATGCACTGTGCAACAAGCACTGCTGCTGCGGCGATAAGAGAGATGCACTGCCGTAACATTGGTTTGGCGGGGACTATGCTCCAGTCCTGTTGGCTGTGCTGTACCGGCAGCTCAGCGTGCGCAGCATGCGGCAGATAGCTTGGCTGACTTGTGTTTACATGTAGGTTCGCCGTCGTTAGCGGAGCACTGCGGGCCGATTCTCACGCAACGCTGGGCGCCCGACTCTGTTTGATAGAACGACATGCCCTGCCAGGCGCCGGCCATGGAGAATCTGCTGGCGGTATCAGGTGGAATTTGGGAAATGGGATTATCTGAGCAGGGACAGACTGATCAAATAATGAGGGAGGCGTGCCGCATGCAAGCAGCATGGCGCCCAAGCCAATTTGTGCAGAGGCATCATGGACAGAGGTGCCAGTGGTGAATTTGACATTGCCACATCGCCGGCAAGGTCACGTGCGTATGGTTACATGTTTCAATGAGTTACTTGCAGGTAGTTACAGCTGGGTTTCCTGTGACGCAGGTGAGTGTCGTGGATGACAGATGACAATCGTGAGTATGTTTATGTGTGCGTTTGAGTTGGGTCTGTGTACTTGTCATTGCGAGGTGTTGCAGGTGCAAGTACAGTCCGTGTTAGATGTAGTACTACTGAGGTGGAACAGTAGGGCAGGTGAAGTGCAGCAAGTATGAACATGCATGATCGTTGTCAAATGATGAGCAGGTGCCATTTGGATGTAGCAAACTGACATGCATGGAGCAGTTATTTTGGTGAATACGCATGTAGAACAGAATGTTGCCGGGCGTATCATGTACAAGTATGAGAAACGTCTCAGAATGCTCCACAAGGATGTAGAACACGAACGCAAGCAAGCAAGCATGGCAGAACATCAGACACATGAGCCATGGCCGAATACCATACACAAGATGTATTCGCTGGATTGAGAATTCCTTGCGGGAGCTCAGTGCGGCGACAGTGGAAGGTAACGGGGTTGTGATCAGAAAGACCATGTCCAGGGTAGCACGGCTCAGGGGTGCGCAGTTCGTGCCAGGCGATCGCCTGGCCGGCTCGCATCTGCTGGGTAGCATGTGAGGCTAGAATCTAGTTGTACATACGCTTGGTGAGCTGGCTCGGAGCCCCTCGATGTAAGAGACCATGCACAAGATGGATAAAACCAGCTTCAGTATTGCTCCACAGTTCCTCAACGTTCTGACACCCCACTCACTGTAAATCACTGTTCACTACCGCGTACACCACACTCAGAACTACGGAGAGTAGCCTTGGTGCTTGCGGTGGCCTGTCTGTCTGTTGCGTGTTGCCTGGTCTGCTGCCTCGGCACTGCTGGGTCCTAGATCGCTGTGTAACACTCAGAACTGCTCCACCGGCATGTCCAGGCCAGGCAAGAAGAGCTTGCCAGTATTGCGTGCAAGAGATGTGCATATGCCAACTGTGTCTTGCACAGCATGCAAATCTCGCATTACCGGAAGACAAGCCTTGGGTTGTGTTCCCGCAGGTATTGCAGCACCGGTATTCGGTGATTCGTCGGCAGTGAAGGCAAATTACTCAGTAGTTATTGCTTATCAATGCACAGGGCAATTTACCGTTGAGCAGGGCGACGTTTCGCCGCGCGCCCGTACCATCCCAAGCGAGGTTGTAGTGAGATTGTGTATGGGGTACAGGCGCGCGGCGACACGTCGCCTTGCTCTACGTTCATGTTATTCTGTGCATTTAGTATACATCAGCGTTCTATTTCACTGGTATCCAGTGACTGGTTGATTTAGCTAGAATGATCAACCAGTCAACCGAATACCAGTGCCATAGAACGGTGATGTATATGGGCCCAGAGTTACCAGGTGAAACAGTACGTAGTCATTGTCAATACCGCAAGACATAAACCCTGGCATCATTCACGAACACAGTGTCGCTACCGAAGCCGTAGGACACCAAGCCACTCTCAGTAAGTCAAGACCGACGTGTCGTGCCACAACAGCATACTTGCCTAGGTGAGGGACAGGTTACGCCCTTCCCGTCTGGACGTCGGGGACATATTAACCGCACAAGTAGCAACCATCAACTCCTTGTGTAGCCCATCCATTTAATCTAATACAGTGGCTAGGAATGCTACGAGAAGCACACCTGCATGCACGCTATTTGCCTTGGCACCGGTGTAGCGACATGCCACAGCCGCATCAGAAGGCATTGCAACCATTACAAGAACTAAGTACTGCTGACCAGAGGACTGGTCAACAATCCGCCATTGCTGCCACAACACAGAAGACTCACCTACCTGATCTGCGACGAGCACACTACCTCAATCATCGACGACGCTTTCTGGACAGCAACACGTTCCCCAGATGAATGTCAGTGGTCTTGTTACGTGGCTGGATGCGTGTCGCTACAACTACCAGATCATCATCGTCACTATCGGGTGCCTCTTGCCCCGGCGGTTTCTCTTCACTGGTACCCGCTGCACAGACGTCCCCACCAGCATGCATGGCACCACCAGGCGAGCAGCCTCTGACAGACTCCAGCTCTTGCTGCCTGCTGGCACGTCCGGCGCCTCCAACACTTCCTCGGTCATGATGAGACCTAGGAGTCACATGCATCACACGAGGCACACGGGGCTGCGGAGCGTCCACATGCATATCTGAACCACTCGCCCGGCTCCTCCTCGCTCCGCCAGGCTCCTCCTCACTAGAACCAGAACTGGTGTCACTATCACATCCCGACTCGCTGCGACCTGACGCAGGAAAGGCCGCCTCAGCCGTGCGCACATCACGCCCTCGGACCTGCCGAACACCAGAGCCTGCCGGCGCATGCATGCCCCGAGGACCATGCACCATGACGCTAGCCGCCGCAACCGTCCGGGGGTTGCCGGTCGCCACCCATGGCCGTTTCGGAGCACCTGAGACGCGCTTCACCAATGGGCCCCGCGCCTGTGCGGAATCGCTCGCCACATCAGCACGCACGCTGCCCGGCTCTTCCCCGGCTGGCGCCGCGCGGTCGGGTGCGCCACGCGCATGCATGCTGCTGGACGGCGTCGGATCACCAAGTGACCCATCCAAGGCCGCGTCATCCGTCGACCGTATGTCCGCCTGCTTCCGGACTTTCTCAATCATCGCGTGCGGATGAAACCCATCAGCGGCTTTGGCAGCGCTGCCCTCAAAGCCCTCGTTTAGGCCGTTGAACGGGCTGGCATGGGGCGGTGAACTTGCAGCCCCTGCTGCGGCCCATACAGCATCTTTCGCGTCCGGCGCGGTCAAAGCTGGCAAGCTTGAGCGCCCTCCCACCACTGGAGGGTGTCCAGGGCTATCCCCCACACGCCGTCGCCCGGCTGGCGCTGGCCCACATGCTGCTGAGCTCGCACCTCCGTGACTACATGCATTCTGCACCGGGAGCTCCGCCGGCGCTGGCGCAGGCGCTGCGAGCGTCGGGGATGCCGTAGCGCTTGGCCACCGCCGGTCGTCGGGCCGATCGTCGCGCGGCATGCCCAGAAAGAATGACGCATCAACTGCCGGCGCACGGCGCGCCTGCTGCGCCTGCTGCGCGGGCGCTTGCATACAACTGCTGGGACTAGCACCAGTAGCCATGCGCGCCCCAGCGCCAGCATCAGGTGCATCCGTGGCCGCGACTGCCAGTAGGCTGCCAATCGGATCAGGTGCATCAGGTACCTCAGGTGCCTCAGGTGCATCTGTGGCCCCCCCCGGCCTGTCAGCGCATCGCTCGGCACGAGGCTGCCGGCCAGCATGAACAGCGGCGCCTCGATCCTGCTGTGCCCCCGCCTGCGACACGTGCTGCAGCACAGCAACGTGGTCGGCCTTGCCAGCGCGCACAGCAGCGTGGTCGGCCGTGCGAGCGCGCGCAGCATGCCCGGGGGACGTCTCCACTGCCGCATGCGCAGCGCGCCCGTGAGCCGAGGAGGGCTTCCGCCGCTCTTCGACATTGTCCGAGCGGGCCGGGCGCACGGCGTCTGCGGGAGACGCGATGGCCATCGCGCCTGCCGTGGCACCAGCGCTGCTGGTGGTGCCGCGTGATGACTCGCACAGGGGTGGCGCTTCGGGGGCGCACAGGGCGCTGTCGCCGGTCAGGTGGGCGAGCTTTTCCTTGAGGATTGTGAGGGAGAGGTCGAGGCGGCCGTGCAGGCTGGGCGCGTTGATGTGCGACATGAGGTCGATCGCCCCTGCCACGTGTTTCCTCTGCTGCGTGCGCTGCGCGGCGACCGGCAGCACGGAGGTTGACACCTGCACCACCCCTGTGACCACACATGAACAAGCCCACAGGTCGCACATGCATGTTTCACGGAAGATCGAGTGTCACAGACAAACGAAACAGTCGTCACAGACGAGCGGCACAGGCAGCGATCAGCGTCAATGTACATCACAGCCGCACCACCGTCCTGATGGCGTGTGTGCTGCACAGTCATATTGGCAGGCCCTAGCAGCGCCGGGAGGGAACCAAGCATTTAACAACTCAGGTACAAGCACGGGACACCGGTCTGGAACGGCCACGGTGACCCCACACCCTGGTGTGAACCGCAATCGCAAGGAATACAACCGGCAGCGCAAACACACAGCACACTGACCCTCTACGCAGTGCGGCGTAATCTACGCACAAGCACCAGGTGCTGGGGACCGTGGCGCCTAGCCAGTACGAGTTTAAATCTGGAGCGTGTTTGTACACATATGAAAGTTTCAGCTGGTGCGGCACCTGGTCGATTGCATCTAGGAGCTTCACGCAGGTGCGGGACAGCGCGGTAGTGAGCGTGTGCCGCATCTCCCAGTCCTTGTGAGCCTGCCTGATCTTATTGATGATGGTGTCAGTCTGCTGCTTGAAGTATGCTTCCCCGTACTGCAGCAGCAGCTCCTCCCCCTTTTGGATCGGCTTCAGTGCGACGCCTGCCTGCATTTCGGTGCTGCTTAATCAGAGCAGCTCGATCCGGCAGCTCGCGAGATGGCATCTCAAACAGCATGGCGCCAATGCCTCGAGTGTGCACACAAGGCAGGAGTCTACTTGACGACCACCTGCCATCGCTCCTTGCACACATAGGGCTAGCAACGTGCTGCACTGTCAACTGTTGAGCTAGCGTGGCACACAGCGCACCACATGCAAATACCCAAGGAGTGACCGAAACTCACATGGGCATGCTGGCGGCAGCTCCGAGCGCTGATACAGAAATTCGACCGGGGCTGGACGACATGCACTCCGAAACGCTTTCCAAACCAGCGCATGTGTTGCAGTGACGGGCAGTTTGAAGCAGTGTGTGCTGGGCGTGTTGCACAGCAGGTACTTACAAAAGGTACTTACACTGACAGAGCTGCGAAATGGCACTGCAGTCTGACAGTCACAGAGAGCTGGAGGTGGAGGTAGAGGGTGCCTGACTCTCGAGTGAGGGCACTGACAGGCGTTGTGAGAGGGGACTGACAGGCCTCCTGTGTCCAACTGCGTTTGCCTGTGTGTCGTTTGGAGGTGTCCAACACGAGATGAAAAACAGAAACGGGACCATAGATCACAAACAGGTGGACCAAGTGGCGTTTGCATTGTAGTTACTAGTCTTGTGATACATATGCAAGCAACATGTACATGGCACATACTCTGACCGCACCATGAAAAACTCGATTTCTACCGCTTCATTGTCCTTCACATTGAAAATCACACATGGCTTCATTTCCACATTCGCAGTCCGCCTCATACGACACCCAGCAATCCACTCTTCTGCAGACTCGCCCTGTGCTTCAGCGAGGGCGGAGGCGGTCTTGAAAATGTTGTTTGCAAACTCCGTGCCAAGTGCATCCTCAAGCAAGGAGCAGTCATTCAGAAAGCCGCCCCAGCTGGTCGGCAGATCAACATATGGCCTGCATTTTCGCCAGTATCTTAAGCTGAGCAAACCAAAGCATCCGCCCATTCACAAGCACGTATTTCGGTCCAGGTGTGGCCTGATGTGAGCGTGCAAAGTATATACTAACACGGAACCACAAGTAGCGCACACACAGCGTAGTCCTTCCCTGCGCCTGTTCCCTTCTCTTCCTTGTGAAAGCCGTTTATACGGACGAGTGAGGTGACCATGCTGTTTGTGTTTGTTTGTCTTGTTCCATGATTTCTTCCCTCGGCACTGGCGGTTTGCACTGTGATGGATCAAGGCCCCAGCAGTGCCGAGGGAAGAAATCCCAGAACAAAATAACCAACCACAAGCAGCACCGTCATGCAACACATGAACCGCACGCACCGGGAACACAACCGGCTACGCAAACACACAGCACGCCGACCCAGCGCAGCACGCTGCCGTCTATGCGCAGGCACCAGGTGCGGGGCACTGCTGTGGTCTAATCAAGCCAGCGCAATGTGGTGCGCCGCATCGCACACATCGAGCCGGCGTGATTTCGGTGCAAAGCTACCCACAGCAGCTCGCATGGCCACGGGCACGACGCGTCGCCGCACTGGCGCGCGGCCATGCGTGACTGCCTTGGCCTCGGCCGCAGACTCAACAGTGCTGCCAGTGGAGCTACTGCCTGTCAGCACCGCTGTCAGGGGAGAGCAGTGGCTGGAGGTGGAACGGGGTGCGAGGTGGAGCTACGCACCGCCATGCTCCCCCTCCCCGGAGCACGCCCCTGCGGCGCCGCCCCCTGCCCGCTCGGTTTAAGGTAAATTTCCTTTGAAATCCCTGCCCGCTCCGCAGGGTCGGGACGCTCCGCAGGGGAGGGGGCGGCGGCGTAGTGGCCTTGATATATCACAGTGCAACATGCATGCATACGAGTACGTACACGAAGAGCGTGGCCCAGTTCAGCTTCATTGCCTGAGCAGCATGGTGCACGAGCGAATACACGTCAGAGTGGCGGGTCAGAGTGACAGGTCAGAGTGATGGCACTGTGTATCGCTGAAAAGCTTGTGAGGGAGAGATGCTGATGGCCTTTTGGAAGGTTCCACCGGCCTCGATGTGACGCCTGACAGGAAGCACCGGCGGACCCCGCAAGGCTTTTTTTGTGGGGGAAGCAATAGTGGAGCATGCGAGCGGCGGACAGGCACCGACCACAGCACCCCTGTGGACCGGGATGGAATAATTGTAAAAAAAAGACCGCAGCTGCGTGCTAGCAGCATATATGCGCATTGAGCGCATTAAGGTACTACCGCATGTAGTAGCACCGCATGTAGTGATGGCAGGTGGAAGCGCACGGGCTGCTCAGAAGCGTCTCGCTCACCTGCCGTTTCCCCAACGGGATTGCCTCGGCATACAAGAACTGGCAGTACGCCTGCAAGAACGCAGACTGACTGACATGAGATGGTGTGCTGCCAATTGTCCACAGAGTGTTTTGCTGTTCGGCAATAGGGCCGATGCATTTGTACGGGGTGTTGTGAGTGCATGCAACGGCAGGTTGACCTCCTGTGCCAGAGTAGCTGTTGTCTGTGTGACGATGGAATGTGTATGCGTTCGTCGGGTGAGCATACCTCATGCGGTGGTGACGTCCGCTCGAATGCGCTTTCTTCGCCCGCCGTGATCACATGCCCACGGTACAACAAGACAACCCTGCCAGCTGCCATGTTCTTGCGCGCGTGCACACCATGTGACGCTCGAGTTGAATCGCCGAGCTGCTTGAGCACATAGCTGATCAGCCCCGGTGGGGTGTCTTTGGTGCTTTCCTCTATGCACACATTGGCACGTGTGGCATCGTCTCCACTGCGCAGGCCGACCACTGCAAATATATTTGAAAGATCATCGATTGAGATGCATTGAAGGGGTGCAAGTTATGGATCAGGCTGCGTAGCACATGTGGGACGGACAAAGTCTAATTCCGAGATGCGCACCCTCTCTTCTGAAGGCCTGTCCACCGAACGGATTCACCCACCGGATCACATCCGGAGATTTCTCGAGAGTGAGTATCTGGTATTCCAGATTGTAGTTGCTTGTTCGCAGGATCCACTCGTTGCAGCTGCAGGCCAGAGTTTGCAACGCTTCAGCTGTTGCACACGGTGTGCGCGGAGGTAGATCCAAAGTGTTCACGCAAAACTCTTCAAACGTCTGGACAGGGAATGGATTAGTGTGCCTGCCGTCGCCCATCCTGTCGTCTCCGATCGCGAAGGGCCACCGCTACATGTCTATCAACTTTCAAGCATTGGGCATAGACGCACAGGACGCAGAGCACTTGTCTGAGGCGAGATGCAGGAATTCTCATCTAAGCTCTGGCCTGTCTCCACTGTCGCAGAGCTGCCTTGGGTTGCGATATTTACCATGCAGCTGCAGCCAGTGCCGCAGGTACCGGTGGCGTTTGTGCGTCAGCTGCAGGTAATCCATGCCCAAGGGCAGGCTGAATTAAGAGTCATCGCGCAGTCAGAGATGTCGCAGTTTGAAAGGAATTCAGAAGTCTGTGCGTGGATTGTAACGCCGCGCATGTTGCTATTCGTGCATCTCCGCCCGGCTTGATTGCAACCGTGCCTGCCTCCGTTGCATCGTTGACAGCTGTAGCGATCATACACTGAATACATGCAACCTATGTTAGCTGTCCCGCCGTTGACGTGTAGATCTCAGGCTGCGTGCAGCATCGGTCGTAACACATTCGCGCTGCACTACGTGAGGGCCTTGTCCGCACAGGCGATGGCTCACTGCGACGGTCCATCAGTCAACGTCGCCCTCCAAAATTAAGCCGGATGTCTGGTCAAGGAGTGGTCCCATGTAGGGAAGTCACTGTCACCGCCGTCCAGCGCCTTGCATTTGGCGTCTACAGCGACGACGAAGTGCGTTTCATGGACGAGTGCCTGGATCCCAGATCACGCCGCGAAATGTTGCCAACTGGTATTTAGATACACAGCTTACCTTGTTCAAGGTCCAATCATTCAGCGACCATCTTGGACAGTTCCCATGCACCGGTGCAGGTGAAACGCTTGAGCGTCAAACGCATCACGAATCCAGTCACCTTGGATTCGTCAGGCAATGCTTTAGCAGACGGACTGTATGATCCATCTCTAGGCATACAAACCGGGGTCTTCGCCGCACGAGAATGTGTTACTTGCCGGCTGAACCAGGCTAGCTGCCCCGGCCATTTTGGGCACATCGAGCTGCCCGTGCCGGTATACAATCCGCTCCTATTCAAGTACGATCCATATGTACAGGTTGGATTGTGGTGTCAAGATGACTGCCTTGTAATAGCGCCCTGTTCACAGATCATTGAAGCTCGCCGTGCCCGGTTTAGTTGAGTGTAGTGCATGTAGCACAGGATGCCATGTACGAACAGGCCTTTCGTTCCCGCTGTTGCTACAAGGAGCATGTTTCGTTACCCCCTGTGGAAGATGGGGAAGCCAGGCTGACATGAGTGCCTGCTCAAATCCATGATGTCTCTGCCGTGCCGCTTTTCTGCCGTATGGCAGACTTGCAACGCTCAGTTGCATTGGTTTGGATCACCTTCATGTCTTGCCCAGATACTCTGAGCAGTCGTGCAAGCATCACTAGTTTATGCATGTCAGCGGCTGCAGCCCAATCTGAGGTGACATGGCACTGCCATGTAGGGAGCTCCTTCAGCTGCTGAAGAGCTGTTGCCTCAACTGCGGCCATCTACGCATTCCTGCTCCCATGAAGGCTAGCCTGAAGCGCAAGTTGATGCTGCTGCTCACCGGTGATCTCGCCGCGGCGGCTGGTGTGAGCAAACCGGTCAAGCGGAGCAAGGCTGCAGATGACGGCGATATAGAGCTGGCAGGCATCGATGCAGATCCTGGCATGAGCGACATCGAGCTGAAAGACCAGCACAGCCGGGCAGACGGACCCATCACGTCAAACATCCTGTCAGAGCTCGATGTGCGATGCCTCCTGTGGCACACCAGTGTGAATTGGTTCGGATGTAGCACATACGCCAGGTTCATCCTGCCTTTCAGCTAGCTTCTGCCACAGCCTGTCGTCCACAGCAGCTGGTATGTCGAAGCACAGACTTTTGTAGGTGGCGTCAACTGATGAGTTGCTTGCACGCATGGTTCAGTGCGATGTGATGCCTGTCCAGCCAGCATCGGCTGTTTCTGCACTATGCCACACTGCATCAATAGGCATCGACAAGCTGCTGCTGCTGTGCAGCGGTCAGGTCGCGAGGTGAGCTTGCATTGAGCTCGGGCGCAAGTTCTTTGCCGTTGCAGTGTGAGTGCCGAAAGACTGGAACAGAGTGACGCAGTCCAATGCAGGCGTCTGACACACTCTTGAGACAAACGTGTGGTGCTGCAGGGCACGATTTCATCGATGTTCTCTGCCATCAACCAAAGCTGTCCCGTCTGCAAATGTGTGTCTCCCAAGGTCAAGAGGCTGGGGAAAAATGCCGTCATGCTGAAGCCACTGAGTGTCAAGCACGCGGAGAGGAACGCCAACCATAACTTCAGCTTCACGTACGCAATCCCCTTGCCTCCATGTGCCATTGCTGTATGTACACTGCAAGAGTTGATCCGCGATGCATGCACAGTTGCGGCCGTGCTCCTCGCAAACATCCCGTGCATCGCATACACTGCCCGCAATAGTAGTGAACTGCTGCGGTCGGAAGTAAACCGCTGCAGCCATGCTCCAACACACCGTATAGAGTGTACTTTGCAGAGGCATGTGCCTGCAAGTGGCCATGATCTATCATACTGTATTACAGGGACACATATGTAGGACATGCTGCACTCAGACTGCTGACCGGCCTCTGCAACTACACATCGACATGTTTTTTCCTTGGTGTGGTGTGGTGGTGGCCTCTGGCTGCCTCGTCAACCATGTTTGTGTGTATCATGCTTGTTGATTCGCCTATGGGAACGACTCTCGTGACGACAACTGGGTCAGAGCCCCTGGGTGATGCAACTGCAGATATGTGTGATTTATTTTTAGGGCACTGAAGGGCATCGCGAACGAGGTGTTGCACGATGCGGAGGCGGATGCAACGCCTGAAGCAAGCAAGTCTGATGAGGAGAAAGACGAAGAAGACAAAGCATCAGATGACATGTCGGTTGATGAAGATTCGAAGAAGGACAGGAAGGCGGAGGAGGCACTGGTGGTGTCCAGCAGTGGCGAAAAACGGAAGCGGGGCGAGTTGCTGAGTGACCTGCAGGCCACACAGCCTGTGGGCCTCGTTCCAGCCCAAGTGCATGCAATTATCGCGGCCTTGTTCGCTGTGGACAACGACCTCCTCAGTCTCATCTTTCAAGCGCAAGGAGCCATGGAAGGCAGGCGCTGCAGCAAGGCCAATGCAGACATGTTCTTCATCCGCACGCTGGCCGTGCCACCCATCAAGTTCCGGCCTGTCAGCGAACTGAATGGGATCACTTTCGAGCATCCGCAGAATGTCATCATGGCCAAGGTGTGTTTGCAAGATTTGCTCTTTGCCTGAAGTGCCCGTTGTGACCATCATGTCCAAGTAGCTCTTGCTCTGTGCCCCCATTGCACAGTTTCAAGTTTCTCACAGTTTCTCTGTTGTGCGTTTGGCACTTATGCAGAACCAGTGTCTCCTAGGAAGCACAGAGTGTCTGCTGGTTTGCGCCATCCGCTAATTGCAGTCATACATAGGCCTGGTAGCCACAGCTTCTGTACACCAGTGGTGACACCAGTGGCGTCCACTCTGGCAGGATCAGGAGTATGCACCTCGCGAGGCAGTGTGCTCTGCTCGTGATGCGGCGGCCTGAAGAGCGGCGTCTGACAGTGATCACTTCCGAGCACCTTTGATTCACAAGCTGCTGCTGTTGCTCAACGTGCTCCTACATTGACTCCCGGAGCACCTGTTCCTGCATATCGTGCACAGTCCTCGCCCCCCGGTATCAAGGTCCGCCTCAAAGAGCGCACTGCACAGCGGCATCACCAGGCGTTCAAGTCCTTGCTGGATGCTGGGAAGCTGCAGTGGTGTACTGCAGGTTCTTCAGGCATGCTTGGACATCAACGACATCCAGGGCAAGCAGCAGGAGCAGCCAGAAGAAGAGGCGCAAGAGGCTGAAGGCAGTGTGCAGCTGTTCTTGCGGGCAAACCGCGAGCTACAAAACCATGTGCGCTGCACCCTGCTAGCTCTCGGGTGACCTGTCATGACAGCATGGCCTCCCTGCCAGAGTGGCAGTATAGCGTTGATGGCAGTATGCCAAAGGCAGTGCAGTATGCCAAAGGCAGTATGGCATTTCAGTATGGCCTGTGTGTCATAGCACGAACAGGCGCTACTTTCATCGAGACGCTGCCTAGTGGTGACCTGTTGGTTTGGTAGCATCCTGGCTACACGAGAGTGGCACCACAGCACAGGACTGTGGCCACTACTGTGGCTGGTGTGGCCACTGCTGTGGCTGTGGCTGTCTTTCTCTACTGTCTTGTCTCCAGTGTTGTCAGCGCAGTCCAGTACGTCCTCGGACGTCCTCCACAGGCTGCAGACCCACAGCCTGACAAACCTCGAATAACTGCAGATATAGCGAGCGACCAGGCATCAATGCTGCACACCTGAAGTGTAACAGTCTTGTCTACCTTATGTGCTATCTGAAACTCGCCAACTTGCGAGCAGCGGCCTTGTTCTGAAATGGCCAGACTGGAATGTGGCCGTCTGCTGAAACTGGCTGATGCTCTGCTGTGCACATGCAGGTGAGCCAGCTGATCGACTCGACAGCCTCGGAGAATAGAGACCAGCTTCAGGGCGTCCGGCAGCTGTTGGAGAAGAAGGAAGGCCTCTTCCGCATGAACATGATGGGCAAGCGAGTCAATTTTGCTGCTCGGTCGGTCATCTCCCCCGACCCCAACATAAGCACTGGCGAAATTGGAGTTCCGCCATACTTCGCCATGCGCCTTTCATTCCCGGAGACTGTGACACCTCTGAACCACTCCCTCATGCGCAAACTGGTACGTTCTCACACGCTTGCTGGCAGCCTGCCAGTGGCACGATGTATACAACCATCATGTGACATACACCATGTGTAGGATGTACCATTCACTGCAGCTCGTTTGGCAACTGGTCTGATGCACTTCTGTCCAGGCAGTCATTGCTACTTCCATACACAGGCATATGAGTAGAGACTTCGTGGTGGCCTTTGCCCCAGTGCTGCCTCCAAGCAGCAGTTGATCACAGCGATGCAAACGTCGATGCAATTGACTCAGACAAAATGCTTACAGGTGTTGAACGGCGCTGACAAGCACCCTGGTGCTGTCGCGGTTGAGGACCCGGTCACAGGCACCGTTCTGTCTCTTCACAATCGAACCGAGGCCCAGAGGCAGGCCATCGCGAAGCAGCTGCTTACATCGCACACGGGCGGCCGCGGCAGTATGCATGGTAAGCGCGCGTCGCGCCTGCTCGGCCGCGGCCAGGAAGGTGGCGCTGGCAGTGGCGGCTGGGGCAAGATCGTGTACCGGCACCTCATCGATGGCGACTGCTTGTTGACCAACCGGCAGCCCACTCTGCATAAGCCAGGTGCGCCTGATGGTCTCGTCTGTTGTTGAATTTTGTTGTTGTGTTCGGATTGCAGTGCTATACCATGAGCCTGCAATCGAACAGCGACGTGCCGTTGGACTGCTGTGCCAGTAGTATAGTACTGCGATCCTAACATGCTGTTAGCAGCTTCTGCGCTGTAGCGCACCTCTGTAAAATTTCTCACTTCTGTGCTGAATGCTGCAGCAGGTGATCGTGGTGGATCATGGGGCTCGCAGCCTGGTAAACATTGGCGATATTGCCCACAGCAGCCACTACCTGCAATGCACAATGCACATAGTCATCACCACCGCCATCCCCTCTCTCAACTTGTGGGCAGCGCCTTAGTTTCGTGGCCGTGCTGATATCGCTCCATTGGCCACCAGTACCAAGGCATGTCAGCTGTCTCCACCATGCGCGCTGGCCCTGTTCCGACTCCGTTCGTTTTCGTTGCCCGCTCCCGTGGATCCACATCAACCCAAAGCTGACAGCGGCAACCAGCAGATCATGTGCAGGGCTGATGGCACACAGGACACGCGTTCTGCACGGCGAACGCACAATCCGCATGCATTACGCCAACTGTGCGACATTCAACGCCGACTTTGACGGAGACGAGATCAACCTGCACCTGCCCCAGGAGCAGCAGGGCCGCGCAGAGGGCTATGAGATTGTACACGCAGACCACCAGTTCAAGGCACGTCCATCAACAACCTATGCCTCACCACTGAAACGTCCCTGCCCACTGCCGTACATGGCTCTTTCCGCCTGTTGCAGGTGGCTTTGCATCTAGCCTGATCTGTTCTCTACACGTGAAGCACCTTGAAGCATGCCATCCGACTGATGTAAGTGCATGTGTTCACTCGACACCAGAGAGCCGGCTACGGACAACAGCACACGTCCCATCATCGCGCGGTCTGATCCAGCTGCATGCATGCAGGTGCCGACCGACGGCAAGCCGGTGCGCGGCCTCATCCAGGACCACGTCATCGGCGCCGTGCGCCTCACCAAGCGCGACACCTTCCTCACGCGCGAGGAGTTCAGCTCGCTCGCCGCCATCGCCTGCGTGCCCGAGACCAAGGGCCTCTCCCTCGCCGAAGCGGCGGAACCAGGCAGCCTCCACACCTTCCACGAGGCGCCCCTCGCCATGCCCGCGCCTGCGATCCTCCACCCGAAGCCCCTCTGGACTGGCAAGCAGGTGCTCGCCTCGCCCCACCATCTGTTATCAGTGGCCCGCCCTGGGTGGATCTGCAATGCTATATAGCATGCTAGCTGCAGATACATATGACCATGGGGTGCGCCAGTGGTGGCTTTGAGGGTGGCCGAGTACCACTGCCCCAGTGCCTTTTGTTGTGGCCGAGCTCCGCTGCGTGCACCCACGCACCCACCAGCTGCCCATGCAGCTTGCGCATTGATCTCGCTGCCCTCGCGTACCACTGTGCCTGAACATGACACGCCACAGTGCAGCAGAGCAAAACAGCAAGTACCCGCCTGTGCTCCAGGTAGGTCCTCAGCATCAGGCCTGCACAGCTTCTCGGGGACTCTGGTGCCCGACAGATGTTGCACTTTGCCGAACCCAGCGTTGCTTGTCATATGTTCCCTTAACGCTGTCGGTGTAGGTGATCAACACGCTGTTGGAGTACTACACCCGGGGCAAGCCCGCGGCGACGTTCTCGGCGCGAACGAGAGTGACTCAGCAGGAGTGGGGCTACGACGCGATCGCCAGCGAGACCTCCGTCTATGTGCGCCGTGGCTACATGTGCCACGGCACCATCGACAAGGCACAGTATGGCTCAGGCGGGCTGCTGCACGCTGTCCAGGTGTGCCTGGCATACATGCTGCGCCTGTACGGAGTGTTCCCCTCACAACAGGCATGCACCATTCGGTTGTCTTACACTGTGTTCGAGCAAGGTCCCAGCAGCGCCGAGGGAAGAGCGCACGGAGCAAGTCAAACCACCACAAGCAACACGGTCACCCACCACACAGCGTCCACGGCCGTATACAGTGTAGTGCACTGTATTGATCTGGCACCACGAATTGCTTTGTGCTGCAGCTTTCTGATCATAGCTCGTGAATGAGTCATGATTCTTGAACTGGTCGCCGCAAGCGTGTCCGCTGTGTCCGCTGCGCCTGCTGCGCCCCACAATCTATCAGTGGCAACAGCGTCAGCTGCAGCGACGCAGTGGCCAGTACAATACTTGGAGCGTGTACGGTAGGAGTGAGGTAGGAACCCATGCACCAGTGCTGTTGGTGCAGGAGCTCTATGGCGGGCCAATTGCCGGCGCAGTCACGTCCTCGCTGTCGCGGCTGTTGACTGTGTACATCCAACGCATCGGTTTCTCCTGCGGCATGGCCGACCTCCTGCTCACACAGCAGCACGAAGAGGAGCGGCGGCAGAAGCTGCAGGCTGCGGAGGGGGCCGCCATCACCGCCGCCGCCGCGATCGCAGAAGTGAAGCTGCCACCACTCCCCCCCACCATTCCCGCCCCCGTCCTCCGAGCCGCCGAGCACGCCGTGCGCTCCGCGCTGCGGCCGCGCTACCGCCAGAGCGCACTCGTGGCCACAGTCGTCGACCAGCGCGTGTCGAGCGCGCTCAACCCGGTCGCGAGCTCAGTCACCAAGGCGTGCTTTCCACAGGGACTGACGAGGCCGTTCCTGAAGAACTGCATGAGCCAGATGACGACGACTGGCGCCAAGGGCGGGCTCGTGAACTTCAGCCAGATCTCGGCGATGCTGGGGCAGCAGGATCTGGAGGGGCGGCGTGTGCCGCGCATGGCGTCCGGCAAGACGCTGCCGTGCTTTCACGCATTTGATGCGGGCGCTCGCTCCGGTGGGTTCGTCGGAGACAGGTTCCTCAGCGGTGCGTTTCGCTGTTCCCCTCGCTCCGGGTGTGGCAACACTGTACCAGCTGCTGGTACCGGTATGTGGGAGTGTGCACACGGGCAAAGCCGGGGCAGGAGCAGCTCCGCATGAAACAGCTGCATGTGCCTTGTCCACATGAACATGCTCCACATGAACAGTTGAGATCGGGCTCTGCCGGGTATGGGTGTTCCCCCGGCAGCGTTCGGGCCTCACCGGCACTCTGACGCATAATGCCCCTACACGGGAAGACGCAGCCCTGCAC
The DNA here is from genome assembly GCA_900538255.1 of Ulva mutabilis. Taxonomy (NCBI): domain Eukaryota; kingdom Viridiplantae; phylum Chlorophyta; class Ulvophyceae; order Ulvales; family Ulvaceae; genus Ulva; species Ulva mutabilis. The sequence goes on along the minus strand of UNSF01000006.1, from coordinate 763,763 downwards.
CCACCGCCCTCCCATTGCACAGCAATTGGTGCCAGGTTCTGCTCGCCACACCGGCAGCTGCGTAGCCGCCGCGTTTAAAACCGCCCCGCTGTGCAGGGTTGCGGCCACAGGAGTACTACTTCCACTGCATGGCCGGCCGCGACGGCCTCGTCGACACGGCGGTCAAGACCGCGCGCTCCGGCTACCTGCAGCGTTGCATGATCAAGAACCTGGAGGGACTCGCGCTCGCGTACGACTCGACCGTGCGCGACGCCAGCGACCGGACCATTGTGCAGTTTGTGTACGGCGATGACGGACTCGATGTCCTCGACACCTCCTACCTCACCAACTTCCCCTTCCTCCACGACAACGCGGACCGCGTCCTCCAGGTGCGCATGCATGGACCACATGCATGCATCCCCTCGATTTCGTTAGACCTTCTTTTGACGAGGACAGGCACGGGCGCAGTGTGTCTGTCGGAGCTTCGCAATGTGTGCATGCGAGCTGTTGAGCGCAGCCTGGTCCGTTTTTCAGTCAGTCTGGACACCGGTTGTGTCTCTGCAGGACCTGGATTGGGACGGCTCCGCGAGGGGAGTTGGGGATGGCCCGCGCGCTGCGGCTGCCGACGCCTTGTGGGAGCGGCGGCGGGAGGCCCTGGAGGAGGCAGCTGCCGAGAAAGTCCTCCCGCGGGGAGCGTCGGTGAAGGCCAGGGCCGACTTCAGTAACAAGGAGAACCTCCCGTGCGTTCAAGCCGAGCTGCCGCTCAATGTGCTGGGCTCCGTGTCGGAGCTTTTCTGGGACAAGCTCGCGCAGTATGTCGAGGACCATGGTCTTCAGGCGGACGAACGGTTCAAAAAGGCGATGCTTCTGCGGTGTGCTCCTGGCTGCGGTTTGCCAGCACCATGCCATCTTGTGACATTGCTCTGGGCATTCTCTGGGATGTACTGTGTTACACGGAGCCCAACAGCGAGGACAGCAACCACAAGCAAGCAAGCACCTCTGGGTGTGCTGTGCCATCGCTGTGGCTGTTGTTGCTGGTCACTGCAATGCCGTCCTGTTCCATCGCTCTGGCCAACAAGTGGCACTGGGTCACCGAAGTGGTGAAATGTTGCGACAAACAGGACACTGGCGGCGGCGAGCGGTATGTGGCGGGCGGGACGCACTGCTCTTCAGTTTGCTGTATGCGAGAGCTGAGTGCGTTATCGCACAGGCGTCACTGGTCATCTGCATGGGCAGCTACCACGCATGTCATGTCTCACAGCACAGCACCACGTGCAAAGCTCACACCTGCAGGCATGAGCAAGATGACCCAGTGCCATCCAGTAATAAGAAATGCAGCATCGAATCGCCGGCAGTTTTGGCACGTCCCATCGTTGGCGGCTTTGACATGTTCGGTGTGAAAATAAACTCGAAAACCCCCACCAAAAGAAAGACACCTGGTCCGGTGTGTGCAGGTACATGCGCAGCCTCGCGGCGCCGGGCGAGAGCGTGGGTGTGCTCGCGGGGCAGAGCATCGGCGAGCCGTCGACGCAGATGACGCTCAACACCTTCCACATGGCCGGCCGCGGCGAGGCCAACGTCACGCTCGGCATCCCGCGGCTGCGCGAGCTGCTGATGACGGCCGCGCGCGTCGTCGCGACGCCCGTCATGACGCTGCCGCTGCGCAAGGGCAAGCGGGACAAGGACGCCCACCGCCTCGCGGCGCAGATGCGCAAGCTTCGCCTCGCCGAGTGCCTAAAGGTGTCTGCTCTGCCGCCTGCGCTGCCGCTGCCGCGCCTGCCCTGGCACCTGCCGCTAGCGTCTGCGCCTGCCGCTGCTGCTACTTGTTGCCCCCTGTACGCCTGTGCTGACAGCCAGGCTAATCCCGTGGCCTTCAGTTGCCCCTTGCATCGCCGCTCGATATCATGTGCATCTGTAAATAGAAGATGCTTGTGCACCTCCCTGAGCCTGCACCACCGCACGAGGTTCAGCCACACATGGCCACAGGTGCACCATGCATGGCCACCCGAGGAGGTTGAAGCAAACACCACCCAGACACCACCACCTGTGTCTGTGACCGCTCCGCAACAGGGCTGCAGCAGCCTGCTTTGTGGCGGCTTGCATGGCGACAGATATGTCGCCTGAGTCTGCTGTATCTATGATTGCGGCAGGATTTCAGTGCCTGTGGCGGTTTGCACGGCAACAGCTGTGGCGGCTTGCATGGCAGACATGTCGCATTCTGAGTGTGTGTGTGTGGTGCAGGAGCTGTCTGTCGAGCAGGCTCCGGTTGTGATCGGGTCAGCGGGCGTGAGACGCGAGTACACGATCCACCTTGGCTTCCATGACATGGAGGCGTACCCGGAGCAGACAGGGCTGACGTGGCAGGAGCTGAAGGCGACAGTGGCTGGTGGCTTCGCGTGGGAGGTGGAGCGCGCGGTCGTCCGGCATTTCAAGCGCGCAGCGTTCAACCCAGAGATCGACTCGGTTGCCGTGACGGGCCCGGCCGGGCCTAGCAGGGGCGGGGGCGCGGAGGAAGGGGAGGAGGAGGGCGCAGCGAATCGGCCGGCCGTGGACAATGATGGTGGGGATGATGATGCCGATGAGAATAAGGAGGTGCGTGCCCCCACATATGGCCACCTGCAGTGCATGTCTGAGCTTCAGCAAATGTCTGGGCTCACTTCAAGCTGCAGCGCTTGTGGTTTCCAAGTGCAGCTCGTGCTGCCACGGTTCCAGCTTGAACCGGGCGCTGATCTCGGCGAGCACAGCCACACTGCTGCCAACATGCATGCAGGACAATGACGAGTTTGCGGAGGCGAAGGACGGGTACCGGGAAGAAGCAGAGCAGGAGTACGGCACGAGCAGTGACGACGAGCCGGATCCGGCTGATGTGGCCACGGGCGGCGACGTCCCTGCCGTTGTAGCAGCAGGCACAAATGCGGAGGCACAGGAGGAGGAAGAGGAGGAGGATGAGGCAGAAGCAGAAGCGGAGAAGGATGACGCTCCCGCATGGAAGCGCGCGCGAACGGCGCACAGGCTGGCCGCTCAGATGGTGTCCTCGATTGGCGCCAAATATGATATCTGCGTCGAGCACACGTGCGCTCCTGCCCACCCCAGCTGCTTTGTCGTTGCAGAAGGCGCACGAGAGACCTGACATAGCCCTGCCTCACAGGCAGGCCTCCCATTGACAAAGCGGGCCGCTGTCAAGCCAGGCACACAGTCTGCCGTGTCTTGTTGCGCCTGTAATGTGCAAGCAATGGCTGGCACATGCTGTGCTGGCACACGCTGTGCTGGTGCGGTAGATTCAGTGGTGCTCTGTGCTGGCTGCTCTGGCGGCCCTGCCTTTTGCCGGACGGTGGTGGCTAGTGGCAGTGCTCGACAAACGTGTCAAACAGGGCCCGAAAAAGCTCATGGAGGGATAGCCCGAGTGCCATGTGCAGGCCGGTTGATGCGGAGCTGCGCTGTGAGGTGTACGTGAGCGTGCCTGTGGACGCGCCGAAGGTTCTGATCACCGAGGTCGCGGAGGCCGCCGCCGTCGCCGCCCTCGTGCGGTCGACTCCCAAAATATCAAACGTGTACGTCATTGCGGCACAGAAGCGCGGGGATGTGCCCTCGTTGCAGACTGACGGCATCAACTTTGCCGTGGCGTGGCGCCACAACGCCGACGTGGACCCAGATCGCGCGACATGCAACGACGTCATGCATATGCTGAATGTGTACGGCGTCGAGGCCGCTCGAGCGGCACTTGTCACCCAGGTGAGGGAGGTGTTTGGGGCGTATGGCATCTCTGTGGATGCGCGGCACTTGTCGCTGATTGCGGACTTCATGACCCATGCGGGTGGCTACAGGGGGTGCAGCCGGCACGGCATCTCGACGTGTGCGTCCCCGCTGCTGAAGATGTCGTTCGAGACGTCGGCTGCATTCCTCCGTGATGCGGCCATGACTGGCGCGGTGGACCATCTGGGGTCGGCTGCGTCTCGAATTGTTCTGGGGCAGCCGGTCGGGCTTGGCACAGGGGCTGTGGGGCTGCAAATGCAAGTTTGATATCCTGTGAATTCTTCACAAACGTTTTGTGCGACTGCTTCGGAGAGCAGCCATCGGGTGTTGCACGGAGATGAACGCAATAGCCCGGCAGCGAGGGCAAAAGCAGGAAAGTAGACGGCCAAAACCCTCGAAATCAGCCATCCGCTGTGTGGCACACCATTTCATCGTTTGCAAATATGGGTGTGATGAGATGTCAGATGTCAGTGATGTGAGATAACACCCGCACGTAACACCCGCACGCCTGAAGGCAGACAACAAAATTGTGTCAGTATCTTTTTGGAAAGGAATGATTGGACTGGGGCGAGGTGTTGGACATAGACGTGATGTAAGTGCTGGGATTCAGGTCAATCGAGGCGATGCCCCACACTGCACTCACCAATGTGCTGCAGCAAGGAAGGTGTACAGACAATCCTTATGAAATCCGACAAATCTGCGAGAGCAGATAAGCAACAGCATTGCATCGGGAGTTGGCCACGATCCTGCATCACTGTGCGAACGGTGCTAGCACCCGTAGCCACAAACGGCGTGATCAGCTGTGATCGGAGCAGCACGCACCGCGTTGCCTGGCGGTTTACTAGGATGCACACTGCACTTCATGCAAGTCGAGGTGCCACCAATGAAGTCGTGATGCTACAGAAAACTGTTATCGTCGTACTGTTTCGAACATGTAATCTCCTTCCGAGACCCAGGCCAGGTTGTTTGTATCCCATGCACTGTTATCGTACGTAGATGCGATATTAGCGGCTACCCGTGACCTTCGCAAGGACCAACTAAACATCTCAGGGTGTCTCTTCTTATTATCTGCCATTTCATGCTCTTGGTCCACGTAGGTCGTTCTGTGTCTATGGCCCAGTGTCGCGATCAACACAGACAATCAGGCGCGCCATAAAGCAAGCGTAGGCTGCTCAGCGCCTCTCTTTTCAACGGGTTTCCCTCTCAGTCGGTGGCTGCTGTTTATGAAGAGGGTGCATGGCAGCCTTCGCATGCGCTTGTTGACATTCTGAAGCCGTCCGTCGCGGGTGGTGCGTCCTTGGCCTTGTAAGAGTTCAAACCATGCGTGACTTGATCTCGTCTATCTGCTCTCACTGTGAGAGGGAGGGCATCATATAATAATGCAGCCGCATGCTCTGAAGATCCGGATGATGCTGGTTGTTTGAACGCGGCTTCATTACTGCGCACAAACACTGCCTGAACCAATTTATGTCTCCTTTCGAAGAATAGCAGTGGTGGTGACGCGATCCGGTTCACTTGCGTCGCACGAGGACGCTGCCAGAAAATTTGCGCACGCTTTCGCAGACCGGGCTCGGCTGAAGCACCTTCATGGATGTCAAACAGGTTTATACGTGAATGTTGAAAGTGTGAGTGCATTGCGTTCAGGGACAAATGGTGCAAGCGGCAATAGATCCATACCAGGCAGCCACACCGAGCGAGCCACATAGGCACAGGGGCGGTGCTCGCCCAGCCAAGCTAGCAAGTAATTCTTCGCCACCAGATACTAAACCAGGCCGGTTGGTGAAACGGTCTCGCACCAGAAAACGTGATGATTGTGATGGCAGGGCGCCCGCTTCTGTGCCAGACGTGGTGGACACAGTTGCCGTCACAGCCGTCCATGTCACAGCAAAGAAGACGTCCAAGACCAAAAAGAAAAAGAAGCGTGTGTCGATTGTGGACGAAGTCCCGCCTTCTCCTGTCCAGGAGACGGCCGCATTTGACACGAGCCATGCAGCAGCTGGAAGAACCAGTGCAGACATCGGGCATGGTGGAGTCTGGCAGAGCAGTGCTCAGGCTGACGATGAGCCAGAGGTGCCCAAAAAGAAGAAGAAGAAAAAGAAGAAGCGGAAGCTGACCTCTCCTGAAATCACAGACCCAGCAGAGCTTGGTGTCCCTGCTCACAACACAGATGTGTGTGATGCAGAGGTGGCGGAAGCCGTTGCACGCAGCACTGCAGTGACGCCTGTAGAAGCCAGCGAAGCACGGAAGAGAGGTGTGCACGAGGAACTGAGCCGTGAGCAGGCAGAGCCAGCTGCACCTGGGGCCGGGGATGGTGGTTCTGCAGGTGTGTTGCAGGAAGCCACTGTTGGGGATGCAGACCCACATGCACGCCAGATCGCAGGCGGCTCTGGGGAAGCTGCAGTCCCAGAGAAGAAGAAAAAGAAGAAGAAGAAACGAAAGAGGCTCGAAGAAGCTACCGCTGGTGAGGCCATAGGTTCGGGTGAGGCTGTGAAGGCGGGCAGTTCCTTTGAGGGTGGGGCAGCATCTACAAAGAAGCGGCGGTTGAGACCACAGGAGCGCAGTCAGCAAATCGCAATTGCAGGTGCTATCGAGGGTGCAGCTGATGCTGCTAAAGCTGCCGCTGGGCGTGCCAAGGTCGCGGACATGGTGAAGGAAATTCATCAAATAAATGCAGAGAGGCTGACTGGGGACGCATTGACCACAGATGCGGCAGTGCCCACAAAGATGGCCAAGGCAGAACATCATGTCGAGCGCAGCAGTGCAGCGGGCATCACACGGAGCAAGCATAGCCTGTTCGATCCAGAAGGGACGGCCACACAGAGCAACCATCGCCTGCCCGAGCCAGAAGGGACCGCCGCACAGAGCAAGCATAGCCTGCCCGAGCCGGAAGGGGCGGCACCGGATACTCAGGAAGCCATCGAAAAACGTATGCAGCCCTTTTGTCCCTCATCCCAGCATTGTGCCATCCTGCTGCATCAACTTCAGAACTCGCAGACAGCCTATCATGATACTTTGCGCATCCACCAAAGTGCAATGCCACGCAGACTCACTTGCCCGAGCCAACGTGTCAGCCTGCATGCTGCAAGCAACTAGGCTGTCTGCCATCGCCATGCCATACTCAAACTGTTGTCCTGCATCAGATCCTTTGGTGCACACTGGATAGCTCTGCATCTGCTTCGATCTGTGTTCAGCACACTCAATATGGCATGGATTGCAGCAGCTCCTGCTGCTAGCAGTCGGTCCAAGGGCTTGAAGCTCAAGGACATCCTGTCCAGGCTGTCGCAGCCAGCGCAACAGGTAGACAGCAGCAACGGACAGCAGTCGGCCTCAGCCCAGGCGCGCATCACCGGCGCCCTAACTGCAGCAAGCCTCATACCACCAGCCACAGGCGAGCCCAGCCTTTACACCGGAGCTGAGGCAAGTGCTCTGGCTAACCCCTCCACAGCAGCACCACGGGCGGAGAAGGCGCAGAAGAAGGGTCAAGGCAAGCCGAACGGTGGCGAAGCAGGAGCCAGTCGTGGCGCAGGTGCTGATGAGGCTGAGCCTCTTGCAGCTGGCAAGGCGGGCAAGGCCAGGGCAGCCAAGAAAAAGGCAAAGGCTAAAGTCAGAGTGCAGCTGCTGTCGGATGAGGAGGAAGAATCCGACGAAGAGGACTATGTAGCTCCTGCTCCTACAGATAAGCTGTCACATCGTGCAGTGGCGAGTTCTCCTCCTGAGCCGGTGTGCTGCTGTGTCCATGCCGCCCCCTTTCCACATGTGCACACTGCGACTTGGGCACCAGTCCCCCCCCCCCCCCCCCCACCCCCCCCCCCCCCCCCCCCGCCCGACACCAGTCCCCGCAAGTGCCGCTGTTCTGCACTCCCAATCTCCGTCTCTGTAGTGCCTGTTGTATGGCCCTGGTATAGTGTCGCAGAGCTGACACGAGATTTTGCTTTGGTCAATCCCACATGTTGCAGCAAAGGCACGCCACGACCATGGCTCAGTGTCTTCCTTCCCGGTCCAAGCATGATTCATGGATCCACAGCCACTGCCTAACATGCTGCATTACGACATGCCTTGTGCCTTTCACTTTCTTTGGGGATCACTATGGCGCAGCGCCAAACTGACTGTACAGAAATGTCAGTCCGCAGCTGTTCTGAAGCTCTTGCTTGTTTGAACCAATGATGTTTCCGTACATGTTTTGCAGAGGGCAACAGGATCTCAAGCTTCACCAAAGAAACGTGCGACAGCAGCCAAACCCGCAACGAAGGCCAAACTGCCTGGCCCCGCCCCTGAGGCTGACCTTGTTGCCCCAGCCATGCCATCACCTGCCAAGCCGCCCGCGCCATCACCTGCCAAGCCTCCCGCGCCATCACCTGCCAAGCCGCCCGCGCCATCATCTGCAAAGCCATCCGCGCCTACATCTGCCAAGCCAGCCGCGCTCGCGTCTGCCAAGCCACCCACCCTTGCCTCCCCTGCCAGACGTCATCGCCCTCTGACACTTGGTGCGTTGCATCAAAGCTCTTTGTATGACCCATCGGCAGGTGCTCGTGCTGATCATTCTTTCACCAATGCTTGCTCGAGAGCAGGTCTGTGCCAGCCATGCCTGGCCCCATTGCCCCAAATTTTGAGTCACAGTGCCATTCTATACACTCGCGCTTGGGCATGGGCTAAAAACAGCTGCTGCCTTCGGCGTCGACTGCATGCGCTGTCTCTGTTCCTGCCCAGCATGCGTGGTAGAAATGCTTGGAGCCAGGCAGCGCACGAAGCCTGGTCACCTGAAGACAGGTTCGTTACCTTTGAGCACACGCTGGCTTCTACACACGCACATGTGTATATGCACCGCTTCAGATTTATCTACACACGCTGGCTTCTACACACGCACTCTAAAGCGGTGTGTTGGTATGGCATGCAGGAGCGGATGCAGGCTCGGTGCTGCCCGACGTACAACCATCCACACCCAAGCAGAGTGTGCCGGCGGCACCTACGCCAAGCGCGACCAACCCCGGCAGATCTCCGACGCACAAGCCGACCCCGTGTGCCTCTCCGCGTCGTCCTGCTGCCGGCGCGTCTCCATCCCGCAAACCCGCCCCCACTGCGTCCCCTCTGCGCAAGACCACGAGGCTATCTGCCAAGCAGGCTGAGGTCGCTGAATATGCTGAACCTGATGCATGTGAGCTGCCGGCACCAGTGGAAGAATTACGTGTTGCGGACGCGCCAGCGGCGGAAGCGCCGGCTGCGGACGCGCCAGCGGCGGAAGCGCCGGCTGCGGACGCGCCAGCGGCGGAAGCGCCGGCTGCGGACGCGCCAGCGGCGGAAGCGCCGGCTGCGGACGCGCCAGCGGCGGAAGCGCCGGCTGCGGACGCGCCAGCGGCGGAAGCGCCGGCTGCGGACGCGCCATCGGCGGAGGCACCAGCTACGGAAGCGACTGTTGCAGAAGCGCCTGTTGCGGACGTGTCAGCTCCAGAAGCGCCAGTTGCAGAAGCGCCAGCTGCGGAAGTGCCTGTTGCCGAAGCACTGGTTGCGGGAGTGTCAGCTGCAGAAGCGCCTGTTGCGCAGGCGCCAGCTGTGGAGGCGTCAGTGCCGACTCCCACTCCCGTGAAGCGTTCTGCGCGCGTGCGCGCGGCCAGGGCTGCCGCGGCACAAGAAGCCGCCGCACGGCCACACCCGAGCGAACCTGCTGCAACGCCTGTGCGTAAAGTGGCACGCTTGGCGCGCCTGTCTACACCAGCAGCTACATCTGGAGCTCCGAGTGCTGCAGCCGCCCGCGCGCTCGCGTCTGTTGACCTTCCGACCTCGCCGGCCGTGGGCGTGAGGCTGGGGCGGCGGGTTGCGATCGCGCAGCTGTCGGAGAAGGAGGTTTCCCGAAACGCAGACCTCGTGGAGGTCATCCTCGTGAACCTGCTGCAATGCAAACAGGTGCCCCCGCTTGCCGCCTGCCTGCCCATGCTCGATCCCCTTGATGTGTCACAGTGTAACACATGCTCCCTTCTTGTGTTCCTCGTTCTGCTGATATCCGCTTGCTTGGTGTCTGCTCGCTGCTGATGGCAGCGCCACTGCGTGCTGCTTGCTGCTGATATCACACGCAAAATGATACCGCACCTGAACAGCAAGCCATGCTTCTGTAGAATTTCAAGCGTGGTGGTGCAGCGACATGCATTAGCACAACGCGGTTGCGATAGATGCACGGCGCCGCTCCTTGTGCTGCATGCATGCTGACAGCAGCATGCATGTTGACAGCAGCCATTCCGTGCACACGATACCAGAGCAATCATGTAGATGAGCAGTCCAATTGTTCTGTCGTTTATACGGCCGTGTGTCACGTACGCGTGTGCCATGCTTTCGCTGCCTGCAGGAGCCCGAACCGGCACCGCTCGACCGCAGCGAGTCCCCACCGGCCCTGTTGGTCTGCCAGGCGCTGCACGACGTGCTGCGTGTCGTGAGCTGGGACTCGGTGACGACGAAGAACATCCGCGAGCGCGTCGTGGAGCACCTGGGGTACAGCCCGACGGAGTTCATGGCGTTCAAGCCCTCGATCACTGCGACCATCCGCGCCGAGCTCTCCCGCCTCTGCAAGGTGTGGCCTCTTCGCTGCTCTCCTCAAGCAGCCTGAGGACATGATCAGCAGCACGCAGCACATGACATGCCAGCCAGGCACCGTTGCGCTGGCGTCTGCTGCGCGCTGCGCGGCCACCATGACCAGCATGCTGCTGTATTTCATCTAATAATTGAGAATGTGCGGAGCTTGTTCTGTGAGCAATGACACTGTCGCTTGATCGCTTTGCATTCTCGCCAGACACAGGGGGTTGCGGGCCCTGGGTCAGAAGACATTGTCACACCCGTTATACGCTGTTTGTCCCGTTGGGAAGGGTCGCTGCAGTAGCTGAGCCTCTCGCGTGTGGACCATGCCATGAATGCAACGAGCGTGTACTGCAATTCCGAGCGAGGTCTGCGCTTCTGAGTTAGTCACCGACAGCCGGCGGGGCCGTGTGCAGTTCAAGCACCACCTCATCCACATCCTCGCCCTCAAGTGCGTGGCAGACCTCAGCTCCTGCTACCGGCGCTCTGTCATCTTCTCCGAGGCCGTCGCCCTCTCAGCCGCTTTCCCCCTCATCACCGCCGACATGCCGCGCCTCACCGTCCTCGGTGACGCGCCCGCCGCGCTCAGCGCCACCCTGCAGGCCCTCGTCCGCGACCCCTCTGGGGCTGCTGCCGAGGCCTTTGGTGCCGCGGGCTTTGGTCCCGCCGCCGGTGCCGTTGCCGACGCGGTCACCCCGGCTCCTGCCAGTGCGCGCTCTGGTCTGCCCATCGATCTGCGCACGCAGCCTGCTGCTGCTGTGGACGAGCCGCCCGCGGCACATGCGGCGGCCGAGGAGCAAGCAGGCCCCGAGATGGATCCGGATTCACAACCACTGTCTATGGCGGGCACGGTTGTTCCGGAGACGCAGTCGATGGATGTCGGTGGCACCCAGGGCGGCACGGAACCGCCGCAGCTGCTGCTGGGCGCGGCAGCGCCTCTGGCCGCATCAGCCACCCGTGCCGCCACAGCTGCTGCTGCGGTCGCAGAGCCGGCTGTGCCACCAGCACGTGCAGATGAGCCTGGTGCGGCGGGGCCGTGGGTTGCACGCAAGACACGCCGACGCACCGCCGCTCGCGCACCCTCGCGCCAGCGCGAGCCCGAGGCCCGACCCCCAGCAGTCGAGCGCGCCGGCGCGCATGCAGCCCATGCATCTTCTGCCCCCAAATTGCACTTCCCCCATGACCACCCTGTCATCAGCATCTGGGCCCAGATCGGGTTGCTGACGGGCCGCGTCGGGTGCTTCCAGCGACGTGCTACACAGCGGCTGCAGAGCCTGCGGAGCGCAGCATGCTTCGTCGCCGAGGAGCCGCTGTTTGAGATGGCCGCATGGTACAAGCCGCTGCCGAAGATAGAGGAGGAGTCCCCAGCGGCGGCAGAGCAGAGCGAGGCCTCGCGGCGGCAGCGGCAGCAGCAGCTGTTGTTGGAGGTGACGCGGCAGGTACGGTCGCTGGCGCCAACAAGGCGCTCGCCGACTGCGACATCCCAGGCCAACACCACAGACGCGGCCGAGGCGTTGGCCCTGCTGGGCAATGCTGGTGCGCGCCTTCACAGCTCGTGCAAGCACGGTCATTTCCAGGCGGGGTCTATCTCCGGTTTGAGATACCTCCCCCCCCCCCCCCCACCCCCCCTTGCATCCCCCCCTCGCACCCCACGTTCTTGGCTGCGTGCCAGATGGCAGCGGCTGGCGCATGTACCACCGTATGCTCATGCCAGCCGTGTTGAGTGCAGCCTCAGCACTGCAGTTTATCAGTGGTCTCCTGCTTTTCGGTCATGTCCGTGTGAGGACCGCCAGACTGCATGGTTGCAGGGTGACCCGTACACTGTGCAAAGTCGTTCTCTGTGCCATGCTGCAGCTCCCCGCGTGGGCGACCTGGATGTATGCATCATGCTGTGTGAGTGTGTTGCAGCGCCGTGCGCAACACCGCGTCGATCGTCTCGACCGCGTATTGACAGCGTACATGGCATAGTGGCATAGTCCAAGCCGCTGATTGTCTGGCAGGTGAGGAGGATTCCGGCGCCATGTCTCCTGCTTGGCCGACGTCCCCGACCCTGGCCATGCCACCGACAGCAACTCCGGACCGGGCTGGCCCAATTGCAAGCCCGGCCAGGGTTTCACGCCAGAAGAGCCTCCGCCAGTCCCCGTCCCTGCGGCCACAACACGCCGCTGTGCCACCCGCAGAGTCCTCCCCGGCGGACCATCCCACCCCCGCAGCAGGTGCACCTGGCAGTGCCGCAGCGGACACTGACGGCGGTGCGAGGGCAGAGACCCCCGCGGAAGAGCAGGCGGAATCTGCCGGAGCGCCTGCCGTCGCTGCGGCGTCACCCACGCGTCCCGGGAGTACGCTGTCTCTGCACGCCCTCCAGCAGCAGTGCCGCCAGTCCGCGCCGGACGCGGAGCCTGCGACAGACGGCGAGCCCTTGGCGAGGCGCGGCCGTGGCCGTTCGCGGGGTCGGGGTCGGGGCCGGGGGGGCAGAGGGTCGGTGGCGCTGAAGGCGGGCCGCGTCCGCACGCGTCGATCAACTGGCGTGGCCGTCAGCCGCAGCATGACACCAGTTGGTGACAACGGGGCAGCCGGCAACAGGGAGGCACCGGTGTGTTGCATGCCTTCTCATTGCGTGTTGCCCATTGCCTGTTGCCCGTTGCAACCCGTTGCTTATCCCTCGTTGCTGTGCCTGTGCACGAGTCGAGTGCCTCCTGTTCAGCCTGACTCCGTTTCTTTGTGTTGTGTGCGAGTTTGAGGGCTTTCATTCAGCAGGCATGTAGCGGTGTGGTGATGCGACTGTCCATGCAGCACAATATGGGTTGTGCCCGTATGTGGCAGCTAGTAGGCATCAGACTCTTGCTGCACCTTGTCATTTGAGCGATTGCACGTGACACAGAGAGAAACTCCTGAATCGCAGCCGGCCCTTGCGGCGGGCATTCCACATGCGGAGGCTGCCAGCACACCCAGCATGCCAGCACGCACGCCTGCGGCCCCCGCAGACGACCAGCGGGCGGCAGCGCGCCCCGAAACCAATGGCGCGGGACCCAGCCCGGCAGTGCAAGCTACGAGTCACTCTGACCCGCTGGCCACCGCCGCTGCGGCGTCCGAGCCAGCGGCAAAGCGTGCGCGCCGTGCGCCTGCGGCGCCGGCACCGCAGGGCAGCGGCCGGCCCGACCCGGCTGCCCGGCATGCATCCGGTCACGACTCTGGTTCCGACGATCCGCACACGTCCCCGTGCCTGCCGCACGGTGACGGCGTTGCCGGCGCGGCCCGCGCTGCATCGCACGCTACGGCCGCGCTGGACCGCGCAGCAGCAGCCCGGCCCACGGCACACCGCGAAATGCAGCTGATGCCGCTCGACCGGAACAGCCCGGTCCCGACCCCGACGGCGGAGCTGCGCTTCCCGACCTCCACGAGCCCAAGCAACACTCCAACACCGTCCGCACGTGGTACCTGCCGCGCGCTGCGCTCCTTCGTATCCCTGCTGGCGATGGCGTGCCAGGCGTCTGATCGGCAGCCAGCCGGGCCGGCGCCAGCCTCCGTGAGGTTCGCGCAGGCAGCTCAGAGCCCGTACATGCTTCCGAGCGGCGCGGTTGGCCCCCTGCCGTTCCAGTCGGCCACTGCGACGTACCTGCGAACGTGCATCAAGTCTCTCCACGGCGCCTCCGCCGCCCCTGCGCAGCCGCTGTTTCCCACCACCCCGGACGCTGTGCGGTGCGGCCGGGCTGGCTCTGCACAGCATGCGGAGCACAGCACAGCAGGCGCAGCAGCAGCGTCCCCGTTGACCGGCCCGGTGAGCCCGCCGGCACCATCATGGGCGGTCGCCATGCATGTCATCCTGTTCTTGGAGCCGCTGGTATGCATGCTGGAGGACTCGGCGGCCGCCGCCGCGGCCACGCTGGACTCTGCCATTGAAGCCATCGCAGGGACAGTCTCTGGTGCCCTTGCTGGTGTCAGCTCAGGCGCCGTCGCCGCGCCGGCCATGCTCGCTGCCACTGCGGGTTCTGCACGGGCAACGCTGGCACTGCGCGCACCTGCCCCACTAGACCCGAGCAGTCCCGACAGCGCGCGTGGCGCTGGCACGCTGTGTGCTGTGCTCGGTGCAGTTGCAGCCGCAGCACGGCTGCCGGGTGCCAGCGCTGTGCTGCGGATGTGGCTACGCGATGTGATCCGCGCGGCGTCCGCCTCGCGGCTGCCGCTGCACGCCACCCCCGCCGGCACTCCCGTTGCGCCACATGCAGCCGTTGCGCCCTGCAGCCACAGAGTGCGTCCCCTCTGCTCTGCCTGACCTGGCCGCCCTGGCGCTGAGCCACGCAGCCATGCACGGACGAGTCCGCTTGATGCCGCTGTGCGTGTTGACGTCGTTGGGTGTGGGTACTTGCAGAGATGTAGGCAGTGTCGGTGTACGTTGTCGTTTTCCTGCCTGAGTATGGCTTGGGCTGTGACATTGCACCAGAGATGACTGCATGCGCCGTAACCCTTCGCTTTGTGCACAAGGAGGTACTCGCAGCGGGCTCTGGCTGTTTTTATGTTCAAAGGCTTGTCCTCGTCTGCAGGACCTTCCAATGCCTATCCATGCATCTGTGGCTGTGGAGGTGATCGCCAGCATAGCCAACCTCCTGGAGTCAGATGCCATGCCGACCATGAAGTTCGCAGCCATGATCGCCAGCAATGGCGCTGTTGCATCCCGGAATTAGATCCAGACGGGATGCAATGCCAGGCCTCGCACATGTTGTTGTCAGTGACAGTGTGTAGTAGGGCGCATGAGGATGAGCTGCATTGTGGAAGGGGTCCTATTCTTTGATGTTGGTAGTTGCAGTCACCATGGTGTGGGCACAATGCTGAAGCGCACGCGCAACCAAAATGTGCCTTCATCTCATACATGCCTTCATCCTTTGCTGAGTCTGCTTGAGTTGCTGGAGCCTACTTGAGATGCCGGCAAGTTATGTGTATGTGCACGCGGACATGGGCTGTGTGCACAGCCAACTCTGAAGCAGCTGCATCAATTGTCGTACAGCATGTCATATCAAAGTCAAATGTCATCAGCACTGCACGATAGCATGCGCGCTTGACAGCGACGAGGGCCACTGCTGCAGAACCTGCGATTTGGTGACAAGATCAGGCCGCAGACCGGGTGGTGTGGCCAGATCCACGCTGCACATCGGTATAATAATGCTGTCATATCGCTTTGACAGCATTTATGTCTGAAGGAGGGCGATATGTACCGCACTCCTGGGTCCCCAAGTTCTCATGTTTTCAGTGAACTGCTGCGTCTTGGGACCATAGGGTGCGCGGGAGCCAAGTTCTGGTGATGATGCTATTTTCTGAACTACGAGGGGCCAATTTGCAACAGGTGGAAGAGGGTATATTGGGTAAGTATACGTGTGTGCATAGTCCTACCCCCTTTCTCTATTGTGCCCGCCAGGGTGCTAGTTGCCTTTTGTGTGTGACACAGTGATAGATCTAGGACTCGGCAGTGCCGAGGCAACAGATCAGGCGACAAGCAAAAAGACAGACCGGCCACCGCAAGCACCAAGGCCACTCTCTGCACGAGCAAATGCCAGAACGAACTAGCGCCGGCTCGAAAGCAGACACTCACACACCACGCAGCCCAAGCGCACACCAAACACAGTCAGCATGCGCCGGGCCCACCGGCGGGCGCCAACTCGACACTAGCAGTCTGCTACGGCCATCTCCGAGGCCGCAAGGCACCAGTCCCAGGGGCTGCAACCACAGCCAGCCCGGCAGCACATAATGAGCTGCCCCCCTACACGGACACCGATGAGCGGTGTCCGGGAAGGGGGGCACAGGAAAAACGGCGGAGGTACGCTAGGAAGAAAGAGGGAGGAGGAGGGACGGGTGCGGGGGGGGGGGGGGGGGGGGGGGCTGCAGGGCGAAATGGGTGGATGCCTTGCCTTTGTGTGCCAGCCGCGGTGTGCCCTCTCGCCATGTTCGGCAGAAACACAGAGATGTGCGCGCGGTGCGATACTGCAAGTTAGAGCTCTCATCCGCAACACACACAATGAATGAAATTCAGTTTGTCCTCCGAAATCATTTGCATGTCGCTTAAGCGCGTCGCAACTTCTTGTACTCTCCTCACCTGTCCATCAATCAGGAAATCCGAAATAGATCACCATTTGGCAGACTGGGAATTCAGAGGTATTGTTGATGTCATACGAACTCTGTATGCAGCGACTGACGTTGTCGACAATACAAGACTACGTTTGTTCGTCAGATTAGGCGGAGGGCTCCATACCGCCACGTGCTCGAAAGGACAGAATCACTTGAGCTTCTCTGATTCCAAATCTTTCAGGCTGCTGGTACTGAGTGTAGCGAATTCCGGCGCGGGATCCGTTCTGAGCAACTCCGCGGTTACAGCCAGGTCGCATTTGGAGCTGAATGCTTGACGGTGTGGATAAACCTGGGATCATGTGCGGCAAGAGTGAAACCTGACCAAACTCAGAGCATTGTTATTGCTGTGAGCTGTGTATGCGCAGCTGTTGTTTCTGTTTCGAAATTCCATGATTTTTCTCATCGGGGCCGTGGTGTCTCCACAGCTGGGCTCGCCGCAACGTTAAACAGGTGTACCTGTGCATCCCCAGAATGCACCGCTACAACTCACGCTGAGGTAGGTCAGTTTGGTCCCTACTGTGGAGGCATCACCTGGACCTGTTGCCTGCAGAATTGGCACCAACACCACGGGCTTCTGCCCATTCCAATCGCCATCAAGTTCAGTCGGTGCCATTGAAACGGCTCAGAATTGAAGCCAGCCGTCCAGGAAGAGCGCGTAAAGCACAGCGGCAGACCACCGGAGCCGAAACAGCAGCACTGCCTCAGCCCATCAATCCAGGCAAGCCCCCAACACCTCACAGACCCTCTGGGACCACCTCCGACCAACCACCCATCCTACCAAACCGACTGTCAGCACCTGCAAGACTCGCTACAGGCCGTAGGTTTGCAGCACGGCCTACCGATCCTACTGCCAGACCTGCTCGCAGGCATGCCCAGCTCTCCACGATCATTGGCAATGCCTCCACCGGCACTCCTGCCCCGCCCGAGACGCACTACCCACACCACCACCCCTACATCAAAAAGTGGAGCGACATCAACCTCCTCACAGACTTCCCGGGGTGCTTCCACCGGCGGGCCTCCAACAGGCTCCGTACTCTTCGCGCCGCCGCCTGCTTCACAGACAATGCTGCCACCAGCCAGATGGAAGCCTGGTATGAGCCGCTGCGGCTGTCGGACGAAAGCCCGGAAGCATCTGCGGGCCAGCGCACGGCCTCACCACCACGAGGGGTCCGCAGGGCATCCACAGGGGTGCGGCTGACGCGACAGCGACAAGAGGAGGCGTCGCTGAGAGAGCGCGCCGCGCCGCTGCTGTGTGCTGTGACGCAGAAGATGCACCTGGTGCCACTGGAGGCGCGCGCCTCAGCCGGGACGTCGTCCGCGCACACGTCTGATGCGGCCGCAGGACTCGCAATGCTCGCAGGCGACGATGGTGCGCCTCTCACCCACTCCACGCCCCCATCCCCCTCCTGTGTGCCACAGCTACCGTATGCTCATTAGGTATTGATTCCTGCAACTCTGTGGTTGAGCACCCCCGATTGCAGCGACTTTGTTAGACAGTTCTGAGAGCAACTGTCTGGCAAAGAGGTCCATTGATTTGCAAGGATTATGTACAGTGCCGCACATGTACAGTGCTGCATTATGTACAGTGCTGCATTATGTACGATGCCGCAGTATATACGGTGCTGCATTATGTACGTTGCTGCATTATGTACGGTGCTGCATTATATACGGTGCTGCATGGGCGTTGGTGCACTACTGTAACTGTTCCCGCACTACTGTTGCTGTTCCCGCACTACTGTTGCTGTTCCCACACTACTGTTGCTGTTCCCGCACTACTGTTGCTGTTCCCGCACTACTGTTGCTGTTCCCACACTACTGTTGCTGTTCCCACACTACTGTTGCTGTTCCCGCACTACTGTTGCTGTTCCCGCACTACTGTTGCTGTTCCCGCACTACTGTTGCTGTTCCCACACTACTGTTGCTGTTCCCGCACTACTGTTGCTGTTCCCACACTACTGTTGCTGTTCCCGCACTACTGTTGCTGTTCCCACACTACTGTTGCTGTTCCCGCACTACTGTTGCTGTTCCCGCACTACTGTTGCTGTTCCCGCACTACTGTTGCTGTTCCCACACTACTGTTGCTGTTCCCACACTACTGTTGCTGTTCCCGCACTACTGTTGCTGTTCCCGCACTACTGTTGCTGTTCCCGCACTACTGTTGCTGTTCCCCCCCTTGCTGCTTGGGCGTTGGTGCACTACTGTTAGTCGGCCGCTGTCCATGCTGCGACTAGTGACTAGTGAGACTGACAGTTGCATGGAACGGCTTGCGTAACATATGTCAGCCATGCTTGTGCTGTTTAGAGACTTCTAATTTCAAACGTGGAACAGCTCGTTGTTCAAGCCTCAAGCTCTGTGGCAGTGTTCATGCTCTTGCATTGCTGTCCTAGCAAGCAGCATCGACCGGTGGCATGCCACAGTGACCCGATCGCCTGTCCAGCCAACTGGATGTCAACACTGATCACAAGCAAGCGCTTACATCTGGCTGATAGGTGCCAGATATTGCAGAGGAGCATGCATCTCCGCCGGACGTGCCAGCATCTGCCCTCGCAGGCCCGGCGCCGGCAGAAGCAGTCAGAAGCCGTGAGCGCGCCGGTTCCACTGCCGCGCCAGCCCCGAGTCGAGCACATGCCCGTCGGTCTCCACGTGAACACGCGTCTTCATGTGCGCTCCCATCCCCGCATGCGCGCGCGACCCCACGTACCCCGGCCACTACCAACGAACAGCTCCATCAGGAGGGAGCTTTGGACATTCAACCCTCTGGCACTGCTCGTGCCGCCTCTCCCGTGCCAGCTGCCCTACTGCGTGCTACAGAGGCGGGTGCCAGTCAAGCACAGCCGGAGCCGGCACAGCGCACGGCACCCGCCGGCACCTCCCGCAGCGCGGCACAGCGCACGGCACCCGCCGGCACCTCCTCCCGCAGCGCGGCACAGCGCGAGCCTGACGCAGAGGCAGCTGGAGCGCCTGTAGAGCAGCAGCGCGAGCCAGCTGGTGCGGCGGCTCCCAACGTGCTACTGCGGAAGGTCCTGTTGGCGGCGACTGCTGCTGCTCGAGAGCATGTCTCAGCCGCTGGTACGCCTGCCGCCTCCCCTGGTCTTGAAGATGAACCTGGCATGAGAGAGGCCTCAGGAGGAGAGGCGTCCGAGGGAGGTGCAGAGGAGACCCGCGCCACGACCGAAATGGCCTCTGACCCGCAGCAGTCTACCGGCGATGGCAGTGCTGATGGCGTGACCGGAACGACGGCAGGTGACGGCCCGGCCACGGACTTGTACTCTACCGCCTCTGAAGAAGAGGTGCGAGCGTGGCATCGGCTGGCTGCGATGCAGAGTGTGGCTAGAGCCATGCGCACAGCATGCCTGCTGCCATGCACCTCAGGCACCCGGCCGCGTGCCTGTACCTGCATTCTGAATAATGTCGGCACCGTCATTGTTTGGTTCTTGTTTTCAGCTGCTTTGTGTGTAAAGAATTGCGACACTTCTGTGCAGGCAACCTCCAGCGGCTCATCCATGCACCCCACACCGACGCGTCGCGGCCAGAGGCGTGCCACAGCGCTGCGTGCTCCGTGGGAGGCTCTAGACACTGCTGTTGCTGGGCCTGTCTGCACGGCGTGTGGCCAGGTGAGCCTCCCCGCTGTGCTGGTGTGTTACCGGCAAATAAACCGGTCCACAATGCTTGAGACACGGCTGTACACGCAAAACAGGCAGTTCGAGTTGGTGCAGCCCGCTTGGAAGCATGGGCCGCGGCCTACATGCTGCTCAATCTGAACGTGTTGCATACCGACTGCAAGCATCATGGGCGGTGCTGCAGCTTCACCGTTGCTGTGTTCACGGGAAGACATGTGGGAGGCCGTGTGTATGTGTAGTGTGTCTGCCACCGACGGGTAGTGGTGCTGTCGGCACTCAGGCAGGGGTCGAGCACCGTGATCTGACGAGAGTTGATCTGCACCGTGGTCCAACTCAGAGTTGATCTGCAGGGGATAGCTGCACTGGCCGGCTCACGCGTCGATCCTGCGTCGGTCACGGCGGCCGTGAAGCAGTTCACGCGCGAGATGACCTCGAGAGCACAGCTGGCGGATTCCGCGCTGCATGCTGCGCATGCCGACCACGGTGCCGTGATGTCGGCCGTGCAGGCGGCGCTGCTGCAGCTGCGCAGTCTGGGCGACCCGGTCGGCGGCCCAGTGCGCGGTTGCAGCGCAGAGCGGACCCCCGCGGGCGCGACCGCGTCTGGGGGTGCCCCGCCGGAGCCGTCGGCGGCTGGTGGCGCGACGGGCGTTGGTGCGGCGGGCTCCCCAGTGCATGCAGCGGCGGATCCCCCGCGTGGGGCGGACTGCACAGCAGCCAGCCTGGATGATGTTGGGGCCGCTGTGGTGGCACATCCCGCATGCGGCGCACTCGCGACAGCCGGGGAAGACTCATTCAACCAGGTGTGCCGCCGATGCTCCTTGCCGGCCGCTTCCCTGCTGCTGTGGGTGGCCGGGTCTGCGGGCCGCAGATGCCGGGTACGCGAGAGTACATTGCACATGCTAATTGTCACAACGCACGCCCAGAGGAGTGCCACGAGCGCAGGCTGGCGGCCGGGCAATCCTGTACGAACTGTTCCAGCTTCGGCAGCACGTTGGTCGTGCTGTGCGTGCTGTGCTCGTACAGTGGGTCTGCCGGGTGGCTGAGGTGCGGTGTTCTCGTTGCGTTGTTCTCGCTGTGTGTGGCACTTGCGGCACAGTGTGGTCTTGCTGACGGTGTGCACAGCGTGTACAGCAGGCATTGGCTGCACAAAGCTTCGGGCAGGCAACGCCATGGCAGCTCTGAGGGGGTATGCGTGCTGCAGGTTGACGGAGGGTCGCTCATGTGTGCTGTGGAGCGGCTGTGCCAAATGCTGACGGCGAAGGCGGAGGGCGCAGAGCGTGCGCTCCGCGCAGCGCAGCACGAGCACGCTGAGGTAGCTGCGCTCACACAGCGTGTGGCACAGACAGTGCATCTCAAGGCGTTGTGCCGCAGAAGCCGCGGGCCGGTGAAGCATTGACCACGCTTTGGCAAATAAGAAGAGTGTCATGCATTTGTGTGCGATGTGTGCATCATGCTTCATAGTACAGCCAAATTAGAAAACGTTTTACCAGGTCTTGTTGAGGACGAGAGCAGGTTCGGTGGCATTGACAGACTGTCACTGTTCGGGTCGGTTGATGAGTAACAGATGGGCATAGCAGGCGGAGCCTGCCAACCCTGCTCGTGACATAATGTGTCGGCATCGACCTGATGCAACTCGCTGATTCCAAGATTTGCATTCAAGCATATCTGTACGTATTGCAATTTGTTCGTTGCTGTTGAGTCAATGCTCTATGCCGCTGTCTGGGTGCAGCTGTGCATCATTGCTGTGCACGTGAGAGCAGGCTGCATTCCACGTACCTGCAGTGTAGATTTGTGACCACCTGGAACATGCGCACTGTAGTATTGCTGTTGGTGCTGACATTCCAGGTCGATGGTTTCAATCAAACACATGAGCACACACGGCACTGTACACTTTGCAACGACAACAGGAGCAGGAGCCAGGATTCAAGTCACTACGGAACTGCTTTCGCAATGGTGGGATACAGGCTGAGGGACAGCCAGTATCAGGCTACGTGTGTATGTAGATGCTAGTGGGGTGAAAGCAAGTGTGTTATGTGTGGCTGCCCATCACTGTGCCACGCTTGATACATAACAAGTTGGCTTCACAATCATAAGAAGGAAAGCCACTACAGTCTTGTACAGACAAACATTCGAGATATCCCATTTGCAGAGCTTAAGAGCCTATCCCTCATTTGATAGCAGCTATGATGGGTTGCACTGTGTACAGCCATGCCAGAACTGCTATGTCGGCTTCCAGTCACGCTGCTGGTCTTTGCCAGACTTGATATCATCTAGCAGACGTTGAAGCTGATCTCTTGCAATATCAGTCTGCACTTGCTGCTCTGTGCTTTTCTTCGCCTCGAGTTCCCGCATCAGTGCTGGGTCGTAGCTGTACTTGTTCGTCGCACTCATCGTATACGTGCCCGCAAACCACGCCCCGCCTATGGCACCTCCCCAGAAAAGACTTCTTGCCCACCAGGAGCTGTTCGACCACAGCGCTACACGTCTCCACACCACAGAAGGGCGGTATGACGACATCAGCACTGGTTGCAACGCCTTGAACAACCTACTAGGTCGGCTGTGAAGAACCGGCTTGAGGTTGTTCACTGGGCTGTGATGGTGCCTGCGGGGTCGCTGAACTGCTGTCACTATCCGGCAGCAGCTCGAAATTGACAATGCGCTCGCGTTGCACACACTTGCGGAGCCGCTTCATATACTGCACGCACTTGTGCTCAACATATTCGTCAGCGGATATACAGTTCAATAGTAATGCTGCTTCCTCCTCGCAAGCAAATTTCGGTTGTACAGGCGGTGCTTTAGGAGGCATCAGCGACAAATACTTGAGCCCAAGCGAGTGATACACGACACGGCGGCACAGTTCATCAACATCTAAGGCCCGCCTGTTTGTGTATTCTCGTGACTCGCTCCGGATGCGATGCTCCTGGAATCCCGGAGGACACGCCGCGCCTGAGTCTGATCACCGTGGCCACACCTGCCTGGACCATCGATCGCGAACCTTCTTGGGCTGCACGGGACATACATGGATAGCAGCGCGCATAAATTATATTCGCTGATAGTGTAGTCTGTTTATCGACATCCTCTACCCGCACCGCGACTCAAGTATCTGCGGATTGACCCACGTCTCCAAATTCAGCCCACTGAATTGGAGTCCAACTTGTTGCCAATTAGTCACGTCGTCTACCCGGCATGCCTTCCTGCATTTTCCAACACTCAATATTGAGCAGCCTCCACGCGATGCGGCGTGTGCATGCCGTTGCGATGTCGATTCGGTGCCGGACAGCCACGGCACTGATCACGGACCTCACCAACTACAGTGCCCAAGGACCAACAATGAATTGCAATTATCTTTCACCTGGCCTTCTTCGACATGACAGTTGCACGCTGCTGATTCTGCCGCCCTTCCCCAGTCTACCAACAGCTGCACCAACACAAGGCAAGCGTTGCCTTGTGTCGCCTGCACTCCCGTAACTGTCGCAGTTGCGGGCATGCAGATGACCTACCTCTCCCTGACACCCCACACATGTGCAACCTTTCCGCGTGCTAGTTGCTCCCTGCACGTCGCCCTGCCCTGACCAGCGTTACGCCCCTGCCAATCACAATGCCTGTGTGTTACACGGAGACCGCACGAGCACCTCTACAGGGAGGGCAGAAGCAAGTAAGGAAGCAAGGTCATAACGGCAGTCACGCATCTTTGCAAGCAGAGACACGGCCAGCCCGGACACCAACCATTATCGCCACGAACGCCTGCATGCCATGTCTCTGGTGCAGCACTGAGCAGTCTCGTTGCCTGCTTCCCCCGTGCCTCTCTCTGTGCGATACTCACAACCCATCAGCTATGTATGCAGCGCACGACAGCACTGGCCGTGCGGTGAGAGATGTACTGCAGCTGAGCTGCCAGAACTTGGTGCAGACCTCATGTGTGATCCAAGCGCCATCACTGATGCCAGGGGTCACCTGCTGCCATCTGTGCCATCTGTCTATTTGCCCTGATAAATCCATGATACACCCATGGATAAGTGCATGTTGGCTCTGTTCTGTGTGTGGGTCTACTGAGAGTCCGATACTGCAGACCGGCACTCATGAACTTGGGCCTGGACAGTGCATGACTCAAGCGTACTGTCCAGGCACTGTCCAGGCAAGCGCTGTCCAAGCACTGTCCAGGCACTTGTGCGGTAACTCAATCCGCAGTGCGGAACCGCTGATTGCCATTCTTCCTGTTGGTCCCTGCATACCAACGAGGTCCAAATCAATGAGAGCCAGCCAGCCGAATTTGTCTGTGCAATGATGCGAGGACCACAGCTGACACTGCTGCACCTGCCATGTGATCGCGTTACACCATCGAACATCCAAAAGGATTGTGATGAGATCTCCAGCATGCAACAGCACACTGACTGTGTGGGGCAAAAAACTGTATGGGGCCCATGCATGTCTACTGGTACTTTTTACTCTGCCCTGACACATTGTGGAGCCTGAAACTGCAATGTTTCCGCTTGTGGACTAATGGCCTTGATGACTGGCACACTTTCTCAGTCTGCAATGGGTGGTCTCCACCTGCAAGCCCACAAGCTGGTCATTTGCAGGGTTGCACTTGAATAGGGGTGCAGTCATAACTGCTCTGCTCCCCTGACCTGCCAAATGACCAATCGATGCCGAATGACCACTTGACAGCAATTTGGCTGTCCAGGTAGGCAAGCTCAACTCCCCTGAGGCTGCCACCGGGTTGATGACTCCAACAGCCGAACTGATCTCACACATCATATGTGACAGATATAGAAGCTTTTTACATGGCAGCATCTTGTACTTTGCCCACGCGTTG
Source organism: Ulva mutabilis (assembly GCA_900538255.1). Lineage (NCBI taxonomy): Eukaryota > Viridiplantae > Chlorophyta > Ulvophyceae > Ulvales > Ulvaceae > Ulva > Ulva mutabilis. Next base: position 738,920 of record UNSF01000006.1, on the reverse strand, counting down.
GCATTGGATGACCTGGCCAGGCCTAAGTACAAGGCCTGATGAGCCTGATACGTACAAGGCCTGATTAGCAGGCATGAACGCAGCTGAAATTTACTGATCGCGCGTTGCAGCACTGCCCCCTACAAGTTCTCTGTTAATCCCACAGCAGCTGACCGTCGTGTGCCTGCGCGCTTGAGCTGTTGGGAACGGCGTCTGTCGCTCTCGGGACTGACAGCAACTGTTCCCCACGCCGGGCCTCGTCCAGATGCCGCATAAACAGTTGGCATCAACGAAAAACTCATTCGTTCAAGTGGCGCAGGCGCTGTGTTATCATCGCACATGTGCATATGCATCTGCAAGATGTCCAGGCACCGTGCAGTGCTCAGCGTGCACCCGCACTCGAGTCGACGTCACGAGCCCTGGTTCCCCCGATGTCAGCACCCCGATGCTCCAGCTTCGTTAATACTTTCACTACTGCAGCGTCTACGTTCAATGCGATGTGCGGAGACGAATGATCTAGGATTCTGACGTCGACGAGCGGCATGCAACAAGCCTAGGCCTGCTTCACAGATGACAAACTTGTGCAGTACGTTCCAAGTGCAAACCTGCATGCAGCTGCACACGAGCCAATGGTACTTTGTACAGAGTCTAATATCGTCGTGTTCGTCGCGCTAGCCCCTGCGCCCTGTTGTTGGCAATTCGTTCACTCGAGGTCATGCCCATGGCCATCAATGCATGTTGGAGCGGCAAGGACCATCAGCAGAGCTCGCGTGCATGCTCGCAGGTGGTCGTGACTCTCAAAGCGCAGGCTGTTCATTTGGAGAGCCTCTCCAGCTGCTCTCAAACTTCTGAGTGCCTCAAAGTGATTTAATCTGCGTATTCACCCTGTAGCGCGCACCTCCGTTGGTCCCTCTTGCAGTCCATGGGCGTGTCCTAAACGCTAGCAGTCAGTCACGCAGCAGTCCATTCCAGTTCTTCACGCTCACTCTTTGGTTGATTTCTGTCTGCATCGGCTCTTTGGTTGATTTCTATCTGCAACGTCTTCCCCGCGTTGGTGTCCCATTCGGCTGTTCTGCAATCGAAGTTTGTAAAGAGCTGGGTGGTCGCATATTTCAAGCTTAAGAAGGCAAGCCAGGCTATCGGTAGGCTCCTTTCTGAGGCTTCAAGCCGCAAGCCAGATTCTGCAGCTTGTGCTTGTGGAGTTCAGTGTGAGCCACCGAAGGCGAGAGACGGGTGAAAGTTGCTGGAGCCGTTTGGTGCACAGAAGCGCTCATCACGCCGGCATTCCCGACGCAGGGCCTTTGCAAACATGTATTAGACATTAGTTAGTTCCGTGGCATGTTCGTCTGTTCCACTCTGACAGGGCAGTGGTGCCAGAGTGCACTGTGGTGCCGTATCCGAAGAGCGCCGTGGCTACGCCCTTGCTGATGCCCCGCACGCCTAGCCTTTCATATGCTAATATTCCACGTCGTTAATATCACTCTCTCTGCGTCAGCAGCAACTGCAGTAGCAGCTGCAGTGTAGCGAACTGCCGATTGAGCTTCCGCGTTTTGTCTGCGATAGCCGTGGACACGCCGCTTGCATGCCCTAACAGGATGCGGGTACAGCAGTCTGTTTAGCGTTCACCAGGTTATGTCCCGTTTTCGCCGCATACAAGTAGCTGTCGCTGCTCTTGCCGCTGTGCACATGCACTCACGGCAATTGCGCTGCAGTACACAATGCGGTGCGGTGCGAATGCGAATGTCACTGCCGGTGCAGGATAGCGTAAAACCACACAAAACCTGCAAATTGAAGAATGAGCCTGCAAGGCGGTTCTGCGCAACAGATGCCCGCTCTGCGCTCCATCACACGTCACCAGATAATGACCTAACCACGGAGTTTCGTTGCGCCACAAGTGGCATTGCACGTCGGCCCGCATCCGTAGGAGGTTCACGTTTGTACGTTATGGCTCGTCGCCGATGCACCGTGTTGTGACAGTCACTGGTTGTTCCGATTGGTCAAACCCGCAACACCCCGCAGTACTAGTCGTTGTATGGTACCACGGTCTCGTGCATGCAGTGCCAGACTGACAGACTGGTCGTGAGCAAGCTGACTCTCAGTGAGCCGGATGATGCTCTATTTTCATAGTTCAGCCTGTCGCCACGGTTGCATGCCCCAGCGTCAATGCCTGCGTCACGCTGCTAATGCCTGCGTCACGCTGCGTCTCGGTCGCGCAGCGCTGCAGCCATGATGCATGCGCAGCGTAACTCAGGCTCAGCGCGTCCGTACCATCGTGGTAAGGCAATGTCATGAGCACTCCTGCCGCGGAGGCGTCCATGCGGGTGTACATCGGGGGCCCGGGGCTCCGAGCCAGTGCACCAAGCGAATGTACAACTAGATCTGGATGTACATACAACTAGATGTACTCTTGCATCGAGGGGCTCCGAGCCAGTGCACCAAGCGAATGTACAACTAGATGTACATATGTATGATATATGTAATCATGATGATATTGCCGTATACGGGTGTGTGTCGGGGCTATCACCCGATTACTCCCAGGTGTGGACCTGTCGGATCCGTGCAAACGCAATGTTCGACCGAGGCGTGCTGGAGGCGATCAACTTTGCCCGCTAGCCCTGCGGGCGCCGCGCGTCGACCAGTCGCGACTCGCGACCTGCATGTTCTGCTCCCGCATGCATGCCACGTGCGGCTGCCTTCCGCGGCCATGGAGTTCCGCGCGCTTGGTCCCCTCTCAGTGCAATACTACAGCCCTCTCAGTACAATCATTTGCAGGGTCTCCTGCATGTACATTGCCACACAGGCCCTGCAGGTCTGGCCTGTATTTAACAGTGTGCTACAGCTCAGCTGAGGGAAGCCGTCACACAGCACACAGCACCGAGGGAAGCAGTCACGCAGTCACATTTACAGCACTACCACAACGCTCTCAACAGCAGGCCTAATCTGTGTGCAGCTGAGTGCAGGCCCCGTCTGCTCGTGCCAGCCCGCCAGCAGCCCCCCAAGCCACAGCACAGCTTCGTGGCACACGCGTGATGCTCCAGAGGATAGCTCGCCTGCTGGCGCTGCTCACGCTGTGTGCTGGCCCGGCAGCGGCACAGCAGGCACTCGCCGCAGCGGCGGCGGCGCCGCCGCCAACGCAGGCGCAGCGGCTGAAGCTGGCACAGCACGCGATTGGCATCAACATGGCCTTTTACGAGGTGTGTGCCCCTAAGCATCACCGATGGCAGTGCATTCACTGGAGCATGCGCGACATTCGACCCGCACCTGCGTCCCCCAAGCCCTCGGTGATGCCCGATCAACGACCGCCTGCAAGAGTCAGAGGGTGCAGCGGCCTGAGAGCCCCATCACACACCTGCAAGCAGTCTGTCCCTGACAGCTAACAAGAGAATTCAACAAGCGTCAACCTAAAATACTGCCATTTCATATACACATGCGGCCATGGGGGAGTGCCCAGCGCAGTTGCCCAGCGCGCAGCTGGGAGTGCCCAGCGGGGGGCCCAGCCAGGGGGCCGTCTTGATGGGCGGTGGGCCGTGCTGTGCAGGCGCAGCGCGCGGGCAACATCCCGAAGGACAGCGTGACCCTCTTCCCGAACATCTGGCAGTGGAAGAAGCCCGGGTACGAGAACGTGTGTTCTGACTTTGTGGCGACGCTGTCCCCCGCGGACCGCGCTCAGGTGGACTTCCCGAACAAGGCGGGCTACTACGAGGCCGGCAGTGCGCGCCCCTCCGCCGCTTCACATGAGCAGCTCTCTGACTGCACGATCATGATCTGCGTTCCATGACCGAGATGCACACGATCACGATCTGACCGCTCGATCACAGATGCCCCAGGGGCCCTCTCACACCCTCCCCCATCTTGGTGTGAGGTCAAAACGACGGTGTAAAAAACGAGCCGAGCAATTTGCCGTCTACTTGAGAGTAGCTACAGATACTCCTGTGTTCCGACTCTGTGCTTTGTGAACTCCAGCTTTTCACTGAAGGAGGTAGAGGTGGTCGTTGCCCCGTTCTAGTTGACACTCAAGTTGGAGCCTTGTTTTGGGAATGTGAAGCATGGGGCACGGGTCATGGCATTGTGACCGAGTCCTGCTGAAATTGCACCACGTCTGCATCAGAAACCCACTCACACAGTGCGCTGCATCGTCAACGTGGGACGGCATCGCCCTCATCTCCAAGAACACGCAGATGCTGCTGCCGCGGCAGTGGGACTCGCTGCCGCTCCCCAACCTTGCCACGTACACGCTGGCCGGCGCGTGCACCTTCAACGGCCTCCTGGTCGACACCGCGCTGCTTCGCAGCGCGGTTCACACCGTGCGCTGCTGTGCAGATGCCGTGTTGGTGACGGGCCCGGCCGCGTTTGCCCTCACGCAGGCCTCCATCGGCGCGCTGCAGCACATGCCGAAACTTGCCAACCTCACGCCCGCCGCCTCCGTGCCCGACTCTGCCGACTGCCTCACCGGCGACTACGCCAGCACCCCTCTTGCCACCCTCCTTCTCCGCCAGCTGCGGTGCGTCCACCCCCACGCATGCATCCAATGCATGCCCCCCACACACCAGCCCACACGACCCCCGTCTGCTCCTCATCATTCATTCGCACGGCCGCCACCTGCACCGTGCTGTGCCGGCTGCAGCACAGCACACACAGCACGTGTGCAGGTACGAGGCGGCCGTGCTGGCCAACGCGATCATGGTGACGCGCGCGGACAACTCGGACTTTAAGATGCTGATCGGCGTCGCTGACTCATCGACTTACGGCGACGACGGGTTTCCCTCCTGGGGCACTCCCCCCGAGTACCAGCAGAAGTGCTACATCGCTGACCTAGACCACCCGGCCGCGGACATCGCAGGGCAGGCCGCCGCCGGCCTCGCGATGGCCGCCAAAGCGCTTGCGACGCACGGCAATGCTGCTGACAAGGCAAACGCCACCACTTACGGCGTCAAGGCGGCGCGCACGTACGAGTACGCCAAGCTGATGTGGCGTACGCATGGCGCCGACGCGATCTGCTCGCGCAGCGCGGCCAACTCGAACTGCGTCGGGTCTGGGTGCACGGACAGGGAGGACGACGGCGATCCCGTCCGCTCGGTGCGCGCTTCCTGCTCCCTCTACTGGCAGTCTAATTCGCACTACTGTTTTTGTATGCACTCAGACTCATGGGCCGTGCTGATTGAAGACCTCAGCGTTGGCGTGTATGCGGCGAGTCCGAACAGCCTCTGCTATGGTATTTGCTGCTATGCATGCTGTGTGCTGTGTGTGTTATGAGTGCTGTGCGTATGAGGACTCACGGCGAGCGTGCTGTGCAGCCATGTGTGCTCTACCTGAATGAGAAGCCTCCGAACCAGTACCTGTTTGTGGCGGCGGCGGCGCTGTACGCGCTCACCGGGGACGCATACTACCGCGGGGACGCCGACTCGATGTGGCCAACGCCGGAGCAGTTCCCGGAGCTGCAGACGTACCTCTACAACTGGAACAACGTTATCACACAGGTGCGGGGCGCACCCCGAGGGAGGGCCTCCCATGGATCCCTGCGGCGTGGCCCCATGCTTACACGTGTCACATGCAGGGTGGCCGGGAGCTGTGGGAACTAGAAATATCCTCCTACTGCCATAATTTTAAACAGTGTAACTTGTCGGTCTCCCGCTTCCGCGATAACCCGGGGGTATTTCATGTCCCACGACCATGCATTCCGCACGTGGAAGTGTGTTGGCATCTGTGACAGCCAGAGTACGACGAGGATATGCACGACAAGCATATAGGTCGGCTGACAGCAGCACAGCTGCACCAGTTGCACAACTCCCGCCCTGCGATCCCCATCGAGGTGTGCCACTGCCTGCTAGAAGTAATCTTTTCTAGTGGGCACGTGGTGGCCCTCGGTGGGCACTTCGTGACCAGGGAGAGTTGTCGCTCCTGCTGTGGCTCAGTTCGGGAACCTGAGCCGCCCTCGCAGGCCCTGATCCAACTTGCAGGCGACGCCGCCGTCGCAGTTCAACATGCATGCATGCAGGCGGCGCCGCCGTCGCAGTTCACTGCGGCGTGCGTGCCGCCGGCGGCTGCGGTTGAGGGATCAGGGGTTCAGGCCCCCTCACACACACACTGTCAGTGTGGAACACCGGTCGCCATGTCTAGCATAGACCAGCATACGAACCGTATGATCATCCATATGAGTCACGTGTCAGCTGCAGCGACATCTGTTCGCTAACGGTACCTGTGCGAGCGCTCGGCGGTACCACCCCGCCGGCGGCAGAGTCACAGCACCGGTGGTGGTGCTGCGGTTTCGATGCTGTCGGTCGCGACAGCGCGCATGCTCGCCAAGCCTGGCCCCAGAGCCGTACCGCAGCTGCATCGTGGCGTACTCTGCGGCACAGGCAGAGCTGCAACCCATGGGCGCGAAAGAGGCACTGTGACCACCGCATGCATGCAGGGAGTAGTGATAGAGGCACTGTGACCACCGCATGCATGCAGGGAGTGGTGATCCTGTCGATCTCGCCGGACCTGCCGGGCGCCGCCCGTAGCCGCGACTATTACCGCAAGTACCTGCGCACCAGCATCACGCACTGGGCGCAGTGCAGCAACGAGGGCGCCGCCATCTTCGGCGATTACAAGTTCTGCGAGTGCGGGTCCCTTACTGCCCCCGCGGCCCCTCCCACCCCTGTACGGCTGTTTCATGTGTGTGTGCACCAGTGCCTCAGATTCATCGTGCTGTACTGTGCTTGGCTTCCTCCATTGACCATAAGCATGGATCAGTCCACGCAATTGGCTTTCCGAAATTTCCAATTGTTTGCTTCTGAGAATGGTCCGCACAATTTGCACGCCTCAATGTTCTCCCACACGCCAACCCAGAGGCGACTCGTCGGGCTGGAACAATAATTTGCAGTGTAGACAGTGCAGCAAAATCCACCTTGCGGCTGTGCTGTGTACCTGTTAACTGTGTGCTTGAGGGGCGGGGCAGCATGCGCGCATGCTGTGCAGGCGCACCCCTGATGGCAGCGCGTACCCGCTGGCCATGCCGTGGGGCAATCTCGGGACGATCATGAACGGCATGTGCGCGGCGGGCACATACCACGACCTGGGCTTCGACGCAGCCGACAGCCCCATCCGCCAGGCCTCAGCCTGCTCGATGCAACGGCAGCTCGGTTACATCTTCAACCACAAGTGCACCGACGACGAGGACTCGTCGTGTGCGACGCCCAACGCCGAAGGCTTCTCCTACATGGTCGGGTGCAGCCTCCCGCTCGGCCCCGGTGATTGCGCCTCCTCTGCCACGCCTCCTCTGCCACGCCTCCTCTGCCACGCCTCCTCTGCCACGCCTCCTCTGCCACGCCTCCTCTGCCACGCCTCCTCTGCCACGCCTCCTCTGCCACGCCTCCTCTGCCACGCCTCCTCTGCCACGCCTCCTGCGTTCCCAGCGCTGTCTTAGCATTCTCCGTTCCACCTCAGCTCGTAACGGTGCAGACCACTGTGTGGCCGCTGCGCCGCCGCTCGCTGCGTGCTGTGTGCTGCCTCGCAAGTCACTGACACTCCTCACTCCCCGCCAAAGTGTTCCCGCCCCTGCAATAACCCGGAGATAGCTCACGTCACCTTGCCGAGCATTGGTCTGGTGTGGTGCTGACGCACGCATGCATGCAGGATTGGCAACCACTACCCGACGATGCTGCACAGCCGCGATGCGGCCTTCCCCAACTTTTACAGCACCTCCGAGCCCGACCCGTTCCCGCTGTGCGGCGCGCTCGTTTCGGGCCCGTACGCGCAGACTTCCGAAGAGGACGGCCCTGTGGACACCGGCACCGACATGTACACCAACAACCGACGCATGTGGAGGGAGAGCGAGCCGGCCATCGACTACACGAGCTCCCTCGTGTGCACGCTCATGGCCTACGCCACCATGCCGGACTCCCTCTTCCAGGGCTGCACGGCACGGTCGCCCTTTACCGGTCGGCCAGTGGCGCCGTGAGTGCTGCCGTTGCCAGCGGCAGCCAGTACCCTGGCAGGATGCCAGTGGCAGCACCTTCATGTCGCTTGCAAGCTACACGCATGCATCGCATGCATGCGTGCTGGGCAGGCGGAGGTGGGAGGTGCTGGAAGCGGGTGATGCATGCGTGTCGATGTTGTGGTGACGCGGGCCGGCTGGGGTGTGTGGGGCTGGACTGTGCTGGCGGCTCACGATCATCGATGGGCCTTTGCGGAGGGGCCGCGTGCGTGCATGCATGCGTTGCACAGCGTCGACGACGACCGTAACCTTCGGTCCGTCACCATCGATGACAGTTCGTCATGGTGCCCTGTGGGTGGGTCTGCCATTCGTGGTCGGCTGCTGTGCCCGGAACATGGCCCGTAGAGGCGGCCATGCAGGCTGTCATAGGGCCGTGCAAGCCGGTGTGTCGGACAACCAGGCCCGGCCGGGCTCCGTCATGACATCTGTGATAATGTCTGTGGGGGCCCGTATGGGCAGGCGCGGCTGTGCTGTGCGGCCGCGCGGTGGCGCAGGGGTTTCCTGCTCGTGTGCCGCAGGAGGCCAACAGCGGCTGCAACCGGAGCAGCTGCCACAGCGGCCGCCATGCCGCATGCATGGCCGTCCAGTGACAACCGTCACAGTGGCCGCTCAGTGTACGGGGGGTTTGGCAAGCGTGAGGGCCGACCTGTAGTGGTCCCTGTCAGCGTGCGTTGCGGGCTGTCAGACTGGTCGTGTGGTGATTATATGCATTGTGCGCGCCTGGGGCGGCCGTGGCTGTGGGTGGCAGGGTTTACGAGCTATTCTGTGTGCTGTGTGTGCTGTGGCACATGATGCAGCTGATGCGAGCCCGAGGTGCAGTGGCCTGACGCTCTGGAGGAGTGCCTGCACCTGCGGCAAGGCTTGCGCCCGCGTTGGCCATAGCCGATGTCTTGCGGCTGGGTTGAGGACTCAATCGCGCTGTTGTGCCGCTGTGCATGCTGTGTGCGCTGTGACAGCTTGAGGCATGCTGTGACCGCTGCCGTGCGGGTGTGTGTTCTGGGGGGTGGTTGTGGGAGGGAGCGTCGGCGCCTGAGTGGCGGGCGGTGCGTCGATGGAAATGCCAAATAATTGTTGGCAGGCTGAGGTGACTTCAAGCTGACTCTGGTGAAGTTGTTCTTTGTGCACGGGTGCTGCAAGCCTCGGAATGCAATGAGATGGTTCTGTGTGGCTCTGGCGCAATGCAGCTGCAGGGCCGGAGTTCTGACGCGGAGTGCAGGCCTTACATTTGTTTTGCTATGACAGTGAATTTAGCCCGGATTGGCGTCTGCAGTTTGGCATAGCCTGTTGTATGTTTCCTGCGTCAGTGGACTGGCCTGGTGCAGCTGCTAGTGTGTCCTCAAACACACCCAGATCACCAGGCATGCTGCGATGTTGTACGTGTAAGCATACCCGGAATAGCACGGCTCACGGGTGCGCAGTTTGTGCCAGGTGATCGCCTGGCCGGCTTGCATCTGCTGGGTAGCATGTGAGAGTAGAATCTAGTTGTACGTTCGCTTGGTGCACTGGATCGGAGCCCCTTGATGTAATAGAGCATACCCGGAATATGACGCCACACAGTGAGGTGACCTAGATCTATCTGCTGAGTCCTAGATGCTTCACAGTGTAACTCAGTGAGGTGACCTCAAAAGCATGATGCACACCCGGAAGCGATGAACACCTGCTGCAAGGCTGATTGAACTTGAAGAGTAGGTCAACGCAGTTTCTGATGGACATATGTGGGTGCGAATGACGATGCGAGGGCCTGGGCACCTGCGCTTGCGTTCTGATCACCTTCGAATCGCGCGCGTTTCAATCTGAACACGATTGATGCATAGCGATGTACACGTAACACAACCGAGCCAGGCCTTGGTGGTTATAGGGGCACAAACTTGTTCATGTCGTGATGGAGCTTGCAGCGTGGAATGGGCAAGTCTCCATGCACATACAGTTCGCATGCGAAATTTGGAGATCCCTTACCGATCAAGTTGGAGCCCAGACAGCCCCATAAAATTAGGACGTATCATATGATCGTCTGCTCATGAATGAGCAGGAAGCCCCTGAAATGCTGGCACAGACCCGAGGCCCCAAACTTTCAACACCTGGCCATCATGATGCTGAAGTAGAAGGTGGTCCTGCAGTTCAAAATAGGCGCATGCGCAGGGACGGCACTCGTCAGATTGTAACACTTCAGACGGAGATCTATCTCTAGAGCTCTGCAGCTGGCGCCGGCCATGTGTGCATGGAGCAATCGCATCCTCACTTCAACTGGCAGATCTGCACGCCAGATGACGCAAGATTCGGAAGCGATGCAGGTTATGGCTTGATGCTCGCGGTGTACTCGCCATCGCCAATGTGCTTGCCCAGATGCACATCGGTTCACGATAGTCAACGTTGGCGAGTACGAAAGGGTAGAGCTGTCGTGCATATATAGAGAGCCGGATGCATAGGTTCATGTGCAAGTGTTCGCGAGGACAACGCTCCAATATGGGCCCCTTTTCTCTGGTCGTCACCATGGCGTGGCTTCCGCGGTGCGCGCGATGTAATCCAGCGTATGCATCCGCTTGTCTGCATGCATGCACACTAACAAGCTTTCACACACGCGCGTGCGCGCCTGTCGCCAAACGTGCGACGATCATCTGCTTTGGACGTAACACATCCGCTCATAGCTGCTAACATGTTCCATTAGTCGTCAATTCTGGTTCGGGGCGGGCATTGATCAAGCTTTCAAAAAAGATGTCCTCGGACATCACATGCATTGCGATGTGAGCATATGCGCTCGCAAGCCAACGTCTGCCAACCAGCCAATGCAACGCCGCAAATGACTGCCGACCCCGATCTGAAATCCCTCTCACACAACAAAGCCCTGTTGCTTTTAGACGTATCGATGTCTCCTGTATGCGAGGCGTGTGTACGTGTATGGTTGAATTGGTAGATGTACCTGTGTATGCCTGTCGTTCCTTGGTTGGCTTGTGCTTCTGAAGCCAAAACGGTGCGACTGCCTCGTGCATCCGGATAGAACGCTCCATCTGGTACAAGAGCCGACACTCCTCAATCTGTGCAGGACACCCTGGACGCCCTGTGCTGGACCGCCACAGCGAAGCCCGTACCGACCAGCGAACGGGCCAGCAGGCACCGATCAGGCGACAGGAGTTGCGCGTCGGGTTTGTGAGGCTCGACAGACAAAGGCATGTATCCTGCTGACCAATCGACCCATTCAAATGCACGCTTGTGTGGTGGTGAGGCAACTGCGTCCCGAGGAGGTGAAGGCCCCGCAGTGCTGTAGCTGGTATCACAGCCGCGGCATGCCACGCATGCTGGCAAAACCACATTGTGCATAGAAAGGCTGATTATGACACTCTTGGTGGCTCTGCCAGAGGATTGCGGCTTGTGCTGTGCCGATGCTCGCGTGACTTCAGCCGTGGTGTGCTGCGCGCCCCAATATTTTTTCACCGCCATGACCATGACCATGTCCGTCCCATTGGCACTTCCTCTCACCAATTGTAGTTGAATCCTTTTGAAATCGCATCAGCAGTCATGCTTTTCATTTGTGTGGCTGGCACAGTGTTTAGACGCTCGGAAGTCATACGTCGGGACCTGCGTTTTATGTGCGGCAGATGGTGGCTCTGTTAATAACAGCATGATCCTTTTGCACGATGCATGTCTCCGATAGATTTGTGTGTTCGCAAATGATCACGTGCGCGGCAGGTCGGCTGCAGATCGATGTGAACGTCCGAGTGAACGCTCACAGAGCCGTTCGCTACAGCTGTGCATACTGCGCAACCCCCCACGCGCGCACTGTCTAGAACAGACCGTAATCTGCAGCAAAGGGTGTTCATATGTTTTTGGGTCTACACAGGCGCTCGAGGGTGTCAACAGGTCCATCAAAATAGCGCGTCGAGAAGTCGTTAGCTGAATCGCACCAGAGTTCACACGACCCGGAGGAATGACACGAGCTCGAGTGAGTTTCCTGTCCCACCATCTGCCCTGTTGATCCTCGCAGTCGTTGCTGCCAAAGTGTCTGTCTGCGATGGCCCACCAAGCATGTTGTCCTTGAGCCTGAGCATCCTCACCGAATGTTGGGATGCAGGATTGCCAAGTGCCGTGGTTCGCTGGGATTGCCCATTCTTCCGGCACATTGTAGATACAAAGAAGTGCTTAGGAACCGATACTTCACCATTGCCGCGTAGTTGGCTAGTCTGGCTGGCCTGACCTGGTCAACGGGGCTGGCGAGGTTGTGACTGTTACGCAAACGTTTGGTGCCTGCTTCCGCACCCGCGCTGTCCCCGAGCGTTGGAAGAGTCATCCTTTGGTTTGTGCGTGACGCTGCGTGTACATGTCCCATCCCGTGACAGCGCGCTGCGACGGCGTGAGGCCGGGTTATTCTGCATCACCGCTGGCCATTGTCCTCCAGGCCGGGCGGTCCTGACCAACTGAGCTGTGGAGAGGTCCTTCAAGCCTTGGGTGATATTGTGCATGAGGCGCAACCAAATCTGACCTTGACACATGTCGAGCAGCGCCTGCAACAAGCACATTTTTCCTCTTGAGAGTAGATCCATTGGTGTGGCTGCTGTGGCCTGTGTGTCTACATAAGATCATCTTATGTAAATGATTTTACACTGGCCAGCTGTGCATTGCTGACTTCATGACAACTTCACGCCCAGACACATCAGCATGCATGCTCGCCACGCAGGTTACATGCCCAGTGCCGGCTCCGTCTCACAGCGTCTTACATGCATGGAGGTACTGCAGAGCCAACCCCTCCCAGATCCATCGTCTTTCTGCTGAATCATCCCACCAGATCAACTGGATCTCTCCCAGACCTACGCTGTGACCCGCCCGCCTACACGACACTGCACGGCATAGCACATAGCACGCCAACAGCCGGCGGAGTGCAGAGGCGGCGATGCACGTGTGGGCCCTCTGCAACGCGCTCACCGCGGCGCTGGCGCTATGCGCGAGCCCCGCTGCCGCACAGGCCCCTGCGGCCGCGGTCGAGCCGGTCATGGCCGCCCCGGCCACAGCTCCGCCCAGCCCCTCCACCTCGGCCGCCGGCCCGGCCGTTGCCACCGCTGGCCCAGCCACCGCGCCACCAAACGCCACTGCGGCAACAAACGGCAGCATTTCAGCGACCGCGGCAGCGGCGGCAGTGGCCCCGGCAGTCGCAGTTGCGGTAGACGAGCCAGCTGCTGCTGCTCCGGCAGCCGGTGGCGCGCCTGGCGGGGCAGGCAGTCCGATGGTGGCAGCGCCAGCAGTTGCCCCGGTGGCAGCGCCGGTGGTGGCCCCGGTGGGAGCCACAGTGGCGCCTGCGGCGACTGCGGCGCCGGTGGCGCCCGCGGCGCCTGCAGGGAATGCCACAGGGGGAGGAGTGGGCATCCCTGTGGGCTATATTCCGACGCAGACGGACCGCCTCAAGTTTGCGGCACATGCGATAGGCCTCAACATGGCCTACTATGAGGCACGCCCCCCGCTTGTACTCCCTCGCCCCCCTTCCCTGCTGCCAATCAGGTGCCTGTGCGGCCTCGTGAGGTTGCTCCGAACAAAGAATGTGCATGATTGGTAATGCTGTGCATGGCGCCTGCTGCGGGAGGTGGGGGGGAACCGGCTCCGATCACCCATTGCCCCTTCCCATGACAACCAAGCACCCCACGTTCATTGAACTCCCAATGTCCATTGGCACCCATGTTGGCACACCTGTGTGCTGCACGCAGCATGCCGCACGCAGCATGCAGCAGGCAGCATGCCTGTGTGCTCGCGCTGGCTAATTCTTTGTGCTGTGTGCTGTGTATTGTGCTATTGTATCACGAGGCCGGCAGCGTGCTGTGCTGTGCAGGCGCAGCGGGCAGGCATGCCGCCGAACGACAGCGCGGCGCTGTTCCCCAACGTGTGGGAGTGGAAGAAGCCCGGATACGTCAACGCGTGCTCCGACTTTCTCGCGACGCTCAGCCCGGAGGACCGTGCCGGAGTCGACTTCTCTAACAACGCTGGATTCTTCGAGGCCGGAAGTACGCATGTGGCCTCTGCTGTCGATTGTCCAACCTGGGGTCTTTGCCATAACGCCAGTTTTACACAAACATTAATCAAAATCTTCTGGCACCTCTGAGCAGCCAGGCGTCAGCGTGTACATGTCCCCATGTCTTGTTTCTGCACGCTGTTCCGGCACACATCCATCCGAACACGCTGTGCATATGTACTGTGATCAGAAAGACCATGTCCAGGGTAGCACGGCTCACGGGTGCGCAGTTTGTGCCAGGTGATCGCCTGGCCGGCTTGCATCTGCTGGGTAGCATGTGAGTCTAGAATCTAGTTGTACGTTCGCTTGGTGCACTGGATCGGAGCCCCTCGATGTAACAGTGCATATGTACTGTGAGTCTAGCGGATCGTGCTCTCTGAGTGCCATATCGACGCTGAATGATCGATTGCTGGCCTTCCTGCTGCATAAAGCATCCCTGTAAGGTCATCGCTCATCGGTGGAACTGCCGTGCACGGGAGGATGTGCCGCCGACGGTCTTCCACAGCGCTTCATGCATGCATGCATGTGTGCCGCTTACAGGCAGACACCGTACGGCCAACTCTGAGCCAGTAGACAGTCCACATCAAGTGCATCGTACGAGGTCCTCAAGGCCATGTGTATGTGTGTGTGCCGGAGGGATGTGTATGTGTGCCTGAGGGATGTGTATGTGTATGTGTATGTGCCGGAGGGATGTGTATGTGTGCCTGAGGGATGTGTATGTGTGCCTGAGGGATGTGTGAATTTTACGCGGAGACAGGGGCTGCGTGACTCCGACGCGCGGCCATGCATGCAGACGCCGTCATCGTGACCGGCCCCTCCGCCTTCACCGCCACGCAGCGCTCCATCGGCGCTCTGCAGTTCATGCCGCAGCTGGAGGCGATGACACCGTCCCCCGCGCTCGGGGATCCGGCCGGATGCATGGTCGGCAACTTCACCTCCACCAGCCTCAAAACGCTCCTCCTCCGCGAGATTCGGTGCGCCCGAAACCTGTGCACAATCCCAAAACCAGTACTCACTCTACAACCTCGTAGATTTCGCCCCACTCTACAACCCGGAACACATTCTACCTCGTGTCACAACAGCGAGCGGCCGCCGAGCTTGAGCACCGGATGCGTCTGCAGGGTGCATCGGCGTGTGATCTGATACATAGCATTATGTCATACTGTGAACTGATATCCACTGCAGCTGATCTCCATGCCGAACATGTCGTATATCATACGGCAAACAGTATATGTGTACTGCTTGGCAGCCCCGTCGGGTCAAATGTGACCCCCCCCCCCCATAATGCATGACGCGCGCAGGTACTCGGCGGCGGCGCTGTCAAACTCGATTGTCAAGTCGCGCGCCAACAACACCGACTTTGCGATCCTCATCGGCGTCGCCGACTCCTCCACGTATGAAAAGGCGGCCTACCCCTCCTGGCTCACGCCCCCGGCCTACCAGCAAAAGTGCTACTTTGCCAACATCACGCACCCCGCCGCCGATGTCGCCGCGCAGGCCGCCGCCGGCCTCGCAATGACAGCCAAGGTGCTCGCGACGTACGGCGACGCGGCCGACAAGAGCAATGCGGCGTGGTATGGCATCGAGGCGGGGCGGGCATATGAGTACGCAAAGCTGATGTGGCGCGCGTACGGCGAGAACTCGATCTGTTCGAAGAGCGTCGCGTCGATCAACTGTGTCGGGTCAGGGTGCACGAAGATCCAGGAGGACGGGCTGCCGGTGCAGTCGGTACGGCCCCCGCCGCGCTTCCGTCCCCTTCCGTGCCTCACGCGTCACTGCACTACTGTGTGCTGTCTCGGCCATGCATGAGCATCAAGGCATTATACCCTGTGTTTGCACAAACATTGTTGGACCGCCTGTGACCGTCCGACCTTTGCTCTGCATGCAAAAATTTCCATCAAAGATGCCGCGTTTGGGAATCCTCAGCCAAACGATCAGAGGTAAGGGGTTGCCTTATTTGGCGGGAGTACAGTATGCGTGGACCGCAGCTGTTCTAGTACAGCTTCGCACATGCGCACGGCACACGGCGCACGGCACACGGCGCACGGCGCTGCAGCTCCGATTTACGGCACTGCTGACAAGTTTGTAGCGATGTTGGCGGTTCCGGCGCCTCTTGAGCGCGCTTTCCCCTGGTTTGAGCATGGGACCCCTGGACATGCTGCCCGAACTGACAGTGACGGTGGCAATGACTGCGCTGCGCGTGCTGTGCAGCCGTGCGTGCTGTACCTCAACTCCAAGCCCCCGAACCAGTACCTCTTTGTCGCGGCCACCGCCTTGTATGCGCTCACTGGAGACGCGTACTACCGCTTCGACGCCGACTACTTCTGGCCGACCGAGAGCCCCGACCTGCTGACCTTCCTCTACAACTGGAATAACGTCGTCGCGCAGGGCGTCATCATCCTCGCCATGCAGCCCGACCACCCTGGCGCCTCACGCCCCCGCGACTTTTACCGCAACCTCCTCCGTGCCGCCGTCGCGCACTGGGCGCGCTGCAGCAACGCCGGCGCCTCCAACTTTTTCGACTTCACGTTTTGCCAGTACGCTGCTGTGCTATGCGTGCTGTGCTATTTGTGCTGTGCGTGCTTTGTATGCTAACTGTGCTTTGTATGCTATTGCTGGTGCGCATGCGTTGTGTGCTTTGCGCCCTCTGGGTTGAATTGTCAAACACCTTGGCCAGCTTGATGTGTGGTCGGCGCACGAGCGTGCGTGCCTGTATCCCCGAGCCCAGCATGCATTGTGCACGATGCGTGGTCAGTCGCTCAGATTGCCATGCATTGTTGTCACACGCTGTGCACGGTGTGCGTTGCATCACGGCATGCTGTGCAGGCGCACCCCAGACGGCAGCGCGTACCCGCTGTCCATGCCGTGGGGCAACCTCGGCACGACGATGAACGGTATGTGCGCCGTCGGCACCTACCAGGCGCTCGGCTACGACTCGCAGGAGAGTCCACTGCGGAAGAGCGCAGCATGCTTCATGCAGCGGCAGCTCGGCTACATCTTCAACCACAAGTGCCCCTTCGGCAACACCACCTGCAACACCCCCGACGCAGAGGGCTTCTCCTACATGGTTGGGTGCGGCCCCTGCGCCTGCTTCTACTGCATGCTGTGTCTCTCTGAATCCCAGCGTAGCACCGCCGCCTCCGCAGTGAGCGTGTACAGCGCATCCTATTAAAAGCCCAGGCACTGATCAGACTCTGCGTGCCACGTGCTTTGTGCTGTGCGCTGCGTGTTGTGTCACATCCCCTTGGCTGGTTTTTTTGTGCTATCTCAGTGGTAGCGAACAAACCCGGGCTTGGGTTCACCGACAACGGGAGTAAGGCGCGGCAAGAACCTGCGACAGCCCAGGCACAACCCCTTGTGCAGCGCAGCGCAGCCGGCAACCCTCTGCTTCACGGTCGCGCTTGCCACCTGTACCCACCCTTCATAAGTCACCCTCCATGCATGCAGGTTCGGCAGTTACTACCCAACGCGCATCCACAGCCGCGATGCGTCGTACCCCTTCTTCTCAAACACCACGCAGCTCGACGGCGCCACGCTGTGCGGCGCGCTCGTGTCCGGACCCTACGCGCGCACGCAGCAGGACCCCGAATGGGGTCCGGTCAGCGCCGGCACGGACCTCTACCGGAACGACCGCAACGTGTGGCAGGAGGCGGAGCCCGCCATCGACTACACGAGCTCCCTCGTCTGCTCCCTCATGGCCTACGCCACCACGCCGGACACGCTCTTCGCCGACTGCCCGGCGCGGACGGCGTTCACCGGCCGCCTCATCTTCTAGATCCTGTCCACATGCTATCAAACACGTGAACGGACTCGCTTGAGACTGGCCGCTCTATTGCAGTTGAGCCACCTGTGGCCACCCCCTCGCCTAAATCTTGTGTGAAGCTGAATGAAAGCCGAGTGGGGCTCGCCATCCGGCCGGTGCTGCGCGATTGGGCCAAGTTTGACCCGCCACAGCGGCACAAGGGGGGGAGGGGGTTCTAGTGGCACGGGTGCATGTGATGCAGTGCGCTCCAGAAATAAATAATACAATGCGTGATCTGGTACAGATCGTGGCCAAGCTGCGGGCTGGGAGCGCTCCCTGGGGTAAAGGCGGTAGTAACTACCGAACCACGAGGTGGTAGGAACATTAGACACCGCCTGCACCCCAGGCGGTGTCTACTGGTCACATTGGTTAGGGTTGCATGAGCTCGATGGCACCGGCTCTGGGAATTTCCAGCAGCGACGCTTTCCCAAACGCGGAAGCATGTGTGTACACAGGCCCCGCATGCATGTCTTCGTGTACTTCCCAGGCGCTGCCACTCGCGAGACTTTTCAACAAGTGAGCTTTCCTGAATGGTTTGAAATGATCAAGGCTCTGTCGGACAGTTCTTGGGATTAAGGATGAAAACGGTTTGGGATTACGGATGAAAACGGTTCTCGGGATTCAGGATGAAAACGGCTCGCGACACGCGCAAGCGTAATCCGGGAGATTGAATTAGACATTGATTCTGGGCTTGCAGAGCAACCATATCATCACAGAGTGCACCTCTGCTGTTAGTTTTGCGTGTGACGAAGCAGCGGTTGCGCACAGGCGTGCGCCCCATGAGCTGGCTCGGCGCCATGTGATTTGCCATTTGATCACGAGGTTCCGCTGGGCACCATTGGCCGAGATCAGGTTGATGCACCGGTAGCTCGGCTCGGATGGGCCCATGCATTGCACTAAGCCTGCCTGTGATGCACACAGCACAGCACACAGCGCAGCACACAGCTGGCTCATGCTTTCCGTATCGATTTCGCCCCTTCAGTTTGGTGGTGTTCAGTTGTGACTCAGGTACGCATCACAGGTTACGATTGCAACGATTCAGCTTCACCAGCAGTTGCACAATCGTATACTATTGTACAAGCAAAGGCACTGAAGCTTCACGAAAGTGTGCAGACGGCAACAGTCATATGCATGTGCACAGCCCCGCATGTTTTGTCACACCCGCAATGTTCAGCTTGTGAAAGCAGGTTGAAAATCGGCAAGATTGGTTGCCCTGCGCTGCGCATGCATGATGAGAGCTCCACTTCGGCACCAAAGCTCACACACTAAAAACCTCCTCCGAGTGCATGGACGCTGCGGAGGCTGCATGAACACCTGTATGACCCACGCATGATTGATAAAACGCAGTTGCCATGAAGTCAATGCTGTGCAGTCAATGCCTTACAAAAAGCAAGCCGGCGAGTCGTGGCCATGCATCGGCTTCCTCTCAGCGCACACCACATACAGCTGTTGCAACATGAAGGCTGCAGCAGGTTGAGCACTCCTGTGCACAGAGTGTGATACACCGAGATCAATGCAGCACTCACGTGAGATCAAAATCACAAAGGGACAGCCGTCACTCACACCAAGACGGCCACAGGCATGCGGTGCAGCCACAAGGCAAATTTGAGCCCTATGAAACTAGAGCGCAATCATAAAAAATCACAAAGCGGCAGCCGTGAGGGAGACGGTCGGACGGCATAAGGAGGGCAGAACTCCCAACAGCAGGAGAAGGACTCACGCAGCACGAGGTGCCTGGCACTTGCGGCTCTTACCACTCGGCGCCGCCACGTCTTGCGGCTGCTTGCGTTTCTTCGTACCGTTGCCCGGTTTCTTCGTACCATTCTTCGTACCATTGCCCAGTTTCTTCGTACCATTCTTCGTACCATTTCCCGGTTGCTTTTCGCTGCGGTCACCCGCCTCTGCATGCTCCCCGTTTGCTGCTGATTGGTCACCCGGACGCCTGCCCTTCTTGCGCCCGTTAGACACCCCCGCGGCGAGTTGTTCAACCTTGGAGCTCTTCTTTCCATTCTGTGTGGTGGCTGCGGGAGCCTGGGGCTTCTGCTGCTTGCGTCCACGGCCGCCGCCCTTGCTCTTGATCTGCAGAAGTCCCGATCGATGTACGCCTTGGCTGACACCACCAACACACCACTCCACATGCACCACACTACATACACCACACCGCGAATTCACATGTTGTGTGCTGCGAGCCGCACCGTGCGCCTCTTTGGCTTGACATTCTCCACCTCCTCCGTGTCCGGGCCCTGCAGACCAGTGCAGGCTCAGTGTGCACCCATGGGCCTCAGTAGAGTCAGGCAAGCACACCATGATCACGTGTTCTTCAACAGAGGTCAGCCCAACTCGGAGGCCGGCCAAATCATGCCATCAAGCAAACAGCATCCAACACTGACAGGCACCACACCCTGTCACAGCACGCCAGCTTGCCAGCTTGCCAGGTGCCACACATGCCAGCTTACCGACCTCACAACAAACCAGCTTCAGAAGCGGGCAGCACGCAGCACGCAGCACTCACGTCAACAACACACCTCCTCGCTGCCGTCGTCCTCGTCTCCATCCTCTTGCTCCTCCAACAGCCCCTCCAGGGCAGCACCTCTCATGTCTGTCATCTCCACCAAATCACTCCCTTCCTCCTCCTCCTCCTCCTCCTCCTCCTCCTCCTCCTCAATCTCCTCCTTCCCCCCTTCCTCCTCCTCCTCCTCGTCGCTCTCAGGCAGGAGAGCCTCAATTGGCGGCCAGGGTGCAAAGGGGTCAGGCAGCGCATCCTCACCCTCAAGCAGCTCTGAATGAGTGCACAGGCACGCGTCCAGCGCGGCACGGAGCGGCCCCTCCTTCAGGTCCATCCCAATCACCACCAACTCTTGCTTTCTGCGCACCACCTCACGCCCCACCGTCACACGGCCATTCAGTCAGTCAGCACCAACACACACTCGCGCGCAGCACCCCGACCCACCCACAGCGCGCTCTTTCGTTCGAGTCTCTCCGTCTGCACCGACAACACAGCCGCAAAGCACCAACGCCATGCTCAGTCAGTTACGTCATGTCAACACTTCCCGCCACGTTTAGTAACTCCGCGCCAACACACCCGCACCGCACCAACACACAGGCCCGAACCTCGGTCGGGTAGCCGCTCCGAGCCAACACACCCACATCACGATCCGTCACTCCGCGCCAACACATCCACACCGCGCTAGCACACAGATCCGATCGGCGCTCTTGCAGCCACTCCGCGCCAATCAACCCATGCTACACCGAAACAGCCGCCCGCGCTGTGCTCGATCACTCGCTCTGCGGCAACACACCCAACACACTCACGCCACATGCTCTGTGCAGGCAGGCCCCAGCCGTAGTAAAGGGCCAGCTCTCTGATCTAGCGGCTCTTTTCATCTGTTTGTTCCAGACCGCCAACCTTTGCGGGAAGACAGATCACATGTCATCACGAAACATCTGCTCTGCAGCACATGGCCAAGAACGGCAGCAGAGAGACTTGCGGCAGTGGCGCTCGGCAGCAACGGGGCTATCTAGCCCACACAAGGGTGCAGACTTCGATGTTGACAGGCGATGCGCATTGGACCACATCTCACCACCACAAGCTCAGCACCACAAGGTGCCTCCAGCTCTCTCTGTGGGGATGTTCCTCTCCCCTTCCCTACCCTATCCGCCCCTTGCTTTCTGTTGCAAGGGGAGGCAAGCAGCGGCAAGGGGAGAGGCACATCCCCCCCTCCGCAGTCAGGAGGCTCCAGCCTCTGTGGCGCCACTCTGTCGCGCCTCTGCGGCACAAGGCAAGACGCATGGGCAACAAGTATGTATATAAAAGGCGAACGACGCACCTGTCACCGCGGCCCGCACCAAACTCCTTCAGAATCTCCGCCCGCTTCGCGCCGTCGGTCGGCCAGTGTTTCTGAGGCAGACGCGCCATCCAGGGGCCACCTGAGGTGAACTGCAGAATATCCCCGGCGAGGCTCCAGTCGCCCATGTGATCAAATCGGTCGGCGCCGGCAAGCCAGACCATCCCCTTGCTGCGGAGGATGCGGCCGTACGGCAACTTGCCTTTCGCAGCCGGAGCCGCAGCATGCTCATGCGATTTGCCCAGTGCACAGTGTTGCATTTGTGCCGGCAGAGCAGTGATGGCGGCCTTGGCCTCCTCAACGGCAGCCAGAGCGGTGGCTGCCGCGAGGTCGGCGGTGCGCCGCAGCGCGCCGGTGTGTCGCGGCAACATCTTCGCGGCAGCTTCGATTGCGGCCCCGGCATGCTCGATCGTCTCCAACGCGTCACGCGCGTTCTGCGCGTTCTCTTCCCGCCAGTCCCGCTCGTGCAGCTGGAAGTTCTTGCTGACAAATGCATGCAGCCTCGCCGGGTGGAAGGGCATGTGGGCGGTGTACACAAACGAAGTGACCGCGTCCTCAAAGTTGGAGTCGCGGGGGGCGGCCCCCGGCGCCAGTGGCGCAACGGCTGTGCGGGTTTTGGAGAATGACCCGGTGCCCAGAAGCTTCCGCCACCCAATCTGCACGGCAAAGGCACGCGAGCTGCGAGTTGCACGTTGACGGTGGTTAATAGTGAATCACTTCATGATCAATAGTCTGATGATTGAAGAGCAGCCAGACGGCCATGCATGGGCATGCGGCTGCACGGCCGCAGCAGAGCTGCTGCATCCAATGCTCGGTACGGGCAGAAGTTCTACCGCAGAACATGTTCAAAATTCAAGCCACAACTCCAGAATTGTGGGATTGGGCAAGACAGTTCAACACAGCCACACAGCGCGTCGTTCGGCAGGAACCTCTCGGGATCGCAGAACTTTACGTTTCACAAGTTCATGTGCGGCCCCAGGAAGACAGATTTGTTTTTCTCCTTTTCAAGATGAGTGAAGTGTACAATGAGGACCAGTACATCTACTGGGCAGTCCTAGTAGGTGAGCTAGGGCCCAAGACCCCGCAACAGCTCGAGTCACTGGCTGCAATGCATGGCACAGATGATACGGACATGCAGGCATGAACAGGAGTTGAACAGCACCTCTCCTCGGGTGCATGTAATCACTTTCGACTTCGGGTTGAGTGCTTCGACAGCCTTGGTAACCTCCTTCACATCACCTGGGGCAAGCAGGTCCGTCTTATTCAGTGCAATCAGATCAGCATACTCGATCTGGTTGGCCATCAGCTGGCAGATCAGCGCTTCCGCCTCTTCTGTGTCGGCGTCCTGAGCCAGCTCTGTCTCGTTCAGACGCTTGCTGCTGTGCAGATGCTTGAAGAACATCGATGCGTCCACCACGGTCACGCAGGTGTCTGCAGACAGGCACAGAATTCAATTGGCATGCAATGGCCATCCAGATGTAGCTTCACATATATACGTACTCTGGCAGCACAAGTGCACCGCACGACCGTCATGTCTCAGCAGAGGTGGGCATCGAAACAAAGCAACCTGCATCACGCCCATGCAGTAACAGCATGCGGCAGTGGCAGCGGGCATATGCTGGGCTATATGCGGCCCAATCTGTTGACCCAGGCAATTCGGGAGCAGTTGGGTGTTCCAGCATGCTGCCGGAGACACTTGCAGAATACCCCACACGGCACACCTGCGGACCTAGACAGCATGGAAACCTAGGCAGCATGGAGACTCACCTAGCTTGACCACGTCCACCAGCTTGTCATTCGTCTCACCGACCACCATCGAGGGCTCAATCAGGGACTCGGCCACGGGCTCCGGGTCCGCCACGCCAGTATTCTCAACAACGATGTAGTCGAATTCGCCCTGACGAGCTAGAGACACAACTTGTTTGACAAATTCTTCGTTCAGATCGCAGCATATGCAGCCGTTCTCCAAGTGGACCATAGAATCGTCGCCCTGCAGAGCTGCGGCTGTCACTGCGTTGTGCACACGATACAGCTGATCCATCTGCTACTGCAACGCGATCGGCTGTAGAGCCTGATAAGTGTGTCTGACTGAACTTGCACGTGGCTGGATGCAACTGGGTTGGCTGAAAAACATGGCCCAGACATGCCGATGGCTTGTAGACAGTAGACCGCTGCACGGCGACTGCGGCTACACATGGGGGGGGAGCTTATGCGTGGACATGCCTGCCACTGTTGAATGGTCCTTGCCCATACACTGCGAAGGACATAGAGGCGGGATGATACTAACAACTCCCGAACACGCACCTTGACGTCCTTCCCAATCACATGAGCGTCCACGTTCACGGAGGCCAGATCGTTCACGATCACTGCAACCTTCACGCCATCTTTGTTGCTCAGGATGTTTTGGAGCAGAGTCGTTTTGCCGGCACCCAGGAATCCACTCAAGAGGGTCAGCGGAACAGGTCCCGGTACCGGTGCAGCGGGTGGTCTAACCATTTCCTGATCTGTACCTCACACGAACGAGCCAGGAGACTCTGGAATATTGGCAGCCTGCTGAGTGATACCTTTGCAATGATATGTACGACCACAATTCCGCCAACACAAACGTACACGATGAGTACTCCGCGCAATAGAATTTGTTTCACGTCAACTTGCTGGCAGACCTCTGTGCCGAGAGCATACGGCACGCAGTGAGCGCACACTCTGTAGTGCACCACAGCTGCTCATCCCGATACCATGGTACCTGCCGCGAATCTTCGCGAGTTCGCGAATCACGGGCAGCGCGCTGCAGCGCCTAGCTAGGCCTAGCAGTGTAATCTAAACTGTGTAGATCTGCAGATCTGCTAGCCGCTTGCAGCGAATTGATGGCTTGCTTCCATGTTGGCGCCCTTGCTGCTGGTCTCTTGCGTTGATCTCCGTGTATACCGGGTATGTAGACCTGTGTGCACATTCACGTGGACCGCGATCACCCACACAGCGGCGACCGGTTGCTTCTCCTGCTCACACGTCGCGACCTGAGCACTTGCCTTCTCCATCAACCGCGTGCTAGACTTGCAAGCTTCGAACGTTAACGGTGCACCTTGCTCTCACTTGGAATCCGGTATACCTAACCGCATTCATTCGCGCACCAATTGTGGTCAACCCGCTGCAGCGTTGATGCCAGCGGACTTAGGCTGCCAAGTGGGGTCGGTGCTCAAGCACACCGACTGTAGTTGTGCTGGCGTTTGCGCTTCGCGATGCGTCGCACCGATATCGATGCGCCACACTAATAGCCGGGCTGGGCCATACCCGATTCATTCCTGTACCTTGGGATACAAGATCGCGCGCAGCCCCTGGCTTTCAGGCAACCGGGCTGATTCCAAGTGCACAATCCTAACGAGAGTTTTTGCGTTGCGGACGCCACACTCCATCTCCATCTCACACCGTTTCTTCTGGACATCGCCCGAAGTGGCCTCTCCGCAACGCACGGTCGAACCAGGTTGTGGCGCGGGAAGTCACCCCACTCGAGATCTGAGGCAGGCTCTCAAAAGCCAATTGGGCAGCCCTATAGTTGAACTTACCCAGCCTTTGAGATGAGCTGCGGAGTAACAGAGGCCGTGAAATGATACAGCGTTGATCAGGATGCATTTGCAGACACGGATCATGCGCATATGGTTGGTGTGTTTACATGACCGGCCGAGCAGCTGTGGAGGGCAAAGTCCACCAGGTTGCCGAGTCGATATGTGCATGATCAGTCAACACCAAACGCAGTGCAGACGCACGTACGACGTATATGTGCTCAGTGTCAAACACAAAAACAGACCACAGAGGTGGTCACGTGAATTCTTGTATCAAACTGAATCTCTTTACACTACTATACTCCCACCAAAACTTCCAACCCCTGATCTCTGATTTCCTACCTGTGCATTCCCGAACACAGCAGCTTATATTGACAAGGCTGAGAGCATCTGTCCGATAAATCAGTCCATAAATTTGCAAGTACAGGGTACATGATCCAGGTGATGCGGACACAAGTGTCACTCTGTTCACACGCAGACAAGAACTATTCCTCTCTTCCTTTTACACCAGGTTTTTTGGCTGTCAGGTCAACTCTGTGGTTTTCCTTCATATCTGCATCGCCCTCCTGTGCACACAAATGGCCGAGTTATTCCAAACACGCACACACACCACACGGACATACGTTGGAAAGCATGCATGCTGACGGCACTGATCAGCAGCTCACCCTGTCACAGCGTGTCACAGCATGTCACCGTGCCAGGTCTTGCAAAATTCCAGCTATTTCCCGCAACGCGCACGTGTGTCAGCGCGCGCCACGAGTCAGCACAACTCACTCACATCAACAACACCACACCTCCCTTTGCCCATGCTCCTGCTCCTCCAACAGCCCATCCAGCGCAACCTCAACCTCCTTCGATGTCTCCTCAGCATCACTCTCCTCTGTCTCCTCCTCATCACTTTCTGTCTCCTCCTCATCACTCTCTGTCTCCTCATCCTCACTCTCCGCCTCGCTCCCATCCTTCCCCCCCGCCTCTTCCTCCTCATCAGCCTCCCCCTCGTCGCCACCTTCTGTTTCAAAGTCAGGCAGGATCGCCTCCATTGGTGGCCATGGCGCAAACGGGTCGGCAAACTTGTCCTCCCCCCGCAGCAACTCCATATGGGTGCACAGGCACGCGTCCAGCGCGGCGCGTAGCAGGTCCTCCTTCAGATCCATCCCAATAAACACCACCTCTTGCTTTCTGCGCACCCAGTGCCACACCATCACGCGCGCATTCCACACCAAAACACCTCTGTAACGCATCTCTCTTAATCACCCCCACCACTCAACAGATCCCCGCAACACACTGTTGCACGATCGCGCAATTCCACCGCAGCACCGCACACACACCACTGCACACATCGCTCCAAGCCATACAGGGACACCCTGCTGCAGCGGTGGCGTAGGGGGCAACTTGGATGCTGTGATCACGAGACACCCTGCTGCAGCGGTGGCGTAGGGGGCAACTTGGATGCTGTGATCACGAGACACCCTGCTGCAGCGGTGGCGTAGGGAGCAACTTGGATGCTGTGATCACGAGACACCCTGCTGCATGCGCGCTCACCTCTGTGTGCTCACCCACTCACTCAGGCTGGAACCACACTCCAACGCCCCTGCCCCCCGGCACAACCGATACCAACCACACGCCCTCACTCGGTGTCAGCACGCCATCGCTGCGCGCAGCTGCAGCCATAGTTCATGCACGTGACAGATGCTCATACCCCCAGTCAACCGGAAATGCATGCACCACGTGCATGCAAAGCTGGCTGCTAGATATGCATGGAAATCCAGTCCAGCTCAGAGGGTGTGCACGCTCGGCAAGATTGTCCGCAAGCATGCGTTTGGTCGGCCGGGTGTGGCCAGCCCGACGATGGGGTCACGTCACAGGAAGCATGCTGCGCAAGTGGCTCAATCGCTGAAGCAGGTCACAGCACTGCATCAATCAGCGCTGGAGCAGGTCACAATTGTTCATCAATTGGAGCAGGCCACAGCAGCTCGTCAATCAGTGCTCACACAGAGGAGGTGCAGGGCAGAGAGATGGGGCACGTGTGCAGTGGAGTGACGGTCCTGTGCTAGCAATACAGCTGTTCACTCAAACTAGCCCACAGGAATTCAACCCCGAATCGCAGTGTCTTGCAAGCATGCATGTCAATATCAGGAGGCGCACACACAGCGCACTCTGCTCCACGCAGCCAGGAGACTGTACACAGCACACAGCATGCGCAGCACACAGCACGCGGTCACTGCACGGACATCGCACCTGTCCCCCCGGCCAGCACCAAAGTTCTGCAGTATCTCGGCCAGCTTCTCCTCGTCATCAGGCCACAGTGCCTGAGGCAGGCGCGCCATCCAGGGGCCGCCCGAGGTGAACTGCAGCACGTCCCCGGCCGTGCTCCAGGTGCCCACGTGATCGAACCGGTCGGCGCCGGCAAGCCAGACCATGCCCTTACTGCGGAGGATGCGCCCAAACGGCATCGCGTCTGCCGCGGGCGCCTCGTCTCGAGGTCTGACCAGCGCCGCACCTGCCGAGGCCGGCTCCGGCGGTGGTGTGGGGGTGCCCGCAGCCTTGGCCTCTTCCGCGGCGGCCAGCACGGCGGCTGCGGCGACATCGGCCGCGCGCCGCAGCGCGAGGTTGTGCCGTGGGAGCATCTTTGCGGCGACGCGGACGGCGGTCGCAGCGCGTGCGATAACCCTGAGGGCCTCGCCTTCGTGGTGAGCGATCTCTTTCCGCCAGTCCCGCTCGTGAAGGTGGAAGTGCTTGGCGATGAATGCGTGTAGGCGCTCCGGGTGGAAGGGCATGTGGGCGGTGTATACAAACGAAGTGACGGCATCCTCGAAGTTGGAGTCACGAGGCGCGGCCCCCGGCGCGAGCGGTGCGGCGGCTGTGGTGGTTCTGGAGAATGATCCTGTGCCCAGAAACTTCCGCCACGCGACCTGCACAGCACGCGCACACAGCTTTGCAGGTGGACATGCGAATGCTTGAAAAGCAGCAGAATGGCCACATCACTGGGACGGCGCACAAAGAGATTCACTGCAGAGTCGCAAAGCCGACCAAGCGGCCTGAATACGCAAAGCGCTGGAGGAGCTCTCCTCAATCTGTGGCCCCTGCCATGCACGGCACGCGGCGTCGACACTGTGCCACAGACCTCAAGTTGACTGTAGTAACCGCATACATCGGCACAAACGTTTGCATAGCCACTAGGAATGTAGACAATCTGTAAATGACAGGCTGACATGTATGACTGGCCTGCGCTGCGCTGGGCTGCGGCCTCCAACGTGCTGCGGCTCATCAAGTGCCTGACTGCAATGCACCGCCTGACTGCAACGCACTGCACGTAGATCAAGTCTGGAGGCATGCGTGGTGATGGCCGAACAGCACCTCTCCTTGGGTGCATGTGATCACTTTCGACTTCCGGTTGAGTGCTTGGACGGCCTTAGTGACATCCTCCAACTCGCCTGGGGGAAGCAAGTCCGTCTTGTTCAGTGCGATCAGATCAGCATACTCGATCTGACTTGCCATCAGCTGGCAGATCAGCGCTTCCGCCTCTTCTGTGTCGGCGTCCTGAGCCAGCTCTGTCTCGTTCAGACGCTTGCTGCTGTGCAGATGCTTGAAGAACATCGATGCGTCCACCACGGTCACGCAGGTGTCTGCAGACGGGCACAGAATTCAACTGCCATGCATTGGCTATCCGTATGCACGCCACGGTCACGCAGGTGTCTGTACACAGCCGCGCCTGTGTGGGTACCAGCTTGCAACCGCCATCCAGGTGCAGGATATCTCGCGTGACGCGGCAGCACAGTGCGTGTGGAACCACGAGGTAGGTGAAGGCAAAACATGCTTAATCACGGGATTGCAGTAGTAGTATTGACATGGTGGATGGACTCTGGGCCAGCCTGTGGCCATTGGACGGTACTGTTGAGATGCTGCAACAGGTGCATGGAGGATGCATCCGCTACGTCTTCCACCGGAAAGCCTGAACAGCAAGGACGCACACCTAGCTTAACCATGTCCACCAGCCTATCATTATTCTCACCGACAAGAATGCCAGGTTCAATCAACGACTCGGCCACAGGCTCGGGGTCCGCCACGCCGGTATTTTCGACGACGATGTAATCAAACGTGCCCTGGCGCGCAAGAGACACAACTTGCGCGACGAACTCCTCATTCAGGTCGCAGCAGATGCATCCGTTCTCCAAGTGGACAAGCGAGTCGTCACCCTGCACAGTTGCGACTGTGGGTGCTTCGTGTGAGTAAGATGGCTTCGTGTGAGTAAGACTCCGTCTGCCAGATGACTGCGAAGCGCTCTATGAACTGCACTAGTTTTGCTTACGGGCCTTACAGAAGCGTTTGTGCTTCTCTGTGGGCTGCATAATGTGCCCAAGACATGGCAGTCGCTGTCCAGAGTGGACCGCTTCATGCGCGGGTGAGTCCAGCTACATACGGGGAGTGGAGTATGCAAAGCAGCACGAGTATCAGCTGCATGATGCTAGCCTAGACCCCTCGAAGAAAAGAGCGGCGGAACGAAAATTCCAGCTTCTGGACGCGCACCTTGACGTCCTTGCCAATAACGTGAGCGTCCACGTTCACGGAGGCCAGATCGTTCACGATCACTGCAACCTTGACGCCATCCTTATTGGTCAGCATGTTCTGAAGCAGCGTTGTTTTGCCGGCGCCAAGAAAACCACTCACGAGCGTTAGCGGAACGGGTCCCGGCGCAGCTGGTGCAACCATTTCGCAGTCTGTACTCTTCCGACGTTGTCACCGCAGCAAAATACTGGATTACAAGAAATTTGACACTGCTCTTTGTAACACCTTTTAAGTACAATTTCGGAATTGGCAGGACCTGGTACAATCACAGCATCGTCGACGAATGGGCGGCAATTCACTATACAACATACACTTATGTCTGTTGATATCAGCATTTACGCACATTACTACACACGAAAACATCCGCGCAGAGAGCTTTGGCATGTGCGCAAATTCTCCAACTTCAGACCCAGACAGCATACCTTGGTACCCATGGGGAACATTCCACAGTGGCCACTAGCGCATACACACCAATTCCACCCCCTCCCCGGTTTTGTTTGTTGCATTGCCATGACTTCTGTCATGTGTGTTCTACCACCTCGGGAATCATACCCCTGCAACTTGTTAGGATTCCATGCACTGGTGTGACTGCTATGCAGAATTCAGTGCTAGCTGGGGCATGCACCAGTGCTATTCAGCTTGTCATAGTGCCACAGTGTTGTAACGCTCACTTCGATACCGTGTTCACGTGCATCATGTTCCCGTGCATCCTGTTCCCACCAAACAAAACGTATCTCATTCCACTCCCCTCCCCCCCTCTACCCCCGATTCCATGCATGCGTGGGGTGACGCTGGCCTGGGCATGCAGTCTGATTCTTCAAGATTGACTGATTGAGCTGAGTTTCAAATCCTCAGAGTCCCCTTTAAGTCAGAGCAACTAGTAGCCTGGGATCACGTACGTGTAGTGGAACTTGGCACCCTCGAAGAGCATGTGGAACATGCATTGCATGCCATGTGCATCTTCAACTGGTACCACAACTTGCAGTGCCAAGACAGAGCCCTAGTAAGTACCGCAACCACCACCTGCAACTACACTCCTACTTGCTCTTTCGTTGATCTCCGTGTACGTAACACTCCTACATGTGCCCGCTGCACCCTCATTGATGGAAATTTATGACAATATTGCGTGACCTCACATCTTCCCCAAGATCCTCCCATGCAGACATGCACCAGATCACTGAATCCAACGAGTCATTTGCTGTGCTGCACCAGGCAGGTTGTGGACAGTGTGGGCCACCAGTACTGAGACCTGCGATATGACCGTCACCTAGCTTGTCACCTAGCTTGCCCGTGATGCAGAATGGTTGGGTGTTACACGGAGATGAACGCAACAGCCCGGCTGCGAGGCCAACAGCAGGAAAGCAGACGGTCAAAACCCTCCGAAAGCAGACAGCAGCCACAAGCAGCAACTGGCTCAGGTGAAAAGCCACAACGAACTGACACAGCCACGCGAATGGTTGGGTGACAGCATGGCGCATGAGCATCCACTCATGCTGCCATCCTGACCCTCGCCAGCAGCCATGCTGTCATCTTGTCGGCACAGTCCTGGGCCTTTTGATGCACTGATCAATGAGAGAGGGGGAGCTCCCGGGAGACGCGGCCAGGGGTGCGCATGCATTTGGTGCCGATGCATGTCCAGGTGCAACCAGGTGTGGCATGAGATCTTTTGTTATTTTTTGTTTGGTTTGACATGGCCCATGTCACATGGGTGTATGGCATTTGCTCGTATGGAGAGTGGCTTAAGCATGTGATGGTTTGTCTGTTTGCATGTTGACTGGCCTTGGCACTGCTGGGTCCTAGATCTATCACTGTGTAACACACCAGCACACTTACAGCAATGCTCGGGTGAAGCCCGGAGACGTAGATCATGCCATGTCGACACAATGCGGACTGCTGGACGTTGCGCCACAACATTGCCGTTACGGCTTGGCGCCGTCGAGTAAGAGCGGCAGGGGTGTCCACATCAATTGAGCCTGTGATGCGCAGCCTGGACAGACGCTACAGGGACGACAGTAGGGGGGACATCCTAGCAAATGGTCCGGACGTGGACGTGTATGTACTAGATGTCAGCTTCATCCACCCATCTGGGGTGGCTGTGATGGGGAAAGCATCGGGGGCACAGGGGCACGCGGCCGCCGTACGCGAACAGTTCAAACTCAACAAGTACGAAGAGAGTGTGCAGGGATCGTACAAGGTGGTGCCGGTTGTGCACGAGACATATGGCAGACTAGGGTCACATGCCATGCAGTACCTCAACACGCGCTGGCAGTGTCGTTGGTTGGGCTGTTCAACAAGAGAGCAAAGGCTCGCTGGATTGAGAACTCCTTGCGGGAGTTCAGTGCGGCGACAGTGAAAGGAAACGGGTTTGCGATCAGAAAGACCATGTCCAGGGTAGCACGGCTCACGGGTGAGCAGTTTGTGCCAGCTGCAGGTGATCGCCTGGCCGGCTCGCATCTGCTGGGTAGCATGTGAGTCTAGACTCTAGTTGTACGTTCGCTTGGTGCACTGGATCGGAGCCCCTCGATGTAACGGTACACACCAGCACACTTACAGCACGGTTGGTGTGTGTGGCTTTGGCACGCGCTGCCAAGCGCGTGCACGGTGGTGGAGGTGGAGTGTGCTGGTGTGCACACATGTGTAACACAGTGATAGATCCAGGACCCAGCAGCGCCGAGCCAACAGGAAGTCATCAGGTGTGTGTGGGTGTGTGCGTGGGTGTCGTGTCACGCGGGTCGTGCTTCCCTCCTGTACGTCCCATACAGCCACAGACTGCCTGGCCCACAGATGTGCATGCGGCTAAGCCGGTGCCAGCATACGCAGCATGTGCTTGCCTGCTGGTATGTGAGTGTGGATCAGTGCATCAGGGGAGTAGCCACTGCATCAGGGGTCTAGACTGTGTTGAGCCAGCCCTGTAAGCATGGGACAGAGCTCAGCATGAAGCACTGCCTCAATCCACTCAATGCAATGAATTCTGATGACGCAGGGTAGCACCACTTCTATGCCATGAAAATGGTATTCTGGAGCCTGCCTGGCCAGGCACAGGAGCCTGATACCCACCCAGCAGATGTGGACATCTGGGAAGCTGGGGAGCAGCTGCAGTTGGCACCCAGCAGTGCTGCTGCTGCTACATGCAGCTGCATGCTGTCGAAGTTTGTTCTAGATGTGTACTATCAACGAGGTAGAAGATACACTGGATGCTGCTGGTCACAGAACTGACACAGGCTACCATGACTAGTTTTGGCCAGAACCAATGGCCTCATCCAATGGCCTCATCAGACGGATGGTGTGCAGACCAACAGTTAACGGCGATCACGAGCGTAGGGCTCCTAATGTAGTCCTCGAGGGTGTAGCTGTCTCAACCTGCTTTTTTCCATCACTAGATTTTGTTCTAGATGTGGCCAGATATGGGCCCATGCATGGGCACCTATGGCCACACGGGTCCCCAGTTGGGGTGAACAATGCATTATGCATGTGGCAAGGCAAACTGTGCACAGCTGTGGTTGGGCTGGGCCCAAAAATATTAATAATCAGACATCACACCCAATCTGGAATGGCAAATTGTGAGACACGTTACAGGAGTATACTGCGCAAGATGTCACAGCAGGACGGCAGGCTAAGCATAGCATAGCTCATTCAAAAGAGTCTGTGGCCATGCAGAGCTGAACAGCATCAGCCAGGCTCCGAAGAAGCAAACGTAGTGCAAACTTGCTACATCATGACATGCAAGTTGGTACATCATGGTGGCGCAGTCAGCCTGCTTGCAGGGGCCTGTTGAGCTCAGCCCAGGTGCTTCTGACCAGTGTGTATTGGAGTATTAGTAATTCATATGATGACAGGTGACCACATCCGCAAGGGCCCTGACCGTAACATGTGCAGCTAGGGTGCTGTACAAAGGGAGCGCTTGTGTTCAGGGCAGTCAGTGTGACGCGCAAGATGCAGCATTTGCAGAGAATGCTGGTACGGCATGAACTAATGTGTCGTGCTGCAGCACCACGACCCTGGGGCCTCATGCCGGCATGTCGAAGCTTGCTGTTTCATATGAGGGTTTCATATGTGCATTGTTGAGCCCGCGCTTGGTCGAATCATGATCAATTATGCAGTAGTGGAACCCGCTGCGCGCTGTTCACCCGCCCGACGCACCGCACGCCACTCTGCTGTTAACGTTGCGCGGTACGATCGCGAAATTGGCCACTCTGCTGTGTTACACAGTGATAGATCTAGGACCCAGCAGCGCCGAGGCAACAGACCAGTCAACAAGCAAACAGACAAACCAGCACATGCCTCAA
Source organism: Ulva mutabilis (assembly GCA_900538255.1). Lineage (NCBI taxonomy): Eukaryota > Viridiplantae > Chlorophyta > Ulvophyceae > Ulvales > Ulvaceae > Ulva > Ulva mutabilis. Next base: position 704,918 of record UNSF01000006.1, on the reverse strand, counting down.
GCCACGCTCCGTGCAAGCAAAAGCCAAAACGGACCGGCGCCGGCATGAAAGCAAGCTCTAGATCTGCTGTGCACAGATCGGATACGTCAAGATACACGAGGTTTAATTCATGTTCCGGTGTCAGTTGCAATTTGATCAATGGCAACGTGGCCATAATGTTGGCCCTTGCGCAGGGTGCCCCGGCGCCGGTCGTACGCGTCCACGCGTGCCTCCTCAACAGACTTCGAACGAACACTTGTGTGGGGAATCTGGTTTCTTTATAGATGCAGATCCGTGTTCGTATAAAAAGCCTCCTCTTAAAAATGCTAGAATGAGAGACTAATGCTAGGATGGACTTCTGTCGCGACATGTGTGAGGTTGCGCTTGAAATGCGCTCAGGCGCATGCGTGACGTTCGCTGACGCTGGCACGGCATGCACGCGTCACATGCATGCGCCACACAACCGCCCGCGAAGTTTGCACACAGTTCGCTTGAGTTTGGCCCGCGGCTCGCACCTGATTTTGAGCGCAGTTCCCAAACGTGTCCAAAGCCGTGGAATTTTACCTTCGCAAAAAAACTTGCGAAGTGACTGCACGTGCACGAAGTCTTTGCAGACACGCGATGGAAAAAGTCGAGATTCCGACTACGATCGCGTACTGTTTGACACGCTTTGTGCCGCAACATGCCAAGTTATTATTGCTGGCTATCATGTCGTTGAGATGGCGTGCGCTACATATCAGCGGGTGTCGGTTTTGCCCGTGTATAGGCCTCTCGCGGCATGTGGCAGCGCGTGCGACCTGGACCACCAGTCGCAGCGGTACCGCAACTCCTGCCGCGCCGCGAATAGATTGAACATGATTTAGCACTGATGCCGTAGCAGAGGAACCTGTACTCGATTATTTGGGAGTTGTTAGCCCTTGCGGCGACGACGGGCCTGTGAATGCGGAACGGCGCTGCGAGCTGTCGGAGGTCGTGCGGTTAGCCACGGCGCCCGCAACTCAAAATTACTCAGCTGGTGCAGATGCAAACTCTGTGTCAAGCTTACCCGCAATTGCATGCATAACCTCACATTTCAATGCCGAACGGAAACTTTGTATTGTCACAATGTTACCACGCAGCGCGCAGAGGCCGCGATGGCGCATTCGCAAGCCTTGGACCAGCCACACCATGCATGGACATGTTGCGGTACTCTATGCATTGCAACGCAACGCGCATGATGCGGTTTGTCAGAGCTGTATGCCTCTTCGTGCTGTCCGGTGCTGCTGACCCGTACAAACTGCATCCAGCCCCAATGGTCGTGCCCATTAGCCCACCAGTTCATCGCATTGCTCAATGTGAGATGCGTGATACACTGCTGAACCCAGTCCACATCTGCAGAGCGCCAGTTTCATTTAATTGTCGAAAACACTTGTTGTGGCAGGTAGGCTGCCTCTGATCAACTGTCCACAGTAGTTCTCCTTCAGCCTTGCCTGGCCAAGCAGGCACCCAACTGCAAGGTACTCGAAGAGAAGAGTACCACGGCAGGTAAGTTCTAAACTCCGCAGCGTGATACTCAGCCATTCCATGGCCCGCTTGTGGGGCTGGTACCTAGGTGGAGTTGGCATCCCTGCAAAGAGCAACCAGTCACCACGGAGACCGATTGCTGCTCGGACGAGGTTTGAACGCAGAGAGGCCGTTGTTAGCATGAGTGGTGTAGTCAAAAGGGGCCTCCTGCTGCTTAGAGTCTCAACAGTGTACACGTATATATATCTTGCCTGTACATACGTGGAGCTCGATACCAGCTGACAGCCAACCAGTGGTTCGGCCGATCCGTTGCAGCACGTCCGCGTCCACGCAGTAAAAGCACGCCCACAGCAGTGTATACATGTTGGAGCAGCTACAAATGTCAGGGAGCAGGCAAGCTTCCGTTGGTGTATGTATGCGCGCTGTGGGCGTTGCCAGCGGGAACAGTCGCGACAAGCACGGGGCTGTGGCGGCCGCACGCGCACAGGTCCGACCGTGTGCTCGTTATAGATACATTGAGGTGTACGCAAAAGGTTTCTCGGTATTTTGTGCACTCGTTGTTGTGCGGTGGCCGAGTCCAGGCCCGCCTCGTGTGTGACACAGTGATAGATCTAGGACAGCAGCGCCGAGGCAACATACCAGGCAACAAGCAGACCGGTCACCGCAAGCACCAAGGCCACTCTCCGCACGAGCAAATGCCAGAACGAATTAGCGCCGGCTCGAAAGCAGACACTCACACATCACGCAGTACCACGCAGCCCGCCTCGTGTGACATCGAAGTCAGCTGCAGGGTGATGCATCGACGGGTGATATGTGGTCCTTGCACGCGCATAATTCACAGCTACCAGCTTTCACAGCTTCGGCCACTCTTCACACCTACGAACTGAGCTCGTCGAACCTGTCTGGAAACAGCCAGATTGAGCGTCAGCCTCGACTGCAGATCTGAATACGTTAACACGTTTCCTTAGTTGCACCTTGTACACATTCGCAGAGCATGCATCGGCTCGCAGTCAAGCGTGGCGTGGCAATAATGACAGATGACGTACGACGTATATGACGGGCCTGTCTGTCTGCGTGTTTCCTGGTACGTATCTGTTGTTTCCTGGTCCTGGTCTGTTGCCTCAGCGCTGCTGGGTCCTAGATCTATCACTGTGCAACGCATATGACGGGCCTTGCAGTCAACGGCAGTGCGCGTATACGTGTTCGCTTGCTGCTGCGTACCCTTCACCATACAATGTTGGAAGGCCCATTGTTGCAGCTGCAAGTTTCCGCTGCTTCACCCTTGCTGACAGTGCTCCATCACTGTGGAAGCTTGTGTATACCAGGCTGGAGCTCCATGGACTGCTCAGTGCACTGCATACCTGGCACGTGTCAACCTTGAGACCACTACAGACTTGCCAACCTTTAGACCACTACAGACTGGCGATAGACTGCGCCACAGACTGACGGGCCGGCCTTGAACTGGGTAGCTTGACCCGGTGCGATGTTCTAGCGTTCGGTGGTCAAGGTGCACCCGATAATAGCCCTTCTATAGCTACACTGCACCGTTCCGGCCGCTTGCTTGGACTCGATTGCTTGCTTGCGTGCGTGCTTGCTTGCTTGCGTGCTTGCTTGCTTGCGTGCTTGCTTGCTTGCGTGCTTGCTTGCTTGCGTGCTTGCTTGCTTGCTTGCTTTTTCTTGCCCTTGGTGCCGGGCTCTTGCGTCGCTCTCCGTGCAACACAATGCACCGTGACACGTCCCACACATAGATTTCCTTCACCCGACTGTGTGCTACGACGCCCTGCAGGGCCCTGGCGACATCGCAGACAGCGGGCTGCCACTGCCAGCGTGGCAGGCCCGGACAGCTGCGTTCAAGCTTGAATGCCCTGACGTCGTTCGCACCAATGATGCACCAGCCATGTCCTCAAACAGATGCATCTGAATCAATATCTCAGCTGCCTACCCTGCTGCCAGTGATTGCCCTGCCAAACAGCGAAGCAGCCGTTACTGGTTTGACTTTGTAGTAGTGCCGTACAGCTGGCCAGCATGCATGTCACAGTGAGATATAAGTTACAGATGTACACTCCACAAGGTGGTAGAACAGAGGTATGATTCATGCATGTCACAGTGACAGAGACACAGGCAGCACTTCAGCTGAATTCAGTCCAGGCAGCTTGTGGTGGGCAGCCTATGGAACTGGGAGAGCCTGGCTACATGGGCTTGTTGTGATTCATCCTTGGCTACATCTTTCCATAGCCTAGTTGAACACGAGCGCGATATGCCAAAACTTACATGCAGTATGCAGGGGTGATACTCCATATTGCTGCCCCTGGCAGGTGCATGAACCAATCCGTGTTTCACAGTGGGAGTGCTGGAGCAGGTGCCAGGGGTGGCACTGCCTCTGCCAGCTGACTCATGGTTCAAGTAGAATGCTCTACTTCAATTTGCATTGTGGAGTGCGGGGAGCAGTGGGGGGTGCCCAGTGTTTTTTTGTTCTGCTGCCGGCTACATCGCAAAGGCTTCAATGAAGTTCTGCCATGGTGCACGTCTGCATGCGTGTGTCTGCCGATCGGCTGGCTGCACACGAGCGCTGCTTGGGCTGCTGCGGCCCTGATCGATCACAGTGTACCACTGTAACTAACAGTACCACATGTGTGCTGCTTCAGCAACTCACACCCACGGCTGTGCTGCCAACCATAGCAGTGCTGCGCCTGGTCAAAGGTTCAGAGATGAACGCCTGGTGGACGTTTGGGCAGTGCGATTTGGGCAGCGCGATGTAGCCGGTACTGCGCAAGCGCTGATGCGGAAACTCGCGTGCACGCTGCGGTTCTCTTGCGCCACTACTAACTAGCAGCGCCTGCAATGGCAAGATATGGAACCTAGCTATGGCTGATATTTATGCCTGCGTTACAAGCGTGACCAAGTCCACGTGGGAATGGGGGTGTAGTGCATGCAGTGCGGGCCACTTATGCCACAAACAGGTGCTGCACGTGCAGGCACTACAGTGCCCAGTGGTGCTGAGATACGTTGCAGATGTATGCTCCACAAGGTGGTACAACACAGAGCCATGATTCATGGCAATGCACCAAAAACCATTCACCATGGCCGAGCGCAGTGCCCAGTGGTGCTGGTTGAGAACCTGCTGCTGTTGGACTGCATATAAATGTGGTTGCGTATTCATGTAAATGTGGATGCGCACCTTTGGACTGCATGTGGTTACGCCTAAATGTGGTTACGCCTAAATGTGGTTGCAGAAATGTGGTTGTACGCCAGTGGTAAACATAGAGTTCCGGTGCACCGGTGCCTCGCGGCCCGGGAGATGGCCGCAGCGCGCAGCTGTGCGCCCATGTATACTGCTAGTGTCGAGTCGGCGCCCGCCTGTGGGCCCGGCGCATGCTGACTGTGTTTGGTGTGCACGCAGACTGTGTAATACTGCGTGGTGCTGCGCTGGGTTCCTGCGTTGTGTGCGTGTGTGTGGTTACAGAGTTGGTATGCGCTAGTCATGCCAGTGGCACATCCGACGCACTACCTCAGAACACAGCGACCGAGGGGATTCTGCCCGCCACGGCTGCCTTTCCAGACACACCAGTCATGATCTGCAAGCCCATTCTGAACAACAGCGCGTTGCCTCTACACAAACCACCTACACTCTGTTCTCTTTTCACATTGGTGATGTACTGCGCCCAATCCTGTATACCACACTCGACAGCAATATCAGCCAGATACTTCAGATGCTACAATGCACCCTTGCTCAACCTGCCGAATGTCTCATGCGGCAACGCCACAGAGTCGTACGCATGCGGATTATAGCAACGATAAGCAGCCGCCTCGTGCATATCGCGCACCGCCGCCGCAGCGCCATCCCCACGGGCTGCCGCTCTGCGATACGTCCGCGCCACAGGGCCGACGCCAATCACAGACACATTCGCAATGCGGAGCTCACCGCTGGGCGGAACATACAAGATATCCCCGATTTTGTCCGCCTCCGGCACCACACCTGAGGCCGGCTCGGCATCGTCTGGCTCCTCTGCCTGTACATCTGCCCCGCGCTGCGGCTCAACCTGCCCCTCCTGGCCCAAATCCCTGTGCCCAGCACCCTCCATTGCATCAGTCAGTCAGTCTGTCTGCTTGTTGCCTGGTCTGTTGCATCTATCACTGTGTAACACATAGAGTTCCAGCCCTAACTGAATGCAGCTAGACTTTCCAGCGGTGCACATAGTCACAAGCTGTCTTGACTCACAACAGAACGCGCACCTTCGTGGTGAACATTCATGGCTGACCATGGTGCCGGGCAGAGGGGAGGCGCGAGGGTGGGGGGTTGTGTGGGCCTCGGGGATGGGGAGGGCTGTGCTGGACTGGTTTGTGGGACTGGTGTGCGCAGAGCATGGCTACTGGTCCTCCAGCTGCCAATGCTGCCAGAGAATGATATGACATCCTGTTGAATGCGGTTGAGTATGCCCACCTCAGCTTGTAGTTTAAATGCTGAAGAGCTAGCTGAAGCTGGCAGAGCTGAAGTTGATACCCAAAAGGTCAGCCTTTATAGGCCCATGAACTGGACAGACGTGGCAGATCACCTCGTGGTTTGTGGTAGAGCACCTGTTGCCCGATCTGATGTGGCCTCGAGGATGCGCGATGACCCTGATGCGACGCTATGCTCCCCGTGTTGCAGGTTTCACAAGGCCAATCACCAGAAGGGGTGAATCCAGGAGTGAACCACCTGCGGCCACAACAAGGAGGTAGCTGCCGCACTGCATTGCAATGATGCGGCTACCCCACATGACAAAGGCGCTCGCGGCGCTGGCGCTGCTGCTTTGCTGTGCTGTGCTGGTGGAGGCGTCGACGAAGGCGCAGCGCAAGAAGCTCGCAGCGCACGCCATCGGCATCAACGCCCCCTTCATGGAGGTGCGTCCCTCGGTGTATGCCCTGTCCATGCATGGCACACATGCATGTGTTGCTTGCACGACCCTGAATGCTCGCAGCCTCTGACGTGATCTAGCAGTGGCCAGAAGTTTTACTGTGCGGCACTGTCCATCTGCTACGATGAGAAATGGAGAAATTGCGTGGGTGCATGACGAATGCATTGCGTACACAAAACAGGCAAGGGTGCGGTGCTGTGCTGTGCAGGCGCAGCGCGCAGGCATACGGCCGTCGGACAGCCTGGGCAAGTTCCCGGGTGTGTGGGCGTGGAAGTCGCCGGCGTATGAGAGTGTGTGCAACGACTTTGTGTCCACCCTCAGCCCCTCCGTTCGCAGTGGCACAGACTTTCCCAACCTGCCGGGCTACTTTGAGGCCGGAAGTGCGCTCACCCCACTCCCACCAACCCCCCCCCCCCCCCTGGCAACCCCACTGGGGCCCACAGACGCCCTCCTACAGAAAACCCGCACAGGCTTGCTCTAACAACAGCATGTTCAGTGCAAACTCGGCGCATTTGACTTGCAAGTGCCTCATGTGGCATGCGCCTCAGGCAATGTAGCACAGGCTCGCGCTTGCGCAGTTCACTGCACTTGCGCGCCCGCCCAAGCCGTTCACAGGGCGGCTCCGCACTCGGACAACCTCCGCCCGGAGTCACCAGGCACCAGGGACAGCTGCACTGCGTGCTGTGCATGCTGTGTGACCTGCACATTTGAGGCCGATTTGCCGCCTGTACCTACTGGGTACAGCGCGGGCGTGTGATGCATGCTGTTTGCTGTGTCTGGCCGCAGCGCGTGGTGTCGTGCTGTGCTTGAGGTTGTGTCGAGGGCCCTCTTAATGCCTGGGCTGGTGGCACAGGGCACGTCTGAGTCAATCATCGCCTATTTCAATGCACTGGGGTGTCTCGGCTGCCAAGGTACTCCAAGTATGGAGTGTCTCTGCTGCTAGCACGACCTGGTAGGCACGGTGCCGGTAGCCACGCAAATGTAGATCGAGAGCTGCGGACCGCCGGCGATCGTTGCACGCAATCCACAGCACGCAGCGCGCACAGCACGCAGGTCCTGACAGAGTGCCGTGTGCAGATGCGGTGCTGGTGACGGCGCCGACAGGGTTCCTGGCCGTGCAGCAGGCCATCGGCATGCTGCAGTTCATGCCGCAGCTGGCCAAGATGAAGCCGGGGAGCGCCTTTGGGGACGCGGCGGGCTGCCTGACCGGCGGCTACACCTCAGACACCCTCTCGTCCCTCCAGATGCGGCAGCTCCGGTGCGATTCTGCGACTCCACAACCAACATCCCGCACCTCCCGCGACTGCAGCAGCAGCGGACCGGTGCATCAGCTGCTGGGCCGCTCCACACGTAGCCACTCCATCCCTCCGGCCGGATCCGGCCGCGCGTTTCCGGAGCATGCAGCACATGCACACACAGTGCACTGGCTCTGCGGCGACGTCCGGTGCTTTCCGTCACACTCCACTGCTCGCAAGGAAGGAGCAGCTGCAGCTGTAGTATCTCTCGCTGAAAGGGCATGGCCAATGTAACTACCTGTACTATCAACATTGTAATCCACATGTAATTGTAATTTAGTGTACACATGCGTGCCAGGTCTGCAGGTACGTGGCGGCCACACTGTCCAACTCCATTGTCAAGACCACCGCAGACGGGTCTGACTTTATCATCCTCGTGGGAGTCACAGACTCCTCCACGTACGGCGAGCGCGTGCGCACGTGGGACGCCCCGCCGGAATACTCCGAAAAGTGCTACATCGGTGACATGGACCACCCGGCATCGGACATCGCCGTCGGCGCGGCGGCCGGCCTCGCGATGGCGTCGCAGGTGCTCATGAAGCACGGAACTGCCGCCGACAAGGCCAATGCGCGGCAGTACACCACCGAAGCGGAGCGCGCGTACTCGTACGCCAAGCTCATGTACGACCGCCACGGCAGCAGTGCCACGTGCTTCCGCAGCGCCGCAAACAATAACTGCGTTGGGTCGGGTTGCACAACAACCCGACCGAATGGGACGCCTGTGCAGCCGGTGAGCCCCTTGCCCACGTGCTGTTCGTGCAGTGCTGTCTGAGAGCGTGCTGCGCTGTTGCATGCTTTGGTTGGGGTGTCTACAGGGGTGGCCGCAGAGCATGCATGCATTTGGGGCAATTAAGCATGCGGTGCTCGCACGCTTGCATCTGAAATAACGGGCGTGCCGGCGTCTGTGGATCCTGGCGGCATATGTGGTCATCTGCCTTCCGATTGCCACAGGCTGCGCCCATGCGCTGTGTGCCATTGCCAGCCAAGGTTCCGGCCACACAGTACCGTGTACCCGCGAGCGCGACCGTGTGGCTGCGGGTCTGGTTAGCATGCCAGGCCAAACTGTTGAATCCAGACGTCAGTGTCGGTGCCTAGGAACCACAGGCACACCATCAGCGAGGTGTCTTTATCAGGCACATCGAGTCTGGCTCGGACTGCCCCACTGCAAAAGCGCCACATGACAAGCAGGCGACAACCGCCTCCCCTGTGGCACCGCAGCCACAGAGCCGCCTGTGAGGTTCTAGAACGTTCTCTCCAGTCAATACATGTACATGCATGCGGTCATCCACACACGCAGCGACAGTGCATGTACATGCATGCACCCACAATCCAGCCGCACACCACAACCCAACCCCCGTGCCGCCTGCAGTCCTGCGACCTCTACCGCAACACCCTGGACCCTCGCTTCTTCCTCTTTGCCGGCGCTGCGGCCATGTACTCGCTGACGGGCCGCGCCGACTACCGCGCCGACGCCGACATGTTCTTCCCCGAGGCAGAGGCGTCGTACCGCATGTTCCTCTACAACTGGAACAACGTCGTCGCCCAGGGCGTCCTGCTGCTGTCCATGGCGCCCGACGAGCCGGGCGCAGCACGGTCGCGCACCGTGTACCGCGACTGGCTGCGCACAGGCGTGGCGCAGTGGTCAGAGTGCAGTAACTCCGGAAGCTTCCAGATGAACGGCGTCAACACCTTCTGCGAGTGCGACCCCTACCGTGACCCGGATACCATGACCCTGTTTCCATACCGTGACCCGACGTTCCAAAAAACCAATATTTTACATGTATAATGAGGTCCGCATCACTCCCAAGCTAACCTGTTGAACATTCAGCGAGCCCGCACGCAGCAAACCACCGGACAATTCGAGTTCAATGCCTGAAGGTCCATGATTCGACAAGGTGGTCCAATATTTCAATTGTAGCCGGAGGGCCACCGGAGGCCAATGTGGTGCCATGTGTCAAAATGTGATGCGAAACGGCGGCTGCTGGTACAGGAGGACGGACGGCGGCAACGCGTACCCCCTGAGCTTCCCCTGGGGCAACCTCGGGACGACGATGAACGGTGTGTGCATGGCCGGCATGTACCAGATGCTCGGCTACGACTCTGTGAACAGCAAGGCGCGCAAGGACGCGGCGTGCTTCATGCAGCGGCAGCTGGGCTACCATTTCAACCACAAGTGCACGACCAACGGCTATGCCTGCAACACAAATGGCGCCTCGGGTTTCTCCTATGTGATCGGGTATGCAGCAAGCTCGTGGCGGGATGCCATGTTGCCGAATCGCGCCTCAGCGATCAGCAGACACGCGGGACGTGTAGAACATGCATGAGTGCCGGCGTGCGGCCTCCGCTGTGAGAATTCCGCATGTACGCTGCATGCCAAAGCGTCACGGCACGGCGTGAGATGCTCTGCAAGTCAGACACCCCGCCCTTCTCCCTCTCAACGTCCGCATGCTGCCGTGGATCATGCGTCTTCCCCATCAACAGTTCTCCGTGCATGAACAGCAGTCGGCCGCCGATGTGCACATAAACACTGTCTCACACAGTCCTGTAGCCCCAACACTCGATAAAGTCGCCCTCAAGACGGGACTCGAGTGGACACGCCACAACTACGCCGCAACTGGACACGCCACAGCTGCATTGACGGCAATATCGCGTGCACAGTGATTGCATGAGATTGCTGCCTCATCGGCGTGGTGCAGTCATATGTATACATCTTGACTCCATGTAACCATGATACCATGATTTTGGATGGTTACACGCATTCCACTGGTGCAGGATGGGCGACGACTACCCCACCAAGCTGCACAACCGTGACGTGGCGTGGCCCAACTTCTGGAACAACGACGGCCCCGATGTCGCGCCCCTCTGCGGCGGCCTCGTCTCCGGCCCCTATGAGAACTTTGACCGTGTAGACGGCCCGACGAACCGGGGCACGGACCTCTACGAGAACAACCGGCTGCGGTGGCAGGCGAGCGAGCCGGCCATCGACTACACCGCGTCGCTCGTGTGTTCGCTCATGTCGTACGCCGAAATGCCGGACTCCCTCTTCAGCGGCTGCTCGGCGCGCTCACCCTTCATCGGCCGCAGCGTCTAGCGGCTGGACCGCGTCCGACCGCGTCTAGCGGCCGGGGATGGCCTGCTGCCCGTGCGCATGCACCACATGCGTGTGGGTCTGAGCGCGCCTGAGTGGCGCTGTGCATGCTGCGCGTGCTGTGAGTGCTGTGAATGCAGTACATGTTGTGTATGATGTGCATGCTGTGCGTGCTCAGCGTGCTTAGCTTAGGGGGGGTTGATGATGCGGCCGGCTGTGGACACCGGCACTGTGCGGAGTGCAGGCCTGCACTCCGCACAGTGCCGGCTGGTGTGAGCGACGCTGTTGTGTGAGCTGATGCTGTGGCGCTGTGTGGTATGCGCTGGCGCCGTGGACACAGCTGATGCTGTGGCGGAGCGTGAACCGCCCGCGTCGGGGTCGGTGTGACAGCTTGGTGTGCCTGACTGGTCGGAGGTCGTCAGCTGACCTGCAGGTCACTGGCCACGTTTTCTGCGCTCGTGAACAGTCCGGGCGTTGAAAAGGGCGATAAGAATCCATCATACGATGCATGCTAATAAGATGAATGTTTGCACCACAGGGCGGGTTCAACAAACGTGCTTGGGGTAGATCGGGCATGTGCATGCTGACGTGGCGGGCATGCGTGTTTAGCAATGCGTGTCGAGGTGTAACCGCGCTGCGTTTCGCAGGCATGCGCTGTCATTGCTTGAAGGCTCACGGCCGGGCTCCCTGTGGCCATCCCCCGATCTGGTGACTGAGCATGTGTGTGCATTTTCACCAGCACCAACTCTGTCACACCAACTCTGTACCACTGTGAAGTGTGACATTGGGACTGAGCGAAACCTCAGCGGTGACAGAGAATGCGATGTGGCAGTACAACGTTGTGAACAGCACAAGCATTGTGATGATATCATCCTGATATCACCCCCTGATATCACGATTGTCGTTGGGGTGTGCAGCGCCGCTTTGATATCAAGTGACTTGGAACAGCTGTTTTCAGCTGAATCACAGCTTGCGGGGGGCACGAACCGCTCACTTGCTTTGTGGGGTTGCGAGCGCACAGTCGACTGGCGGCCTGCCGGCCTGTGTGAGTCAGCTCTAGGAAACGCATTTTGCTATGATCATGTGTTAGAAGCACGGCCATGATTTCTTGACTTGGTGTTCTACCACCTTGTGGAGCATGACTCTGAAACGTATCTCAGCTCCACGAAACGCAAGAATGTGTCGAGGGAACTTTAGCGCAATACAGAAGCTGCTGTGTTTCTGTCTGTGTACGTCACTTGGCCATGGTGATTGATTTTTGGTGCATTGCCATGAATCGTGCTTCTGTGTTGTACCACCTTGTGGAGCATACATCTGTAACGTATCTCGTACGAAACGCAAGACATGTGTGGCGTGGACCTCCGGCACTGGAGACCCTGTTGCAATCAGCCATCGAAGCTGACGTAGGAGACAACACGTGTACCAGGCAGACCATTCACTTTCACATTCGCTCCTCCACTGTAGCGGGATCCGTTCCACCTGGATTCAGCGGGCGATACTCTACCCGAGATCGCACCGAAAGCCACTTGTCAGCTGAATGTTGGTGTCACAAAGGATGCCGTGACTGTGTCGAACAGCGTTCGCGCGCTTTTCAAACATTTATGGGATCCTCCATGTGCGAGTTCCGATCCGCAGGTGCAGGATTGTTGCGTTAGGACTCGCAAGAGCATCCTCGGAAGACGGGCCTCCAGGTGTTGCGCGTGTGCCTACATGACGGGCCATCACGCACGTACAAGCCTTCCTATCCATCCACAAGCACAATTTGATGGATGTAAGGGTCTTCTATTACGGCTCTTCAGCATGCGTCTGCAGGAGTCCAAGCTTAAGGTCGCGTACAACACGGCGGATGGCAAATTGGCAATAGGGCCTCTCGAGCGACACGGGTGATCGGGCCCGACTCAAAGTCAACGCCTGTGCGCATGTGAGGCAGTGGGTAGTTGGATGTGAAGTGGATCAGTCTAGCGGGATTCCATCTGCGGCCGTGCGTCGGAAGACCTTCGCGGTGTACGAATATGAACGTACATGTACAGCCAGCTATCTGCCGGCCTACTTGCCCGCTGCGGCTGGTAGCGCTTACGTCGCGAGTACGACGTCAGCGGCTACATCTCAGGCACTCGGAGGATGTACCCGACTACATAGGAACGATTGCATGACGTTTGACCGGCTTCGGCGCAGAGACGCAGCTCAAAATGCTCGCAAGCACGCGTGACCCTCGATGACCGGGCAGCCATGCGCCCGACGTGCAGCCACCACCGCCAACCGTCGCGACGGTACAGTTCACGTCAGTCTGGCCCGCGGCTCGCACCTTACACCAGAGACTCAGTCTAGTCATGCAGCTGACTTCTGTGTTGACTGCGCAACCGAAAGGGGATTGGACGCTCCAGAGCATTGGGTTACGTGTGCGCAGGCACGGCAGCGCGGCTGCGATGGCCGCTCGCTGCTAGCTTTCGACGGAGCGCGGACAGGACCCTTGAGGCCTCCGCCGCATCAGCATGATTGCAAGCTGTGTTTCGACTGGCAGGTCTGCAGCATCGATACGTATCTGCTCATCTCACTGGACGGCCTTTCGACTTCGACGCTGACAGAGCTGTGAAAATCGGAACAGTCTCGTTGTCGGAGCTCGTGCCATCAAAAGCTACGTATACGGCGCCCACAATGGCTATTACTCAGACGCAAGCAGTGGACCAAGCTTGCACCGAAATACCCGCAGCGCCTCGCGGCTCCGAGGTCAACACAAGAGATCAACAAAAAAATTCGCCAATTCTGCTGGAATGTGGAGTCCTCGCCGAGGCGCACAACCGATGTGCACCGTGCACTCCAGTGGCATAGTGCAGGAAGGGGCTGGGCAAATCAGGTGCGCACGTGTTGAATATAAGCTTGTGTTACAGCGGGGACCTACTTGGCTGCATGCGGACTGAGCATAAGTGAACCAAGTGTAGTGTCTAACTGTGCCAGTGCACAGCCCTTATATAGTATTCGCGAGACCTGAGCGCAGTGCCAGAACCAAGTGTTCGGCATGCGCAAGTTCAGTCGCATCGAGCCTAAGTTAGTCCCTCTATACGTCGAGGTTAGCGTCGGACTTTGTGCTTTATTATATCACCTAAAGTGAGCGTCGGGTCGGGCTGGAAATATCTTGGGTCTGCTAATGCCTTTCTCTGCCGACGATCGCATTACGGTCACTAGTCCGTGTGCGCGCCTCAATGCTGACCGTACAACGTCATGCTGACGTCGGCACGGGCCATCATTTCGGCGCGTGTACGTAACCCCCAGGACCTTCTTAATGTAATCGACTGCCGCGTGCATGTCTAATTCCAACACTCCCCCTATAATAAACAGCAAACAATCGCTCCCCCGAATCTAGGTTGTAGATATGTCGCTTCTCTTGCGTAGTCCCATGTCACGGCAATTCTCCTGTAGCTTCTTAAGTGGAACAACCTTGGTGGTGCAGTCAGCAACCATAGCATTGGTTTGAACATACTCGAACTTGAGTTCACCGCGTTCGACGCGTTCCTGCACGAACCTGTGCGCCACATCGATGTGTTTGGTGCGCTGGTGTGCATGAGGATGTCCGAGTAGCTTCAGTGCTCCCTGGTTGTCAACTTTGATCATCACTGCTTCTGCCGTGCCGAGCATCTCCGCTCGTAAATTGCGGATCCACAGCGCTTCTTTAGCTGCGTTAGCCGCTGAAATAAACTCAGCTTCACAGGTGGATAGTGCCACTGTGGGCTGTAACTTGGAGCACCATGAAACAGCTGCTCCATTTTGAATAAACACGAATCCGGATGTAGACTTGCGTTTGTCGAGGTCGCCAGCGTAGTCCGCGTCGCAGTATCCTAGTAGTCCGGCAGCGTTCCGTTCGAAGTAGAGCCCGAGATCAGCTGAGCCAGCCAGGTATCGCAAGACTTGCTTAGCAGCGGCCAGGTGCTCTTCTGCGGGGTTTGACATAAACCTCGCCAGCAGACCGACAGGCTGAGCTAAGTCAGGGCGAGTACAGTTAGCCAGATACAGCAGAGATCCCACCAGGCTCTGGTATGGATCCAGAACCTTTTCTTCCGTAATGCCTTCGTACTTCTTCAGCTGTAGATTCGCGTCCAGCGGAGTCTTGCGGGGCTTCGCGTCCTTCATTCCGAATTTGTCCAGTATTCCTATGGCGTTCTGCTGTTGGCCGAGCCACAGAGTGCCATTCTTCTTATTACGTATCATCTCCATCCCCAGAAAGTGTTTCGGCCCTCCCATATCGCGCATGTCCAGTTTCTGTCCGATCTTCGCGACCAGTACGTCCACCGAGTGTTGCGATCCGGCAATGAGTAGGTCATCCACGTAAACGAGTAGATATGTCCTTTCGCCTGTCTTCAAATCCACTTCAAGGATGTATAGAGACTCATCGCTGTAGCTGATTTTCATGCTGAAACCAGTTAGGATCTCCTTCAGGTGTAGATACCATGCCCTTGCCGACTGCTTGAGTCCGTATAACGCCTTCTTCAGCAACCAGACCTTTCCGTGGCCTGAATATCCGGCTGGTGGGTTCAGATATACTGTCTCCTGCAATTCCCCATGCAGAAATGCTGTCCGTATGTCGAGCTGTCTCATTGCAAGTTCCTTCTGGATGATCAGTGCCAGTAGGAGTCTTAGCGTAGAGTGCCGACTTACTGGAGCGTAAACTTCGTGGTAGTCACGCCCGGCGATCTGTTTGAAGCCCTTTGCGACGACCCGAGCCTTGTGCTTGTCCAGTCGTCCCGCTTCATCTCGCTTCACTTTCCACACCCATTTCGACGGAATGGCTTTAACACCATATGGCAGGTCAACAAGTTCGTATGTGCCGTTTGCGAGTAGAGAGTTTATCTCAGCTTGCATGGCTGCCTGCCACTGTGGCCAGTCCGCCCGTTTCTTCACTTCTTCTAGTGTCTTGGGGTCATCTGTGAGTTCGAAGTCTTCTTCTTCTTCATACATGGCGTCGTGAAACACCATGTTCCTGCTCCGTGTCGATGGTTGTCTCGACCGTGTTGAGCGCCTTGTTCCCTCTGATGGAACATCCACCACAGCTCTCTGGCCGTGGTCTTCATGGTCTGCAGACGTCTCCGCTCCATGGTCCTCAAGTGCTTGTAGGTCTTCACCTGTTTCCTGTTCCTCTCGAAATGCTGCACCAGCGCCTGTTTCAGCGGTGGAGCCCGGTATCCTGTCGTTCTCGTTCACGCATGCACATCCAGCGTCATCGTCTACGACCTCTTGCAGCCACTCACCCGTCGCCGCGGGATGTGCCCGAGTGCTGGTAGATTCGTCATCGGCTTCGTATTCTTGCTCCTGTGGGCCTGAATTGTCCTGCGAATGGCCTGCTTCTCCTTCGTCTCCCCCAGATGTGTGTCCCCCTTGCCCTACACTCGGAACAGGTGTTCCTTGTGCGTTGGCATTGTCGTCAGTATCCTCCCCCATGTCATCGAACAAGAAACCATGTTCCGGTCCGGTAGCCGGCGCTGTCAGCATGGGCCCAGCAACGTGTTCGTCGAAAGCAACGTCGCGAGACTCAATGATTGTCGGGTCACTATCAGCCTTCACGACCAGAATTCTGTACGCTTTAGATGTATCGGAATATCCTACCAATGTTCCAACAATAGAGCGATCATCGAGCTTCTTGCGTTTCTCGTGCGGAATTTGCACATACGCTTTGCAGCCGATGATGCGCAGCGCTGACAGATCAGGTTTCACACGGAAAAACAACTCATAAGGAGTAACATCTCGCCGAACTGGCGGGACAATATTGGTGATTCTACACGCAGCCATAAGTAATTCGCCCCACAATTCATTCGGGGCACCACTAGCTATTCGCATGGCACGCACTTTTTCCATTAGCGTGCGATTCATGCGTTCGACCCGGCCATTCTGCTGCGGAGTGTACACAGAACTTGTCTGATGTTTCACACCGACCTTAGAGCAGTAGCCATTGACGGTTTTGTTGCAAAATTCTTTACCCTGGTCTGTGCGGAGCAATGTCAGTTTGGACTTGTGCCAAGATTGCCAGTACTGCATGGTTTTAATCAGTGCAGCGGCCACTTCAGCTTTTGTCGCAAGACATGTTACGCTCACAAACCTGGTGAAATCATCGACAACAACCAGTGCATACCACAAAACGCCAAGGCTTTCAGTTTGAAACGGCCCCATCAGGTCTGCATGAATCAGAGCCAGCGGTTCCTCTGCTGAGCCCTCATGAACTTCAAATCGCAGTCTTGCTTGCTTTGCAAGCTGACATACATCACATTTGTGGTCAGGCAACACCATCTTGGAAGGTAAACCAAGAGCACACTTTTGCCTGATCATATTGCCCACTACTTGGTGGGATACATGTGCAAGTCGTTTGTGCAGTAACTCAACGGGGTCACTCGGTTTGCCTGCCATCACAAACAACTTCAGTTCGTTTTCTTTTGTCTCTGAAAGTTGCTGTGATTCTATCGCATGAACGTTTTCTTTTGTGTAACATGCGGTCTGAACATCAACTACTTGTGTCAAGGACGGTTTCGCTTTCAGACATGACTTCAGAGTATGCACAGGTGTACTTGCAGGTATGCCACTGTCATGCGCACGCAAGTATGATTCATGTGAGGGCTGATCATTCACATATCGGTCAATTTTTACACTCACATGATATAAGCCATTTGCCTCATAGCCTACACAGAGAGTTGGACCTTTATGGACATGCATCAGGGCTTGCGTATCAGTGAAACTGAATATGTTTCCTGACACTTTGGCCGCACGGGATACAGAAATAACGTTGACACAGATCCCAGGCACATATAGCACCTGAGAAAATGTCAGTTCTGCACCGTTCCCTAGAGTCATGCACACCGCCATAGTGCCCGAAGCACTGTGGCGTTCACCTCCTCCAACTATGACAGTCACATTGCCTGGCTTGATAGGTCTGAATGAGCCTGGAAGCATCAGTTGAGGTGTGCCAAATACATGGCAACCAGCTCCTGAGTCCCAGATGGCTCGTCCAGGTTTCCTGACTTCAAGCGGTATTGGCGATATGGTCACAGTTGTCGGTGTCGGCGACAACTGCATCATGAATACATGTGAATCATACTGTGCATCGCAAATGTCATGCATAGCGGTGTGCTGCATGGACATGGCAGAGCCTGGCACACCATGTGAGTCATCCACGAAATCCAATGACTTGGCTGCCTCTATCATCAGCATCTGAGCTGCGATGAACTGCCGTGCTGGTGAAAGCTTGGTTAGCTTCACCGAGTCTTCAAAGGCCATTATGGCAGATATCTCGCCCGAGAAGAAGCGCTTGCCTAGGACGCTCACATGGGGCACTGGCTGGGTGGACGCCAAGGTAGGTGGAGGTCCCCCATGTGGCCCTGCATCGTCTTCAAGTTTCACGACGTGTGCAGTTCCATCTGTCTTCACGATGTCTTCGTCCTTCACTATGTCCTCGACCTTCACCACGTCATCGTTGTGCACGATGTCCTCAATCACTTCCTCGTTGTTCACGATGTCCTCAATCTCCTCGTCATTCACGATGTCACCATTCACCTCATCGCCCACATTCTTCATGTCAGAATCATCGTAGGGCGGGATGTCGATTGTTGCATACTCAAGGGCACCGTTTGGTAGTGTTCTGCCAGTTGGAAACGGAACACCAGGCTTCTGCTGTGCGGCCCATTGTATGTATGCCGGCCGCTGCGTCCATGGTAGCCTTGGTGTCGCTGGGGACTGTCTAGGAGGCCTGTTGCGTGGTTCGTTGTACGCGTGCACCGGCGAGCCTGGCGGAAAGGGCGAGCCGGGAGGGTGAAGAAAACCAGGAGGCTTGCCAATGTCAGGCAGCGAAGCTATGCCGTAAGTATCGTCGACGTATTCCAGAGGCTTGTCCATGTTGTCAGGAATGACGTACGTGCTTGGGAAGTACGGTTGAAAATCCTTCTGTTCCCCGTTGTACGTTGGACGTCGCGGTTCATGGAAGTCATCAGCAGTCATGCCTTCACAACGAACATGGAACATATGATGTACTGCCGGGTCTTCCTTGTGCGGACAGTCACGCTTCCAGTGGCCCATCTCGCCACATCGGTGGCATGCACCACGTCGGTACTTCTTGTCGTTGCGGTTGTGCTGACGTGGCTGTTGCATCGCATACGCTGGGTGCTTGTCCTCATCAGCGTCGAACATCTTAGAGTTGAAAGCCATAGTTTGCGCCAACATGTCCTTCACCGTGTCGAGCGTAAGGGTGGAGGCATTCATCCCGAAGTTGGTGCGGAACGCCTTGTACTGTGGTCCCAAAGTGTTCACTATGTGTAGCACCACCTCCGACTCATCCATGCTTCCTCCACATTGCTCCAGGCGGGAAGACATAGTCTCAACCCGAGCTATGTACATCTGCGGCGTTTCCTTCGTCTTCCGTTGCATCCCACGTAATTCGTTGCGCAATCTTGCCTGTATGGCTGGCGTCTGAGGGGCGAACTCTTTCTTCATGTTGTCCCAGATTGTCTTCGCGTCAGTTCCAAAAGGCATGAGCCTCTGGTACGGAGCCTCAGCGCATAGTGCCATGATGGATGCGGCTTGCGCCGACTGTGATTGCTGCTCGGCCGCATCCAATGCCAGAAAAGCAGAGTCTAATGTCAGAGCACCAGACAGCTTCTTAGTGCACAAGACGTGTTGCACGTTGTTGGACCAAGAATAATAGTTCTCGCCGTTGAATTTAGTAACACTTCTCACGAGGGAATCCATTGTCGATGTCGAATACGGACGTACGTGTATCGTTGATCTTCAGACTTCTTCTTTAACCCGCGTAGCTTGACAGACCCATAACCTGTTGAATATAAGCTTGTGTTACAGCGGGGACCTACTTGGCTGCATGCGGACTGAGCATAAGTGAACCAAGTGTAGTGTCTAACTGTGCCAGTGCACAGCCCTTATATAGTATTCGCGAGACCTGAGCGCAGTGCCAGAACCAAGTGTTCGGCATGCGCAAGTTCAGTCGCATCGAGCCTAAGTTAGTCCCTCTATACGTCGAGGTTAGCGTCGGACTTTGTGCTTTATTATATCACCTAAAGTGAGCGTCGGGTCGGGCTGGAAATATCTTGGGTCTGCTAATGCCTTTCTCTGCCGACGATCGCATTACGGTCACTAGTCCGTGTGCGCGCCTCAATGCTGACCGTACAACGTCATGCTGACGTCGGCACGGGCCATCATTTCGGCGCGTGTACGTAACCCCCAGGACCTTCTTAATGTAATCGACTGCCGCGTGCATGTCTAATTCCAACAGCACGACGTCGATGCGAAACGGCATGCATTGTAGCCGACTTGCGTGCTTCATCGTGCACTCCGGTGGTGCTGACCTGTACAATACAAACTGCTCCTATGGATCCTCGCGGCACAGATGCGCATGCTCATGCCGGTCAGTGCATGGGACAGCTCTGTATTGCAAAGTACATGACCGGATGCTAAAGACAGGTCTGAGTATAAAGGGTCACTGTTGCCACGAGTATTTGATCATGAATCTGTGTGGCATATTTGACATGCTGCTCGCACAGTGACTGCATTTGCACAGCTGGTTAGTAGACTAGTTATTGGTTGCTTGTGTTTGTTGACCCTGATCTCCGTTTGAGCATGCAATCTTACCTTAGCACCTGAGAGCTAGCAAGGAAAGCCAGACACAAAGTAATCACGACCACCACAGAAAAGGTGCTTCCTTATTGGACTTGTTCGTCTGTGTATGTCTCTGCACAGTGGCATGCCAGCCTGTACGAGAAGCTGGAGACCAATGTTAAATGTGTACATGCACCACAGCCAGCTTAGGTCTGCTGGAGGGGACTGGCCTGATGTGTTGCTCTTCCTGTGCTGCCGTTCTCAGTTGTGCCAGCACCAACAAAGTGTAGAAAGGGGGTGATCACGACAAGTGTGGCCTGCAACAACCCAGAGGTGAACGGATCTCTGCAGTGCATGCTCTCCAGAAGCGGCCTGGGGACACTACGTGAGAGAAACGTTACAGACATATTCTGCAGAGAGACTCGTGTCACTGGTCACCTTGCATAGAGACATCTTGCAGAGACGTTGCTACCGTGACGTTGACCATACAGCACCTAGGCCCGTAGCTCTGAGAGTCTAGCCGCAACGGCTACTTTTTCACAGCCGGATGTCGTGCCATACAAAGCATTGCATACGTCCGTCTCAGACTAGTAGCATGCTACAGCAGCGCTGTGAGGAATGGTTGCATGCGCGCGCTGCCCCTTCGCGAGTGCTAGCTAGCGCTAGTAGCCGCATAGGCATGCCAACTGGTACGCAGGCTCTATACCTTCATGCATGGCCGCGATCGCCGAATACTCTTCCGCAGGCAATGGCCCACGGGTCCCGGCAGAGGATCGATGTCTCGTTGACCAGCACGCGTGCGATTAACAGCTACGAAATCCGTCTCAGCAGTCTGAATAGGCCTGCCATAGGCATTGCAATGCCAGGCCCTTGGCGACAGGTGCCCCTAGCTTGAAGTTCAGGAGACCTGTTGATACATAATCTAGCAATGACGAGTCACAAGCTCGAAATGCGCAGTGGCATACGTATACGTCCGCCAATCCGGAAGGGGATCCCGGCTTTCATGAAAACGGCGAGGGTGCTCAGGACAGTGCTGATTGTACCGAACGCCCACCTGAATCAGATGTGCACATGACCTCCTCGCGTCGTAGTCTTGGGCCGGTCGCTGCTGTGTGTATACTGTACTGTCGCGACAGGTTGCCAGCCTGCTTCGCGGTGGCGAAGGGACACCCGTGTAGCGAAAAGCGTCGCGAGGTCTCGGACTACGCGTACTGCCAAGCTTGTCAGCTTGGCCAAGCTCACTTGTGACGGAACTTCGAAATGAATTCATAGCTCGACGAGTTCGGCCATGGCGATGGCCACTGGCCAGCACATTTCGTTTGAGTCCAAGGTAAACCACGCATACATGCAGTCCAAAAAAACCACACAGAGTAGCCTGCCTGCTTGTGGTGTGCATGCGTTGCTGCCACTTGAAGCAGCATCGGAAGATGCCAGAACTTGTGATGCCTTGCATGTTGTCAGCAGTCTTGACTGCATGCCATTGTCAGCTGCACCGTGTCTGCAGTGGTACCACGGAAACAAGGCCTTGTTTGGGCCAGGCCAGACCAGGGAGATCACCGCTGGGCCGTGTGCAGAGTGACACATGTCTGCTGCTGACTGGGCAGTGGAGCTCCTGTGCAGGTGGTCCACATGGCAGGCAAGCATTGTGAAAGCCAAGCATTGTGAAAGCAGTGTGAATGCTTGCCTGCACTACGCAACTCCGCAACTGCCGCAACTGCGCAACTGCACACAGTATACGTCCATGCCTAAATCCCTACACAACAGCAATGTCTGAAAGCACAGCACTGCTGGCTTGTGGTACCACAAGTTGCCGCCACCGCCTGGGGGAGCAAACAGCTCATGCAGCTGGCAGTGGCACACACACTTGCATCTCAGTGTAGCACAACCAGTGCACCACAGATGCGCGCAGTGAGCACCTGCACACCTGACAATAGGCCCAGCGTTATTCCGCTGCCGTGTGCCAGCAGCAGCAGCCCAATGGCCCAGCTTTTCTCCAGCATGAATCCGCTGCTGCTGCCATGTGCCAGCAGCCAGCCAGCAGCAGCTGTGGGGTCAACTCCGTTGTTCCAAGTGGAACAAGAACAGTTCGCATGCTTCATGGTCAGTCATCATGCTGACAGGTGAGGAGGTGACAGTGCCAGATGTGAATTCAGAGTGTCTGTGTGGCAACTTCAGGCTGACCAGTAGATCATAACTGCCTGTCCTCAACATCAGCAAAGTGTGATTGCACAGATACAGCCATGTCAGCACAGCCAAACTGCACATGACTCAGAGGGCTTGTGATGGTTTGTCTGTTTGTCTGATGACTGCTCTGTTGCCTCTGTTGCTTCTGTTGCCTCAGCTGGGTCCTAGATCCATCACTGTGTTACACATGACTCAGCTCAAAAGGGTTTCTAGCTCCTTGCCCCTGCAATGCCCTGGCTCCTGGCTCCACCATACTCCCAGCTGTGTTACACAGTGACAGATCCAGGACCCAGATCCAGGACCCAGCAGCGCCGAGGCAACAGACTAAGACCAGGCAACACGCAGACAGACATACTCCCAGCTGTGCCACTCCACTATGCCCTCCACCACATGCTCTTCACCACATGCTCGCTGCCTCTGCCAGTATCTGCCAGTGGCCACAGTGCCCCTGGGGATGCTGATGCGACAGCTGCCCCTGTAGCTGTGCTGGGCCCCTGTCCTGCTGTCTCAGGGTGCATGAAGACCTGCACAGATTTGCATGAGCTGCAAAGCTGCGTGTGCCAATTAACAGCACCGCACGCAGCAAATGGATGCAGGGAATGGGGTTTAAGCGCCATGGTTTTGCAGGCTGATCAGGACCGTTTGGCCGCACCAATTACATCAGGTGGTTGCACACAGACACCTCCGGGTCGCGCTTACAAGCGGACACGCCAACTCGCCACTCGTCAGCCAGGATCACATCGATGAGGCTCCACCACGCACCCAAGGCCCTGGCCGGCCTCGTGCTGCTTCTCTGCGGCACCTCAGTGGCACAGGCAACAACGCAGGCGCAGCGCATGAAGCTAGCACAGCATGCAATCGGCATCAACTCAGCCTTCTACGAGGTGCGCATGGTATATGCATGGCGGCCATGCATATCACCAAAAGGGTGCAAATGAGTACATTTCCTGTCCACAAGTTCGCTGGGTCCCACTCAGACACCTGGTCCTGCTTGCACCCTGAGGGTCGCATGTGTGAGCACGCATGAGCGTTGCAGACCGTGGATTTGAGTGTGTTTTTGCCACTGTCTCGACGATCATGTCGCCAATGCCCTTGCTGCGATGGTGAAAGCGGTGTGCTGCATCCGGCGCGCTATGCACGCTGTACACGCTAGCGCATACCCGGCGTGTGCAATGCGTGCTGTGGCTTGCAGGGGCAACGCGCCGGGGTTCAGCCGCCGGACAGCGTGGAGCTGTTCCCAAACGTGTGGGAGTGGAAGCAGCCCGGGTACGAGAATATCTGCACTGGCTTCCTCGAGACCCTCACCGCGGCCGAGCGCGAAGACGTCGACTTCACCACCTTCCCGGGGTACTTCGAGGCCGGCAGTGCGCTCCCTACTTCGAGGCCTGTGCCCACAACTGTATCCCCGTGACAACAGCGATCACGGAGTGTTGGCGTTGTGATCACAATGCCGCCTTGATCGAATGCTGCGCAGAATGACGTCTCGATTGTGACTCAATTTGGGGAGTGTGCTTGTACTCAATGGAACTACGAATGTACCGTGTCACCTAACAGATGCGTGCTGTGCTGCAACCGCAAACCAATCCCCCCCCCCCCCCCTCCCCCCCCGGCTTTAGTATGGCAATGCCAGTCCAGTGCACAGTCGTGGCGGTACAGTCACACTCCTGTGCGAGCTTGCCGGCCGCTGGGGCTGCTTAGTTTGTGACAAAACGGCCACAATTGGGAGTCACAATTTGTGAGGAGTTGTCGGTGTGCAGATGCGGTGCTAGTAACAGCGCCCACGGCGTTTGTCACAGTTCAGCAGGCGATCGGCGCTCTGCAGTTCATGCCACAGCTGGCAGGCATGATGCCCGGGGACGCGTTCGGCGATCCTGCGGGCTGCCTCAACGGCAGCTTCACCACCCGCACCCTAGAGGATCTTGTCTTTCGGCAGCTACGGTGCGGCGCAATGTCTATCGCCGCGCGCGCTTCATGTGTACTTCATTCTTCCCTGTGTGTGCGCACTTCATGTGCTGCAAGCGCCACTGCGCAACACAGGGTCATACCGATGCAGCCTCGCACATGCTTTTGCTTGTTCCTTCGGCATACTACACTAGTAGTATATGTGTGAAACGGGTGCTGATGCTGCTGGCTGTACTCCCATGTGAAATTGCAAGCCTGCCTAGCTATCAACGGCCACGTTGCAATTGGATGAGCACGCAGCGACAGAACATTGATCGAGATCACACCACGGGACCACGCCAAAAGGATAAGCACGCATCGACAGAGTCGAGACCACACCACACGACGCGTGCGCATGTGGCCTGTCCACGACCTCCCGCCACCTTTGTCTGGCCTTTGTCCTGATGATGCACCACCATGATGTGTCCAAATCAAGCGTGCATACATGTGTCCGTGGGCTGCAGGTACCTGGGTGCAACCCTGTCTAACTCAATCGTAAAAACAACCGCGGATGGCTCCGAGTTTGTGATGCTTGTCGGTGTCTCTGACTCTTCCACGTACGGCGCCATCCCGTTCACATCGTGGGAGTCTCCCCCGGACTACTCCGAAAAATGCTATGTCGCCGACATCGACCACCCGGCCGCCGACATCGCGGCGCAGGCCGCCGCCGGCCTCGCGATGGTGGCTGAGGTGTTCATGCGGCACGGCACAGCGGCGGACAAGCAGATGGCGCGGCGGTACGGCACAGAGGCAACGCGCACGTACGCGTATGCCAAGCTCATGTACGAGCGCCACGGCAACGAATCGACGTGCTTCCGCAGCGCCGCAAACAACAACTGCATCGGCACGGGGTGCACCACCATTCGCGACAATGGGGAGCCAGTGCAGTCGGTGAAGCTCCTCCCTACATACTACGCTGCCCATGCTGTGCTGTCCATGCTGTGCTGTCGCCAGCCGAAGGTGCCGGCTGTGGGCAGCATCTCAGTTGCCTCCAAGCCGCTCGCAGCCTGGCTCACGTCTTGTGTGATGTGTCCACAAGAAGGGTACCAGAGCACGCAGCGTGCATGCATCCAATGTGCAAGCAGCGACAGATCTCCTGCCGTGCTGCCCACATGGACCCCGGTCTGCATGTGGTCCATGCATGTTCACCACTAGGTGGAGGTGCACCACTCACGCTGACCCCGATTTGGCGCTGTGCAGTCATGCAGCCTGTACCGTAACACGAAGGACCCCCAGATGTCGCTCTTCGTCGGCGCCGCGGCGATGTACTTCCTCACAGGCCGCGAAGACTACCGCGCCGACGCCGACGCGATGTTCCCGGATGAACGCGCGATGTTCTACATCTACCTCTACAACTGGAACAATGTCGTGGCGCAGGGGCTCGTGCTGATGTCGATGGCCCCGGACTCGCCCGGCGCGCTGCGCTCGCAGGAGTACTACCGCGGCTGGCTGCGCACCAGCGTCGGGTTCTGGTCATCGTGCAGCAACGACGGCGAGGCCAAGGTCTATGACTACCGGTTCTGCGAGTGCGCCCCCCCCCACGTCCCTGGCTGCGTGACTCAGTGTCAAGAACCCGAAGAGGGCCCAACCCAAGGGGTTGTATTCCTTCTGGTTTGTACAAACGTAGGCAGTCGTACATATGTGTCACTGGACGCTTGGGCGCACTGTATGTCCCATGAGTCATGACACTAGGTACTGAACCAACTGGACATCTCATTCGCGGCAGTTGGTACGCTGCAGGGCTGCAGGGGTGCAGGGGTGCAATCGGTTGGGTTCCACTGCAGGGGCTTGGGTTGCGCAGCATTCTGAGCGACGTAGCGCAAGTGCACCAGAACTTGCAGTGCAATACTTTGCATTTTTTGGAGATCTCTCCCCTGAGACCTCAAGCGTGCGCGCTGCCGGTGCAGGAGGACGCCGGGGGGCAGTGCGTACCCGCTGGACTTCCCGTGGGGCAACCTCGGGACGACGATGAACGGCATGTGCGCGGCGGGCATCTACCAGGCGCTGGGGTACGATGGGGTGGACAGCAAGGCGCGCAAGGATGCGGCGTGCTTCATGCAGCGGCAGCTGGGCTACATCTTCAACCACAAGTGCACGACACCGGACAACTCGTGCAACACGCAGGGCCCGGATGGCTTCTCCTACATGGTCGGGTGCGCCACCGACACCTGGCGTCCTTCATAACACCATTCAACACAGCTCTCAATTGTTAGCACATGTTACTGGCACACGCATCCTTTATCTGCCTGCTCCGCAACCTGAGTGTCGCTCACCTGGTGGCCGCATGCTGCGCCGTGCTGCCTGCAAGTCCCACAGCACAGCTCTAGAGAGTTCCCCATGCCTCCATGACATGAGCTGATTCAGCAGCGTGCTGACGGGGCAGGTGCACGCAGCACACACACCGCACCCACGCTGTGCAAGAGCCGCGTGGCTCGTTCGCGGGATTTAAAAAGTTGGTGTCCACGCCAAGCAACACCCGTCTACTTCTTTGGTGGCTGTACAAGCTTTGTCAGCTGCCTGGCATCCCTGTCTGCTGCAGCACACTGCGGTGAGTCCGCGGCTACCTGATGAATCACAAAAAAAAATGCCCCAGACACGCCATGGCGGCTGCAGGATTGGACGGTACTACCCCACCAGGATCCACAGCCGTGACATCTCTGTTCCCAACTTTTACAACAACGACTTTCCCGACAACGCGCCGATGTGCGGCGCCCTCGTCTCTGGTCCGTACGAGAACCCGTCCGCGATGGACGGCCCTGTGCGCGAGGGCACGGACCTCTACGAGGACAACCGGCTTCGGTGGCAGGCGAGCGAGGCCGCCATCGACTACACGAGCTCCCTCGTGTGCACGCTCATGGCCTACGCCACCATGCCGGACTCCCTCTTTGAGGACTGTCCGGCTCGGACACCGTTCACCGGCCGCGGCGTGTAGCTGGCAGCTGCTTGCATGCATGTACTGTATGCGTGTGCGGGTAACGAGCTGCAGCTGCAGCGATGGTGGCGTTTGTGGGTGGCAGGTGAGGAATACGACCGCTGGCTGCTGTGGGTGCCTTTGGCTGTTGGGCAGCTGAGCATACAGCCAGAAGAGGAGCGGTCAGCGCTCAGCATGGGTGCATGGGAGGCTTCCTTGGCGCTGCGGGGGGCGCTGCAGTAGCTGTGCCATGAGGGGCATGCTGAGTGGCTGGAGCAAGACCACAGCCACGAGAGAGCGCGCTGTGCGCGATATGTGTGCTATGCGTGCCATACATGCACTGTGTGTGTGCACTGTGCATGCTATGCGTGTTGTGCATGCTTTGCGTGCTGCGCGGGCTGTGCGCGCAGCAGATGAATGAGTGAGTCAGTGGCTGTATGCGGCCACACAGCTCGGGGGACAACACTGTGATCACACGTGAGTAGAGACAGCTCTGGTGTTTGTGTGTGGATGCAGGAGATGTTGATGTCAGACAGGCGCAGGTGCTGATGAGAGGACCGGTGCCACAGAAGGCTCCTTACGTTAGCAGTTTTGGTGATGGATTCTTAAATAACTAAATGCCAGTTTTCAGGATGGGAGAGTTTGAGGGGTGCTTGACTGGAGGTGGGAATGTGGTTGCCACGGTCGCATGGTGGGCCATGGCGTCATGATGAATTGCAAGGTGTAACCAAGCTGCATGAGACACAGGCATCTCTCCAGCGTGTCGGAGCGCATAATCATGAGACTTCTGGTGGCGCAAGAGGCTCCAATCGGTTACCACAGTGCACTGCAAACCTCAACTTAATCCCCGAATTGTTTTTTAGAAAGCCCACATGCGGTTGCCTGTGGAAACAGCGCGCCCCGCCTGCGCATCCTGCTGCCCAAGTCCTCGCCGGTGGGACCGGCCTCCCAGCGCCTAGCACCCAGACTCCAGCACTCAGTTACTGCATGCTTACATGCCGGCATTGTACAGACCTGCTCAATCGTGGAGCATAGACACTGTGAAATGCAGCCGTGTTCGCCTGAAATTGCTTGCATGCACAACGGTATACAGGGCCTAGCCACAGTGCAGTGGTCAGTGTCTGCCGGTCAGTGGCCAGCCGTGGCATGCTCGGGTACTTGCTTTACCTGCTTGGCCGGTGGTTGTAAATGTGAACATAAATGTAAACTGAATTACTTGCCGTAGCCGATTAGGCCAATGTGGACGTTGTGTGCAAACACTGAGTGTTCTCACTGCCAGGCGCCCCTCATGGTTGGCGCACCACCGCCGGTATGCACAAATGGGAAGGCTGGCATGCCATTGTTCAAAACAAGCCCGGTGAGGCGGGTGTTAGCTCAATAGCCTGTGTATGAACAACCCAGTGAATCGTGGACCAGCGAGATGAAGCAGCAGCGCGCCTACTATGATGCTGCTGGTTACTGAGTGAGCCTGAGGGACTGGCGAACCTGTGAAGGACTGGCCATGGTCCACATCAGGCCTCTAATGCCTGATGGGAATCCCAGTGAAAAATGCTGGAAAAGGTGAAATCCCCCCTTTTTTATTTTTGATTTTTTGAAAAATTTTGGCACCCCTTTTTTTTCATAGCACCAAACCGGAAATCCCTTTTTGTATCATGGCCTAGACAGGGACACCCCGTTCTGAGTTCTGAGATACATTACAGATGTATGTTCCACAAGGTGGTAGAACACAGAGGTACGATTCATGGCAATGCAACAAAAACATTCACCATGGCCGAGCGCCGTACACAAACAGCAACACGGCAGCTTCTGTGCTGCGCTACAGTTGCCTCGAAACATTCTCACATGCTATTCTCCAGTGCTGCTCACAGCACGGCTCACAAAACACTCAGAACTGCTCCACCGGCACCTCCAGGCCCGGCAAACGTCCGGCACGTCCAGGCCCGGCAAACGTCCGGCACGTCCAGGCCCCGTTCTGAGATTGAAAGTTCCTCCGCGAATCCCGGTTTGTCGAGAGGTGCCTGTAGCAGCCTGGTCCACACAGGCCTCGCGTTGGAGCTAATCTGGATCACAGCAGCCCCCAGAGCTGCAGCAAACAGCTCTAATGCACGATATGCGTTTTAGTTTGTGCCAAAGTTCCCCCACTGGCAGTGGTGGCAATGCTTGGAGCATGCAGCTGATGCTCTGCACACGTCCCGGCCGGTGCGCTGAGCGGCATAGCGGCTACTCGTCTGCGCATTTGACACGAAGACACATACAGCTCGCAGCTGACGCGTGTATGGGTTCCTTGTTGCCGTCTGACGATTCTGACGGGAACGGTTTCGGTATGCGACCGGCGTGCTCTGCCAGGCGCCATCGCAATTTGCAAGCAGAGCAGGCCGGACAGAGCCAAACCCGCCACGAGTGTGGCCTTGCTTCGCGATACTGTGACATTATGACTGTGTGTGTACATCATTACGGACCACATGAACGCTTCTGCCAACTGTCAACCTGAATGCTGCCATTGACCCCCTCGGCTGCAGTCGGCAAAAAGAGTGTAACAGCTCCATGCCGCACATTTGCCATGTACATGTCAAAATTGTGTGACAAAATATTTCACAAAGGCAGCTCAAGTGCCCCCGCGGGTCCGGGGTACATGCAAATGTGCATGTTGCAGCCATGAACTTTGCCGATATCGATGCATCGCAATCTGCCAACTCCCGCCCTCGGGAGTCTTGATCTGTGCAGACGTCTGAGCTTGAGAGCCGCTCTTGATAGCAAGATCGCGCATGTGGTGCAGTTTCGAAACAATCGTCGAACGTCCGAGATCCTGGGACGCACGCCCGACCAGTCACAGCACTCGTTGCTCTAGATCTTGCACGCGGCAGAATGAGCCCAATCGAAAGCGCTGTGCTGCGCGCACTGCCGTGGCATGCCGGCACTTTGCACTGCACGCACAGCTGTGCGTACAATGCGTGTAACACACATACGTACTGGCGTGGGTGCGTGGGGTCCCCGGCAGTTTGCATGCAGCGGACCGCGCGCGCTTGAGGCCGGTCCAGAAACGCAGTGCGAGGGCGATATCGCATCGATGTTGAGGTACGTCCCTGATAAATCAACTTGCAGCTTTTCATCCGGAAGCTCATCTGTCAGATCATGATGTACGGCCCCGGCTTGCCTCAAGTGAGCGACAGGCGTGCCTTAAATATGCATACGCACCTCGAACCGCGGCCGCATGTGCCCTCACATGCATGAGCTCGGGTACCGAGATATTGCGTAGAGATATCGGGATATGACAGCGTCCAGCCCTGTCAACAGCTGGCTGGCTGTGCACGTTTGCGGTTTATTCACAGCACGACAAAGGTGTCACGCCCGCTCGGGATCCTCCGCCTCTCAAGAGCCTGCAAGCTTTACGTTTCTGGAATCACATGCATGGAGAGTGACGCTTCGCATGGGCCGGCAAGAAAATCGCCACGGATGATCAAGCTGCTTGTCATGGTCATCGCAACAGCGCGCGCCAGCATGCCCGACTGCTCAGGAACGATCGGCTCATATGCATGAGCACGATCTTGGGCTCAACGCATGCTCCCGCGCACATCCACAGTCGCAGATCAGAGGCACTTGTTTTTTTATACATGCTCATATGTCGCTTCGGATGAACCTCATGGATCCTCTGATGCTCGACAGTTACACAACATCCTGTAAAGGCCTTGCCAGCTTGCAAGGCAATTGGACAGCGTCATTTGAGTGTGGACCTAGGCCTGGTGCGTCTTTGGGAGAAGACGCTGCGCATGCAGCTGTATCGGATTCTGATGCCCTGTACAGGAGGTAGTTAGGTGGTAATTTAACAGGTGCAGTCCCTGGCATGGCGAGCGACATGCTCTGCAATTTACTGCACTTCTCAGCGTGCCTCGTGCTCACTGGCGCGCGGGCACTAACTTCGAAGCCACGTTCGCGATCGCCCCACTGCCAGCATTGCTTCGGGAGCCGGCCGCCAGAGCTCTGACGTCACGCGCAGTTGATTCGGAGCCAGTGGCAGGGTTTACAATCATGGAAGTTGAACGGCGAGATGGGTGCTTGTATGCACCTCGTCAACATCGCTCGTCTGCTGTCGCGCGTAGTCAATAGCTATAGATCCCATGCATGTGCATTGCACTCTCAGTGGCTTGGAGTGTAATGCAACTGTTTGGTGGCAACAGCACACTACAGTGACAATTGATGATGGCCTATAACGGCACTCTTTGGTTTGGCAGTACCTGTGACATAGAGAATGAACACTGTACTTGCATTGCATTCTATCAAGAGAAGACTGCGGGATAGCGTACAGGGGTGTAGCTGTACTTGTGGTGGGCACAGCTTAAAGCAAGAGCTGAATTCTCAACCTATCCTGTTTGACCAATGTACATGGCAATGGTAGGATCTTCGTCAGAACAGAATGCGTCATCTGCACTGTGCCTGCAACAGGGTTAACGTGGTATATGCAACAGTAGGGCACCTGGCAGTGATGATGGCAGTGATGATGGACCGTTCGAACACATGCACAAAGAGTGCGACCATTTCATAAACACAGTGTTCACAAGCTTGAAAGTTCTCTCATCGTGTTGACAGTGGAGCATGCGCATATGCGCTTCCAGTGAAAATATGTGACGTGCGTCCAGACATGGCGTATAGCCATCAGTAGTTCATACACATGTACTATTATACGGAGTCGTCCTTGTTTGTACGTGTGTGTGGTCAACCTGTTTACTTCTAAGCCGGCCTTGTGATCGTCAAACTAGGGCTCATGACGCGCTGTCTCACAGAGACCGCGCGCGCCGTGTTTGAGCAGTGGTTGCATCGCGGAAGGACAATAATGCTCAGCATCGCTTGCGAGACAACCGGAGCTTACATCTACGGCGTGGCTCGGCGGCGGGTGACTCGCCATCGAGCCTCAGAGTTGGCGCCTGCAGGATGCGTGCCGCGCATTTCACGCCCGTGCGCGAGCGGGGACTGTGGGCTTCGGCACCCAGATCTGGCTGGCCCATGGCCAGAGCTCTGCCGAGTATTTGCTTATTCCATGCATAGTTTCGTCAGGCCGACATGCGGTGTCATGTCTGCGGTCTTGTGCTTGTTTTTCGCAGTGGCCGCACACCGCGCAATTGCAGTATGGCCGCATGCATATGTGACCTCTATACTAGCCCGATAAGCTTGTAACGTTTCACACGACAGGTCAGAAACTTCTCGAACTGCACGACGCAAGTCGGTGCCAGTACGAGTGGTTCACACAGCGTCCCTGAAAACATAATTCTTCCGAGATCATGCCACCGCTTATCCCTAAATGTCGCAGTGCGATAGCGTTTCCGCCAAACCGAGGCCTCCGGAGAGCGACCTCAGGCTTCGCAGCACTAGTGGCTGTCATGCACGCAACTATTTGCTGTTCGCACCACTACTAGTCGTGCGCACCGCGGTCCTGCCACCACTGCCACGGTCCTGCCACCACTGTAGTCTTGCCACCGTGACGAGTCATGAGGCACACAGCATGTGCAGTTATAATTACGTACGCCTTGACCACGCACAGCTGGCACAGACCGATGGTATACCGTGACTAAATATGCCATGATGGCGACACATCTGTAACGTACATCTGTAACGTATCTCACCTGCGATGATGGCGACAACGTCAACGCTTGCAACGGTCAATGCTGATGACTCTTTCTCAGCATCTGCTTCAGATCATGTGACACATGCATGGTTGTTGCAGGAGGAGTGCAGTCAGTGATACCACAGCGTGCTCGCCCCGATCTCTCCCAACCTGTGCCACCTGCTTCACACCTGCATCCATTGAACTGCCGCGAGTGAAAACAGCTGCATCAAAGAATATTAATGCAGCATTGTGCACCCGCAAATGGAATATGTATGGTGTATCCAATTGCAAGCGGTGTCACCCTGAATTGATCACTTCATCAATTCGAATGTCATCCTGACGGGGGAGGCACTGTGGCTTGCGCGTGAACTCTGGGTGGCTTTTCCAGTGGGGGCCCTGGAAAGATGGATGTCGACCCGAGGCCAGTGATAGCTTGCACTGCACGGGTGGCTTCTGTGGCGGAGCTAGGAGCCGCGCCCGCACATACACACCCAACTTGGATGTGACTTGCAATTGAAGTGCCCAGTCCTGCATGCGCCACGTCATGGGCATGTGCGCAGAGGAGCATAGGGGCAGGGATGCGGGACTGTCTGCATTCTGCCGTCTCAGCAAGGCTTCTGATGAGGGGCCGCAAGACATGTAGGGGTGGGCCGCGTGGATGGGGGGTCACGGTGGGGAGGCATGATTGATATCGATGCAACCCCCGGCCTCACATGTGGTTTACCCGGGTTAACGTTGGCATGCATGTTCTCTCTGGCGAGGTTGTACAGCCCAGCGGTTTCACTCGTGTGCTCCTCCGCGCCTCACAGCCACCAGCACCGCTGCAGGTGAGAGGGCCGCTGTCGCTACCTTCCACCTCGGTAGCCTGCCGCATCAGCAGCGCGACGGAGGCGGTGACGGGACAGAGCACGCACAGCAGCGCACACATCAGCGCACGCGTCAGCGAGCAGGCGCGACAGAAGCACAATGGCAATGCAGGAAGTGGCGTGGGTGATCGCGGTAGCCGCCGCAGCGCTTGTTGGCGGCGTGTTTGCGCAGGTGCCGACAGCTTCGCAGCGCATGGCCCTTGCAGAGCACGCGATCGGCATCAACATGGCTTTCTACGAGGTGTGCTGCGTGACTCTTAATTGAAACGCGTTACTGTGGCAGCCTGACAGCCAAGCCGCTGCCTGAGCAGCAATGTTATAACATAACATATGGTGATCAGAAAGACCATGTCCAGGGTAGCACGGCTCACGGGTGCGCAGTTTGTGCCAGGTGATCGCCTTGCCGGTTTGCATCTGCTGGGTAGCATGTGAGTCTAGAATCTAGTTGTACGTTCGCTTGGTGCACTGGATCGGAGCCCCTCGATGTAACTGTACATATGGTGCAGTATGCCAGCTAGCGCTCCATGCATACGATGGCACACTGCAGCTGGCCCACACACCCGTTCATGAACTGCAGCCACAGCTCATGTGTGGTGACTGCAGTCACCTCTTTGCATGCGAGTCCATGCAGAGTTGCAGCACACCATGCAGATATATCTATAGTGCTGGCGTGTGTATATATATGCTGTGTAGTGCACTTTCTGAGTCCGCCATGGCCATGCCTTCGAAACTGGCTCAGCCGGGCCTCTACTTGTACTGCCAAAGTCTTGCATGCATTCATATCTGCACACAGGACTGCCAGCCACTGCGCCGCTGGGTGCCATGCTGGGTGCCATGCTGGGCGGCGTGCTGTGCAGGCGCAGCGGGCAGGCGTGCGGCCACAGGAGAGCCCAGAACTGTTCCCCGGCGTGTGGGAGTGGAAGAAGCCCGCGTATGAGAACATGTGCACTGAATACCTCAACTCTCTGCCCGCCAAGGACCGCAAGGCGGTGGACTTTCCCAACTTCCCGGGATACTTTGAGGCCGGCAGTGCGCCCCTCTACCCACTTTGGTGTATTGCACTGGGCCCAGCCCGGGCGCAATTGCGCAATGGCACCGTTTTTCACTACGCATCAAACACCTCCACTATCCACATGTGAGTAAATTGTTCAATCCAACATTGCGTCCACAGGTGGCAAGATCGCGGGATGAGGTTCAGGTTTGCCCATGCATGCAGATGCGGTGCTGGTGACCGCACCCACGGCGTTTGTCACCATCCAGCAGGCCATTGGCGCGCTGCAGTTCATGCCGCTGCTGGCCAAGATGACACCAGGAGACGCGTTTGGAGACCCTGCGGGCTGCCTCAGGGGGGGCTACACCGCGATCAACCTCAAGGAGCTCCTGCTGCGCCAGATCCGGTGCGAAGCACAGCGCACAGCGCAGCATGGGCGACACTACAGGCAGAACAACATGTCAGCAACACAGCAAAGCGGACTGCACACTGCACAGCACAGCGCAGCACACAGCAGATCACAGCATGATCCACAACTAGCCGCATCTCCCGTGCAAGCTCGGTGTGCAGCGTGCGGTATGCGCTGCAGGTACCTTGGAGCAACGCTGTCAAACTCCTTGGTCGTGACGAGTGCAGACAACAGCAAGTTCTCGATGCTGGTGGGCGTCGCGGACTCTACCACGTATGGCGGCACCCCGTACGTGTCCTGGGCCACGCCCCCCAGCTACCAGCAAAAGTGCTACGTCGCCGACATGGACCACCCCGCCGCCGATCTCGCCGCGATGGCCTCCGCCGGCCTCGCGATGGCCGCCAAGACGCTGACTGTGCACGGTACAGCGGCCGACAAGACGGCGGTGCGGCTGTACGGTACGGAGTCGGTGCATGCGTACGAGTACGCGACGTTGATGTACGAGCGGCACGGCACCAACGCGTCGTGCTACTGGAGCGCCGCAAACAACAACTGCGTCGGGTCAGGGTGCACGACGGTGGAGCCTGACGGCGACCCCGTGCGCTCGGTGCGCTGCGCTGCCACTGATCAGCTGTACGTGAACGTTGCCTCCGAGTAGTGTTCAGCTGTACATGCATGCAAATCCACTCGGAGACCGAGGCACGCCGATCCAGGGCATAATGCATGTGGTTCACACATGTGTGGATAGCGGCTCTGTGTGGGCGTGTTGTAGGCTGCCAAGGCCCGGTCGTGCAAGCAGCACAACGAACGCGGTACCTCGTAGGGGCACTGTGTGTGCATGCATGTGGACCCGATCCTGGCGTGCTGCATTCTGTGGCGGATCCATCCTACTATTCCGTGGCGTGGTTTGAGCTGCAGCACCGATTGGGAAATGTAGATGGACTGGACCCGTACACGCAGCATGCCGCAGCGACCATGGCTCACATGCACTGCATGCATATGGAAAAGCATATGGAAAAGCTGATGTCATCTCCACACGGCGTCTCCACACGGCCGCGCACCTGTCAACTTCAATCAGCTGCTAGCTATACAGCAAGGTGTACACAGAAACAACCAAAGTGACACAGCTTGCCCTGCAGCATGCAACGATGCAGGGTAATCCTACCCATGTTTAAGGCTAAACAGCGCAGGTGTGCACGCTGTACCGCAACGAAAAGGACGCGCCAGAGTTCTTGTTCCTCGCGGCGGCCGCGCTGTACGCTCTCACCGGGAACGCGGATTACCGCGCCGACGCCGACACGATGTTCCCGACCGGGCCGCAGTCCGTCGAGCAGCAGACCTTCCTCTACAACTGGAACAACATCGTCACGCAGGGCATCGTGATTCTGTCGATGGAGCCCGACGTGCCGGCCGCCGCAAACTCCCGCGACTTTTACCGCCGCTTCCTCCGCACCAGCGTCTCGCTGTGGTCGCAGTGTAGCAACGAGGGCGAGGCGATCATCAACGACTACAAGTTTTGCGAGTGCGTGCTCCGCGTGCTGCGCGTGCTGTGCCATGCTGTGCTTCCTTTCGGCGGTGTACATGCTGGGTGTGCTGTGCATGCTGCGTAGAGTATGCATGAAGGTTGGTTTGCCTTGCGTGCTGAGTTTGCACGTGCATCCTAACGACAGAGCTCTGAGAATGTAGACGTGTCGATCAGTTTGGGGGTTTGCCTGTGACCATTCCACAGAATGTGTGCATCATGAGTCGGGATGCATGCAGGAGGACGCCAGGTGGCAGCGCGTACCCGTTGGATTTCCCGTGGGGTAACCTCGGAACGACGATGAACGGCATGTGCGCTGCGGGTATCTATCAGACGCTAGGGTTTGACCTGGTGGACAGCAAGGCGCGCAAGGATGCGGCGTGCTTCATGCAGCGGCAGCTGGGCTACATCTTCAATCACAAGTGCACAACCAGAGACAACTCGTGCAACACAAACGGCCCGGACGGTTTCTCCTACATGGTCGGGTGCGACCCTCCATGCACGCGTCGCACTTCCTCGCACTTCGTGATTGACAAGCACTGCTGCCATGCTTTCATGTGCTCATTTGAGCTGCACGGTTTTGCTGGTGTGCTGCGCACGGTTTTGCTGGTGTGCTGCGTGAAGTGCCCTGCGCACTGCTAGCCTCCTGGCCAGGCCTGGGTTGGCATGCTGTGCAGCCGAGAATCCTTGTAAGAATTGAAATGCTATGCTCTGGAAAGCTGCGTACCCCAGCCACAGCGGGCATGCCTGAGCGCGCGTGTTCATGGTGGTGGTGGTGGTAACAGCAATCTTTCCGGTCCGCGTTCTGTCATCCGCGTTCTGTCATCATGGCCAACGCCATGTCATCATGCATGCTACGTGCTGCCTCACCCAGCACGCAGCACGCAGCACGCTGACGCGGCAAGGTGATTGCAGCATTGGCCGGTACTTTCCAAAGCGCATCCACAGCCGAGACGTGTCGGCGCCGCACTTCCGCGCCAACATCGAGGACGACCCGGTCACGCTGTGCGGCGCGCTTGTGTCTGGGCCGTACGAAAACACGGCGGCAATGGACGGGCCGGTGCGCGAGGGCACGGACTACTACGAGGACAACCGCCGGCGGTGGCAGGCGAGCGAGGCTGCCATCGACTACACGAGCTCCCTCGTGTGCACGCTCATGGCCTACGCCACCATGCCAGAGTCCCTCTTTGAGGGCTGCCCAGCACGCACGCCGTTCACCGGCCGCGGCATCTAGCGGGCTACCGCGCTTTCGGCCCCAGTCTGGCTCCCTGCTGCGCCGCATGCGGGAGATGCATGTGCATGCTCGGTTGGAGCAGCAAGCAGACTGCATGCATGGTCAGTCTGCGGTTGCTGATTGGTGTGGGTGGCGGGTTGAGGAGAGTGTGCTCGGTGACCAAGCAATGCATGGGGAGCAGATACCTGGATGGATAGATCCTACTGGGTACCCATCCCCCAGATAGCTCACAACTGCAGAAACTTGTTGGCTGCAGTGTGGCTGCAGAAGGTGGGGTAACTTGAAGGCGCGGGTGCGATGCGTGTCGTGGGTGCCATGACTGATGGGGTTGCCATGCGGAAGGTAGAGCACACTGGTGTGATTCAAAGAGGAGAGCTCCTGAATCAGGACTCCTGATAAGCGTTTTCGGTCGGAATGAACTTTTGCTGTGACTGTGGTACAGTATGCGCATTTGTTCACTATTTGCAACCAAGATGGTGTCTGGTCTTGGAGGACGCTGGCAAAGAAGCAGGCGAGCTTCCGCATATTTTGAAGGCCCGATATAGCAGGGCGAAATATCGTAGACTTTTCCATGAATTGCGGTATCCTATGTAGGCGTTGTCCGCTCAGGCAAAAGGTTGTAGGTGGTTGGTGGTTAGGCACTCAGTGGCACACGGACCTGACCTCCCACAGATCTCTGTCGGCTGGGTCAATGCTTGCTTCAAAATGACAATTTGTCACGCATGTGTGTAGCAGTGGTGTACTGGGCTGTGGCTACGGCAGTCTGCCAGCGACAGGCTAAGCCCTGACTGTCTGTGACCTTGTCCGCAACAGGCTGGACTTTGGCGGAGGAAAGTGATCGCAAAGAACGTAACAAAAAGTAAGCACACCACTGGGATCTGGCATCCATGCTTGGTGAAGTGGTGTTTGCGGACACGTCTGATTAACCTGCTGTGCTGGCCTTGCCGCACGCCTGTGTGACCAGGGCTAATCGAAGCAGAATTGGTACACAGAGAGCTGTGGCTAATGCTCAAAAGCAGACTTTCATGTGTGACCTTTTCTTTGCCAGCTGACAGATCATTGTCTCGATCTCAGACACTGTACCAGCGACTGCATACGTGGAGACATGAGTGCAAGCACCAACGGCGACCGCACCGCGCAGCTGTGGTTGTAAGATGACATCTGGACGAGCTTTGACCCACCGTCAAGCGTAAAGGGAGACTTGTCAGCGGGAACTGTTGAATTGCTCCAGTCCGCGAGCACGGGGACCATGGTTGTGTCGGACTGGTCAGACATGGAACAAGCTCGTGTCAGGTCGAACTGGGGCCGTGTTGTAGTCCCTCATGATTCCGGGACCTTGGGGGCGGAGGAAAGCGTGCTGCCTGGCTGCACCTAGCGCTCAAGCTCATCCATCGATGTCAGAATGATGCGCAGGCATGGGCGCATTGCAACAATTATCAGGTAAACAATGGCAAAAAGTACGAAGGCCGAATACGGACTAGAGATGTCTGTCTGTATGAGAGCTTTGGGAGACGCGGGGTCATGAGCTGTTGGGGTCCCATCCATGGCCATGGGAGTCCGCGGACCAGTCCTGAATGCAGTGGCGCGGTGCGCAGCAGCTCATCCCATCGCGTAGCATCGACAGCTCGAAACGAGCACGCGTCGATGATGCGGCATGATGGAACTGTGCATCGTTCCGCGATGCATCGTTCCGCGATGACCCTGCAGAAACTCCTCTGAACAAGGATCCCGTTGGAACGGCTTTTCACTGATTCCACCATTCTCGTTCACAGCTGATTTTGTGCATGAGGCCGCATGCTGCCAAATCGAGGCATGGGCAGACACTCAGCACACTGCACAGATGTCAACAGCAACTTCAGTCCTAAAGCACGACCTCATCACCGTGACTTGGAGGCGGGTGCTCATGCGCGCGTCGCTCGCTTCATCGCTTGAGCCGCACGTTGGCAAGCTCCCCGGGGGCATATGCGTGCTCCCCCTCCGCGGCAGCCGGCAGTCGCCACCAGCCGCGCCGCCGGCGGACTTTGCGCGCCCGTCGGCTGCGCCGTCTGCGATTGCACCGGCCGCGCCGTGTCAGCAAGACGCGCAGCCGCCGCTGCCACCGCCGCCGTCACCGCCGACACCGCCGCCGTCGCCGCCACCGGACCCCCAGCCTATGCCGCTCCGGTCCAGCCCCCACCCCATCTCTCGCAGGCCCCCCAGGCTTCGGACGTGCCCCACACCCCCATGGCACCCAAGCCCGGGCTCCGGCCTCCCTTACCCTACTGCCGCTACCGCCCCCCCCCCCCCCGCCGCGGCCCACGCCCCGACGCGCGACGCGCCCCCCGCCCTGACCGAGAGGCAGCGCCCCCTGCCGCACCCTCGCTGCCCCGATCGCAGCGGCCTCTGCAGCGCGGCGACCTCTTGGCATTCCTCACCACGCGCATGGCGCTGCTGGACGTGAAGGTGATGCACCCGCTTGCCAGGTCGCATGTGCGCGGTGCGTCACGTGAGGCTGGCGCGACTGCCGAGAAGGGCGAACGGCAAAAGCGCGACAAATATGGCGCCGTCACAGGTGCCGCCCAGTTCATCCCGCTCGTACATGAGACGTACGGCAGGGTTGGACGGGACGCGTACCGCTTCCTCCAGACGGTCGCGGAGGTTGCCGCGGGACACGGCGCGGTGTCAAAGCGTACTTTCCTGCTCAATGCCATGCGCAACCTGTCCACAACATTCTGCCGCGCGCTGGCGCGCCAAGCCAGCGCGGCCGCGCCCCTCCGTGCTAGACTGGTCGGACGGGCGCTGCTGCCGGGCCTTCCTGTCCCCACAGACGGCCTGCCGGCGCTGACAGGCCATCGCGGATAGGCTTGCGTCGCCCCCCCCCCCCCCCCCCTCCCCCCATTTCGCCCTGCAGCCCCCCCCCCCCCCCCCGCACCCGATCCCTCCCTCTTCCCTCCCTCCCTCTTCCCTCCTCGCAGCGCACGTCCGCCGTTTCTCCTCTGCGCCCCTCCCCGGACAC
This sequence comes from Ulva mutabilis, assembly GCA_900538255.1. Lineage (NCBI taxonomy): Eukaryota > Viridiplantae > Chlorophyta > Ulvophyceae > Ulvales > Ulvaceae > Ulva > Ulva mutabilis. Next base: position 663,927 of record UNSF01000006.1, on the reverse strand, counting down.
CGCTCGGTCTGCCAGGCTGGCTGAGGCTACGGATCCTGGGACCGGTGCCTCGCGGCCTCGGACATGGCCGTAGCGCGCGCTGTCGCGCCCGTGCAGACTGCTAGTGTCGAGTCGACGACCGCTTGTGGACCCGGCGAGTGCTAGCTGTGTATTTGGTGTGCGCGTGGCCTGCGTGGTACTGCGTTGTGTGTGCGTGTCGGCTTTCGCGCTGGCGTTACTTCGTTCTGGCATTTGCTCGTGCGGCGCGTGGCCTTGGTGCTTGCGGTGGCCGGTCTGTCTGTTTTCTTGTTGCCTGGTCCGTTGCCTCGGCGCTGCTGAGTCCTAGATCTATCACTGTGTAACACAGATGTCAACAGATATCAACAGAATGTCCTAGATCTATCACTAGAGTAACACACAGATGTCAACAGAATGTGCTCTGGCACGCAGAAGCATATACTAAATTTGCCCAGGCCTGGCGGGTCTTGCGTTGATCTCCGTATAACACACAGCATGCGCCTGAGCAAGAGATACGTTACAGATGTATGCTCCACAAGGCGGTAGAACACAGAGGCACGGTTCATGGCAATGCACCAAAAATCATTCACCATGCGCCTGGGCAGCCTGGCCGCAGTGCACTGCAGTGTGGGTGTCTGCCAACTCTGGTAACAATTGCATCTGCTACTAGGTACTTGCTAGGCTGAGCCACCTTGCCGCATCGTTTGTGCTTTGGGCCAGCTCAGAGCAAATTGGCATCAGGTGCTGCCTCTGCTTATCAGATGAACATGCCCCCATCAGTGATGCACGGGCGATCAGTGACTGTGATCAGCGGCCAAGGGGGCATGCCCAGTGAGAGGCCTCCTGAGTCACGTTTCTGGGGATGTTGCTCCCAGTTTCGGGGACATCTGCCACAATTATTGGCTCCATATGGCATGCCCCTAAGGAAAACGCTGTGCTAAGTTATTCAGTTGGCTTGGAGCTGTGTGTTTCATTATGTACTTGCCGTTTTAGGTGTGCCACCTTGCACCTACTGCTGTGGTAGTCTGCCACAGTTCTGTCAAGTAAACAGCTGTTAAGCATCTGCTACCTGTGTAAGACACTGCTGCTCACTGTGTAAGACACAGCTCACTGTGTAAGACACAGCTGTTAAGCACCTGCTACCTGGGCGTCGGCAGCGGGCGTGTTACGGGCGTAGGCAGAGCTGGTGTACTTGACAGCTGTTTGTTTGAGAGGCTGGTTGTGTGCTGGGTGTGGCCACATGTGGTTGTGTGTTGGGTGTGTTGTTCATGTGTTGCATGATTGTGCTCCTTGTGATTGTTGCTTTTGTTCTGTGTTTTCTTCCCTTCAAGGGAAGCTTGCAGCTGCTGGGGCCTTGATCTATCACAGTGTCACACAGCTGTCCAGTACAACAGCTCTGGAGGTGGAGGCCTGCCCGGCCACATCACACTGACCTGTGAATGTCTTCCATAAGGGACCGTTGCTGCTTGTTGCTGCCTGCCTACGGGCTTTTGATCGCCTGCTTGCGTACTGTTGCCCTCGCTGCCCGGCAGCTCTTGCGTTGATCTCGGTGTAACACTGAACTGTGAATGGAAATGCCACTCTGCACTGGCAGTGCACTGGCAGGAAAGCTGTGCACACCCACTTGCACCCACTCGAATGTCTCGGAATCATGTGTGTCACGATTAACATTTACACCAGTCGCATGCTCGACACTGTGCTTGGCATGTGATGACACCAGAAAGACAGGATAGACGCATGCAAAACGCAGGAAGGCGGAAAGGCGTGCACACCGCATGTGCCAAATCGCTGTAGTGGGCCGTCACTTGCGTGCGCCTGAAAGCTATCTCGCGCGAGCGTGTGTCTGTCCGAAAGTAACCGTGTCTCAGTCCTTTGGTCACGGTCACATCGCTGCAGCGCACTGGAGCCGAAGTGCACCCACGCGCGAACATCGGCCCACTTCGCACTGCTGAACACGATCTGCATCGTCGAGAGGAACGAACAACTGTTTTTCAAAATAAAAATGAATAATTGAAAAGTTAATTAATTAAAAGGCCTGTACGCCTCCCAAGTCACCGAGCGCTGTCACAGGCAGCGCCATCGATATCGTGCAGGGCTCAACCGGCAGGCACTCAGCGCATGGTTGACAGCCGCTGCTCGCTGCCAGTCGCTTGCTGGGATTTGGTCGGTTGATTGCTTGTTTGATTGCTAGTTGTTGCCCTCGCTGCCGGGCTCCTGCGGCGCTCTCCGTCTAGGACCCAGCGTCTCACGCGAACGACAGCGCCATGCAATCGACGTAGCCACGCGCAGGGCTGATACCCGCGAGGCGACCACAGAAGTCTACCGGAATGCCGCTGAGGTACTGGTGTGCGCTGGTTCACGTAGCGCTTGGCGCCTGGGCGATTGCTTGCTTCTTGAGCAGCCAACGGTCGCACTGCAGATCAAGAGCTCTAGATCTGCTAGTAGCTCATGATCAACCGCTTGATTGGAGGCAGTCCACGATCATAACGGGCGTCATGGCTGGTTCGCTTGATCCCAGGGAGCTTACACTTGTGTGCTCGCACAGTGGTGGCTGGTTTTGCTGGGGTGGGCAGTAGTGCGGTGGTGGTTGTTGCTGTGTGCGGTTGTGGCGCGGGTGCCGTAGTGGACGGGTGCGGGAGTGCGCGTGCGTGTGGGTGCGTGGGTGTGGTTGTGTCGGCTGTGTCGGTTCGTTGTGGCTTTTTCGCCTGGGAGAGTGATTGCTTTTTGCTGGTGTCTACTTTCGGGGGTTTTGGCCGTCTACTTTCCTTCTGTTGCCCTCGCTGCCGGGCTATTGCGTTCATCTCCGTGTAACACTTGTGTGTTCGCACAGATGAGCCGCCATGTTGGCACAACTGTGCACGGGGGCGCTCGATCGAGTGTTCAGCAAATGCGCAATATTAATGCATGTGTGAGCGCACCAGCGCCACGTGCACGGAGCCCTGCCATGCGATGTTGAACCCTTCGTTTGACAGCGTCAACCGAAGTCATCCGGATGCACGGAAAGTAATCTGCGCGTCATCCAAACATGCCCCAGGTCCGCGGAGCTCCGCGGAAAATCGCCTTCGATGTGATCGCGTGTGAGCTCAGCCATGGCTAGCCACGGGTACCCTTTTCCACGCACGCACCGACCAGTCCCTGCGTACGCATGAAACAAACCGAAGCCGAGCCCATGAAGCAAACTTGGCGCTGTGTTACTCGCACAGGCGCCATGGCACGCCACATCTGCAGTGCCGTGCCATGGCTTGCCAGCCGCGGCTAGCCGTACGCGTGCTGCCCATGTGATGTGTTACCATCAGATTTCCAACGGCCTGGCAGCTTCACAGCTGTGACGCAGACACTCGAACACCAGCACAACAGCGAGGTCTTCCAAGCGCTGCGGCTCTAGAGAGACTGTCATGATAATTGCAATGAAATGGTACAAGGCCATACCAGCAGGTGGAATCATCCATCCACATTTTCGATCAAACGTTGTACAATTCTGGTGAATCGTTCGAATCGACACGCCCCCATGATACATGCGATGCTCCAAGTGCTGCACTGAGATGTGTTACACAGTAATAGATCTAGGACTCAGCAGCGCCGAGGCAACAGCCCAGGCAACACGCAGACAGACCGGTCGCCGTAAGCACCAAGGCCACGCGCCGCACGAGCAAATGCCAGAACGAACTAGCGCCAGCTCGAAAGCAGACACTCACACACCACGCAGTACCACGCAGCCAACGCGCACACCACATAGTCATCACTCGCCGGGCCCACATGCGGTCGCCGACTCGACTCTAGCAGTCTGCACGGGCGCGCCGGCGCGCGCTACGGCCATCTCTGAGGCCGCGAGGCACCGCGTTGTGAGGATCCCAGGAGCTGCAGCCACAGCCAGCCCGGCAGCAAGAGCGGTGTCCACTGAGATGTGAGGTCGCTGACATGTTGAGACATGTCAGACTCCATATACAAACCCACATACACACCAAAACGGCCTTCCCGTGGGCTGCCGCTGGGAGAGCGATGCGGCGCCGCCAGTGCCCTTCGCGCCCCACCCTCCGGCCCCTGCCGGGCAGCCGGTGGGGGAGGGCTGGTACGCCCTGCGCTGTGGAGGGCGTGAGCTCCCGGGCTCTCATGTGTGGGGGGCCCGTGATGGAGTGCTCCAGTGGGGCCGGCAGTAGTGGGGGTGCTGCTGTTGGGGGGTCGGTGGTGGCCGGGTTTGCTGGGGTGGGCGGTAGTGCGCAGTGTGGCTGGTGGTTGCTGTGTGCGGTTGTGGCGCGGGTGCCGCGGTGGTGGGGTGCGGGAGTGCGCATTTGTGTGGATGCGTGGGTGTGGTTGTGTCGGCTGTGTCGGTTCGTTGTGGCTTCTCACCTGAGACAGTTGTTGCTGTTGTCTGCTTTCGTGGGTTTTGGCCGTCTGCTTTCCTGCTTTCCTGCTGTTGCCCTCGCTGCTGGGCTAATGCGTTCATCTCCGTGTAACACCACACCAAAACGGCTGTGTCGGTTCGTTGTGGCTTTTCACCTGAGACAGTTGCTGCTTGTTCCTGTTGTCTGCTTTCCGGGGTTTTGGCTGTCTGCTTTCCTGCTGTTGCCCTCGCTGCTCACACCAAACCCACATACTATAAGTAGTACACACGCAGTGCATCACCCCTGACCCTGCGCACTCCAGAGTGTGCCATCAGCCCAAATAGTTTTTTGTGCATCGCATGATGAGCAGATATGCTGATGCAGCTCAGCATGGCATGCAGGTCAGCACGCAGCACGCAGCAGGCCCCTTGGAGCCACTGAACTATCGACGGTGCGGCATGTCTACTGGTGAACTCGGAGAGTGGAACACTGGAAGCAACACCGCCACTGAAGCTCTGGTGGGGAAGGGGTCACCACCGTGACAGACCCGCCTGTCAACACGAAGTGCATCGCCGAGACTGCGCTGCGGTGCAGAGGTCTGTGTGGAGCAGATGCAGTGGGCAGATACAGCAGTCAGACCGAGGCAGGGCTTCGAGCCAGCCGTGAGGTTCTGATTTAAATTTACATTTGGCGGCACCCGGGCCATTGGGGCAGCAGCGTTGCGTTGTACCCATGTATCCGCGGTGCTGAAGTCTGCCTGCGAGAATGCTTATAGCGCGTGCTTTGAGCAGACCGCTCCGGCCCGCCACGGCGTGCTGCGTGCTGCGGTTAGTGTGGCTAGCCGTGGCCATACACTGCCTCCGCTGCGGCCTCGCGCAAGAACCTCTGGCGGCAGAGTCGGTCGCAGAGGCCGCGGCGGTGGAGACCCCGGCGGCTCTTCCGCCTGCCAGTACAAGTATGCCGCTGCCTGCCATGCCGCCGACCCCAATCGTGATGCCACCTCTGCCGACGGCGGCAACGCCGTCACTTCGTCCTCTGACATCATGATGCCGCTGAGATGCCGCCGCCCCCCTGCGCCACCTCCACCGTCACCGCCACAGCCACAGCCAAGCAAAGATCAGACCAGAACGCAGCAGGCGCAGCGCATGAAGCTGGCACAGCACGCCATTGGCATCAACATGGCCTTTTACGAGGCGCATCCGGCCACTGGACACATGAAAATATGCATGGTGTCAATGCATGTTGTGCGTGAAATATGCTCCCAGCTCCAGGCCTCCTTGGCCATCGCCACTTTCGAAAGGCTCGAGTTGATGAGTTGTTCACACGTGTACAGGCCGCATGACACTGCGCATGGCTCGTGTTTCTGTTTCGTTACATTTGTAAGCATGCATGTGGTGATGGCAGGCAGCCCTAGAATTGATCACAGGTGATCAAACGATGCATGGTTTGGCCATGCAGGCGCAGCGCGCCGGGGAACGGACCGCGGACAGCCTGGCGCTGTTCCTGGAGGTGTGGGCGTGGAAGGAGTCCGGGTACACTAGCATGTGCGCCGACTTTGTGGCTACCCTCACCCCAGAGGAGCAGCAGCAGGTGAACCTCCAGAGTGCCCCGGGCTACTTTGAAGCCGAGAGTACGCCTCCCCTCGCTGTATTTGCAAGTATCTCAATGAAATCTTTTTTGTCAAGCATCAGAGTATGCACACATGCCTGCTCAAGCCTGGTGGCTACTGGGGCGCAGCAGGTTGTCTACTGCAATCCATCGGCTAGCTGTGGTGTTGCTCATGCATGCTGCCACCCCAGCTAGAGGGTCATGCAATTGGTTGCATTGTACTGGGTGTGCCCATCACCAAGCATGCTGTGCGTGCTGTGCAGACGCGGTGCTGGCCACAGCACCCACCAGGTTTGTAACCACGCAAGTGGCGATCGGTGCTCTGCAGTTCATGCCAGCCATCGCGGCCATGATGCCCGGGGACGCGTTTGGCGATCCTGCAGGGTGCCTCAGCGGCGGCTACGCCGAGATGAGTCACCAGGAGCTGCTGTTGCGTCAGATGCGGTGCTCCCCCGCTTGCCATATGACATCCCACAGCCATGAGTGTGGATCATGCTGATACGGACGGTGCTGCTTGTGACCGTTTGTTTGTGTTGTTACCTGCTTTGTTCCCTCAGCGCTGCTGAGGCCTTGATCTATCACAGCATAACACGTAACATCACAAAGGGCCCAGGGTGATCCGCAAGCCGTGTCCGGAACTGTACAGCGCCCCAACCACAACCATTGTGGGCACGCGCCCTGCGCTGGGCTGATGACCTTCGCTGGGCTGATGCATGGAATCTGCGCCATGTCACGTGTTCATTATGATGAAACAAGTTCAAGTCCCTGCCTCGGCGCTGCTGGGTCCTAGATCTGTCACAGTGCAACACAAATTCAGGTCCCAGCTCGTTCGAACACTCTTGAGATCCGACTGGCGGTGCCACATCACTGCCAGTGGAGACTGGCGCCAGAGTCAAGTACAGCTGTGTAGGTACATGGCGGCAACGCTGTCCACCGCTGTTGTTGTCTCGGCTGAAGACAACTCCAAGTTTGTGCTGCTCGTTGGCGTCGCAGACTCCTCCACCTATGGCAGCACGCCCTACCCCTCCTGGGCCACCCCCCCCCCCCCCCCCCCCGACGACCAGCAGAAGTGTTACATTGCCGACCTGGACCACCCCGCCGCCGACGTCGCCGCGCAGGCCGCCGCGGGCCTCGCGATGCACGGCACGGTGGCCGATGCGGCGCTGGCGGACGGGTAAGGGGTGGAGGCGGCGCGCGTGTACGACTACGCGACGCTGATGCATGAGCGCCACAGGAGCAACGTTAACGCTACGTGCTTCCACAGCGCCACAGTGAACAACTGCATTGGGTCGGGGTGCACACGCATCCAGGGCGACGGGAGACGCGTGCGCTCGGTGAGAATATCTCGTGCTCGCGTTCACACTCTTAGAAACTCGCGCTCGTGCACGCGTTCTCGTTTACCAGGCTAGAATGGCATGGTTGCTCTGACTAGCCTGCGCATGCACACAGCAAGTGTTACACGGAGATGAACGCAATAGCCCGGCAGCGAGGGCAACAGCAGGAAAGTTGACGGCCAAAACCGCCAAAAGCAGACAACAGCAACAACCAACAACTGTCTCAGGTGAAAAGCCACAACGAACCGACAGAGCCGACACAACCACAACCACGCACTCACACGCATGCGCACTCCCGCACCCCACCACCACGGCACCCGCGCCACAACCGCACACAGCAACCACCTGCCAAACTGCGCACTACCGCCCACCCCAGCAAAACCGGTTACCACCGACCCCCCAATAGCAGCACCCCCACTCCATCCGGCCCCACTCGAGCACTCCATCACGGGCCCCCCGCGCGCAAATGAGAGCCCTGGGGCTCACGCCCCCCACAGTGCAGGGCGTAGCGGCCTTCCCCCTCCGGCCGCCCGGCAGGGGCCTGAGGGTGGGGCGCGAAGGGCACTGCCTGCGCCACATCGCTCTCCCCGCGGCAGCTCACGGGAAGGCAGGGCGGGCCAGCACGACCAGACGCGGGGCTGGCCTGCGCCGCCGCAACTGCGGCACCCGGTCCATCAAGGCGGCCAGCGGCCGCCTATAGCACGTCCGACGGGACGGCGTGGCCAGGCACCACCGCCTGGCCCACACAGCACGTGCACGGGTCCTTCACATACCGTGGAACCTTGCTGTCACCAAATCATGCATGTCATGCGTGCATGCATGCATGCGATCATGCCGCTCTGCAGGGCCCTACCAGTAGCACGTGGTCCTAAACTCGGTTTGGAGCTTCAAAAATTTAACTGTAACTTGACTAAAGTGACTTGACTAAAGTAACTTGACTAAAGTGACAGTGTCTGCCGCTGCGGTGCAGTCGTGTAGCTTGTACCGGAACGAGAAGGACGCTCGGGAGTTCCTCTTTGTGGCGGCGGCGGCTCTGTACACACTCACCGGCGACCCGGGCTACCGAGCTGATGTGGACGCCTTGTGGCAAGACGGCTGGGCGAAGTGCCAGCTGTTCCTGAACAATTGGAACAACGTCATCACACAGGGGCTAACCATCTTGTCCATGGTGCCGGAAGCGCCGGGCGCCCGCCGCTCGCGCGGCTTTTACCGCGGCCTGCTGCGGAGCAGCGTCGGCCAGTGGTCGGAGTGCAGCAACGGGGGGGCCGCGACGATGAAGAGGAAACAGTTCTGCGGTTGCGTACCCTGCAGCACATGCCACGCCGTCTAGTTATAAGCTGTAGACGTATACTTTGGACTGTTCCTCAGGCTGACCCACAAACTGCTGCTTGCTTCCCTCGACATGGGAGCTTCTGGGGCCATGCACTGTCGACACATCATTATTTATTACTGTACCACATCATTATTTATTACTGTACCACATGCCGATGTATCACACGCCTGACTCAACCGCCGTTCGAACTTTTGAGGCACATCGAGGCACAACTCAAGTGCAACGACACTTCATATGGTGCGGCCGCCTGATGGGTTTTGATGCTGGCATGTAAGTTACCACAGAGCAACAGCGAGTTAACTACACGTTAGTTAATTAATTAGGTAACTTTATAAAGCTGATATGCTGGTGACCACGGCGCACCATGGATACAGGAAGACGCCAGACGGCTGTGCGTACCCACTGACTCCCCGTGGGGCAACCTCGGGACAACGATGAACGCGATGTGCGCTGCGGGAGTGTACCAGACGCTTGCGTATAATTCGGCAGACAGCCCGCTGTGGCAGGGCGCGGCGTGCTTCATGCAGCAGCAGCTGGGCTACATCTTCAACCACAAGTGCAGCACCCGGGGGTCCTCATGCAACACGCATGGGCCTGTCGGCTTCTTCTACATGGTCGGGTGTGCCTCGATCCACCTGGCTTCACTTCTCTCCACAGCCTGCCTCAGCTACTTGCTAGCTAGCTGTGCTCGACTGTGTGGTTGTCTTGAGCCTGCATCACCAATGCATCGCGGTGTCTGACGCCCCTACATGTCCGCAGGCGTTCTGTGGCCCATGGCCGTCCGGGTTTGGTGGCGAGATACCCGATTAGTTCATTTGTTTTTGTTTCTAGCTTGACTCAGCTGCCTCCTGCAATTGCTCGTGAAAGCCAGCAGTGATGAGGGCACTTGCTGCCAGAGCCCGAAGCTATCAACAGCACTCCAGCTGTTTCTGGAAATAGTCGCTTCGAGACTGTGTCGCTCTACTTGTATCACGATTCCGCTGGTGGGCTATGTGTAGCCTGGTCGTCTGCACTCGTCACCACCTGGACTGCAAGTCACATCCGGTGTGCGCAACGGCTTGTATGGTTGTATGTTACACCCTGTATGGTACCCCTGCAGGCCTCACACAGATCATGCATGCATGCAGGATGGGCCGCTACGTCCCCACCAAGCTGCACAGCCGCGATGCAGCGTTCCCCTTCTTCGCCACTGTCGATGTAGACGACCCCGCCACGCTGTGCGGCGCGATCGTGTCTGGGCCGTTTGCCGCGGTTGAAAACGGCCCTGTGAAGGAGGGCAAAGACCTCTACGAGAACGACCGGCGGCGGTGGCAGGCGAGCGAGAACGCCATCGACTACAGCAGCTCCCCTGTGTGCGCGCTCATGGCCTACGCGACAACAGCAGACGCCCTCTTTGAGGGATGCACGGCACGCACGCCGTTCACCGGCCGCGGCGTGTAGGCCATGTGCTGTGCGCTGTGGCCGCTACGGGAGCTACATGTGGACGCACATGCATGTGAACCCGGCCATTGGGCGGGCACCGTGGGTCACAGGTGCATGAAGAGCACACGGCCAAGATGCAATCAACAGAGGCTTTGCAGACTGGAAAATTCTGGGGCCCAAGCGGTGGCCAAATTTGCTTTGCCAACTCGCAATAAGTACTGGCAGATTCATGGTGTTGTGTGTGCTGGTGGGCACTGCCCACTAGCCATGGGCAGAGTCGAGTCAGCTGTTGGGAGAAGTGAGTGTGCATGTAGTTGCACCATGCATGGCCGTGATCATCATGATGAGTCAGAGACAACAGAACAAGATTCACGTGACTGATAGTCTAATGGGGTTGGCAACAGTGCTCGCGTGAGGCCATCAGTCATCATGGTGTGATCTTACACCCAATTGGCTCATGTCCACAGTGCATGTGTGTTCATTGAACAAGCATGTGTTCATTGAACAAGCATGTGTTCATTGAACAAGCATGTGTACATTGAACAAGCGTGTGTGAATGGAACATTAATAATAACAATAATAATAGCATGAGCTGTGGCAGAATGTGCACTGTGAGTCTATGATATTCGCCCACAGCAACATGCAACGTCACAGCCTGCACTTCACAAACAGCTCAATCAATGTCCTTGGTATCAATGCCAACTCACAGCAGTATGCAAACACAGTGTAAGAGACACATACCTGCCATTCAGCCAGTCAAACACAACGACTGGTGAATTGGCAGTCAGTCCTATATGTGTTACACAGTGATAGATGTCCTATATGTGACAGCGAACTCGCTGATCACCATGCAAATCTATGCATCAACGTCCTACTCCCACAGTCTCATGCATGCATTGCTGCACTGCACCTGCGGCCACACCAACGACTAGCTTGCACACAGTTTGTTGCCTGGTCTGTTGCCTCGGCGCTGCTGAGTCCTAGATCTATCACTGTGTAACACACAGTCGCCTAAAGCCTAGATCTGCCACATGAGCCCACCTTTCAGATACCCTACACAATGAAGAAAACTCTCAGAGTGCATGTCAACGTAAGCTGTTGCTTAGAAGACTGTTGCCTCCAAGGCAAATCATGAGCAAAACTTGAAATCCACAACAGTTGAAACCCACAACTCAACCTCTTGCTCACAGAGCATCACTGGCAGACAGTGCATGCAGACAGTGCAGAAGTCTTAGGTGCCAATCTCACACAAGTAAACACGTTGTACAACTTGAAGTCAATGCCAGGTGCACAGACGCTGCCACAAGGTCATGCCTTGTCATGATGTCTATGGCAGACATGAACAGTGCACGTAATGTGTAATGTAATGTGTAATGTAACGTGTACCTCCAGCCGGATGCAGTTGCACGCGGCCAGCAGGGGAAGGCTGTACACACCCATGCCAGCATGGTCCACACTACATAGCTACAGCAGCAAGCACAGGTGCGCATCAGCTGCCACCGGTCAGTTGGAAATCTGGTGCAGATCATTCAAGTGCGCACACAGCATTCGGTTCCACAGACATCAATACAACAACACAATGCACTGGTTGATCATGCCGTTTGGACCATGATGTATGGACCATGATTTCTGGACTCGGAGACGTTCAGTCGCTGACCACACCTGCATGCATTTAGGCCCCCCAAAAGGACATCAAAAAGGAGCGTAGCTGGGGGTTTGGGCCCACACATGGCAACATCTGTCCATGCATGCAGGTCTGATTGTGAGTTGTGTTTGCATGGAGCCAAGGTTCAGGTCGATCAGCACCTCAGGATGACCATGCAACAGCTTGAATTCACACTTAATCCTGCCTTTGCTGTTGCACCTGCCTGGACCCATAGCTTGTGATCATGAGCGGCTTGCACTGCACCAGTGCCGTACTACATGCCTCCACTTCAGGTGTTGCAGCTGCATCCAGATTTGACAAGGCTGTGCAAGATCATTGGCCAATGATCAAGCTCAATGTGTGTTACAAGGAGATGAACGCAAAAGCCCGGCAGCGAGGGCAACAGCAGGAAAGTAGACGGCTGAAACCCCCGAAAGCAAACAACAGCAACAAGCAACAACCGTCTCAGGTGAAAAGCTGACGCAACCGCTCAATGTGTGTAGAGAAGATCACTGTGAACACTACACTCTGCCAGAAAGTGTGTCCATGTAAGTTGGGCCAGCATATGCACGTGCTTACATTTGTGTTTGTGTGCTTGCAAGAGTGGTACCAGCTGCACATGTGGGCCTCGCTCTGGGTAACTTGCACTTGCGGAAGAAGTTCAAGTGCAGAACTACTGACAGATCAGGGCACATGTCCAGTCAGCTGGGTCTGCTTCCATATCAGTTCTGTCAGAACCTGATGTCTGATAATGATCAAGTGGAAGACACCTTGTGCATTCCCATCATATTGTTTATCACGAGGATGATGAACAGAGAATAGATGGGGCAGTTTATTCGGTAGTACTTCTGGAACAAGATGTTGACCAGAGTGCTGCTCAGTATATATTCTCTTAGCACAGGCACCACAGTGCTCATACCAATTGACTAAAGCTGTCATCCTGTGTACTCAATAGTGTCCATAGGGGCCCCAAGGACACGCATATGCATGGCGAGAATGCATGCGCTAACAAGTTCTGCATCCATGTAGGGTTCAGGGCCCATGCCCAGTCAGCACGAACATTAATGCTGTGTGGACATTGAGATCCATGTCCCTGTTACAACCTGATTTCAACCATCCATTACAAATGCAACAAATGTGTCAGAGCACGCATGCACTGTTACTTCAGAGGGCCGCAGAGGATTGTGGCGACAGTGCACCACGTGCCTCTGTGTTGTACCATTCCCAGCACTAGACTTCGTTTTGCGGCATGCAATCAAGATTTTGTATGAGCTGATGAGTGCCAGTAGGCATCCAGATGACATTGTAAAGGCATCCCTTTGTGACTAGCACAGTAGTTATATGCATTGCCATGAATAGTACCTCTGTGTTGTACCACCTTGTGAAGCATACATCTGTAACATATCTCTCACCGTGCACCACGTGGCTCCTGACTACCTGCACGCCAGCAAGGATGTACAGGTTGTACGTTATGCATTCCTGGCCTGTTCAGTGCACCACGTGGCTCCGCTCAAGCTGCAGGCTCATGATAACCTTCTGCCATGATAACCTTCTGCTGCTATAACCTTTTGCAGTGCTAGTACTAACGGGCGTGGCGTGGGCAACAGAGCTCGGTTGTTTTGTAAAATCATTATCTTCATCATTAACGCATGCGTCGCACATGCATGTGTGCGCTTATTTTTCCTTTTTTTTACTATAGTACTGCCGAGCATGCAGTGCAAATGCTGCATCATGAGAGGTCCATGCGGCAGTGTTCACTGCGAGGTCCCCCTAGGCCTGCCATTGATGCTGATGATGAGAAATATGTTGGCAATTGCAAGAACTCATGCAGCTGTTGCTGACTGAACTCAGCTGGTTCAGCAATCATTGCAGTGATACAGTGAGACGCGTCTCTAGATGTCGACAGATCTAGATACAGGGAGACATGTCTCTACATATTGATGCAGATCTGCCAGTGCATATGCATGGGGTTGTTTCAGATGGCAGACTACACCAACACCCAACCGCACGTTGGGATGATTTTTGCACAACTCTTTCAAGTAAAGGATTTTTTAAGAGGTACACCATCTACAGGGCAGGTGTACGCAGGCTCTGAAGATGCAGAATAGCGAGGCTCCTCGCGATCGAGGCCTCTTTTTCGGCAGCACGAGCAGACTGCGCAGTAGTGCCACAGCGCGCTCCAGCGGTGATCATGTTCATGAGCATACCCAGAGTGGTAGTGTCTGTGGTGTTTTATCACCGCTCAAAGTCCATCCGAATACGCAGGGGCACCTAAGCAAGCTTAGACAACGCGCATCTGCAGAGCTTTTTCATAGGTGACGTGGGCACGCGTGACGGAAAGCCGTCGACCGATCGGTGCATTCGCGTCTGTACAGCTGCAGTCCTCGATGTCGCTGGTTGTTGTGCGGCGTTGTTTGGCAAGCGTGTGGCAAGGCTTCCCATTCTCTCACCGCGGCCAGTTCTAGAAGTAGCCCAAGCGAGGGATGAATTCAGCGTGTGATGAGTTCAGGCTTCGAAGCTCGCAGACGTGAGAACGAAAAGGTCTCCATGCTCTCTGCGGCAGCTGCACACTGCTTCCGACACGCGCTGCAGTATGCTTTACCATCACGGCTTACGTATACGTACGCGCATGTGCCCATTCCGGAGCCCTGCCTGCGCAGTAGTGGGCCGCATTACCAGCGCCGCGTCACGATATCGATAGCGCTTGGCACTGACGGCACTCACTGATGAATTAGACGGTGGGCGCCTGACACGAAGTATCGATGAAGGGGGGGCGGGGTTGCTTTTCGCTGCGCATGCCATTGATCATGATGCGGCTCGCGGCGAGGCGGATGACAGTTCGCGTGCGGCGCTCGGCGCTCCCCATGCATGCTGGACATTTCCCTGTGCCGTTGCAACATCGTCATCCGCCCTGTGAACACCACAGCGGAATCGGCGGGCGTTCCGTCTGTGTAAAAGCGCCATAGCTCGATATCAAGCTTGACAGCCCAGGCAGTATGCATGCTCGTATGTCGGCTGTGCTGTGCATCACATGTGGTGGGCTGCAGGAGTTGCCATGCTTAGTGTACCTCTGACAGCACCATGCCACGTCTCATACTAGGGGTCAGACTAGTGCCGGAGATCAGGCGGGCAAATGCCCTCGCCCATGCTGACCATTCAGGACAGGCGAATAAAGAGGGGCTGGAAGCGCCACTGTATCACACAATCTTGCATATAAACGTACAGAAGATCACGGCAGGACATGTACATGCCAGCTGCAAGGACATCTCCAGCTCAACTACATAGCTAACTGCGGACTGTCCAGAGTCTGAACACGACATCAAACGTCAGATCTCCACAGGTGCTTTCTCGCTGCACAGTGCTGCTAGCGCTGCAGTGTGTTCAGGGGTGATCCGCTTGGGCTGCTCAAATACGCCTGAGTCACAGCGCCAAATGTGTTCCTTGTGTTACACATTGATAGATCTAGGACTCAGCAGCGCCGAGGCAAATGTGTTCCTTCTGCAGTCCATGCAGGATTCTGGGGTGACTGTGCTGCTTGTGTTTGCCTTGCTTTGTTTCGCTCTGTGCTTTCTTCCTTGGACGCTGCTGGGGCCTTTATAGATCACAGTGTGTAGCACAGCGCAAAATATTGGCAGTGATCGTATCAGAGTCGTGCCGAATGATCACGACAGTCTGTGCATGGCAAGGTCAGGCCTCTTGCCCGCTCGCGTGCCTGCGTTATCAAGTCATCAGATGGTGGCAGTAGCAGTCTGACTGTTGCATGTACCACAGTTCACGCCCTAGCAAAGTCCTCCCCTAGCTAAGGCCTACGCTTACCTAGGCTACCTAGGCTTCGGCTGGCTATAACTTCACATAGACTTTACCTGAAATTCAATTGGGCTGCAGAACTGGCCTACACCTCCATCACACGTTGCGGCTGCAGCGGGCCCCCAGCTTTGACTGCCTGCTTGAGGGGCAGGCCCTATGGTTTTGCACCGCACAGGCATGATCTAGCAGTCCCCATCACATGTACAGGTGGTTCTGATCTGCGCAGTTCTAAACGCGATTTGTAGGTGTATGAAGTGAAGTTGTCTGTAGGCACAGTAGCAGCCTGTGGATGCACTTGCCACGTGGTAATGCAGCGAATGCCATGCCACTGGAGTCATGTACTGGTGCCCCTTATATACAAGTTGACAGTACTTATAGCCCCCTGAGGAATCATAACGGCCGTGCATACACTGGTACCTGTGGGCCAGGTGCACGTGCCAATCGCAGTACTAGTGCCGAAACTGACATGCATATGCACAGTGGCAGCGACTGACACAGCTGTCGGCAACATCTGTCGGCATTGGGCAAACGCTTTGTTCGACAACCGATTTGCACTTCTTCAGTCTTCCTGGTATCTACGTGTCCTGGATAAAGCGCCAGTAGCCGTGGTAGCCGGCGCGCTAGGTGAACCACGTACGCGTTGAACAGCGGGAGCCCTGTCAATGCGCAGCTGCTCTGGAAGCACGTGCCTCACTGGCCCGTGAAATGTAACAGAAAAGCAAAGCATTCATTTTGCGTGGCTTTGCTTGTTGTCGCTGCTCACTCCGCTCGCCGGCATGGCTCCAGGGTCAGGACGGAATGCTGCCCGACGCCGGCCGCGGTGGTGCCACGACCAGCCAGCGTGATGAACAAAGCGCCTAATAACGGTACTACTGAACAGTAAGCTTTTTAATTGACATAAACTGCGACGTATGACTTGGATGCTACAACTTCAGGCCGAGTCGCCACGCCCCAGTACCATTGAGCATGCTACTTGGTCAGCATTAGACGTTCGCTAGTGCTATGTCCCCGCGCGCACTGACTGTACGTTGCTTCCTGCTGACTGGATTACAGTTGCTGCGCTCTCGGCTGCGTGATTGTACGGACGGTGCAAGCACTTCATGCCGACACCTCCCCAGCATGCTGGCCATGCCGTGGCGATAGGGCACAGACTCAGCAGACAACCGCGGACGTGCGTCGGTGCGCCGCAATGACAAATGATGGACACGTGTGCATTCCTCAGGCTCGCCACCTACCGTCTGCAGGGTTCTACGGAGAAGTTGTCCCTGAATACCCCTTCAACAAAGTGAATTTGGGTCTGCCCATGCATCCGGAACCGGCTAGTCACCCAAACGTGGACGCATGCAAAATGCTGAGCGCCGCTGATGATACTTTTCTCAGTCCATTGATCGAGCTTTCTGAACAAAGAGGAGCTGCCAGCGAGCATACTGCATGCAGCACTGCGGCACTGTAGCTGTGAAGATATCTTGTCTCGCCGCGGCTGCACATGTTGGAGCCTTGAGCAGGTACCTTGAGCTAGCTCCGATGTCTGCGATGCATCGATATCGCAGACATCGCAATGCGCATGCGACCCCACATGCCTAGGACCGGTGCCTCGTATGCACGTCGTGCAAGCACGCCCATGCCGCCATGTAAGCGCGGCGCAAAAGCGCCCACGCTTGCCCAATTGCTGTTACATCGAGTGGCTCCGATCCAGTGCACCAAGCGAACGTACAACTAGAGTCTAGACTCACATGCTACCCAGCAGATGCGAGCCGGCCAGGCGATCACCTTCAGCTGGCACGAACTGCGCACCCGTGAGCCGTGCTACCCTGGACATGGTCTTTCTGATCACAAACCCGTCTCCTTTCACTGTCGCCGCACTAAACTCTCGCAAGGAGTTCTCAATCCAGCGAGCCTTTGCTCTCTTGTTGAACGGCCCAACCAACGACACTGCCAGTGTTGAGGTACTGCATGGCATGCGACCCCAATTGCGTAATTAGTGTTTGTTCCGGAACGAGACCATGTGCAGCCTCCATGAGCATGTGTTTGTCCGATAGGCAAGCCATGCGCATGTGGCTGTGCCAGGCATTGGGTTGCCCGTGCTGCAGTACTCGGCCGCGCGAGCGCTAATAGCTTGTAACCCGGAGTTGCACCCCAGAGGTCACAGCATGTTGGAAGAGACGAGGTACGACGTCGTGGCACTTGCTTTCACAGCGCCAGTCGCAGAATCTCGCGATCGACGCCGACGGGCCGTCCGTGATGCCGCGGACGGGCGCGCCGGGGCGGCCTACGTGTACGGATGCAGAGCATTTCGAGTGCTCTCACGACTAGACTCAAGCTTGCAGCGTCGCTGAACGGACATTGTGTCTGCACCATGGTGGCAGCTCTGCACAGTCAGCGCATGCTGTGCACATGACCTGCCAACGCGGCCCCATGGGGTAAGCGGGGCTCATTGTTCTGGATAGCTATGCGCCGTGGGGACGCTGCAGGTTGTGGCTGTTCGTTGCCTTGTGATGTGTGATGCGCTCCTCAGCGTTCCTCTCCTCTTCACCATGACACTGGTTGGGCTAGGCCTAGGGGTGCCCTGTGCTACCTTTTCAAGGCTCCCTGTGCCTTGTCTGTTCCGCAGGCAGGGATCATTTTGACTTGGGCACCACGCAGCAGTGTAGTGGCCACCACGAAGAAGAACCCTCCCACCCCCTCCCCCCAATCGTGAACAGGAACACAGCCTGAGAGTGCACGTGCATTTGCACATGGTAGATATGACGCTTTTTGGCACTCTTCAGTATGCATGTAAACGACTCAAGCAATTACTGCACATCCACACCCACTTCGCGCTGGCGTTAGTTCGTTCTGGCATTTGCTCGTGCGGCGCGTGGCCTTGGTGCTTGCGGTGGCCGGTCTGTTTATCTGCATGTTGCCTGGTCTGTTGCCTCGGCGCTGCTGAGTCCTAGATCTATCACTGTGTAACACATCCACACCCACTTCCTGAAAGCAGTCCACTGCATGCACGGTCGTGCCATGTGCGGAGTGTGGTGGGGGAGGGCGTGGGGGGGTCGGCACCCTATACATGTGCTACGTGCTGCCGGCGGCCGAGGCGCGCAGCTGCAAACATGACCCTCGTTCACAGCCACGTGTGCTTGCACAGCTTGAAACCGGTCATCATTAGCTGCCGTTTGTCGGGTTCTGTCAATCCGAAATTACAAAGCGGTCATCATGTGCTGCAGATCGGCGTGGTGGGCTGTGTTGCTGCCGTCGACACGGGCATGCTGTGCTTCCCTCGGCGCTGCTGGGGCCTGGATCTATCACAGCGTAACAAAAGCTTTCTGTGCTGCAGTTGCCAACCGCCAACATCCGCACGACTACCGCCGCAGCTGCTCATCACAAGAGCCACCACCAGTCTTGACCAGAGCCATCTGCTGCATCCAAAAAAGAGGGAAGCATCCGTTGGTGACCGCTTCTGAGCGTAAAGCACAGCACAGCATACTACAACACTCTGCAGCGCACCGCACCAATGGCTCCGCGACGCGTGGCTTTCGTGCTGGGGGGTGTCGCGGCATATTGTCTTGCGGGTGCGGCGGCACAGCCGATAGAGCAAGCACCGCAGGTGCAGGCGTTTGCAGAGACGTCCGTGCTGCTGCTGCCAATCGAGTTTGACGTGGAAGATGCGCCAGCGCCTGCACCGGAACCACCTGTAGCCAGACGTACACCTGTGCGCGTCCGAAGGTCCGCCCCGGTTCCAGTGACATCCGTCACAACACCTGTAGCCACGCCGCCCGCATCAGCGCCATCTCCAGCGCCCTCACCAGCGCCTGAAACTGTGGCGTTGCCGCCAGACATGGGGATGCTCATATACATGCCAGACCCGGTTCGCTCCCACCACCTGTCGCTGTACATGTGGCCCGCTGCCACGCATATGATTCTGCCACAACACGTCTCTCTCCCTGCTGGCTACTCTGCACCCAATCAACGGTTGACGGCAGGGACATGACATGCTGTCAGCTCAGCAAATAATCAGAGCCCGTTTCTACGGCATTAAAGCACGAAAACTGCGGTGCCTTGATAGTGAACGACAGGGACGTGCACGTATACATTCAAACAACCCCACCCCCCGCCCCCCCCCCCCCCCCATATACATGCCAGACGTGGTACGACCTCCGGTTCCATATGCGGCAAATGTACCAGTATGCTGTGGGTGTCACGTGCTGTGCGCGCTGCAGGTACATGGCAGCCACGCTGTCCAACTCGATCGTCGTCTCCACCGCCGACATGTCCGACTTCAAGTTGCTCGTGGGAGTCGCCGACTCGTCCGCCTTTGGCAGCATCCCGTACCCCTCCTGGGCCACGCCGCCAGAATACCAGGAGAAGTGCTACATTGCCGACCTGCACCACCCTGCCGCGGACGTTGCCGCGCAGACCGCCACCGGCCTCGCGATGGCCGCCAAAGCGCTCACAGCCCACGGCACCGCGGCCGACACGATACTCGCGCTGCAGTACGGCACGGAGGCGGCACGGACGTATGCGTACGCGATGCTGATGTACGCGCAGCATGGCAGTGACGCGATCTGCGTCCGTAGCGACGCCGTGAGCAACTGCATCGGGTCGGGATGCACAACTGTTCAAAGCAACGGCGACCGCGTGCGATCGGTGCGGCCTCATCGCCCATTGCGTGCCTTGCACTGAACCAACCCTTGCACCTAGGCTGAATGGCTCATCAATGTATAACATTATCGGCTGCTTCAGCTTGTTTCCACCTACAGCAGCAGGGTATGATAGTACCCAGCTGATCATGATGGCGGGCGGGAGTAGCTTGCTTGTGCGACACGCAAGCAGACCTACTCTGAGGTTCACCAATGGGCCCCAGTGGCTGTACATGTCTGCATGCATTTGATACAGAATTGCTAGTAGTACTTGTGCCATTTCTGCACGGCCGGACACCCGCGCTGATGTCCGTCATCATTTAAATGAAACTGTGTTGCGGCACCTCTTGATCGATCCTGCCAGATCGAGATCTGCCAGTGTATCTGGCAGGCCACCGTACGAGCAACGTACACAGACCACGGGTCACAGGCAGGTTAGCTGCTGTATACGCGTGCAGGTGTGCACGCTGTACCGCAACGAGAAGGACGCGCCAGAGTTCCTCTTTGCCGCGGCGGCCGCGCTGTATGCGCTCACCGGCGATGAGACGTATCGTGCCGACGCAGACGCGATGTGGCCGGAGGCGACCATCAACTACCAGCTCTTCCTCATGAACTGGAACAACGTCGTCACGCAGGGCATCGCCATCCTCTCGATGGCGCCTGACCTCCCCGGGGCGGCACGTTCACGCGACTTTTACCGGGACTTCCTGCGTAGGAGCGTCGGCATGTGGTCCGAGTGCAGCCGGGACGGCGAGTCAATCATCAACAACCACAAGTTCTGCGAGTGTGGCTCCCGCCCTGTCTGCCCATGCAGTTGAGTAATGGCCTGGGTATTGAGCCAGTGCTCTGGTCCTTGGTACCGGGGCGGGGGGGGGGGGGGGGGGGGGGGGCTCTGGTGACCCCCTGACACTGACCACGCAGCGAGGGAATTTGCAAGGCGGACGACGTTGGTCGTTGGATACAGTGCATGTGCTACGTGATGCTGCCGAGTTAAGAGCCGCTGTGGCGTAGCCTGAAGATCTCGCATGGGGCATAACGGCCGTGCTGTGTGCTGCGCAGGAGGACGCCAGGGGGCAGCGCGTACCCCCTTGACTTCCCGTGGGGCAACCTCGGGACGACGATGAACGCGATGTGTGCTGCGGGCGTGTACGACCGGCTAGCATACGATGCGGAGGACAGCGCGGAGCGCAAGGACGCGGCGTGCTTCATGCAGCGGCAACTGGGCTTCATCTTCAACCACAAGTGTGACACGCCGGGGAACTCGTGCAACACACCCGGCGAGGAAGGCTTCTCCTACATGGTCGGGTGCGCCGCATGATCAATGTTGCAAGTCCCTCTTCAATGTTGCATGTTCCTGTCCAGTTTTGCATGTGTTCATGCAAAGGAGGGAACGGAAAGGAGAACAGTGAAGGGATATATACTCAGTACTGCGCATGCTCATGCATGGAGCTAGAATCCATGCAATGAACCAATAGGTAGCATCTGCAGGGAAGCATCTGCAGGACAGTATCTGCCGAATGGTTCCTGCATGCTACGCTTCATGCTGCTGCGGCCTTCTGGTTTTGCTATGCGCGTGCACGCATGCCACGGGTCCGATGCTGCTATGCATGCATGCCTTGCACGCATGCTGCGCGCATTGCTCACGCCTGTGGGCCATGTGGATACGCCGATCCCGTCATCCGGACTCATGTTGTTTCTCAATCTAGTGATGGAACAAGGCAGGTTGAGACAGCTACTTCCTCAAGGACTACGTTAGGAGCCCTACGCTCGTGATCGCCGTTGACTGCTGGTCTGCACACCATCCGTCTGATGAGGCCATTGGCAGTGCGCACTGGCCGAACTAGTCACGGTAGCCTGTGTCAGTTCTGCAACCAGCAGCATCCAGTGTATCTTGTACCTCATTGATAGTACACGGGTCCGACCATATGCATGCACAATTGCACTTGCCCAGTGACGGATAGTTTAGTGCGGCAAGCGCATACCGTGGTCCGCTTGAGCGACTGGCCATGCATGCGGCTCACGCATGTGCGCAACGTCTGGCTGCAAGTGCGCAGGATGGGCACGCACTTCCCCACCAAGCTGCACAGCCGCGACGTGGCGTATCCAAACTTCCGCAGCAGCGACATAGAGGACACGGCCACGCTGTGCGGCGCGATCGTGTCGGGGCCGTACGCGGCGACCGCCAACGGCCCCGTCACGGAGAGCACGGACCTCTACGAGAACGACCGGCGGCGGTGGCAGGCGAGCGAGACGGCCATCGACTACAGCAGCTCACTCGTGTGCGCGCTCATGGCCTACGCCGCCATGCCGGACTCGCTGCTTGAGGGCTGCCCCGCCCGCACGGCCTTCACTGGCCGTCCCGGCTACTAATAACCGCAGCATGCAGCACGCAGCGTGTAGCATGCATCACACCGCACGCAGCACGCCCCGCGCAGCGCGCAGTGCATAGCGCAAACTAGTGGACCTTGCCGCTGAGGGCCATGCGCGGTCTTGAGGTCGTGCGCGCAGCGCACACAGCGTGGCAGGACAGAACGCATCATGATGTTGGTGGCCGGGCGTTCTGACTCTTCGGTCCAAGCGATGCCGGGTTGGGATGTCCACATGTGGGCCGCCCAAATGGATGTCCCTGCTAGCATATCATACGATATATGCCTGTCCCATCACGCGATCATCTATGATATCGTGTTGTGCTGTGCTGCGCTGTGCTGTGCTGCGCTGTGCTTTGCTGCACTTGTGCTGGAGGGAAGCGGAGATGAGGTCACGGTGGCATGAGAATCGTGTGCCCTTCCGTGGAAATGCACAGCACGCACAGCATGGGCTGCAGTGGCGGCGCATGAGTGCGATGTGCGGCAGTATGATTTCGTTTAGATTTGGCTGCCCTTGTTTCGGCCACTTCAGTTGTTTTGGTTTTACATGTGTTGGTACATGATTTACTAAGTCTTGGCGTGCGTTCCTGGCGCTTGGCCTCATGAGAGTGCATGCATGGTGGCTGTGGCCCGTGTCTTATATATGCATTTGAGCCGCTGGGATAGGACTAAGTGCGTGGGGTGCCAATCTACAGCTCCAACTGAAGCGAGGACTCGTTGTTTGCCACCAAAATAGGTTAATTGACCTGTATTATATTATAATAGTTGTGGCACATGTGCACAGGTTGCATGGCATGCATGCTGTGTCTGGTGGAGCTTCACCACTCACATGCATATCAAATTCATGCTGCATGCGGCTGTAGGCTGCACACAGCTAGCCATTGGGGGCAAACTTTGCCAATACGTGGCTGTGGGGGTGGCTGTGAGCATGTGCATAGATTGAGGCAGCCTATGCTGTGGTTTGCCAACTCAGGCATAGTCTCAGAGCTTTTGCAGTTATGTTTGAGAACCTTACTTGGCAATAATGGATGATGGATAGGCGATTATGGATAGGTGCAAAGATAAACACAGCAGGCAAGATATGTGCCCTGGGAAGAGGGAAGAGGGAGGCAAGATATGTGTGGGGGGCACAATGTAACACCACAGGCAATGTAACACCACAGGCAATGTAACACCACAGGCAATGTAACACCACAGGCAATGTAACACCACAGGCAATGTAACACCACAGGCAATGTAACACCACATATTTCAGCCGCACATGATTTGCATCCTAGGTTTATCACAGTGTACCACATGATTTGGCCAAGCAGACAACTGCAACAGTCTGTGCCCTGCTCATTGCATATGTTCTGTGCAATGGCAGCATTGTTGTAGAAAGATTGACGTGGTGCATTTTGCAGCCACTATGTAGAGGCATGCCATATGATTATAGTGAAATGGCGAAGGTATGGGTGCACACGCAGTTGCTGGTCCTGTTTCTATGGGCTAGCTTCTGTAAAGCTTCCGTAAAGCTTCTGTAACTACCTGTGATAACATGTGAAAGTCTGCCAGTTGTGAGAGGCATTGTAAGAAGTGAAGTCATGGTGCACCATGCATGGCCATGGTGTGCCATTTATGTGTATCCCATTTATGCATTGTCGGTGGTACTCATGGAGCAGGTGGGGAGAAGCAGGTGCAAGTGTGTACTCATGTGTCTGTACGAATCTGTTACACTGCTGCGGCCAGCCATACTGTGCCGCACTGTAATTGATACTGTGGTGCTTGCTGGTTGCACGCATGGAAATGTAGACAAAACTGAGCATGGCGGCAGTGCTTCGTTGTGGAAGTGGAGAGATACTTCCTTGTAGAGATCCCTGTGCTTGGAGGGTTTGCTTGGATGGTATGAGCCGCAGTATGTCTTCCACGACTATATACATTACCATGATCATGCTCCACGACAACACCACAATCAACACCACAATCTCGTGCTTTCATCTCTGTGTAAAACACCACAATCGCATGCCCTCCTCAGGCCTTACCCTGCATGCAGCTGCAGGCCCTGCCGTGCCACAACCGAAATGGTACACCAATGCGTCGTCAAACCTGTGCTAAGGACCCCATGTGGTCCCTCAACTATATCAAAACTGCGGACAAACTTGCGAACACCATGGATGGTTCGTTTCGACTTTTCGCCTGAGACAGTTGCTGCTTGTTGCTGTCTGCCTGTGGGGAGGTGTCGGCCGTCTGCTTTCCTGCTGTTGCCCTTGCTGCCGGGCTCTTGCTTTCATCTCCATGTAACACACCATGGATGCACGTCATGGTGAGGAACATGCATCCGACGAGTTTCTATGGATGAAGTCAAAACACGGTGAGCACTAGCATGATGACTGTGTCACTGTTGGATGTAGGAGGGCTGATGTTACCGTGGGACTGCGAAGCTGATTGGCCTGGTTCGCTTCAGACGATGGTTGGGGCCATGGCGGGGTAGCGCGGCGGCGGCACCAAGTTGGCGAGTTCTGAAAGAAAGCATGCCGTGCAGACACCTGGGCTCGGTCCGCGCGCAGTGAGAGCACGCCCATACAATGGACGATGATGAGCACGAAGTATCATTTCCAGGCATGTGAGGTGCTCGCTAGATTGCCTTCAAGCATGCATATATAGATGTTGAGGTAAAGTATCCTAATGTGATATATGATCATCACCATTTGCATCGTGGAGCATACATCTGTAACGTATCTCAATTTGCATCGTGGCCACGCGTGGAGCATGCTGCAGGCCGGTGCATTGCAATGTGTCCTTGAAGCATACATCTGTAACTATCTCATGGTCCTTGAAGCGCTTCATGGAGCTCCATTGCATAGCGCAGCGGTTGGTCACTGTTGACAAATGATCTCTGTCGTTACAGAAGAAACATAAGTGAATACCTCAATGATGTGCCGGCCCTTATATAGGTACTGGCACCCAGCAGAATCAATGTCCTACGGCACACATCGCACTTGTCTTGTGCTCTGCGTGTCTCTAGAGAGTTCTCCGCGTCACGAACTCTCCAGACCACATGTCCTAGTCACTTCCATGGTGACGTAATCATGAACACAGGTGATCCTAGATCCTCCTGGAATGTACCAGATACTTCCAGATACTTCTAGATGTTGACTCAGTTCCAACACTCCCCCTGATTCAATATCTAGGGTGTATCAGAATATCAACCTCATAG
The DNA here is from genome assembly GCA_900538255.1 of Ulva mutabilis. Taxonomy (NCBI): domain Eukaryota; kingdom Viridiplantae; phylum Chlorophyta; class Ulvophyceae; order Ulvales; family Ulvaceae; genus Ulva; species Ulva mutabilis. The sequence continues at coordinate 638,275 of UNSF01000006.1, read as the reverse complement.
ATCTCAACCAGACCTAACTTGCTACGATGCTTGTCAAACTGCGGCTTTGGAAGAGCCTTTGTCATGACATCAACGATCATGTCCGCAGGCGGCACAAGCTCAACATCAATCTCACCCCTAGCCACCCTCTCTTGCAGGAAATGGTGACACACATCAATGTGCTTTGCACGCTGGTTATGCGTAGGATTGCGCATCAGTGTCAGAGCAGCTTGATTGTCGCACTTGAGAGTGATGCACGCAGCTCCGTCATCTTGCATCGTTGCCTTCAGCTTGCGCACCCACAGCGCTGTCTTCGCTGCTGCTGCGGCCGCCATGTACTCGGCCTCCATGGTTGAAGTCGCCACAGTTGGCAGGAACTTTGAGCTCCAGTCGATTGCTCCCCCGGCCAGCAGAAACACAGAACCCCCCCTGCTCCGCCGCTTGTCGGGATCCGCAGCATAGTCTGAGTCTGAGAAACCCTCAAACTCCAGTTTCCCGGTGCTGCCATACTCAAGCCCCAACGCCTTTGTCTTCTTGAGGTACTGAAGAAGCCACTTGACACACTGCCAGTGCCTCACACGCGGCTGTGCCATTGAACCGCGCCAGCAGTCCCACAGCATGAGCAATGTCAGGGCGTGTGTATGTCGACAGATAGAGCAACATACCCACAGTCTCAGCATACTTCGTCGTATCAGCGAAGTAGTCGTCGCCCTCGAGCTCCTTGCTCAACTTCAGGTTCGCCTCCATGGGAATTGACTTCGGCTTGGCTTCAGTCATTCCGGTCTTCTGCAGAATCTTCTCAGCATACTTCTGTTGACTGATGGTAATTGTCTTGGCTTCTCGGTCTCTTTTGATCTCCATCGCGAGAAAGAAAGCTGCTGCTCCGAGCTTGCGAATGTCAAACTCTTCAGCTATGATGTCAATCACTTCAGCCACTTCTGCCTTGTGCCCAATGATCAACCCATCATCGACGTATATCAGCAGAAATGTGCGCTTGCCAGCTTTGTCGAACAGGAAGAGGCATGGATCTGCACATGACACTTCAAACTCATGCGCCTCCAGGACCCGCTTCAGCTCAAGCTGCCAGGCCCGCGCAGCTTGCTTGGGCCCATACAGCGCCTTCTGTAGCTTCAGCACCTTGCCTTCTCCAAAATCACATCCTTCAGGCACCTCGATGTATAGCTCCTCATCAAGTGGCCCGTTGAGAAATGCTGTCTTCACATCGATCTGCTCGATCTCGTAGTCCATCACAGCTGCCAGCGCCAGCATGGCGCGAACTGTGGCATGCTTGACCACGGATGCAAAGACTTCATCGTAGTCCACCCCTTTCCTCTGAGTGAACCCCTTAGCCACCAGTCTGTCTTTGTACCGCTCGATCAGCCCCTCCCGAGTCCTCTTGCGCTTCTGAACCCACTTGGTCTTCAGCACCGTCACTCCTTTGGGCTTATCAACGGCTTTGATGACACCCATTTTTACGAGAGACTGCACCTCACTGCCTCTTGCATCCCGCCAGATTTCAGCATCCGGCTGGTTCTCAGACTCCTCCATGGTGGGCTCATCAGGTAGCCCATCATCATGCACTTGAGCCGCATGTGCATAGCCATCCTTCAGTCTGCTGGACGGCGCACGTGTGCGCTGTGGCAGCTGCCTCGTCGGCGCCTCTGCCGATGGCTGCCTAAACCTGACCTTCTTCTTGGGTGGCTTGGGTGCGTCAGCTTCTTCGGATGATGTCTCATCAGCTTCCCCACGCCCCAGCTCCCCAGGTCGTTGCCCAGCTCCCCCAGACCTTCGGTCTTCAGGTGGCTTCTCCGCTCTTTCCGACCCCTGGTCCGCAGGTCGCTGCATCTCCGTGCCGTGTGGCACATTGAGAGGCTCAGCAGCCTCAGAATGGTTATCATCATCATCATCACCATCATCATCTCCCCCCGCTGCTGTGCCCTCAACAAACTTTACATGGCAGCGCACAACTGTCGTGCCATCCGGTAGCAGAACACGCCATCCTTTGGTGCCCGGTTCATACCCCAGAAACTGCCCCTGTTCACTCCAGGCAGACAGCTTCTTTCGCTCTTTTGGGTTGAGCCGGCAGAACAATTTGCACCCGAATGTCCGCAAATGACTGATATCTGGTTTTGTGCCCCAGAACAGCTCATGCGGAGTGATCGTCTGCTTCATTTTGGGCGAGACATTATAGACAGCCGTTGCAGTCGCAAATGCATCAGCCCAATATTTCTTTGCCATGCCAGATTGCAGCAACATCACTCTAGCTTTCTGGGTGACCGTGCGATTGAACCTCTCAGCACGACCATTTTGCTGAGGGGTGTAAGCAGTAGATCGATCACGATAGATGCCTTCAGACTCGCACCAGGCATCGAACTTCTTATATTCCGTGCCTCGATCTGTCCGTACAGTCTTCACCTCGCGCCCAAGTTGGCGCGCCCAGCCCAGTAGGATGTTTTTCAGCTGCGTGCTGGCTTCACTCTTGTACTTTAACGGCACCACAGCCGCATAGCCGCTATAGTCATCTATCGCCGTTCGTACATACTCATTGCCGCCCACTGATGCAGGCCTCACCGGCCCCATCAGGTCCGAGTGCACCAGCTCCAGCGGTGCTGTCGCTCTTTACCCTGACGCCGGGTGTGAGTCCGCCACATGCTTCGCCTTGACACACAGATCGCATGTGTCCTCTAGCTTGGCGCGGACCTCTGTCTCTGTCACGTTCATTCCCGTGACCGACTCATTCCTGATCATCCTTAGGATGGTTCCATAGCTCAAGTGCCCCAGCCGCTCATGCCATAGCTCCGCCTTATCCCGACTCGCTACCAGCACTGGCACTATCTTGCTATTGCCAGTTCTCATGGCCTGATATCCAATGCCTTTCTCTGGCATCTGCCCCATTGTTCTCAAAACAGCTTGTCCGTTCTCCGGGGTAGCCACGCCTATCACTCTTCCGCCTTTCCGCAGCAAAATTTTCCCGCTGCTGGCTTTTCCCTCAATATCGACACCTTTTGCCATCGCAGCCGTGCCCGAGAACAGATTGCTCGGCGCCTGTGGCATCAACAGGACGTCGGAGAGGGCCCATGCGACTTGCCTCCCCCCGACCCACGCCGTCAAATCTACTCTGCACTTTGCAGCTGCCCTCACGCGGCTACCATCTGCCACTGTGACCGACACATCACATGGCTGAACATCCCTGGCAAGATCGACATCCCTGAGTATGTGATAGCTAGCCCCCGTATCGAACACCCACTTGATGGCCTTGCCATCGTCACTGTGGAACCCTGCCTTGCCGGCAGCCGACACCTTTGCAATTGCACTGTGTCGCTTCTGAGCACTGAACCTACCATGACCTGCCTCAGCAGATACCGTCATGGTCCCCGCGCCCGCTTGACCGTGCCTACCGTTGCCTCTGTTTCCCCGCTGCTTCTTCGAACAATCCTTCTTGAAATGTCCGTACTCCCGACATCTGTAGCACTGTACCTTGGACATGTGCAGCTTCACCACTGCCTTCAGGACGTCTGCGCATGCCTCTGAGCTCGACTTGCTCTCAAGCCGTTGCTGCCCTCAGCCGACCGCAGGTGCTGTATCAGGCCTTCCATGCTGACATTTGATCGTCAGCTGTAAGCCATTGTACTTCTACGTCTTTGCCCATCTCGATATCGAAGTGCTACTGTCGAACGCGGATTTACGGAAACTTGCAAACGGTTAACTTGCACGCAGTTCTACACGCTATAGGGTAGCGCAGGACCCATAACCTGTTGACAAATGATCTCTGTCGTTACAGAAGAAACATAAGTGAATACCTCAATGATGTGCCGGCCCTTATATAGGTACTGGCACCCAGCAGAATCAATGTCCTACTGCACACATCGCACTTGTCTTGTGCTCTGCGTGTCTCTAGAGAGTTCTCCGCGTCACGAACTCTCCAGACCACATGTCCTAGTCACTTCCATGGTGACGTAATCATGAGCACAGGTGATCCTAGATCCTCCTGGAATGTACCAGATACTTCCAGATACTTCTAGATGTTGACTCAGTTCCAACAGTCACGCCTGACGGTCAGCCACACTGAACACCAACGTTCCTGTGATCAGTGATCACCTCTTCAGAGCATCCGCGCGTGACTCACCCTGACGAACATACAATGCTGTGGTAATCACTGTTCGGGTACTTCGATAGGATATCCAGTCGAGCTCAGGCCTGCCAGTGGAGCCACGATGTACGAGGTCTGCCACATCCGGCCTTGCGCTTCTCGGACACCTGCTCCAGGAGTGAGCCTGGCGTGAGATTGGCACCGGGAGGCTTTGGTCGGCAAGTGATGCTACCAGCGTCTCGATTGACGATAATTTTTTAACGTTGACCACTGGTGCCCAGCAACACCAGCACCGGCAGATGCTGGTCTGTACGCCAGCGGTGTCTCTTATCGTGGCTCGTGCGTTTCCAGGCAAAGCCATTCCATAAAAGCCTGCGCAGTATGGATGCTGCTGCTACTCTGATTCATGTTGTTTGCAGCCTTCATATTATGCGCACTCAAACATGACATTTTTTGGCGTACGCCAGCCTGAGCTCGAGGCCTCAGCGCGCAGCACGCGCATGCGATTGTCGCTCACGTGATCTGCATCGAAGTTCCGCTCCACATCACATCGACAAAGACTTGCACATTACGGAAATGTTGGAGCTGGTTGCACATTACGGTAACGGTGGAGCTGGCTGCTAGGTCGAACATCTTGATGTGGCTGGCGAGGCCGGCACATGCAACATTGGGCATGCAGTCGCGGTGGACTTGACAAAGCTCGAGATCTGTGAGGGGCCCAGATCGGGGCAGAACCACTGGCATGAGAGCTTACATAACTTTGGATAAAGCAGTAAATCTTGCTCTGTCCAATCATTAATGCTGCCCACAGCGTGCAACACGCTGAGCACGATCTCAACGCAGAGTCCGCGAGGGAGAGGGCAGCGACAGTTCAGCCACCCTGCACGGCCACGCCGACCTGACGCAAGCTTCTGATATATGCGTGGGCGATCGGTTGCGCGTGATTGATGGCCAGTCCAGACATGCTCAGACACGGGCAGAGTCGAATGTTGCTCTCTATGGTGCAGCCCTTTTCAGGCGTGCAGTCTCGTGAACACGCCGCGAAGCAACGGTTGAGCCCTTGCCGTCTCTGAACAACGGCGCCTCACGTAGAAGTATCTCAGTGATAGCAGCATGCGATACATCGTTGTGACCGCATGCTGGCCAGCCGTCGCGCAACGTTCGCTCACGGGAATGCATGACGGCAAGCCGTCACGCGCGCAAGCCGAAACTGACATGCATGGATACTATGCGCTGTGGGACACAACTTTGAGCTGACGCTGAATACGGAAGAATGCGCAGCTGCAGTGTACGCAATGTGCCTTGAACTCATATGGCAAGATTCTTACAGCCAGCAGCTATCTGAATCAGAGCGACGGGCGCAGCCTGCGTGACCAGCGCGAAAAATAGCATACACGGCAGCACGCCTGGCCTGACCCGAACCATTTCACCTGCCTCTCCCTTGCCTGTAGAATGCAATCCGCTGTAATTGTGAAGTAAGTCCCAGCGATTTAGCTACGCAAACCCCCATACACGCCACAGCCAAAGCTGCTCTTGCGCACGCGCCACTGCTTAAAGGAGCCCGAGACCGAGTTGCAGCGAGTCCCGGGATCAGGAGCGACCCAGAAAGAGTACGTACTTATCTGACCTGGACTTGCATGGTTGGCAGTGGGGCGATGCGCTGGCTGTCTCGCGCGTGCGCAGTGCTAGCTGTAGGACGTCACGCAAGGCGCCCTCGCCAGTGCAGCTGTCCTGGCAAGCCGTCCACTGTTGCGCAGGCTTGCGCACCGCAACAGGAAGAGCCAGACACATATATTCCTCGGCAGTCTCGGTACATATATAGCAGATTTTCTGGGTTTCTGTTTTTGTTTTATGCGACGCGGGTGTTAGCATCCGCGGCCGGCCGAAATCAGCGACACCAAGGCATACATGCGTTAGGGCTCCAAGTGACGGACAGTCCATCCTTTGCCGCTCGTCTTGCTCCCGCTCTGCTATGCTGCGCTGCCAGGCTTTTGCGAACCACTTTGACGACTCGTGGCAAGTGTATGCGTCGTGTTGCATCCGTGCGGACCGCCTTTGGCCAGGCCCATGCCGCGTCAAGTTCGTGAATGCCTGATCATGACCAATGTCGATAACTGCTGCCTGCGTGGACAGCAGTTCATTGGCTGCTGGACACATCTGCGACGCCCATTGCATCGTGAATGTGGTAGTCTGCAGCAATATGCGGTATGTTGTGCGATGTACTTACCGTAGAGTTGCAGTCAGCCCAATGCGCCGTGGAACTCCCCTGCGCGTCACGTCGCGCTGGTGCGTGGCGACGAGGCCCATGGCGTCCGTGTTCAAACCGAACACCCGTGCACGGGTGAACGAACATCGAGGCAAGACGCACTGCCTCAAACGCCCGACACGACAGGCAAGGGTTCCACCAACGCTATGATTCGTTCATGCAGCGACTGCTCTGCGAAACTGGCCACTTCTGAGTGGTTGACACTGCCTGCACCTGCCATCACGCAGGCGTGACACATCTGAGCTCAGATTATGCTGGCTACAGCACGTTTGGAGCTTCGTCTGCATCCACCGCCCTCTCCGGATCGTGTCATGGTCACCATGGGACACAGCGAATGTGTTACACAGCGATAGTACCACAGCGAGTGTGTGGCACGGCCCACACTCACCCACATGTTTAAAGCCCATACTACCATACAATAAAATAAATAAATCGTATATCACGCCTTCGCAATGCATGCCATCGGCCTCGCTCCCATGGAGGAATAAGCATTTTCGGGGGAGAAACCTAGCGAAACCCCCTCACTCGCTATTACGTGACCCGGGACGGTTCCAGGCCCAATTCCTTTGGCTAGATCCACGCAACAGTCGAGCGGCCGGCGAGAATTGAACCGCGGACATTCGGATTCGAAGGAGCGCCTTTTAATCACCTACGCTTCAGGTGGGTGATCACAATCCCTTGACCATTGATCACAACCCACCATCATCTCATGGCACCACGACACGCTCAGCCTGCCTTCCTCTTGCCTCAAGTTCGCTGGCTATTATGTGTTTCATGCAGTGGCGTTCTGACACTGGCACCCAGGATTTGCCAGCTGGCAAATTCTGCCTGTGGCACCTCCAATTGGATCCAATGCCATGGAGCAGTGCAAGCCTGTATGTACTCTTGATTACATCAATGTAATTACATTGCCTGTTTGGAGCCCACACAAGCTCACTGATGACATGAGCATCTTCAGGATCAACACATGGCTTTGAATCGAGACGTTTCCAACTTCAGGTGTCATAATGCATGTTGCTCTGTTGCATGATTTCGCAAGGGGCAAGTGGAAGCCTCCGTTGGCTCCTCACTCAAGGGGGCTGTGTGCGACTGGTTGTCAGCCAGAGACGGCGTCAGCAGACTACATCACCAGGGGCAGTGGGAGGCAGAGTGACGCGGATGCATGTGAGTGTTGATGTGACCTCCGGAGCTGTGAGAGCACGTGTAGCCTGCGCTCGCTGCTCGGCGCCCTGTCGTGCCTGCTGTGGCGTTGTGCTGGCCTGCTGCCTGCTGCGGCGCTCTGCGTGCCTGCTGCGGCGCTCTGCGTGCCCGCATTCCTGCGCGAGCTTCTGGCGTGGCACCTGCCTGTTGCCGCCGCACCGCCGCACACGGCCACCCCGCTGGCCCGCTGCAGCGGCTCTAGCTGCATGACACCTGCACAGCACACAGCAGCGTAGGCCGACGATGCGTGATCGCGGCAGCCAGTGGCGCACGCGGCGCGAGTCCAGGCCCCTTGCAGGCAGGAGCCTACCATGCAGCCACCCCCGGGGAACCGTATCTGCTGCTTCGCGTGGCAACCTTCGCAGCAACACCTCCAATGCATGCCATGCATCCACCCCAGGGGAACCGCATGTGCAGCCACCCCCAGCCAGCAGAGCAGGATGGCCCTGTTCCCAGCCACCCCCGCGGAACTGTATCTGCAGCTTTCCATGGGAACTGTCGCAGCAGCACCTCCTATGCATACCATGCAGCGGTGGTCGGCCGCTCAATCTACTCATCTGGCACGATCTACTTCTCTGCCGCTCTATAGGGCACCAGCTCCTGGGTCCCGCTTCGCCGGAGATGTCAATGGCCTAATCGGCTACGGCAAGTAATTCAATTTACATTTACCAACGCATACTCTGCATGCATTGCTGCCAGACAGGCACTGACAGTGTTGCACACGGCTGCAGGTCTGAGCGCGTCGTCACACCTGGCGCCACCGCCTCCTACCCGGCTGCTGTTGTCAGAAGTAGCAACACTTCGAGGGGCTGCAGTCCAGCCCTGCACCTCTGGCGAGTACGCCCTGTGCAGCACAGCACAGCCTGCACAGCACAGCACAGTACGGCGCAGCGAGTCCTGCAGGCAGGAAGGAGGAGGGAGTTGAACCCCCCCTGCACAGATGAGCGGAGTCGCGCAAGGGATACTGCTGGCCGCACTTGCGCTGCTGTGCGGCTTGGCGCGTGCACAGCAGGCGGCAACGACAACGCAGGCACAGCGGCTGGACCTCGCAGAGCACGCAATCGGCTTGCAGTTTGCCTTCTATGAGGTGCGTTCGAACAGTGCAAACACATTCTCGACACCACTGGCCGATGCGCCACGCTCCGGTGGCGGCGGTGTGCTGTGCGTGCCCTGCCGACATGCCGCATGGCGGCCGACATTGCCCGAGCTGCCTCGCAGACCTGCATGGCCGGCCCCTTGTAAGCTGAGACACTTAACATCCTACCAGGAGCATGAGCGCTGACGCTGCAGTGCTGCGTGTGCTGTGCTCACTCATGCTCACAGTCCCATTGCCGCAGCGACATGCATGCGGCTGTGACGCTGCGCAGGATGGGAGGTGAGAAGGCACGCGGAGGCAGTTCGAACCAGCTGAGCGCGCAGCACAGCATGATGTGATGCGCATGTTCAGACCGGGGCCGTTGTTGCGCTGCCGGGGTGGCTGCGTGATGCGCCAAAGCATATACTGCTATAGGCCAAAGGATTCATGCTGTGCGTACTGCGTTGCAGGCGCAGCGCGCAGGCGTGAAGCCGAACGACAGCGCAGCGCTGTTCCCTAACATCTGGGAGTGGAAGAATCCAGGGTACACCAACATCTGCTCCGACTTTCTCAAGACCGTGCCCGCCGCTGACCGCGCCAAGGCCGACTTTGCCACAAAGGCGGGCTACTTTGAGGCTGGAAGTGCGCCCGCCCTCTGGCATCAGTCAACTGTCATAGATCGTTCAGCTACTGTGGGACACCACATGTCACAGTGTTAAATCAGGCCGCCCACAGCGCTCACGTGTGCGAACGCAATGCACAGCATGCGCATCACCCGTAGCATGCACAGCACGCACAGCAGGCACAGAACGCTGAGCCGTGGTGTGCAGATGCGGTGCTGGTGACGGGGCCGACAGCATTCACCGCAACGCAGCAGGCCATTGGCGCGCTGCAGTTCATGCCGCTGCTGGCCGACATGAAGCCCGGGGACGCTTTTGGCGACCCTGCGGGCTGCCTCAACGGCGGCTTCTCGGCCGTCAGCCTGAAGGAGCTTCTGCTGCGCCAGATTCGGTGTGTGCTGCGTGCACTGTGTGTGCTGCGTGCGCTTCGTGCCGGTCACAGCCAAGCACATTCCACATCGTGCCGGCATGACGCACCACCAGCCGTGTTGCACCACCAGTTGCACCTGTCACCCAGCTGTGTTTTCCTGGAGCAAGTCAGCATCAAGCGCGCGGGATGCACGGCAGACGGTGGTGTGCCTCGCGGCGGTGGTGTGCCTTGTGGCAAAAGGCGACCAGTGGTTGATAGCACTGCTGGTCGATTAACCAGCGTGATGCCACAACGTTGATGCCACAGCACGCACCCTCATGCATGTCACGGTGTAGGTACCTGGCGGCAACGCTTTCCAACTCAATGGTCGTCACTCGCGCCGACAACTCGGACTTTGTGATGCTCATCGGCGTCGCCGACTCCTCCACCTACGGCGCCGAAGCCTATACCTCCTGGAACGCTCCCCCCGCCTACTCCCAGAAGTGCTACATCGCCGACATGGACAACCCGGCCGCGGAGATCGCCGCGCAGGCCGCCGCCGGCCTCGCGATGACGGCCAAGGTGCTCGCGACGCACGGCACGGCAGCTGACAAGAAGCTGGCGGAGCAGTACGGCGTGGAGGCGGCGCGCGCATACGAGTACGCCAAGATGATGCTGCTGAAGCACGACCGCGACGCTATCTGCTTCCGCAGCTCTGCGCTGACCAACTGCGTCGGCACCGGCTGCACCAAGGTCGACGAGGAAGGCGAGGCCGTCCTGTCCGTGCGCTGCCCGCCCGCTCATGCATGTCACCGCGAAGCGTGCACTGCATGGCATGAGTCAACATCTGGTGTTGCACATTGCGGCATCGTTCGTCGCTCGTAAGAGGCTCGTAAGAGAATCACGCATGTTGGTGGCGGAAATCACGAGCTGTAAACCATGTTTGGGTTGTGTCACAAACCCGTGTTTCACAAGCAATATGATTAAGTATGGTAGCCCGTGCCTCGCAAATCTCCTGAGGAGGTCCCCCATTGCAAAGTCCTTGCAAACGCCTTGCAAAGCCACCTGGGCGCGTGCAAGCAATGGGGTCTGGTTGCGAACTGAGCGCCGCGCTCACGGTGACAACGTCGTGATGCAACATGTCTGACCGCCGCCGCGACTTGTCCGGTGGCCGACCGGCCAAGGTGCTGAGATGTTGAAAGGGAGTACATGCATGCAGCCGTGCCTGCTGTACCTGAACAAGAAGTTTGCTCCGGAGTACATCTTTGTCGGCGCGGCCGCGCTGTACGCGCTCACCGGCCAGCCCTTCTACCGCGCCGATGCCGACGCGCTGTGGCCGTCCAGCGAGAACTCCGTCGAGCAGCAGACCTTCCTCTACAACTGGAACAACATCCTCACGCAGGGCATCATCATCCTCTCGATGCAGCCCGACGTGCCGGGCGCCGTGCGCTCCCGCGACTTTTACCGCCGCTTCCTCCGCACCAGCGTCTCACTGTGGTCGCAGTGCAGCAACGAGGGCGAAGCGATCATCAACTACTACAAGTTCTGCGAGTGCGTGCTCTGCGTGCTGCGCGTGCTGTGCCATGCTACGCTGTGTGTGCTGTCCTGTGCACGTGCGTGCTGTGAGTCCGCTTGCGAGAGGCAGCGAGATTGTGTTGCGGCAAATTGTGACAATCGAGGAGTTTATTCCGAATTGGAAGGGCTTAGCAGTGACTGCCTCGGTCGAAATGGCCGTCATGCCGAATCGGGTGTGACTGGAGACCGGCGTGCACGTGCACGGTTACACGTGCTTGCTTGGTGGCCACAGTTGGGTGTTAAGTCACTTTTGACCAGCGGTGCTGACTTAGTCAGACTGCCGGTACAGGAGGACGCCTGACGGTAGCGCTTACCCGCTGGACTTCCCGTGGGGCAACCTCGGGACGGCGATGAACGGCATGTGCGCTGCGGGCATGTATCAGGCACTCGCGTATGACTCAGTGGACAGTGAGGCGCGAAAGGATGCGGCGTGCTTCATGCAGCGGCAGCTGGGCTACACGTTCAACCACAAGTGCGCCACGGACGGGTACTCCTGCAACACAAACGGCCCGGACGGGTTCTCCTACATGGTCGGGTGCGCTGCGCATGCATGCTGCTGAGGCCCTGATTCTTAGAGTTTTATCTCTGGGTAAAACACACATACGTGCCTGCATGCATGCACACTCACACTACGGGGCTCTTGCCCTCGCTGCCGGGCTCTTGCGTTCATCTCCGCATAACACACTACGGGGCTCCGAGCCAGTGCATGTGTCACCTAGACTCGTTTTCACATGCGACTCACCAAACGTCTACATGCATGCACTAGTTGAACTTGCCGATTGTCGACGCCTCCTGTGGCGACGGCATCACACGCACATACCTACCTAGCGAATCCCGACGCCTCCTGTGTGTGTCAGCAACCAGCAGCGCTTATCACACCACCGTCACCGCCGGTCCCCTCTGCCAGGCAACACCTGCTGCCATGCATCTCACAAGTGCACCAGCGGGACTCCTATGTCATGCATCGTGCCGCAGTGTTCGGAAGCATGTATCTGTCAAAAGTGGCCGGCGCAACTGCCGGCGCTGGGCATCGCGGTGGCGACCCAGAGATCTTGAAGACACACGGCAGCTTTGGGGAGGGAGCTGCTACCGGAGGCACTGCCCACCCCGAGTGGCACAACATGGAGAAGGTTCAGCTGCACGCGAGACAGTGTGCATGCATGCAGGATCGGGCGGTACTTCCCCACCAAGGTGCACAGCCGCGACGCTGCCTACCCATACTTCTACAACGACAGAGAAGAGAACACCGGCATGCTGTGTGGCGGCCTCGTGTCCGGGCCGTACGCTCGCAACTCTCCCACGGACGGCCCCGTGCGGCAAGGCACTGACATGTACGAGAACGACCGGGAGCGGTGGCAGGCGAGCGAGGCGGCCATCGACTACACGAGCTCCCTCGTGTGCACGCTCATGGCCTACGCCACCATGCCGGACTCCCTCTTTGAGGACTGCCCGGCACGGTCGCCCTTCACCGGCCGCGGCATTTAACTCGCGAACGGCGTAGGATTTGGCTGCCGCACCCATGCATGTGCACTCTTGCGCGGCGCGCGGGCTGCGGTCGCGAATGCTGCGCGATAGAGGTGGGAGTTGATAGTCCCGCCGACGTCTTTGCGGCTGTAGACAGGGGAGGACTGCTGCCGTCCGTGTGCATGCCCAGCGTCGTTCGTGGGTGCGCTGCGGCTCGAGCCCAGTGGTCACTTTTGTTTCGATTACTGGCAGTTCTGAGAGCAAGCGGTCAGAAGGGTGGCTTGTATGTGCGTGCCATGGCAATTGTGCACCTTGATGGCGATGATAAGGGGCCCCTTTGAGGCCTTCAGTGCCTCCCTGTGCATGCATACCATAGTATGTGGTTGAACGAGCAGCGTGCACAGGTACTGTACCTACGTATGGCGCTGTGTGCTGCGCAGGCCCGAAAGACGATTTGACACAGTGGTTGTCGAGCACAAAATGCGCACGTTTTGGCATTTCGCACAGTCATGGTGCTGTGGCTGAGTGTGTTGTGTGTGCGGACCAGTTGGCGTGGTTTCAGTTGAGGCAAGCGGCATCATTGATGCCTTTAGCTGGCTGCTCTGGATGGGATGGGGCGATGATTGATTAGTTACAGTACTACTTGTTAAAGTGATCCGCTGGAGGTGGGTTTGCTCAGTGAGCCGGACGAAGCTGCGGCCGTTCCGTCTGTGAGGCCGCCGGCAGACCCAGCAGGCAGACGCGGCAGGCTATCTCATGCTGCAGGAATAATGGTGCGGGCGATGCATGTGGCTGGCGATGTAGGGTCGGGGAATGGTGCGCAGTGGGTCGCACACATGAGCGTTGAAATGCATGAGGTGCTGCGTCCATGCGTGGACACGTGGCCTTACAGGCTGCATGCTGCCCTTGGATCTGATCGGGGATCCCTTGCGACTGTGGTTACGTGGCAGGAATGAACCCCTGCACTGCGGAGTAGGTAATAATGGAGCAGCGCTTGGCACCCGCTTTGTGGTTATGGATGCCTGATTTATGCCACCATTGGCAGGGGAGCAGGTACATTGTTTATTGGTGACGGGGTCTACACGAGGCGTGTGACTCTGCTGCAATGTAATGGGCAGCCTCGTGGTATCGTTGAGGGTGGTGACCCCCAAATCACAGTGACAAGAAGTGCAAATCAGAACTCGGGTAGAGGCGGCACTGTCAAAGTGCGATGCCCGAAAAAGTGAGCTGCACAAGACTTGGCTGAATATACCACACAAACAATGACATCACAGATCATATTTAGGGCATGAATCAAGTGCGCAGTACACATTGACTTATTCGCGAGACCACTCGGGTTCAATTCACCTTCATCAGTGTAGCACACAGCAAGCACCAGGTGTGTATCAATTGCAGTCGCATGAGTTGCATGGGGCACCACTGACCACCCGTCCTGTGTGGCAACCCCGTGCGACGCTGCACCGGAAGGTCGCAGCAAAGAAAAGATCTGGCACAGTCCCATCAGTTGCCGGAAAACAGAGGGGCAGGCCGGAAAACAGAGGCACGCCGCACACGCAGCACAGCGCAGACGCAGGCATCCATGTCTAACAAATTCAAGAGATATCAAGGTACACAATCCTAGGTGGACGAATCAAGGTCTGGGCCCCAGCTGGGCCAGCCGACTGGCGCGCAAGCAAGCTGAGGCACCGGCCACATTGCACAGGTGTCGCGCTCCTGGCCCTGCATCAATCCTGGTCCTGCAGAGTCCTGCAGACCAACCGCTGCAGCATCCAACACGGACGCAAGGTGTCCGTGGGGAGGGTGCGGATCTCAGGCGCAGCAGGACGCTCACGCTACGCGCGGTACTCCTGCCGCCCAGCAGTGCTCGCACGGCAGCCTCCACCACACGCGCCACCCACGGCTGCCCAGCTCAGGCACCCGGCAGTAGATGTCGGCACAGCCACCCCCGCTGCGCAACATGCCGCAGAAATACCCTTGCCATCTGGCATCTGACAAGGTACCCTTCCTGCACGGCCCCAGGACTGCTGCGCGCCGCAGCCGGCGCTCTGTACGGAGCGTACGCATGCATGGGCGCATGCATGGAAACATCGAGCCCGATGCGTCCGGAAGCTTCGATGCGCCTGATCGAGTGCGGTTACTGCGCAGGGGTCATGCCGGTCTCGGCGAGGAGCTTTTCCAACTCGAGGTCCTCCGCAGTCTTGGAGCTGCCGGCGGCGCCGGTGGGCGCGGCGGGCAGGTCCAGCTCCTCCGCGCCTGCGGGCTCGGCCGCCGTCGGCACCTTGGTCTGCGGCACCGTCGCAAACGTTTCGTCGATCTGCATGTCCTCCAGATCCTGCACACAGCACATCACATGCTGGCTTGACACGCCGCGGCAGACACACCGCTGCTGCGTGGAATGCATGTTGTCCATGCATGGAATGCCCATCAGCGGGGCCACCTGTCGTGCATGCATGCATCAAGTGTGGGTGGTGTACAGTGTCCACCCCGAGGTGTGCACATTGCCACAGCCGGCTCACAGCTGGAGCATGACTGGCCCTGCCCCACGTACCATGATCACACGTTTCGGGTCCGGCCACCCTCGCCGGCCCCCATGCAAGCTCTCCCCACCCTCCGTGAGCGCAACAGCGCGCAGGGTATGCACACAGGTGCCAAGTGCGGATGTGTGCATGCCACAGCTGCCGCTGTGAAGGGCGGCGACCAGACCACAGGCGCTGCCCAGCGAGTATGATGCGAGTGATCGCAGCGAGTATGCTGCGAGTGATCGCAGCGAGTCCGCACGACAGCTGCATGGAAGGGGGGTACGGCGCAGCAAGCTGGGACACATGGCAGGAGGAACGAGCGGCAGGTGGCAGAGGCAACGCCGGCGCAGGCTGCCGGGGATTGATGTGAGTATAAGAGACCACAGTCAGCCATTGCATCGCGTATAGCACAGAGGGACCTGTGTGAGGGGCGGCCGACTGTGCGCGGCTGGTACGGTGCAGGTACTCTGTGACGTATTCAATTGAGCCAATCGCTGCAGCTAGGCTGTGACCGGTCGTATATGCCAGTCTACTTCAGGCACGCAATCTACAGAGATGTGTAGGCTGACCGTTGCATCACTGCAACCGGCACCGATGCTCATGCGTGATTGCGTCTGTTCTGCAGCAACGGTGGGCTGCCCGGTGGGTGGGATGTTAGTGCAGCCGTGCAACCAGTGATGCATTGCAGCAGCGCACTGTACTTGCTAGACTCAGCCCCAGCCATAACGGCGGACTATTAGAACAGGAACCACATGTGTCGGAACAAGTGTGTCCAAGTGGCTCCTGTTGTTCAAAGTGCACATTCCAAATTGTAACAGGCTGTAGATGGCAGGTGGCAGGGGGGTGGCAAGGCGCGCACGTTGAGTTCGGCTTCGAGGTCGTCATCATCGACGCCGGCGATGGTGGACTGCGCAAGGGCTTCCGTGATCTGCACCATCTGGTCATTCTGCTCCGCAATCTCGTCGAGCACGAGGTCCACGTCCTCGATGTCGTTGGCCTTGAGGTTGGCCTTGCCCGCTGCCGCGGCCTGCTGAAGCGCTGCCACCGTCTGGATGTTGCTCTGCGACATCTCCATCTGCAGGATCTGCTCTGCCAGCCGGTCGGAGTTCTGCAGCACGGGTACTACGTGTGAGATGCTGCTGCTGCGGGTGCTGCTCACTCACATTGGCTGCGTGTTGGCCATGCCTATTTGCCGTGTGAGGCAGTGTCAGGCCGCCTGAGTAAGGCGAAGTTCCTAGGTGCAGTTGCAGCCTGCCACACCGGTGGACCGTGCAATGGCCATGTGCAACATAGCGACGTGAAAGATGCGTGGCCACGGTGAAAGATAGGCAGGCAAGTGACGTACAAGGGATGAAGTTCGCATGTATGGTCACCCCGATCGGACACCATTGGCCAGTAGCAAGTTGATTGGTGGCCCGAAGTGGGCGTAGTCGAAATAGGACTGGCATCAAATCCGCATAGTGTAACCAAGATAGTTCTATCATGCGGACTCCATGCAAAGCAGACCATGTTGATGATGCTGACCTGCTCAGGTCAATTTGTTGGAGGACTCCTATACTTGCTCAAGAGGCCACGGCAAACCAAGCGCAAGATGCGATCAGAATCAACAGCAGACGACAAGCAGTCTGCAAGGTTTGATTGACTGGATGGTATGGGAACAGCCTACGCCGTGGGTTTACAGTGGAGGTGAGGAGGCGAGCAGAAAGGGGCAGAGAGATGGTGACGCACGTTTTGTACTGATGTAACCTGCTTCTCAAGCATATTCTTCCGCCTCAGCACCAGCTTTGCTTTTTCCCTTTGCCCTTTCTGCAGCAATCCCTTGACCTCATTTGTCGTGTCATCTATGCGCCGCTGCAGGTCAGTGAGCTTGGTCTCGCAGTCTCGTTGCTTGGATTTGAGATCTTGCAAAGCTGACTCCGTCTTCTGCTGAGCGTTGATCTTCGCTGCACCTGCAGTGGGATCAAGAAGTCAGCTGACATGAATCAGGCATGGGCTTTTTCGTTGTCGTGGCCGAGGAATTGCTGAAGTCTCGGTTGTCAAGCTGCATGAAAGCGTGTGTCAACCTGACCGCATGACACCCCACGTTCTGTCTCAAGCCGGCTCAGATTTTCATGTTGACAAACTTTCTGTACCAATGGCCCCGCTTCCCTGACATCAGGACCAAGATGCACCACCGATGTGTGATCGCGTCGTCTGCCGCGCAGGTGACACCAAAAGACTCGAACCTGAGCAACGGCGCAGAGCGAGGAACAGAATCTGAGCCGGCCAGTGAAGCTCAAATGCGCGAACGGTCTAAACATGATGCGTTACTCAAGTGGAGACGGGTACCGAAAACGCTGTGACAAACGATCAAGCACCTTGTCACCGGCACTAGCACAACATATACAGATCTGTCAGCCCTGTAATGACATCGCACATAGGCTGTGTGAACTCACGAGCTTATAATTTGCTAGAGCCAGCGATGAAATACACACGCCAGACAGCCGGTACACACCGGCCCAAATGGGCCTCAGATACCGTGGCATTCAATTTCAGTGTTCATGCAATTGATCTCACGTAGCTTGTGCCAAGGCGCATGTACTAGAATTGCGTGCAGATGCTTACCCTTGTCGTTCCTCCCGCCAGGACCGCCCAGCACCCGCTTGAAGAAGTCCATCCTCTTCCTAACCTCAAAATACTGTACCAATCACAACAAATTTCGGTGCGCAGATGCTCCGGTTCAAGCTGCACCGCAGAGGTCGCTGTTTCGCGAACAAGAACAAGGGATAGCCCGTCACGAGCGTGGCGCCCTGATCTGGTTTAGTCTGGTCTAGAGTGAGATTTGATGAATGTATTATGCCCGTCGCGCTGAGCGCGCCGGGTGCTTTGATGTCAACGCCAAGTCCCCATCGCCACAACAGAACAGTGATCCAGACTGGTTGGAACCTGTACACCCCATGATATCCACAAAACGACTTCATACTCGCCAGGGGCGAACCTGCCTTCGCCACGATATTCGAGTCACATGGACAGCAGTAGAGCTATATGCGATCATCTTCATGACATCAAGCAAGCGCAGAGTGTCGACGTCTTGTGTTCGACACTACAGTTGTAAGCCGGTGCACATTTCGAGACCAGCCCTCTCGCAATGTTTGCAGGTCCTCTGCCCAAGTTTACTGTTGGCTGCGTGAAAATTGCAGTCATTTATGACTGCTCACACTTGGACGTGACGCAGTCGTCGTTTCGCGTCCGACGTGATCTTGGTCGGCTCCCTGGTGGCACAGGCTTCCGCCACGAACATGGAAAGCTCACATCTGAACTGCTCAACACGAGCGCACATGAAGGAGGGCAAGTCATCATTCCCCTTGCGTTGGAGTTCCTGCAACACATGGAGTCTGGACAGCAGGCTTGCGATCGGCGGACCGTATACCAGCACACATCTTCCCTGCTCACCAGTCTGTGCTGCCGAGTGCCGTCCCATCCGTAGCCTGTTGAATGATTGCTCCTATCTTCCCAACTATTTTGAAAACATCCCACGTTGCTATGCTGCGGAGTACCCGTGCTCTGACTCTGCGCGTAGAAGCAACACAGACGATTTCATCAGGCTACTCACACACGCAGAGACGAAGGATGTGCAACAGGACCCATGCTGCCAGTGCACACATCAGGCCCAAGTGTTCAATTCAGGACCATGGCTTTTCTACCACGGTGCTACTACGTTGTGCAACTGTCATTATCGAGTCCTGGCGAACTCCTGGCATCACAGATATAACACAAAAAGCTGACACTGGTGGCGTCACCTTGACAGAACGAACATGTGGAGCAGAGACTGTCAGTCCCGCTGCATGGCTGAATACATACAGAGGTCACGCCTGCATGGATTTTGGCGCAGTAGGTGACGAGGCAGCCGTTCTCACCTGGTGGTCATGTATTGCAGATTTGGTGGCAACATTGTGCCGCCAGTCTGGGTTTGATGTAATGCCCGATCGGTTTGTTGCTGTTGTCCTTGTTGTTGGACGGGCTCGCACGTGTATATCGCATGCCATATCAGCTGTGACGCCGTGCTGCAGCCTGCATGCAGGTGCACTATGTACCGAACAAAGGCAGTGACCATCTATCAATAGTTTCCGGCGGCATGCACTTCCACCGCTGGTGCAGCCTCGTACGCGCTTCTGTTGACTCCCGCAAGAGGCAGTAGAAGACTGGGCGTTTGTTGCCCATCTTCACAGCGCTGTCTGCTACGCAAGCCGCCCTCTTCTGGCATAGCACAGGAAGGTGTCTGGAAAGTAGAAGGTGATCTCATGATGTGCATGGAAGTTGCAGTGTGATGGACGCGCCCAGACATTGTACAGGATGTAGGGCGAAGGTAGGGCTTGGATCCACCGTAGCCACGCTGCAGGCATCGTCTCCACAACGCGACACGACGCGACAGACAGGCGAAAGCAAAAGGATGGGGCCGCAGATATGATGCACAGGGCCCGATGCAAACGATCAAGCTTCGCATGAGTGAACTTGTTCCGACAGCTTGTTCGGCGTTGAGTGTATTGGAGGCGGTTTAGCAATCGTCGGTAACACAATTCACCGACACGGCGCCTTTGGTAGACGTCAGGTATCAGGCTAGTGGATGCTACGTAGGATTGCACATAAGGGCTCTTCCGGTGCGTGCCATAGGGCTGGATGTCAGTTGTCCTGTTAGCCGTGTAGCCCCTTCAAGTAGTGCTTGTCACTCAAAATCGGTACCACAGCTTCAGAGAGATTAAGTAGTGCTCATCTGCGGTTTATTGACTGCCAATTTGCAGACATTCCTGTTCGGTAGCGAGCCATGGCTGCTCGAATCAAGCGTGGCATTGACATGTTAGATCAGATGATGGCTGGCAGCTCATCCGCATCATCAGCAGGTAAGGGTGCCTCAGTGCTCGCCCGGCTGCTCTGTTCTGCGTCTGCTTCACCGTTGCGCGATGCCGCGGCTGGTGCTTGCGCTGGGGCACCCAGGCCGAGCTGTGAGCACGTGCCGCCTACCTGGCAGCACTCAGTCGATCATTTGTGTAGAGCATAACAGTAGAACACTGTCACAGGCGCCGTCGCGCGCAGCTTCGGTCCATGCACCTGGTTTTCGCCAATGAACGACTGGCGTGGAGGGCCATCGCACTACACTGACACTATGCCGCATTTGCAGGTAAGGAATCCCTCGCAGCTTATCGAAGATCCGTGGCAAGTCGGGCACCTATATCAGCACCTGTGCCGCACGCAGCGTCATGTCGCAGTCAGTCTGCAGCCACATGCGGTCCGACCTGCACCCCATGTGCATTCGACGCCCACCGCAGGACATGTTTGAGAATTATGTCGCAAACTCCAGCAGCATATCGCGTCTCAAGTCGCATGCTCAGCCAGCGTTGAGCCTGACCTGAATGCCGCCCATGTTCTGCTGCCTGCAATCCCAGTCCCGTTGCATCTGCCAGTCACAGGCGATCCTGTGCGTCGAAACACATCGACCGAGTGCCCGTACAGGTTAGCAGAGAGCTGCACGGCCGCTGCGGTGCACTCTCACCAGAGGCACTCCCCCACTGCTCCCACTTGTGTCTGCAGGTGCACGCAGCCCTGCAGCCAAGGCGGCCGCAACCCCCGCATCCGCCCCGGCAGCCGCCTCTGCTGCCGATGACACACCCGCCCCCTCCGTGCGCGCCGAGCTGCGCCGCCTCTTCAGCCGGGCCATCGCCGCTGCCTTCCCGGATGCCCCCGCGGACGTGGCGCTGGTTCCTTGCGCCAACCCCAAGTTCGGTGACTACCAGTGCAACAATGCCATGGCCATCTTTGGCAAGCTGAAGGGCTCGCCGGGCGCCCCGAAGAACCCCCGGGCGGTCGCGGAGGCCATCCTCGCCGCGCTGGACGCTCCAAATGTCGACCTCATCGACGAGACATCGTGCGCTCCATCACCAAGCGCCTGCTGTGGTGCCTCTGCTGCACTTCCTGCCTCGTCGGCGCATTGTAGCCACCATGCGCACTGTGACAGTCAGCGCGTCGTAGTCACCAGGCGCGCCGTGACAGTGTCCAGTGCGCACTGTCACGGCGCACTGTGTCAACTTGGCACCATGCGGACACCGTGTGCATGTCATGCATACTGCTCGCATGATTCTGTACACCTGCCACCGGCAGAGCAAACGCGTGACCGCCCCCGCATGTGCACCACCACCACAGCCCACACCCCACCGCCGCACCACACGCCCCATCGCCGCACCACACGCGTCCCCACCACAGCACACACCCCACCACCACAGCACACGCCCCACCGCCGCACCACACGCGTCCCCACCACAGCACACACCCCACCACCACAGCACACGCCCCACCGCCGCACCACACGCGTCCCCACCACAGCACACACCCCACCACCACAGCACACGCCCCACCGCCGCAGCGTGCAGGCTAGCGGGCCCGGGCTTCATCAACATCAAGCTCTCGCGCGCGTGGCTTGCGGCTCACGTGCACGGCATCCTGCAGCACGGCGTGCGGAGCGTGGTGGCGCCAGTGCACAAGCGCGTCGTCGTCGACTTTTCGTCGCCCAACGTCGCGAAGGAGATGCACGTCGGCCACCTGCGCTCCACCATCATCGGTGACACCATCTGCAAGTGCGCCCCCCCCCCATGCCGCCGCAATTTCAGCGTGCAAAGAGCGCCGCGCCTGTGGCATGCGGTCTCTCCAGATCACACCTGGATCGCAAATGGCCCAATAGGAATAGAACAATTGGCGCTACCCGTTCACCTGGCTAGACCCTGGGAAGACCTCCCTAGACCTTCCCTCAGGTAGACCCCCCTAAACCCGCCTGCGCACTCACCCGGGTCCGCGCTGGCAGGCGTCCGAGCTCACCCCCGGGTCCCCTGTCAGCTCGGACCTCCTTGTTGCTACTCCTGTACGCGGCCCGCTCACACGGCACGGCCACGGAGACAGCCACTTGCGATGCCATGCCGACTGTCCACCACATCACGAATGTGCCGCCCAGCCAGTTCCTTGCTTTGCCCATGTCCACACAATGCACCGCTCCCCTTCTCGTTGGTACAGCAGGCCTTGGGCAGTGTTGCGGTGCAGCAGCGCAGCACCGAGGTGTGCGTCGGCCACAGCTGCGTGCTGCTGATACCACACTCTCGCCATGATCACTGTTGCTCTCGCCGTTGCGGCGTTTATACGCTGTCGTTGCATTGTTGCTGTATTCTTGTCGAAGCAGTTTTCGTGTGGATGCGGTTACTGCTGTAGCCGTTGCTGCAACAACGACCCGTTGTTCCAACAGCAACGGCGCTGTGCTGTGCTGCGCAGCAGCGTCCTCTGTTGCCCCACATTGTTGTACGGCACATTGTTGCCCAGCGCCCAACGCTTGTGCTGTGCTGTGCAGCGCTCTGGAGCTGTGCGGTGCGGACGTGGTGCGGCTGAACCACGTTGGTGACTGGGGCACGCAGTTTGGCATGCTCATTCAGTTCATGCGGGAACGCGAGGGCGGCCTCGAGGCCGACGGCGCCGAAGCCGTCTCGGACCTCATGAAGCTCTACAAGTGCGCCCCACCACACGCGCCAACTCCATCTGCCGCCACAGACGCCATTTCCATCTGCCGTATCGCATCGACCGTTGTTATTTGTTTGTAGCTTTGGGGCATGCCACATGATGCCCTTTTTCGGGGACATTGCTCTCTTTTCGGGGGATACGAGCCACAATAACTGGCTTCGATTTGCTGGCCCCGTGGAGTATGCTTTGTTTATAATCAGGTTTCCCTTGCCTTGATGGCTGTGTCTGGCATGCTGATGCCTGCGTTGCGAACACCAAGGCTTGCGTTGCGCGCACCTGCGCGCGGCTTTCCCTTCTGTTCAGGACGAGCGGAAAGAGGGTCGTCCACTCTTGCTTCTGCTGTACATGCTGCTGCGTGCTGTGTGCTGGCTGCCACCTGCAGCAGCACTGGGCCGTGTCGTCCGCGGCTTTCACCAGCCGAGGCTGCCCAGGCCTTGGGCTGTGGACAGCCGCATGGAGGCCCCAGTACGAACCGCCCGGATCCCATTATAGGCGTGATACCCGATAGATAAGTTGAAGTATTTGTTGATTCTATGGCAGGTCAGGCTGCAGTGGGAGGCTAGGCAGGGACGCTGTTGGCTGCTAGCACTGCGGCGGGACTCTTCTAACAAAGCCCAAGCCGGCGACCGGCCAGGCCGCAGCTCGCCAGATCATGCATGCACATGCGCAACACGGCGTGCTGCCGTGCGCAGGGCATCCAAGGCGCGGTTTGACAAAGACGAGGGCTTCAAGACGCGCTCCCGCGAGGCCGTCACCAAGCTGCAGAGCGGCGACCCCGAGTCCCTGAAGGCCTGGGGCCGCATCTGCGAGGCCTCCCGCCGCGAGTTTGACGCGATCTACCGCCGCCTGGACGTGAAGCTCGAGGTGCGACGCGCTGTGCACGCTGCGCATGCTGGGCCTCTGCCCCAACCGCTTGCTTGGCCCTTCTGTATCACCAACGAGGATGTTAGCGCTTGACGGTCCTGTTTACGCGGGTGTGACTGCGGGCACTGCTCGGAAACTGCAGCGGCTTTGGAGAGAAGGTGGTGAAACACTTGCTGTCGTACTTCGTTGCTGGCGAGCCCAGAAACACGCGCACGCGTTGCCCCACTGCCGGCAATTGTGGCCACATGTTGGCCGTGGATGCTGAGATTGAGTTAGACCATGCATGCCTGCCTGCCTGCTCGGCCACCATGTGGAGTCCTACTGTCCTGTAGCGTTTCTCGTCAGTTCGGCCGCACTTGCGGTGAGCCAGCCTACGCAAGCTGCATGAGAATGAGGGGTAACCTGTCGGTGGTTTGTGAAGTGAAGAAGGTGTGCTTGCTTGGGAGGTAGGAGTGTCAGGGAAACGTTACAGGGGTATGCTCCACAAGGTGGTAGAACACACAGGGACGAATTCATGGTAATGCATCAAGCTCATTCAGGTAGGAGTGTCTACGTCGTTTGTGTGGGGGCTGAGAGAGGGGTGCATGCGTGCAGGAACGCGGGGAGAGCTTTTACAATCCTCAGCTGCCGGCCACAGTGGAGGCGCTCGCAGAGCGCGGCATCATCGCAGACAGCGACGGTGCCAAGGTCGTGTGGACCGAGCGCAAGGACGGCGTCCCGCCGCTCATGGTGCAGAAGAGTGACGGCGGTTTCGGCTACGCCAGGTGCGCCCTGACCCGCCCATGGAGGCACTTGTGAGCGCCCTGACCCGCCCATGGGGGCACTTGTGAGCGCCCTGACCCGCCCATGGGGGCACTTGTGAGCGCCCTGACCCGCCCATGGGGGCACTTGTGAGCGCCCTGACCCGCCCATGGGGGCACTTGTGAGCGCCCTGACCCGCCCATGGGGGCACTTGTGAGCGCCCTGACCCGCCCATGGGGGCACTTGTGAGCGCCCTGACCCGCCCATGGGGGCACTTGTGAGCGCCCTGACCCGCCCATGGGGGCACTTGTGAGCGCCCTGACCCGCCCATGGGGGCACTTGTGAGCGCCCTGACCCGCCCATGGGGCACTTGTGAGCGCCCTGACCCGCCCATGGGGGCACTTGTGAGCGCCCCTGACCCGCCCATGGGGGCACTTGTGAGCGCCCTGACCCGCCCATGGGGCACTTGTGAGCGCCCTGACCCCGCCCATGGGGGCACTTGTGAGCGCCCTGACCCGCCCATGGGGGCACTTGTGAGCGCCCTGACCCGCCCATGGGGGCACTTGTGAGCGCCCTGACCCGCCCATGGGGCACTTGTGAGCGCCCTGACCCGCCCATGGGGGCACTTGTGAGCGCCCTGACCCGCCCATGTGGGGCACTTGTGAGCGCCCTGACCCGCCCATGGGGGCACTTGTGAGCGCCCTGACCCGCCCATGGGGGCACTTGTGAGCGCCCTGACCCGCCCATGGGGGCACTTGTGAGCGCCCTGACCCGCCCATGGGGGCACTTGTGAGCGCCTGACCCGCCCATGGGGGCACTTGTGAGCGCCCTGACCGCCCCATGGGGGCACTTGTGAGCGCCCTGCCCGCCCATGGGGGCACTTGTGAGCGCCCTGACCCGCCCATGGGGGCACTTGTGAGCGCCCTGACCCGCCCATGGGGGCACTTGTGAGCGCCCTGACCCGCCCATGGGGGCACTTGTGAGCGCCCTGACCGCCCATGGGGGCACTTGTGAGCGCCCTGACCCGCCCATGGGGGCACTTGTGAGCGCCCTGACCCGCCCATGGGGCACTTGTGAGCGCCCTGACCCGCCCATGGGGGCACTTGTGAGCGCCCTGACCCGCCCATGGGGGCACTTGTGAGCGCCCTGACCCGCCCATGGGGGCACTTGTGAGCGCCCTGACCCGCCCATGGGGGCACTTGTGAGCGCCCTGACCCGCCCATGGGGGCACTTGTGAGCGCCCTGACCCGCCCATGGGGGCACTTGTGAGCGCCCTGACCCGCCCATGGGGGCACTTGTGAGCGCCCTGACCCGCCCATGGGGGCACTTGGTGAGCGCCCCCCTGGACCCCGCCCCCATGGGGGCACTTGTGAGCGCCCTGACCCGCCCATGGGGGCACTTGTGAGCGCCCTGACCCGCCCATGGGGGCACTTGTGAGCGCCCTGACCCGCCCATGGGGGCACTTGTGAGCGCCCTGACCCGCCCATGGGGGCACTTGTGAGCGCCCTGACCCGCCCATGGGGGCACTTGTGAGCGCCTGACCCGCCCATGGGGCACTTGTGAGCGCCCTGACCCCGCCCATGGGGGGCAACTTGTGAGCGCCCTGACCCGCCCATGGGGCACTTGTGAAGCGCCCTGACCCGCCCATGGGGCACTTGTGAGCGCCCTGACCCGCCCATGGGGGCACTGTGGAGCCGCCCCTGACCCGCCCATGGGGGCACTTGTGAGCGCCCTGACCCGCCCATGGGGGCACTTGTGAGCGCCCTGACCCGCCCATGGGGGCACTTGTGAGCGCCCTGACCCGCCCATGGGGGGCACTTGTGAGCGCCCTGACCCGCCCATGGGGGCACTTGTTGAGCGCCCTGACCCGCCCATGGGGGCACTTGTGAGCGCCCCTGACCCCGCCCATGGGCACTTGTGAGCGCCCTGACCCGCCCATGGGGCACTTGTGAGCGCCCTGACCCGCCCATGGGGGCACTTGTGAGCGCCCTGACCCGCCCATGGGGGCACTTGTGAGCGCCCTGACCCGCCCATGGGGGCACTTGTGAGCGCCCTGACCCGCCCATGGGGGCACTTGTGAGCGCCTGACCGCCCATGGGGGCACTTGTGAGCGCCCTGACCCGCCCATGGGGCACTTGTGAGCGCCCTGACCCGCCCATGGGGGCACTTGTGAGCGCCCTGACCCGCCATGGGGGCACTGTGAGCGCCCGACCCGCCCATGGGGGCACTTGTGAGCGCCCTGACCCGCCCATGGGGGCACTTGTGAGCGCCCTGACCCGCCCATGGGGCGCACTTGTGAGCGCCCTGACCCGCCCCCATGGGGGCACTTGTGAGCGCCCTGACCCGCCCATGGGGCACTTGTGAGCGCCCTGACCCGCCCATGGGGGCACTTGTGAGCGCCCTGACCCGCCCATGGGGGCACTTGTGAGCGCCCTGACCCGCCCATGGGGCACTTGTGAGCGCCCTGACCCGCCCATGGGGGCACTTGTGAGCGCCCTGACCCGCCCATGGGGGCACTTGTGAGCGCCCTGACCCGCCCATGGGGGCACTTGTGAGCGCCCTGACCCGCCCATGGGGGCACTTGTGAGCGCCCTGACCCGCCCATGGGGGCACTTGTGAGCGCCCTGACCCGCCCATGGGGGCACTTGTGAGCGCCCTGACCCGCCCATGGGGCACTTGTGAGCGCCCTGACCCGCCCATGGGGGCACTTGTGAGCGCCCTGACCCGCCCATGGGGGCACTTGTGAGCGCCCTGACCCGCCCATGGGGGCACTTGTGAGCGCCCTGACCCGCCCATGGGGGCACTTGTGAGCGCCCTGACCCGCCCATGGGGGCACTTGTGAGCGCCCTGACCCGCCCATGGGGGCACTTGTGAGCGCCCTGACCCGCCCATGGGGGGCACTTGTGAGCGCCCTGACCCGCCCATGGGGGCACTTGTGAGCGCCCTGACCCGCCCATGGGGGCACTTGTGAGCGCCCTGACCCGCCCATGGGGGCACTTGTGAGCGCCCTGACCCGCCCATGGGGGCACTTGTGAGCGCCCTGACCCGCCCATGGGGGCACTTGTGAGCGCCCTGACCCGCCCATGGGGGCACTTGTGAGCGCCCTGACCCGCCCATGGGGGCACTTGTGAGCGCCCTGACCCGCCCATGGGGGCACTTGTGAGCGCCCTGACCCGCCCATGGGGGCACTTGTGAGCGCCCTGACCCGCCCATGGGGGCACTTGTGAGCGCCCTGACCCGCCCATGGGGGCACTTGTGAGCGCCCTGACCCGCCCATGGGGGCACTTGTGAGCGCCCTGACCCGCCCATGGGGGCACTTGTGAGCGCCCTGACCCGCCCATGGGGGCACTTGTGAGCGCCCTGACCCGCCCCATGGGGGCACTTGTGAGCGCCCTGACCCGCCCATGGGGGCACTTGTGAGCGCCCTGACCCGCCCATGGGGGCACTTGTGAGCGCCCTGACCCGCCCATGGGGGCACTTGTGAGCGCCCCTGACCCGCCCATGGGGGCACTTGTGAGCGCCCTGACCCGCCCATGGGGGGCACTTGTGAGCGCCCTGACCCGCCCATGGGGGCACTTGTGAGCGCCCTGACCCGCCCATGGGGGCACTTGTGAGCGCCCTGACCCGCCCATGGGGGCACTTGTGAGCGCCCTGACCCGCCCATGGGGGCACTTGTGAGCGCCCTGACCCGCCCATGGGGGCACTTGTGAGCGCCCTGACCCGCCCATGGGGGCACTTGTGAGCGCCCCTGACCCGCCCATGGGGGCACTTGTGAGCGCCCTGACCCGCCCATGGGGGCACTTGTGAGCGCCCTGACCCGCCCATGGGGGCACTTGTGAGCGCCCTGACCCGCCCATGGGGGCACTTGTGAGCGCCCTGACCCGCCCATGGGGCACTTGTGAGCGCCCTGACCCGCCCATGGGGGCACTTGTGAGCGCCCTGACCCGCCCATGGGGGCACTTGTGAGCGCCCTGACCCGCCCATGGGGGCACTTGTGAGCGCCCTGACCCGCCCATGGGGGGCACTTGTGAGCGCCCTGACCCGCCCATGGGGGCACTTGTGAGCGCCCTGACCCGCCCATGGGGGCACTTGTGAGCGCCCCTGACCCGCCCATGGGGGCACTTGTGAGCGCCCTGACCCGCCCATGGGGCACTTGTGAGCGCCCTGACCCGCCCATGGGGGCACTTGTGAGCGCCCTGACCCCGCCCATGGGGGCACTTGTGAGCGCCCTGACCCGCCCATGGGGGCACTTGTGAGCGCCCTGACCCGCCCATGGGGGCACTTGTGAGCGCCCTGACCCGCCCATGGGGGCACTTGTGAGCGCCCTGACCCGCCCATGGGGGCACTTGTGAGCGCCCTGACCCGCCCATGGGGGCACTTGTGAGCGCCCTGACCCGCCCATGGGGGCACTTGTGAGCGCCCTGACCCGCCCATGGGGGCACTTGTGAGCGCCCTGACCCGCCCATGGGGGCACTTGTGAGCGCCCTGACCCGCCCATGGGGGCACTTGTGAGCGCCCTGACCCGCCCATGGGGGCACTTGTGAGCGCCCTGACCCGCCCATGGGGGCACTTGTGAGCGCCCTGACCCGCCCATGGGGGCACTTGTGAGCGCCCTGACCCGCCCATGGGGGCACTTGTGAGCGCCCTGACCCGCCCATGGGGGCACTTGTGAGCGCCCTGACCCGCCCATGGGGGCACTTGTGAGCGCCCTGACCCGCCCATGGGGCACTTGTGAGCGCCCTGACCCGCCCATGGGGGCACTTGTGAGCGCCCTGACCCGCCCATGGGGGCACTTGTGAGCGCCCTGACCCGCCCATGGGGGCACTTGTGAGCGCCCTGACCCGCCCATGGGGGCACTTGTGAGCGCCCTGACCCGCCCATGGGGGCACTTGTGAGCGCCCTGACCCGCCCATGGGGGCACTTGTGAGCGCCCTGACCCGCCCATGGGGCACTTGTGAGCGCCCTGACCCGCCCATGGGGGCACTTGTGAGCGCCCTGACCCGCCCATGGGGGCACTTGTGAGCGCCCTGACCCGCCATGGGGGCACTTGTGAGCGCCCTGACCCGCCCATGGGGGCACTTGTGAGCGCCCTGACCCGCCCATGGGGGCACTTGTGAGCGCCCTGACCCGCCCATGGGGGCACTTGTGAGCGCCCTGACCCGCCCATGGGGGCACTTGTGAGCGCCCTGACCCGCCCATGGGGGCACTTGTGAGCGCCCTGACCCGCCCATGGGGGCACTTGTGAGCGCCCTGACCCGCCCATGGGGGCACTTGTGAGCGCCCTGACCCGCCCATGGGGGCACTTGTGAGCGCCCTGACCCGCCCATGGGGCACTTGTGAGCGCCCTGACCCGCCCATGGGGGGCACTTGTGAGCGCCCTGACCCGCCCATGGGGGCACTTGTGAGCGCCCTGAGCCGCCCATGGGGGCACTTGTGAGCGCCCTGACCCGCCCATGGAGGCACTTGTGAGCGCCCTGACCCGCCCATGGGGGCACTTGTGAGCGCCCTGACCCGCCCATGGGGCACTTGTGAGCGCCCTGACCCGCCCATGGAGGCACTTGTGAGCGCCCTGACCCGCCCATGGAGGCACTTGTGAGCGCCCTGACCCGCCCATGGAGGCACTTGTGAGCGCCCTGACCCGCCCATGGGGGCACTTGTGAGCGCCCTGACCCGCCCATGGGGGCACTTGTGAGCGCCCTGACCCGCCCATGGGGGCACTTGTGAGCGCCCTGACCCGCCCATGGGGGCACTTGTGAGCGCCCTGACCCGCCCATGGGGGCACTTGTGAGCGCCCTGACCCGCCCATGGGGGCACTTGTGAGCGCCCTGACCCGCCCATGGGGGCACTTGTGAGCGCCCTGACCCGCCCATGGGGGCACTTGTGAGCGCCCTGACCCGCCCATGGGGGCACTTGTGAGCGCCCTGACCCGCCCATGGGGGCACTTGTGAGCGCCCTGACCCGCCCATGGGGGCACTTGTGAGCGCCCTGACCCGCCCATGGGGGCACTTGTGAGCGCCCTGACCCGCCCATGGGGGCACTTGTGAGCGCCCTGACCCGCCCATGGGGGCACTTGTGAGCGCCCTGACCCGCCCATGGGGGCACTTGTGAGCGCCCTGACCCGCCCATGGGGGCACTTGTGAGCGCCCTGACCCGCCCATGGGGGCACTTGTGAGCGCCCTGACCCGCCCATGGGGGCACTTGTGAGCGCCCTGACCCGCCCATGGGGGCACTTGTGAGCGCCCTGACCCGCCCATGGGGGCACTTGTGAGCGCCCTGACCCGCCCATGGAGGCACTTGTGAGCGCCCTGACCCGCCCATGGGGGCACTTGTGAGCGCCCTGACCCGCCCATGGAGGCACTTGTGAGCGCCCTGACCCGCCCATGGAGGCACTTGTGAGCGCCCTGACCCGCCCATGGAGGCACTTGTGAGCGCCCTGACCCGCCCATGGAGGCACTTGTGAGCGCCCTGACCCGCCCATGGGGGCACTTGTGAGCGCCCTGACCCGCCCATGGGGGCACTTGTGAGCGCCCTGACCCGCCCATGGGGGCACTTGTGAGCGCCCTGACCCGCCCATGGGGGCACTTGTGAGCGCCCTGACCCGCCCATGGGGGCACTTGTGAGCGCCCTGACCCGCCCATGGGGGCACTTGTGAGCGCCCTGACCCGCCCATGGGGGCACTTGTGAGCGCCCTGACCCGCCCATGGGGGCACTTGTGAGCGCCCTGACCCGCCCATGGGGGCACTTGTGAGCGCCCTGACCCGCCCATGGGGGCACTTGTGAGCGCCCTGACCCGCCCATGGGGGCACTTGTGAGCGCCCTGACCCGCCCATGGGGGCACTTGTGAGCGCCCTGACCCGCCCATGGGGGCACTTGTGAGCGCCCTGACCCGCCCATGGGGGCACTTGTGAGCGCCCTGACCCGCCCATGGGGGCACTTGTGAGCGCCCTGACCCGCCCATGGGGGCACTTGTGAGCGCCCTGACCCGCCCATGGGGGCACTTGTGAGCGCCCTGACCCGCCCATGGGGGCACTTGTGAGCGCCCTGACCCGCCCATGGGGGCACTTGTGAGCGCCCTGACCCGCCCATGGGGGCACTTGTGAGCGCCCTGACCCGCCCATGGGGCACTTGTGAGCGCCCTGACCCGCCCATGGGGGCACTTGTGAGCGCCCTGACCCGCCCATGGGGGCACTTGTGAGCGCCCTGACCCGCCCATGGGGGCACTTGTGAGCGCCCTGACCCGCCCATGGGGGCACTTGTGAGCGCCCTGACCCGCCCATGGGGGCACTTGTGAGCGCCCTGACCCGCCCATGGGGGCACTTGTGAGCGCCCTGACCCGCCCATGGGGGCACTTGTGAGCGCCCTGACCCGCCCATGGGGGCACTTGTGAGCGCCCTGACCCGCCCATGGGGGCACTTGTGAGCGCCCTGACCCGCCCATGGGGGCACTTGTGAGCGCCCTGACCCGCCCATGGGGGCACTTGTGAGCGCCCTGACCCGCCCATGGGGGCACTTGTGAGCGCCCTGACCCGCCCATGGGGCACTTGTGAGCGCCCTGACCCGCCCATGGGGGCACTTGTGAGCGCCCTGACCCGCCCATGGAGGCACTTGTGAGCGCCCTGACCCGCCCATGGGGGCACTTGTGAGCGCCCTGACCCGCCCATGGGGGCACTTGTGAGCGCCCTGACCCGCGCTCTCGCTCCGCACCCGTTCGGCTTCAGAGCCAGATTGATCAACTCCAAGATGTTCCTCAGCAGAGGAACGCGTGCGTGTATCTGCATTCCTGGCAGGCAGCGTCACAAGGCCAAATGCATGACTGCCACGGGACCGGTGGACAGGGAGTATCGCTGCGGCAATGCCTTTATTTTATACTGCATACGGGATACACAGCATGTGTTGCACTGAGATGGATCACGGCCTCGGCGGCGTCATGTGGTCAGTCACGCAGCCACAGCACAGCACACAGCACGGTCGCTGGTGGATGTACACATCCGACCCTGCTGAATTGCAGCCCCGCATGAAGCCGTGACGGCGGTCTCCCAGCAGCACGCACAGCAGGGGGCAGTGACAGAGTGTGGCTGCTACTGTGCCGCGCGTGCTTCCGCCTGTCAGAGGACGAGACTTCCGGGGCGGAAGGCTGGTGGCTGTGGCTGGTGTCCGCCCGCACACACACGCTTCCGCAGGCACACCGCCCCTCCGCACTGCTGTTTGTGTGCGCCAGTTGCTATGCTCATTCCGTGTCCGCGGCCCTGAAGCGAGCGCCATCTCCGGCAGCAATGCGGGCGATAACCATGTGCCCGCGGTGGTTGCACGTGCCCCGTTGTAATTGCAGCCTACTCAGGCGGACTGCTCTTCCGCACCTGTGCATCCGGGGGAGTCTAGATACTAGTGCTGGTCTGCCCCTGATTCGACGCACTCTGCATGCATGAGCGACGAGCAGCATGTGATGGCGGCTGTGAATGCGTGCAGCACGGATATGGCCGCGATACGGCAACGGCTGAACGAGGAGAAGGCTGACTGGATCATCTACGTCACGGACGTCGGCCAGGCGCAGCACTTCGCCGCCATCTTCAAGGCCGCACGCATGGCCGGGTGGCTACCGGAGGACCCCGCACAGCCGCCGCGCGTCGACCATGTAGGGTTTGGCCTTGTGCTGGGAGAGGACGGCAAACGCTTCCGCACGCGCTCCAGCGAGGTGTGCTGCTGCCGCTGCAGCTGCCCTCATGCTGCGGTCCCCGCCACTCTGCATGCTGTGAGGCCTGTATGTGCTATGTGCTATGTATGCGGGGTGGCACCATGGGCCATGGTGGCATGTATGCGCTCTGTGTGCGGTGAGGCGTGCTTTCGCTCTGTATTTGGGGTGGCATGTATGCGCTCTGTGTGCGGTGAGGCGTGCTTTCGCTCTGTATTCGGGGTGGCATGTATGCGCTCTGTGTGCGTTGAGGCGTGCTTTCGCTCTGTATTCGGGGTGGCATGTATGCGGTCCATGCCGGCATGAATGCCGCCCGTGTTTGTTCCATGTTTTGGGGCAGCGCAAATGCGGCCCAACGGTGACGCTCGAAGCGTTGCCACACCATCGCTGCCAATCTCCCTCCGCCTCACGTGAGAGTTGGAGGGCGAGCTGGTGCGGCTTGTGGACTACATGCATCTCAGCATGCCTCTGCCGTCACCCATGCGCCGCCGTTTGCGCCCCGTTCTGGCGTCGCGCTTACATCGACTCTCTGCGCCCAACCCTCGCCAACTCGAACATGCCGTGCGCGTCGCTGGATCTGTTGCGTTGCAGTACCACAGCTGGCACTCATCAGCACTTTGCCGCCGTCGCAGGCGCCCCCAGTTGCAGCTGGCGCATCACGAATCAGGCATCCCAGCCCAGTCAGTAGTCTGCAGCCCAGTATGCATGCACATCTGCGCCGCACACTCCACATCAGATGAGGAGGAGAACATCTCCATGTGCCCGAGTCTGCGTGAGTCCCCCTGACGCACAGGGGAGAACGGGCCGCGCTGTGGCCCACGCGCTGTGGCCCGCGCTGTGGCCCACGCACACGATGCAGGACGTCACCAACTGCAATGCCACAGCCGCCCCTTCTGCCAGCAATCGACACCTCAGTGTCATGACATGTCACGCAAGCTGCTTGCATGCATGCATATCTGCGCCGCCTACAGGCTGGTGGGCCCCCGTAAGCTCTAACTGGTGCTGCGTAAATCACTGGATCTGCTGCGTTGCAGTACCACAGCTGGCACGCACCAGCACTATGCTGCAGTGGCAGATGCTGCAGTGGCACAGATGCTGCAGTGGCATAGATGCTGCAGTGGCAGATGCTACCGTGGAGAACCCCCACCCCCCTTCGCTCCCCAGTTGCAGCGGGCGCGTTAGGCATCCCAGCGTGGCAAGCAGCATATATACACATCGTGGCACCGCGTGCAGGTCGTCCGGCTGGTGGACCTGCTGGACGAGGCGAAGGACCGCTGCGCGCAGACGATGCGGGAGCGCCGTGCCGAGTCTGGCGAGCCTGTAGACGAGGCCGAGCTTGAGACCGCGGCAGCAGCGCTCGGCTACGGCGCCGTCAAGTACGCCGACCTCAAGAACTCGCGCACGACTAACTACAAGTTCGACTTTGACGCGATGCTCGCGCTCAAGGGGAATACGGCAGTGTACCTGCTGTACGCGCACGCCCGAATTGCCGGCATTGTGCGCAAGGGCGGCAAGGACATCGACGACCTCGCCGCCTCAGCCACCATCACCTTTACCAGCCCCTATGAGGTGCGCTGTGTGCTGCGCTGCCCCACAAGCTGCTTTGTTGTGCTGTCACGCTGGGCTGCCATGCGGCCATTGCATGCTTTGCTTGCATGCTGCGTGCTGCGCTGCGGCAGCATGCTCTACTCAATTTCCCCAGCGTGCTGTGACACGTTTTGGTATCCCGCCCCGCAGCCAGATGCTGTGCTGGCTTGCCCTGGTGTTGCCGCTGTGCCTGCTGCCCCCGCTGTGCACCTGCTGTTCCGGCGCTGGCGCTGTGTGCGGCTGTGTGCCGCTGTGTGCGGCTGCGGCCCCAGCCGCATGCCCGGCGTGCCATACGCGTGCCACCACATCGCCAGGGTCTTCGCGGCAAGCAGGAGGCACTGGCGCTGCCCCTGAGCCACTCATGGCCACCTCCCCACTGCATATTCAAGGCCCCTCATGCGCTGCACACGGCCCCGCACGGTGCATGTGCCTTCCTGGGCGCGAGCAGCCAGCAAACCTCGGCACTGGCCCCGATTGAAGCCCCCACGCCATGCACATGCACGCGCAGCCACGCCGCGGGCGACACACGGGCAGTTTGCTCGCAGCCCCGCGGCCGCTGCAGTGGTACACACCGGATCCCATGCAAATGGGGAGAGTGTCGGACATTGGGGCTCGCATCGAATCCCTGTGAAGAACTGACCATCCCGACTCTGGCCTGCTGTTGAGCATCGCTGTACTCCGCCGCGCTGGTGACCACGTCCCGGGCGCAACTCTGGCCCAACACTGCGGTGCAGTCATCCACAAGGGACGGGACACATCAACTATTATGCAAGACCACCACACTGCGACAATATCCAAATCTGTCGCTTTGTAGACTCTGTTCTACTAGGGAGTCACTCGTTGTGACTGTAATGCAAGGATACGGCAGAATTGCAATGCTTGCAAGAATAGAATAAAGAAAAGAGTAGGCGGGCACGTGCAGGAGGCGCTGGCGCTGCACCTGGCCAAGTTCCCGGAGGCCGTGGAGGACACGCTGGAGGAGCTGATGCCGAACCGCCTGACCGAGTACCTCTACTCCCTCAGCGAGGCCTTCAACAGCTTCTACACCGAGTGCAAGGTCATCGGCTCGCCGGAGGAGGACGCCCGCCTGCTGCTCTGCGAGACGAGCGCTATCGTCATGCGCGCCTGCTTTCAGCTCCTCGGCATCACGCCGCTCTACCGGATATGAGGCGGCGTATGCTGTGCTGTGCGGAACCTCAGCTGTGGGGGAGCCGGCTTCACGGCGATCTACCAATTGTGAGGCAGCATGCTGTGCTTTGCTGTGCGGTGCGGATTGGCTGAGGTTGGCAGACATACCTGAATCCGGCTCCCCGTCGTGACACTTCTCTCCCGGCTGTCAATCGGTTGGCTGTGCTTGTGCTTTGATCGTGCTGTGCTGTGCAGGCCCAGCAGGCTTAGGGCTTAGCACCGGTTGGGGGTGGTGTGCTTGAGGCCACAGAGTTGGCCGTCTACCAAGTTGTAACTCTTTGCCTGCCAGGGTGACTCAGTGAATGCTGCAGTGCATGTTTGACGTTGCGATGTTTGACTTTACGATGTAGGTGTGCACCTCTGCCACTTGCCACGAGGCAGTGGCGGACCCCACCTTATCGGACAAGTGGTCTCAGAACCGACGATCACAGCCCTTGTATCAGCGAATGCTGAGCCAGGAAATCGGAGTTGCGGTGTTCAATGTTTGGCAGGACTAGCGTGCATCCTCACTTGCTCATGTGATCATTGCACATGGCAGTGGCATCAAGCAGCATGGTGCAAAGGCCACATGATTACACCACTGCCCTCGCTGCCGGGTATTGCGTTCATCTCCGTGTAACACCACTGCCCTCCAACAAACCTCAATATCGCTCTGTATATTACCTCATTGCTGCTGTCCAGTGCACTGTGGTGCCCATGCTAGCCACATGTGTTGCACTGTGGTAGATCAAGGCCTCAGCAGCCCCGAGGGCACAAAGCAGGGGAGAAAACAATCACAAGCAGCCTGGTCACAGTCACCATTCGTAACAGCATGATTCGCTCACCCGGAACAAAAACAGCAGCGCTAGCTGGCCACTAACTAGGCACATGTGTGTTACACAGTGATAGATCTAGGACCCAGCAGCGCCGAGGCGACAGAGCAGGCCACACGCACAGACATGCCAGCATAAGCACCAATCTCCACACGAGCAAATGCCAGAACGAACAAGCGCCGGCACGAAACCAAACAGACGGCACATGTGTGACGCAGGTGGTGGTTGTTATGGATGTATTACATGAGCCATTCTGTTGCGTGCGACAGCACTGTAGCCCCATGGAGTATAGCTGCACATGCAAGCTGGCAAGCACTGCGGATGACATGCTCTGGTGCAAGCCAATTGAGGGCATAGCTTTGCATGGTGTACATAGTGTTGCGGGCACGATGGCCAAGAAATCTGGCATTCTAGTTGACACCCGCCTGCACCTGCAAAGCGCAGCCCCGGCATGAGCACGGCGTCGGTGACGGCAGGCTGCACAACCGGTTGCAACGGCTGTGATGCAAACACATCGGTTGGGGGGCAATCGCGAGTACCTGCCACTCGGCCGAGCTCGGGTTGCGATGTGCCGTTGACTCGCGGCGCTGGGGTGCCCGGCATGCGCACATGTTGGACGTACCCACTGGCGCACCATGGCAGGGGCCTATAGAATAGCAAACTGGTGAACTTGCGTCACCTGGCCCCGTGGAACCGTAGCGCGTGTTGCCCGTCATGTCTGTTGCTCAAGCGAGTGCACGTTCAGCACGGCCTGCTCCAAACAGCCAGGGCGAGGCTGGACACGTGCTACTCGCGACGAAGGCCAGTGTTACGCGGAGATGAAAGCAAGAGCCCGGCAGCGAGGGCAACAGCAGGAAAGCACACGGCCAACACCCCCCTGAAGGCAGACAGCAAAGCGACGTAGGCGAGTGCCATCGCGTTACGTGCATCGATTACTGCGTCAGTGGTGTCGCCGCATCATCTTCGCCCGACATTGCACCGTGCTTGCTGCCAGCTCCGAGTCACCACTACCTGCCTTGGGCCCAATCTAGCAAATCTTGCGATACAGTGCACAATAGACAACCATTCAAACTGCAGCATGCTGGAGTACATGCATGCCGTGCGTATGCCGGACAAGCTGATGTTCCAGCTATGAGCCAACCGGAGTGTCATGGCAGTGGTAATACTTGTCGCAGATCAGGCTGCAGGTTGGCTGCTCAACTTACGTAACGTCGCAGGATATCACTCTGCGCACTGCTGACAAGTGGCCTTATACGAGCCGCAGGAGGGGGCCTTCTGAGCAGGCGTGAACTTTCTAAAATGGGGTTTCCACCGAAGGACACAGTTGCCGTGCAAGTTGAACAACATGCGATGTGTGGGCGGAGAACACACCTTGCTAATTATTCGTGTGTTGGTGGTGCCAGTCTCTGCCACATAGGTCATGCGGAGCAGTGACTGGTCTTTGTCGTGAACCAGTTTGAGCACAGCCCATGCCGCAGGCCATGGAAGCCAGGCAGGCTGATGGCTCGGACGATCGTAAGGCAGCATCCACCGGCATGCACATATAATTGTTTCCAATGCTGAACAGGAGGCACTCTGTGTCACAACTGTGCATTGCTGTGCCTGCAACTGTGGACATTGTTCCAAGGGCTTGGCCACCCCCCCCTTCTGCTGCCAAATGACATTCCGTTCCAGCTCATGGGCTACAGCGTGTCCCAGGTCACATCAAAGGTCGCGCGCTGTCGCGCCCGTGCAGACTGCTTGTGTCGCGCTGACGACCGCTTGTGAGCCCGGCGAGTGCTGGCTGTGTGTTTGGTGTGCGCGTGGCCTGCGTGGTACTGCGTGGTGTGTGCATGTCTGCTTTCGCGCTGGCGTTAGTTCGGTCTGGCATTTGCTCGTGCGGCGCGTGGCCTTGGTGCTTGCGGTGGCCGGTCTGTCTGTTTGTTTGTTGCCTGGTCTGTTGCCTCGGCGCTGCTGAGTCCTAGATCTATCACTGTGTAACACATCAAAGCTCGCAGCCAGACGGCCATGCAGAGATGCCACCACTGCATTTCAATAACAATGAGCTCCAGGCCAATGTCAACTAGACATGAACATGCCAAACAGCAGTGCTCCCCGCAACAGACTTTCACGGGATCGGCTGTAGACATGACAGAATTGTGGACATGACTGCAATACCAGCACACCACCTAGGCATGGGCCCATTCCAGACTTTCTGCAGCACGCACTTCTGTATTCTTGTTAGTAATTGGCAGCCCTGCAGTTTGTGATGAGTAGTGGGCGCAGCGATGGCACCGTGCTGCGTCACAGTATCATACCGACAATCGAACGCACAATGATCTAATTCTGTGGATGCTGGGTACACTTGCGCACTTCCACAGTGCTGCGTCACAGTATCATACCGACAATCGAACGCACAATGATCTAATTCTGTGGATGCTGGGTACACTTCCACAGCTGATTCTCAATGGCGGTCAGGCGTGGCCACCAGTGCACAGCAGAACATGTTGTCTGGATTCCAGTATCAGTGTACACCAAGGCAGTAGGACATCGAACAGTAATAAACTTCATTGGGAATCGAAGCTACGTTCGACAGTATCCACAGATTCAAGCACTTGCCCATGCGTTTGCATTGCATGCTTTTGAAGGCCACACGACTTAGTTGTACACTCCAACCTTCCCTTTGATGCCTTCACAATTCTCGAGCCTAGGTGTGGCTGGGCCGGTGTCCCATCGCAGAGAACTGCTATGAGAAGTAATGACTACTGAGAAACGTTGCAGAGATGTGCTGCACAAGGTAGCAGAACAAGGAGGCAGGCATGGCAAAGCTCAAATGCAGGCACCATGGTGCACCATGGCCAAAGCCATACAGGAACTGAGATGTAATGCCTACTACCCAGCCCAGTGACCTCGTCTGTGCATAGGAGACGTGTGTAAAAGTCTGGCTTGCTTTTCCACTGCTGTTATTCCCAACGGCTGTGTCGATCGAGACCTGGGACGGATTCGAGCCTTGCTGCTAGCCTTTGTCATGGAGCAGTTAGTAGTGTCAGTAGTATCTCGGGCTCAAGAGTCTCGCCACACATATCCACGCTTGCTTAATGCCCATCACGTCTGTCCGGAGTGACAGCAGCACTGGGCTGGATCGTTCAAACCTTGATCTTGGTATTTGAACGTGACTGCAGATGAACACTGCGCGTTGTCCTCCCTCCTTTACCCATAGCGGAAGGGGTGCTGTTCACCTTTTCAGCTTTGGACTAGGCTTTGCAAAGTCCTCGTTGGTATCCGCGAACCACAACGTGTTGCCCAATGTAGAGTAGCCTTGAATTTCGACAGATGTAATTCAATAGATGCAGAAGGCTCTGAGTGCAGCTAGGGCTCCGCTTTGGCCGCCACAGGCTGGAATGTGCCATGCAGCACAAAGCAAAAGTGCCGGCAGTCTCAAAGTTGGCAGCATACACCATGCCGAAAGCATGGCATGACAAATTTAATAGTCAATCGCGACTTTGATGTGCAACCATGTTGTGTACAAGCACTACAAAGCAAGTATCGATACATACTTCACACAGCTCGCCTTGTACACCCTCTTGCTGCCACGCCACATCCACAAATATGTAAAGACGCAATAATGTCCACAGAGATGCTCCAAGACCTGAAAAAGAAACTCCTATGTGCGCTTCGCGTCAACACCTTGTGGTGAAAGCATAGCGAGTCCATGCCAGTCACGCTCAACCTTTCTGCGCAGCACATAAGATACACTTACACATCCCAGCAATTGCGAATTTTCTGGATACATGTGAGGCCGCAGCGTAGCGCAGCGCATTCGGCACGTCCTTGTCTCCCAACCAGAACGTTGTGCAACAGTGAAAGCTGATGAAGCAAACACATACGAATTCGCAACATTCAACACGGCTGGCTGGAACAGCACCAGCCTAGCAGGTCAAGCATCGTGCAAACCTTGCACATCGCGTCACTGGCCAGCTGACGGTGCACCGTGGCCACTGGTGCCAAACGCACATTTCTCGCCCAGCTGGGCCCAGGCAGCTCTGCATGTACGTGCACGTAGGCACGAGACAATTACAATAGCCCGTCACACCATAATAAACACTGCCTGCACGGTCTGGACAACAAATCTGCCCCAGGTGGCACGGGTGTGACTGTGACTGCGTATAAATTCGTTCCACCACGCCTGGACTTGCCATGCACTCCGCAGAGGCAGCTGCTTAGGCGCGCGCAAGGCCATCATTGTCTGACTGATGCAACTGCAATTTTCACTGGAGCCTGATATCGGTTGCTCGTTTCTTGGTGGCGCGTCGAGGCGGTTGTAGATCGAATCCAGCAGAGCATTGCTTCGTAAGGATATAATTTCACCTCGCCAGGACGCTGAAAGACAGTATGCACCTCAATACATTATTGCATGGAAGATGCGGTCACAACGGACTCAGGGCAGCACGGGACCGCAGCTGTCGGAAGCAAACTGCGACCCTCACACGTGGTGCGCCCTTGCAGCAGCGACTCCGCAAAACCACTGGGGACCATATACTGTGTGAAAAGATGCAGCCTACCTGCTTTGCTGTTCCTGCATGTCCTTGTCGAGCAGTGTTGATAGGCCGTTTGCAACACAATTCACTCTGTAGACTTCCGGACGCGTGTCGCAAGCGAAACATGGAGCCAGCAAATCGAGCGGATACAACGATCCGCGCTAGAGAAGGCTGTTAGCGTAGTGAATCGCATGATATCTAGCGCAGAACGAGACCACAACATCCGCGGCGTGGAAGCTCTCCCCAGTGCGGTTGACGACGGACAGTACGACGACGAGCTGAAGCTCACCGAGCAGGTCCAGCTAAATATAAAGGCCAAGACATCAGTCCTGCAATCTGTCAATGTGCGGACCTGCAATGAATAGCATGTTTTGACGAAAATGCCAGAATGTACACGCGCCTGCTCATCAAAAAGCTGTACATCACACAGCAGCAGCTTCGGTGTCCGAGGATAATCAGCACTTAAGTATGTCTTGATTGTTCAGATGGCATGCAGTAGACTGCTTCCCGCGTACTACTTGTTATCTTTCTTGATTGTGCCTGGTCCTCTCACAGACCTGGACCTGACAGGCACAAGACGATACACTGCGTGCCTGTAGGAGTCACCAATCAAAAGCCTACATGACTATCTTAGCTTGCCGGTGGAGGACTACAACACGTTGGACCCAAGCGTTGTACAGAGCCTGGGCGACAACCGTTTCTTGCTGACGCCACCTTTCAATGATTGGTTCAAGATCAACATCAAGCCTGAAGTCATTCTCCGCATCCAGCCCGAGCCTTCGCAATCACGGGTGCAGCTACCTTGCCCTTGCCTGCCGCATTTTCATAGCATCATCTCTCAGGTCAGCATATCGCCTGTGTTGAAAGTGTCTACTTGCAAGATTCAATTGTTAGTGTACAACAGTGCACCCTTCACCCGAAGTACTCGACCTGTCTATCTTGGCCCTCGACCGGTCTGTCTTGGGCCTGTGTACGGCTTTTTCCACTGGCACATCACACAGGTATGGCCCGATGCAGTGGCAGACCACCAGCAGTAATGCTGTACTTGCCCCCTACCCAGAACATCCCGTTCATCCATGATGCTGTCTATGGTGCTTTGATCAGGACTCCTGTGTGATACACATGCGCCTGCACAATACACAGTGTCAAATGTACTGCAATCTGAAAGTGTACAGTTCAACCCAGGCACCGTTGCAGTCATGCCTCCCCAGGTGTATAATTAGCGCTGCCCATGTATGCAGCGCCTGAATGGCACGCATGCAGGTGTTGTTTGTGTGCGAGAGCATCAGGTTTGGTGACGAGAACATCGACAAGACGGGCAAGCTCACCTTTGTCTCGGCTCTGTCCCGGGAGGAGGTGGCAGAAGGGCCACGCACCGGGGACCCCGAGGTGTTCCTGGTCAGCGCTTCTCAGGTCTCAGTGCGACTCCCACTCCTCAACCCCCTCCACCCCCAACCTCTGATCTGCGGTGCAAGGGCTGAACACAGCTGAGCACAGCCCCGAGCGATGCCTGTCTGACACGCGGCCTGCCGCTTCCGCATGTGGCCGCGATGGCAGCAGCACCGCGACGGCGGTGGCAGTGCTGAATGCCACCCATGACTGCTCATGCATGACATGATCTGGTGCCTCCATGAACTCACCTGCCTGTCACAGGTGTGCTGGCTGGAACGGAAGCCGCAGCGGGCAGCGAGTACGTCCGGTCGCTGAGCACCAGGGCATGCATTTGCGCTGCGATCACTCCATGCATTTGTGTTGCTGACGCAATCGCCGCATGCGGCGCCCCAGCACCGCGCCCCAGCTTACACCCCCACCCGCCAGTCCCTCTGACATGTGTGCAGCTCGCGGTGAGCGTCGGCACGCGCGCAGCGCGCGTCGCGCCGGTGCGGGCCCTCGAGGCGCTGTCGAGCCGCGTCCTGCAGGCGACACTGCAGGCGTGTACAAAGCCGTACCTGCGCCGGCTGGTGGAGGACTACCAGCACTGGGCCGCCGGCAAGCCGCGCCTCACCGGCGACATCACGCCGCAGGAAGCTTCCGCACTCTTCCTCGACACGGAGGCAACCGTCCTCGCGGAGCTCGAAGCGGGGGCGCCTCCAGCCTCGGATGGCGTCGATCCACCCGGGTCGCCTAAGAAGTGATGTCTATGCATGTGTTGGCAACTGTGCCGATGGCCACTTGACTATGCCCTTAGACTCTGTCATTTAGACTCGAGTCAGCCTCAGTATGCCTGCCTGCGGAGGAATGTGGTGCTGCACCTGAACATGGGGTGATATGAAGATTGTGTGGCGCTCCGAGGGCTGTGGGCATGCGGGCGCGTGGTTGCGTACGGGGGAATGGCATGCTGCCGTGCGCTCGAGAGTGGCCAGAGGAGGAGTGTGTCAGGGGTGCGCATGCATGCTGCTGCTGAAGCGGCTGATGGAGCTGAACAGGTGGTTGCGCATGACCCACTGGGAGGGGTGCCACACGCATGCTGCTCTGTGCGCTGCAGGCCGGCCCGAGGCCCTTGGGGGCATGTACATCATGCATGCGATCCTCGCACAGAACGCCGGCCCGCAGGCGGGGGCAGGTATGGGGCATGCATGCAGCCCTGGCGATGAGCATAGCCACTGCATGGCCCTGTAGAGCCCTGCTAAATGTGAGAGGGCAAACCGCCGACTCGGTTGAAGCCAGTCGTGCTTGTCTTGTACCATCGAGCGGCACACTGTGGGAGTCAGTGTGGGCCGCCTGCTAGTGTGCGACGTGCCAGACTGTGTTCACAAGCTATGCTACATGTGCTGTTCAACGCTGCAGATCATGGACCAGTGCCCCCACTTGCCCCATATTTTTGTTTGACCAGTGCCCCCACTTGCCCCATATATTTGTTTGACCAGTGCAGCCCCCACTTGCCCGGAGTCCCTGTGGAGCGGTGGTTGCTGCTGCCTTCCTTGCAAGTGCAGAGCTCTGCAGAGTCGTGTCTTTCATGTGAGCTCACGGGATGAATACGCCCCACAGCAGCAGGAAGAGCACGGCAGGCAGATTGTTTTTTGCATGCAGATTGTGTGCGCTGCGTGCAAAGCTGACTGGTTGTGGAGGTTACCTGTGTCACATACAGTACGTGTTGTAGATGGAGGCAAAGAAGCTGTGCTGCATCTCAGTGTAACTATCACAGAGGCACCTGTGTGCAAACTCCATGCGCCGTTGCTGTGAACTGTCAACTTTCCCTGGGCTCGTGTGGGATCGCACAAGCATGGGCGGGCCTTGCTGCTTCTCCAACACTTGCAGCTGCCATGCACCGTGATGTGTGCACCCTGGTCTGCGCCGCTTGTATGTATGGCATACATGAGAAGCTAGGCGTGATCTTCAGTGTGGTTGCTGCCGAAAGCTGTCTCTCAAGGATCCACG
The DNA here is from genome assembly GCA_900538255.1 of Ulva mutabilis. Classification (NCBI taxonomy): domain Eukaryota; kingdom Viridiplantae; phylum Chlorophyta; class Ulvophyceae; order Ulvales; family Ulvaceae; genus Ulva; species Ulva mutabilis. Next base: position 593,833 of record UNSF01000006.1, on the reverse strand, counting down.
TGGCGTGGTTGCGTCTGAGCTGAGAGTTTGTGCACCCAACCCATGCCCCATAGGCAGCCTGACTTCTTGACACCTTCTCAAGCCGGACAGCTCTCGATTTGTGTCTTGATGAAACAGAGTCATGCCAGAGTTTAGGAGGCCACTTGTGTGAGCTTCAGTGGTTGCCACCAGGAGTGACTTCAAGTGTCTCGTCTGAGACTCTTACAGCAGATGCCCAGAGATGCTTGCAGGCCAAAGCACAGCAGGTGTTTGGCAGCATTTCTCAAGCAGCCATGTTGCGTGTGCACAGGCAAACCATTTCAACTAATAACAGTTTCATCGCTGGCATAGGATGGTCCTGATGCAGCACTGTGGAACAAGGTGAGGCTTTTGCCAAGCATTGCAGTTGTCTGCATCACAATCTTGTGTTGGATAGATTACCACCAGCTGTGTGATTTGCAAATCCGTGGTGAGGTCACCTTTTGCCGTGTTCAGCACAGAAAGTGGTAGGTTTTGGTTGGCAGGCGGGTGTGACAAGCAGACCAACCAACTCTGGGCCATTGTGCCAGCTTGCCATCAGCCATCAAGAGCATGGTTGGCCAGACCCAGCAGAATCTGAGTGAACAATGCCGCATCTTGATGCAAGCAGATGGCGAATGCTCCTGCTGCCTGCCTGGTGTCCAAATTGTCGCTCCGTTCCTGTCTGTACCACCTTCTCAGAGCCGCGATCAGCTTGTTGCACTGTGGTTGCTCCAGAACAATGGCTGGAGCACAACATGCCACGTGTGTGTGTTGGCATGCATTCATTGTACGTGCAGACAGCAGTGTTTCTCTGTCACACATGCTTCTGTCTGCCTTGCAGTTCCCTTGAGTACTAGTCCAGCCTTTGCCCATATGGCCATGCATGGCTCATGCACTCTTGGCAAAAAGCTGTGCCTGCATGCAGAACACACACTGAGTCAATGTCCAGCATGCACATTCTGGGTATGCTACATGGGTTGTTACGTTAATCTGGCGTAGCTGCTGTTCAAGACAGCCTGTCTCATGGCAACAGGGTTGCCTGGCCTACAACTCTGTCACAGTGTGCCCATGGGTGGCACCACCTCAAGGACAGTGCCAGAAAGATGATGCAACGACTGGACTCACGGAGTGCGAACTGAGTTAGTCACGTCTCACGAGGATGGAGCATTGCGCCAAATATGTCTGCTGCTAGAGCACAGGAGTAGTCAGAGCTGTTTGTTTGGAAGGCCATTGGGTCGCGCTCTTGTTGCAAGGCCTTGTCACAGGTCGGGCGCAGTATCCCCCGAGAAGCCGGAATCATAGTGAAACGACAAGTCGGTTGGCGCAAACTTGGTCTGGTTGTGATGCCATGCCCGTGGCTCTGCATGCACAAGGCATGCGTGGTTTCTGCAAGACGTGTGACGGAATATGCCTCCGTTACGCAACAGGACAATGACCAATTTAAGTTTAAGCTCTAATGCTTGGCCAGGGGGCTGTGTCGACGTATTCTGTCGCTGATGATAGTGATCACTCATGATTGAGCGCGTGTGCTGCTTTTAAGTACCAGTACTATCGAAATCGCGCACAGTGTTTGGGCATTGGCTTCGTCACGCTGACTGCCTACAACGCCGCCTAAAGCTACCAAGGTATCATGGCAGTGACGGGTGACTTGCGGTCGTGAATGCTTGCCTTCAAGGTGTCAGTGCTTGAGAGACCTGCGGGCGCGGCCGAGCTCCAGCCGAGTCGCAGTGACAGTAAGAAGAATCCCAGCCGCTGCGCACCGCGTCAGCCTGTCCATGTGCGTTCCAGCATACCACGTCGCAAAGCGTAGTAGACCGTGCGCAGACAAGCAACGTGCAAGCAGCTTCGAACGGGCGTTGCAAGTTGTCACGGTTGCTTAAATGGCCTGGCTGCATCAAGCGGGAAGGCTGCAGGACTTGCACACTCGCCCCTTTCGACCTCTCAACTTCTTTAGACTGTTGCTCCGTCAAATGACTCCACGAGCCTTACAGCGCAATAGTCAATGACCCAAACGTCAACTCCTCGCTCCCGGTCCATGTGGTGGGTGAAGAGATGAACAGCGCGTCTGCGAATCCTAGGCACGGCCTTGCAGGGCCCTGGAGCGCTTGTACTTTGAGTTGAGCAACGCAGCTGTGACTTTCGCACGTGACAGGACACATCACAGCCTTTGGTGCACCACCTGAGCCGGCTTCAAGCTAGCTACTTGCGCACGGTGCGCTACTGTGCACACGCGACAATGTGAATCGCATTCGGGCACACCGCCATCACCAGTGTCTGGCACAGGAACGCCTTGCCTGGATCGTTCGTCCCTAGCAACGCAGATCCGTTGGCTATTATGTATAGACGGACCTGTGAGCTCTAGTCGAGGCACGAACAGAAAGCCTTGACAGTGTAGTATGTACGAACGAGTGCGTGCCTCCACGCAGCGGGTGGCGCAGTGAAGTGCAGGTGGTAAGCGACAGCATGGCCGGACGTGCATTGCTCGTTTGTTCGTTCTAATGCGACGCGTGGAGCCGCTGAATCTGGATACGATGTGAATGGTAAATTAATGCAGTGAGCCACGTTCGCTTGCGTGCCAGGTGCACGCCACTGATCACGAGCAAACGCACCCGCGTGGAATGCACGCCTGGCCTGCTCTTCACGGATATGCAGAACTGTAATTAATGGTAGACACCAGCATGCACTGGCAGCAGTAGCTGCGTGGGTGCAAGCTGGCGCACAGCTTATCCTGTGCACCATGGTAGTGCACAACGCGTGTGCCGGCGCTAGTTCGAACGCATTCGTGCTGGCAGTGGTTCGTGCGGAGAGCAGCCTTGGTGCTTGCGGTGGCCTGTCTGTCTGTTTGCGTGTTGCCAGGTCCTGGTCTGTTGCCTCGGCGCTGCTGGGGTCCTGGATCCATCACTGTGTAACGCAACGCGCGTGCCGACCGCAACGCGTGCAACGACGCTGGCTCTTATCGCAGGATTGCAGCGTGGGGCGTGAGATGCTGGGCTCGAACCGGTGGTTGCGTTCTGCGCAACAACCACACATACACACAGTGCATGCACTACGCACTCGCAGGCGCACTGCCCCCACTTAGCAGGCTTGCCCTGGGATGATTTCGCCCAGATGCGTTGCAGCTGTGCCATCTTTGTCTGCATAACGCTTACGAATTCCGTGCCCCTTTAACTGGTGCCGGAACTGTGAAGTCGGCCTTGTAAAACTCGAATCTGTACCCATCCCATGCGTGTCGACAGGGGCACGCAACGAGGATCAAGCTTGCACGATGAGCCACAGATATCAGGTCGTCGAGCACGTTCAAATTATACATGTCATTGCGACCTGGAGGCACAGTCAGTGCAACCGGCTCTTTAATATTGCCTGTTCGTGCATGTTGACATTCTGGATAATAGCAGACAAGTCGCTCACTGCAACCGCGATGCGTAGGTAGGCCGTGTTAGCCAAGCAGCAGCAACGTCAGCAGAACAGGAACAGATTTGATGGAATTCTGAAGTGCATTTGTGCTCGGTCTCTCCCTGCCAACGCGATCCCTGCGCGCAGAGTGACAGCCGTGCTTGACGGCGTGGCCGCGCGACCAACCCACGTTCTTACCAATTCTTGCTATGCGCGTCAAATTGGTGATCAAGTGTAGATGATCTACGTGCTCCGCCACAGCTGGTGCGCTCGACTGGACCGGTGCCACGCTCAACAACTGCTGTGCCCATACCGCAGCGGCCCAGGCCTCAGCGCAGCCCCACCGCCGGCGGTAAAGCGCCAAAACAGGATGTTGCGTACGGTAGGAGTGAGCTCTGGTTAGTGCTGCCACGTCGTGCCCCTGTGTGCGGAACCTCGGCAACACGTATTTGTATGAGCTTGCATGCGGGATGTTGCGCAGCCCTGTCGAAAGTTAGTTCACCGCCGCCGATACTCGGTTGCCGATTACAGGCAATCGAACCACGGCCGTGTCTTTTGCATCTGGCTTTGCTGCTGGTCTCCTTTGGCCGTTTAGGTGACACATGCACTTTCGGCTCAGCCGTTGCAACGCGTTGTTGGCAGGCCGAGCTGCAGCCATCACGTACAATGGGCCCTAGCCATGCCTATCTGGGCTGACGACCACTGCGTCTCAGTGAAGATCATGCATGGTGCATGCACCTGTCCGGCACGCATCATGACAAGATTATACGGGTTGCGTCATGGCCCCTCCGCCATCAGTCAGGACCACCGCGTTCCCCTTCGCACATAGCTGCAACTCGAACAGGCTGCTAACGCCGTATATGCATTTCCGCAGATCCTCTGCGCCTGAGTCAAGCCATGGATAGCGGTCAGGCCTGCCAACTCAGCTCGAGCGGTCACACCAGCGGCGAGCTTCTCTCCAGCCCGCAGCGTTCACAGCGGATCGCAGATTCAGCTCACCGCGATGCTCTGCCTGCAGCGCAGCACGCCGGACAAGCTGCTCCGCCGCACGCGGCCCCTCAAATCCAGATTTCGGAACCCGCCACTGACGATCTGCAGACACCTGCAGATGTCGGCAGACATCTTCTGCCGCCCAGTACGCTCAGCGTAGCACACAACCGTGCGATGGACCTGTCGTCCGGCGACATCGCGGCCAGCTTGACGCGTGGCCCCGCCGCCAGCGGTTCCGTGCACGACGACAACTTCCTGCAACCTCACGGCCTCGCCGTGATGGACCTCGGAGGCCTGCAGAAGTCTCCGTTCATTGACGACACACAGGACGTCACTCAGGAGGACAGCCACACTGTGACCTCCCCCTCACAGAACTCCTCCCTGGCTTCACTGGACCTGCCAGATCATCTCGGGCTGCCCGATTGCCAGCCGGAGCCCCTCCGCAAGCGTGAGGTGTCTGCGCTATCAGCCGTGCTGCAGTCAGTGGCCTCGAGCCAGGCGGAGGAATTCAGGCGGCAGGCCAGCATCGCGAGCTGGGTGCCGCGGGATCCATCCGGGTTCCACCTAGAAACCATCGAGGACATGCCGGCGGCTGCGTCCGCGGCGGCCGCGGCGGCCCTGCGCGAGCCGCTGCCTCTGGAGCAGCCGCAGGAGGGCTTTGAGCAGATGGACGCGCTGCGCGCGTGCTACCGCGGCGCGGCCGCGGCGCGGCTGGGGCCGTACGGGCATGCGGCGGTGCGGGTGCGGTGCACGTGCCGGCCAGAAGCTGCCTCAACGCAGGCCGGCGCGGCCACGCCGCCTGATCGGCAGCCCTCGGCGCCGTCGGCGCCGTGGGGCAGCCTGTCCACGGCCGAAGCAGCGGGCGCCTCTGCCGCGCCCACCGACGCCGCGTCGCGCAGCCGGCACCCGGAGGAGCAGGCCGCGATGCTGCGGCTCGTGGGCGCGAACGCCGCCGACTACGGCGTGCTGCTGGTGCCCTCTGGTCTTCCGGCCGCGCTGCAGGCGCTGGCGCACCTCCTCGGCTTCCAGAAGTGGCTGCCGTGCGCCGCGATGGAGTCGTGTCCAGAGGGGGGTGCATCGGGCACCGCCAGGGTGGGTTCGCTGTTCCGTTCGCGCAGCGTGCGGCTGCAGCGGCAGTCAGCCAACGGCAGCATCCGCCCGGTCGTCTTTTACGGCATTCACGACCACGAGGCCCAGGGAGAGTTCTGGAGCCGTATTGACTGCGAGGTGGTGGTGCGCTTTCCCCCTCCCATGCCCTTCCCCTGTGCCCGTCCCCTTTGCCCTGCCTTGCCCACAGCACGCAGCACACACACGCTGCAGATCACGATGCCGTCGCTGTGACACAAGTGGGCACATGAGCATTTGGCTTCAGGCACATGCGCTCCGAGAGTATGCCATACGCCTCGCCGCGCTGACGCTACTGCATCGACTTCGCCTATCTCGAGATACAGTCGTCGTCGCTTTGGTCGAGATACAGTCGTCGTCGCTTTGTTATACATGGCAGCCTGGTGTGCCTTGGCGGGTTGTGGGGCCTGCTGCACCAGCACCAGGTCGCTGCAAGTTTCGGTCTGCCGTGCAGCCGCTGTGGCGCGCATGTTTGAAATGCTACAGGCGGCAAGATGTACATAGTCACAGCAGACTGCCTGAATGCAGTGCTTCATTGTGTGCATGTTTCCACATGGTGCATGAATCCATGCACCCCTTGACTGAGCACAGGACTACCAGCAGCATCCAGTGTGTACCTTCTAGAGTACCTTCTACAGTATACCTCTTTGACAGTGCATTGGACCACCTCATTGAAAGTACACAGGAGAGCTGCAGTGAGGATGAGGGTGAGCATGCAGCAGTGAGCAGTGAGCATGCAGCAGGCAGCAGGCAGCACAGTGAGCATGCGGCAGTCAGGGAGCATGCAGCAGCCGCATGCTGCAGCATGCAGCATGCTCACTGTGGTCCTGGCCAGGCCTGGTACAGTCTCCTTGTCACAGTGATCCCTCTGACTCAGTTTAGTCCTGAAGCTTATTGTGCAAAGGTTGCAGCTCAGCCAGCCAGCTCTGGGATTGCGGGATGATTCAGAAACTATTTTGTGAACTGCACAGCAGTTCCAGAAACCCCTGCCACAGGCAGTCGTGTTTGTACCTGCAGCAAGTGCATGGCACACAACACTGTTAGTGCAATCGTCACAACACTGCGCCTGGGCTGGACTGGCTGGACTGTTCCATGCTCTTCCAACTTGACCCTCCAGCCTCTACATGTACACATGCTGCAGTGCCATGCACATTCATGAATTCCTGATGCTGTGCACATTCATTCCTCAAGCTTGGATGCATGTAGCACTTCTATAGAACTGGTTCATGCTCAGTAATGCCAATTGTGCCCTCCCTGCTGGGCTGTGTGGCTGCTGCTTGGCTACTTGGCTGCTTCCTGGATCTGTGCCAGAGGGCCAACCCGTTACATGCTGCCAGAGTGGCCCTCAGGCTGTCTGCGTACAAGTCTCGCACTACCTTCAATGCAATAGTTGCTCATGTGGACACTTTAGAACTGTGCTAGTGAGATACGTTACAGATGTATGCTCCACAAGGTGGTAGAACACAGAGGTACTATTCATGGCAATCCATATAACTACTGTGCTAGTTACAAAGGGATGCCTTTACAATGTCATCTGGATGCCTACTGGCACTCATCAGCTCATACAAATTCTATCTTGATTGCATGCCGCAAAACGAAGTCTAGTGCTGGGAATGGTCTCCTAGTGGAGCTGGAGCTTATCTGTGACATGCTACCCTGACAGCTACCCTGACTCTTCGTGACACGACGTCGCTTTGGCGTTCCTGCTGTTCCTGGCCTTCCACTTCGACTCCATAATTTCCTGTTTCAGTTCGTGCTTGTACCTTGGCATCTCTTAGGCAACAGCATGAGCATGCCAGATACACCGGCGGCGCTCGTGGCTGGCAGTAAGCATGGCTTACATCCGTATGCATGCTCGGATCACCTTGGATGCATGGGAATCAGCCGCCGCGCAAGGCCGCGCCTTTGCAAGGTTTGGTGGGCCCAGGCTGCGCGTTACGCTAATCGCGATTCACCGGTCCGCCTTGCGCGCAAGTTCGGCAACAGCGCGTGGATTTGCATATTGTAGTATGGTACATGTGGCACTCAGTGTCAATTGACTGCAGGCAGATTCTCGGGAGCCACAATGTTGTGGTCAATTAGCACATAGCTCTGCATCTTGCTATTCAGCGGATTTCGGGTTGACACATGTGTGCTTACAAGTACATGAGTACGCGGAAGTACAGCGGAAGATCCGCTGAGATGAAAGCCACGCCGTTGTGTTTACATCAGGCACAGGCCATCTGGAGCTGATTGCCGACTCGCAATGCTGGGCCGATATCCCCACCTTCGACCACGTGAATCCCCTGATCCATCGCTGTGACGCAGCGGCAGGGTGTCAGACTGCCGCATTCGTCGCGAGGTCTAGTCCTGTGAGCGGTACTAACTTACTCTTCTGATGCCCCGAGGCGCGCATGGCGCCGGGCCATCGGGACTGTTGTAACCCGCGTGATGCATTATGTGCCCGCCCGTGATCGGAGGACCTCTCAGGCCGATCACCACTTTGTGTGTAACATTTCTTGCGGCATCGCGACTCGAGTTAGTGAACCGGTGATCACTGGTGCGTGCCAGCTCACGTGGGCGCATGCGGTGGGTCGACCAACGTATGCAACAAATCACAGCACGCAAAATCCTCCTGCGAATCCGCAGCATCCGCCCCATGGACGCTATGCTAAACCGCCACGCCACGGCGGTTCAGCACAGCGTCCGAGGCCCGCCGCAGCTGCGCGCAGCAGCCGACCTGCCGTCTTGCAGAATGCGCTTGCCACACAGCCTTGTTGCCTCGGCGCTGCTGAGTCATAGATCTATCACTGTGTAAAACACAGCCCTTCCAGGAACACAGACACGCACAGACATGTGCGCAAGTGGGGTTTTGGTCGTCTGCTTTCCTGCTGTTGCCCTCACTGCCCTCTCTTGCCTTGTTGTCCATGTTACACCCACAGACATGCACGCCAGCAAGCAAGCAACAGCAAGCAGCAGCAGTGATCACTCCCTGGGAGGTGATCACTTCAGCAGCCCATCACTTCAGAAGCCCATCACTTCAGCAGCCCATCATTTCAGCAGCCCATCACTTCAGCAGCCCATCACTTCAGCAGCCCATCACTTCAGCAACCCATCACTTGAGATGCCACACAGTGTCATGCAGACTGGCTGCAGCAGCACAGGTCTCACACTGGCATCAATCACTTGTGCACTCCTCAAGTAAGACACGTTACAGATGCATGCTCGTCAAGTTGCCAATGGGGGGCGGGCTAACCACAACCTATGAGTGCCACACACTGTAGCCTTGGTGCTTGCGGTGGCCTGTCTGTCTGTTTGCGTGTTGCCTGGTCCTGGTCTGTTGCCTCGGCGTTGCTGGGTCCTAGATCCCCACTGTGTAACACACACTGCAGCAATCCTGAACAGGCCTCACAGCCTGTACATTCCTTACAACACTCGGCATCATCCAGGTGCACGGTATTCGAACGTTTACTCCCTAAGCACATTGATAGTATGGCAGAGGTCCACGCTATGCCACGCACACCGCGCGGCTGCCTCACCTCTGCAGCTGCCTCACCTCTGCCTCCCCATTTCCTTTGTCTTTATCTCATGCTCACAAGCTGGCACGTAGCAACTGACACACCGCATCGGCGCCCATGCAAGCACCGTGGTATACGGAGGTCATCGCAGCACACGCAGCGGCATGTGCAGGTCATCCCTGACGACACCCACGGCCACCCGGACCTGCGCATTCTCGACGCGCAGCTGCAGCGGCACTCTGCCGCCCGCACCCTCGTCGGCACCTTTGCCCCAGCCTGCGCCGTCACCGGCGCCACGCATGACGTGCATGCGCTCGCGCGCGTGTTGCACCGCCGTGGCGCGCTCGCCGTCTTTGACTTCTCTACCTGTGGCGCCTCCGTGGCCAGCTGCCGCATCCCCTTTGCCCCGGCCCCTGTGGCCGCCGCTGCTGCTGCAGGGGGGAGTGAGATGGAGGGGGATCAGCCCCCGCCGCCGCAGCCGCCGCCGCCGCCGCCGCGCCTCGATGGCGTCATCGTGGCCGCTGGAGCGCTGGTGGACGACCATGACGCGGCAGGCGCGCTCGTGTTCCGCAAGGATGCCTTCCAAGAACCCTCCTCTGATGCTGCGCCGTTCCGTGCGCTCCCTCTCCAGCCAACAGCACCATGCACGCTGCGCCCATGCGGTGCTCTCACGATGCAGCGGCAGAACAGGATCCACATGCCACTGGCGCGGCCGCGCAGAGGGCCGCATGCATCTGCATCATTGCATGCCGGGACTGGCTGGTCCCTTGGCCGTTCCGCATGCCCTTGTGGAGTGTCGGTCAAGCTGTCGCGTATTTGAGCGGCAGTTGGCATGTGGCCGCGACTTGGTCAAGTACTATCGCAGCACACAGCACATGAAATGGGCCCACTTCTGTGCAGCTCGCATTCTTAGTGCTGCGTGTCACCTGTGTGAGGAAGATGTACCGGTCCCTGCAGGCGGCGCATCACAGCATGGCCCCTTCCGGCCCCAGAACGCCAACCTGATGCCGTGGGCGGTCGCAGAGCTCCCCCGCCGCCCGCGCAAGGCTGCCGTGCTTCGTGCTGCGCGCATCGTGCATCGGCACCTCGACGCCGGGATCCGCCAGATCTCGCCGCTCTGCCATGCGTATGCGGAGCACGCGCTGTCCGTGTGGCGCCTGTGTCCGGGCATCTCCCTGCTCAGCACGCACGCCACGGACGCCTCAGCCTCGTCGCTGTCCACCGGCACCGTCTGCTTCAACATCATTGTTCAGAAGTCCGCATCGCGGCCGTTCGACTCCCCGCAGCACGACATGTCAAGCCGCACCGACAACTCGCTCAGCTGTTCATTCCCATCTCCATCCCCGCGGCAGCTCAGCTGGAGCGGCACAGCAGTGGCAGAGCGCAAGGTCGCGGCAACCAACCCGTATGCTCGCGTGGAGCGGTCGCTCGCGCGAGCACGCAGCGGCGAGGAGGCTACAGGGGCACCGGCACTCCTTCACCACAACTTTGTTGCTGCAGTGCTGTCCGACCTCCACGGCATCCAGGTGAGACCGCCCCTCCGTATTCTGCGCAGCGCACAGGCACAAGGCTGCAATGCCAGATACAGGCCTGTGCGAGGTAGCGATGAGCCGCCCGCATGCTGTGCTTGGCACAGCGTATACGTGTCTGTGAATGCATGGAGCAGGCCACTGTATACAACGAGCTGCATGTCCCTGCAGCAGTCATACATGAAGTAGCTTCATGCAGCAGCTTCACAATCACACTTTGTCAAGTGACTTTGACGATTGCGGTGGCTACAGGTACACACGACAAACGCACCAACCGGCCCTCTCGGCCAGGCCCTGGTGGACACCGTCGCGCCGGCGGTCGGGGAGGACGGCGCTGTTGCGCTCAAGGCGGCGCTGCATGACCCTGGGAGTTACGACTCGGCCAACCCGCACGTGCTTGGCTGGTGCGAGGTGCACTTCAGCCACCTGCTGACGTCAACGGAGGTCGAGTACGTGACACGCTCTGTGGTTGAGGTGGCGACACGCGCGTGGCAGCTTCTGCCGCAATACTCAATGGACCCCAGCACCGGTACGGCCCGCACTGCGGATTGATTCAAATCCTTTCAGTACACCTGCAAACGACAGTGTCTCCCCCCCCCCCCCCCCCCCCCCACGTTGCCCCAGCCCTTGCACATGTCCATGCATGGATGGGCGGCCTGATCAGTGGTACAACATGCGACAGTATTCTGGGGCACCATATCAACCCAAACTGCGCACACACGGCCGCTAGGGTAAGGAGGGCCGAGGGTCGCTGACTGCTCTGCAACGCGCCGTGCTGTGTGCCACGTGCTGTGCGAGGGTCTCCTGAACTGACAGCTGTCCTGCCGCTGGTGGGGCTCGTGCTCCGCCGCACTGCCGAGCGAATACCCGATGCATCCACTGGCCACGATTCTCTTCAGGTCACCCTGATATCAGCTCATGTTCCTGAGTCTCTGCAGGGGTCTTCACGTACCGCTCCCGGTCGTCGACCCCTGGCACGGACAGCCCGGCGGAGACGGCGGACCCCACCCCCACCGGCTCCACCGACGCGACCACCGCCGTCAATCACAAGGTCAGCCCCTCTTGGCCACAGTCCCTCGGCCTCCGCTCCGAGCCCTCTGCGCTGCCGCCACCAGGCCCCGTCGACCTCGGCAGCAACGCCTCCTCCCGCGCTGCGGCGCGTGACGGCCGCGCAGGAGCGGCGGCTGCACCGCCCGCGGCTTGCGCCGCACCAGCGGCCGCCGCCGCCCCGGCCGCCGCACCGCCGCTTGACAAGGTGTCATCCGGCGATGCCTCGGACACGGAGCCTGCGGGCGGCGGCCTGTCCATTCTCCCGGTATCACAGGTGGCTTCAGTGCTCACAGAGGTCACCACACTGGGCAGTGTGCTGCCCCACGCTGCCGGGGACGCGCGCGGCTCCAGCGGTGCTGCGAATCGGAAGCAGCCGGGAGTGCTGGCGAAGCTGTTTGGTTGCGCATGCATGCAACTGCAGTCCCAATGCCGTCAGGAGATTATGGCTATGTCCGATTCACTGCCGGACGGCGGCAGCCCTGAGAAGGACACCAAGTGTGCAGTCTCTCGCCTGCCGTCCCTCGCCGTCGAGAATGAAGCGGAAGCGGCGGAGGCGGACCACACGAGTTGTAGTCACAGCGTCGATCTCGACACGTTTCAGGAGATGGATGATGACGCGGCGGCGCCGCAGCCGGTGTCGTCGTCAGAAGATGAAGAGTCGGACGACGAGGGCGCTGCGCCAGGGCCGCTGTGCGAGGCCACGCTGCGCGCTGAGCTCGCCGGTGTGGCTGCCGCAGCACGGGGCGTGTATGCTGCGGCGCCGGGGGCAGCGACGGTGCTCGCTGCGCGGGTGTCGGCAAGAGGCTCGGCGCGGGGGTCGGTGGCGGACCGGCGGGAGGTTCCGGCGAGTTCAGGAAGCATAGAGTTCACATCCGGACTCGCGGAGAGCGCGCCGGCGAGCCCTCGGCTGCTGGCGTCGTTTGGGTACAAGCACCGGCAGAGCCGTAGCCGCGCGCAGCTCGGGCTGCCGACGTCGGAGGACGCTGCGCTGTCGCTGCTGCAGCGGCAGGGCACAGCACGCACGCTGTGTATGCAGTCGTCGCTGCGCGGCAGCCTCGGCATCGGGGGGCTGGACAGCATGGCCAGCAGCGTGCTGAACGGCGGCTCCAGACGCTGGGCGCTGCGCAGCGTGGGCGGCGCGGACGGTGGCGGACCCCGTGGCGACGAGCGTGGGGGCCCTGGCCTGGCAGAGACATGCCGCCGCGTGTTCCTGCAGGCCAGGCAGGCCATCGCTGCCATGCAAGCTGGAGACGACCTCAGCTGGATGGGCTTTGCTGGTGCGTCTGCATGTCTCAGCCACAGATTCCTGCCTCTACTGTTGCTCCACTGCCCCCTGTGCGTATCTGTGTACATCTGTTTGTCTTCATGGAGGTTTCCAACGGAACTGAGGGTATTGCTTGAATCAGGGCTACTCTGGGTTACTGATCCGATATATTGGCCACTGATCTGGTATCCTGCCGAGTCCGGGGTATGGCCCACAGAATCCGGATGCCACACCATGCTCCGATCAGCAGACACCTCGAAAGTCGAAAGTCGAACTCGCGCAGCAGGCGAGAGTGTGTCGTGATCCTTGTGTTCTGAGGGCCAGGTCACAACTGCTTGCATGCGCAGTGTCCAAGTCGAAGCGTTGCGCACTCCGATCGGAGTGATCCGATGTGTGCGGCTGGTGAACGTCCGGCAGTTGCTTTCTCAGTTTCGGTGCACGGCCGTGTGTTGCCCGATGTTTAGGCACACGTCACAACACCATGTGGCGCAACGAAACAGCTTGCCACAATTTGATTGCCGCAGTACACTGCAGTGTTTTACAATGCATGTCTAGACATAGCTGTTGTAGCCACATGTGGTTCGATGGCATCAACGCTGTCCGGTAACCGTTTTGTGAAAACCCGGAAGTCGTCATCGGACATGCCCATGTTCATTAGCGACTTTGTGTCAGTAAACTTCGCGTAAACAGTAATGTTCCGTGCTTACCGTCGAAATACCAAGCGCCTAGTCTGGTAGTCGCGTTCCTCCTCTCATTAGTGTGTTAGTTCGTTGCACTGCAGACTTTTCGTCCGGTCGGCCTCACAAGCGACTCAGGTCACATAATACTTAATTTCTGGTGGAGCTGAGCCCACGACCTCCTGCATCAACTTGTTTCCGGTCGGCCAAAAGTATCTTCGAACTCCCCTAGTAGCAACCCATGCAAATGTTGTTTTTTGATGTGAACCAAGTTTCGGACCTGTGATTTACATGACATGCACACTTACATCTACCTTTTTTGTACGGTTGTTTGTACACCGGGCTTGTTTGTACGCCGGGCTTTAGCAGCATGTCACACAGTTCGTTTGAGCGAGCTTGCATAAAGTGCAGCTGGCAGTCATCCGTCTGGAGTCCTGGAGGCCTTTTTTCAGGGGTAATTGTTCATTTCTCAGGGCAGATAAGCCACAATTATTAGACTCATTTGGCATGCCCTGACGCCACCTTGTGCGCGCGATCGCCAGCTGCTTGCGACAACCTGGCACGTTGAACCTGCCCGTCTCCTTCTCACGCCAGGCCTCACATACTCAAACAAAGCTGACACATTGTGCCAACTGTCTAGTTTCTGGTCGGTCCGGAAACGACGGAGTGTGGTCAGATACTTTCCAGGTCGGTTTGGCATCAGACCCCCAAACAACATTAGTTTATAAGCGACGAAAGAAAAAAACATTAACATTTCAAAGTGCTTAATTGCGACCAGTCGGCTATAGCTAACACGCTGCCTCTCATGTGCCTCTTTTCTCGAACTTTGATCTCGAACTTTGACTCGGTACTACTTTGAGTCAGTAGCCTCTACTGTGACGATACAAAGCTGTACGCGGCACCACAAGCCTCTGTAGCATAGATTGGTAATCTATGAAGCGCCAGAGTGCGCCATGCCCGTGGTCCATGCATAGGTTAGGGATGGCTTGGTCAGTCATCCTCACACCATGCACACGGTAGCATAGAGGAGGTTGTGGTAAGTGGTCACCAACACTGGCCTACGAGATAACTTGGTTGCATGACCAGGTCTCGTAAGCCAAGGGCCTCTAACGGCGTGTTGGCGTGTGTGGGGATTGGCAACATTGCACATGTGCCAAAGGCAGGAGTCACACACAGGCCGAACACTATATAAGCTTATGGTGTGACGGCTGGACCTTAGAGGGTTTAAGTACAGCTTTAAACTTACACAAGGTGCTACATCAGTGGCACCGTCACATCTACTCATCTGCATTCTATACGCCCGACACTTGCGCACACACTGCAGCCGGGGAAAATGCTATATTCGGCGCGTGAATAGTACGATCGTTACGTGTGGGCTTCCCGTCTGGCTGAAGCTGCGCGCTCTACACGTAGCTATCGCGCGCCCACATGGCGTTCGATTGTCGTGGCCCCTTGTTCGGAGGGCCCAGGTCGTCGACCGCCGAGGCCGTGTGCGGCGACTTCTATGCCCCATCGTGTCTTATCCTCTTCTGGTAAAACCCGACCCGCCCGCCTAGGCCTCGCTAGGCGCGCCACGTTGCTAGGCGCGCCGGTGGGAGGGCATAGTGCAGACAGACCTCTTCCCTGTACGTCATCATACACGCGTTGGGCACTCGAAACCACCCACCTCAAGCTGCGGGTACCTGAAGCTCTCCGGGGGTGTTCCCACACGGCTGGCACAGTCTGCATCCCACAGGGCTGGCACAGTCTGCATCCCACAGGGCTGGCACAATCTGCATCCCACAGGGCTGGCACAGTCTGCAAGCTGCTGACTGCACTTGTTTGCCCTGCCGCTTGACAAACGGGCATCTTCACAACTGCTGCCCCTGGTGAGGATTCTCTTTTGCCAAGTGGAGTTGGCTGGTCTGCACTCTCTGAACCTCCAGAGCCCTAAAGCCACACCACAGCAGGCCTGAGCGTGTTACACTAGCTGCAGCCAAGCTATATTTTATAGCTGCAGGCTTGGCTGCAGCTATGAGCCAAGCCTGCTTCGTCTCAGCCAAGGATGCATTGTCACCCAAGCTGGCATTGCTCTCCCCCTCTGACACATTGATCTCCCCCTCTCACACATTGCTGTCCCCCTCTGACATTGGTCTCTCACACTTGCAGCTCCTGACGGCGAAGAGACAGCCAGGAACACGGCGGACGCGAGGGCACTCCTTCAACAGTGGCTCAACGCACACTGGGCAACGCAGGAGCCACCAGCAGGTCAGGCGCACAGCATGCCACAGCGCGGCAGCAGCGTGCTCCACCTCCCACCCCCCCCCAACCCCTACGTCACCTCCGTCCCCCCCCTCTCACTCCCCCCTCGTAATTTTGAACAACCCGTGCTGCGCTTTGATGGGGCAGACGTGCGTGCGTCCGGCCCCCTGCCCCTCACCGCGCTGCACGCCACCCCGGATCCCTGCGCCGCTACGCACACAGCATCTTCCGCCAGCCGGGCCGACTCGGCGCGCCGGCCCCTCTCCAGCGACCGCCCCCCCGTCCCAGCGCTGAGCCTCCCGGAGCCGAGCAGCCAGCCCGCCGCGCCGGCGCCGAAGCGCGCGCCTGCAAGTCAGCCAGCGCCCGCCGCGGCTGCACCTGCGCGTCCCGCGCACGCTGCCGATGCTGAGGGCAGCAGCATGGGCGACTCGCCGTCCCGCGGCAACGCTGCGGCCCCTCAGGACACCGGGCCGGATGCACGCATGCAGCGCCGGCTGGCGTACGCGTCGGCATTTCAGGACCTGGCGACCCGGCGTGCTGTGCTGCGCGATGCCGGGCTGCATGCTGGGGCGGTCGGCATGCGCCCGCGCGCGACCGGCTTGCTGCGCAGCACCGTCGACTTGCCGCGGCCGGTCACTTCGCCGGCGGGTCTTGGCCACCATGGCGGAGCGCTCATCCATGCTGACTCACATCGCAGCGCTGGCACTGCTAGCACGGAGGCACCTCACCGGGACGAGTCCGATCGCGGTGGCATGAGGCACATCTGGACGCATGTCGCGGCATGAGCAGCCCAGCATGCTGACCTCGGCAGCATGCGTGGCGCACTCATGGCCACGTTTGGCAGGGAATTCTCCTGAATTCTCTCTCTGCCGGGACGGAGGTGTAGGTGCGGGAGGGGGTTGGGGCGATTCAGCTTGCTCTGCCCCTTTGTTGTGTGAGAACCCTCGCCAGGCGTGCGCAGCACGCGCCGATGTACATTGATGGATTCATCACATTTAGAGACACGGTAGACCCAGCTGGTTTTTTAGGCGCATGGAGATGATTCATGCTGACCCGTTGGCAGCAGATTGCGGGGTTTACTCGGGCGCATTGGCCGAGCGTGCATCCTGGCCAATGCAGCCCAGGTGTGTGAAGCATGTGGCACATGCATGCGTTGTTGCATGCAGCTCTTTTGTTATGTGTTCAGGCAGGGACTGTGTTCCATGCATGTGGGCGGACACCAGAGCGTCGGCTGGCTTACAGGGGAGCACACTTGCGTGTGTGTCGTCGTTACAGTGGCATGCAGTGGGCGCGTTTTCAAGGGGATTTGCACTTTCTCGGCGCCCGGTGTGGGCACAATGCTGAACATGCATTCTTCACGCGGTGACCCGCGGCAGCCCGCGGCAGCTTTGATCATCATCGGTTTGCTTGGGTTTTCCATTGGCTGACTGATGTAGGAATGAGTGGGGCAGGAGGGCGTCCTGGGGGAAGCAGGGGAGGAGCGTCAAAGGCGTGGCACCGCGTGCAGCAGCGGAGGGCGGGTGAGGCCCAGGCAAGCAAGGGTGGTGGATGCATCCCGACGCGGTGGGCCCGCGGTAGGTAGAAGGGGCGCAGATTCAAGCTAGGCGCCTCGCGGGCATGCCTGCATGCATGTGCCAGATGCACGCAGGCATAGATGTAGGCAGGCATCATGCCTACATGCAGTTTCCATCTGTAGATCGTGGCCCATGAATGGCGTGAGAGAGGGGCTTCATGCACACGGCCAGAGGTTGCCCTTGCTGCCTGCCCAAGTTGCAGGGGCTGGGTACATATTTTGCCCTCTGTGTTCTACCACCTTGTGGAGCATACATCTGTAACGTATCTCCTTACATGTTTTGCGGGTGGGGTCAGTGCAGGGGGAGTCCAGGGTGGTGTAGCCAGGCTTGGAGGGCTGCATGCGTTCTGCTACTGCAATTGGTGTCGTATCTGGTGTGGCTAAGGTGGCGCCTAGCATGGCCCTGCTGCGTCCGGTGGCGGCGTGTGTTTTGTGATGACCGCAGAACGGCGTTCGAGTCGAGCGCCAGTCGAAGCAGGGAAGCCATTGCAGCCCCAACGATCAGCAGTTGTGGTGTCTCTGCCACGGCAGAGTGCAGGCAGCTAGGTGCTTTTGTGTAGTCAGTGGCTGCACACTGAGTTTCGTGATGCCTCGGTGCGATCACGGGGTTTCATCTTTGCAGCACGTGTTGCACTGCATCAGTCACACCTGCCACATATGCAACATGTTTTTTCGTGATGACTGCTGCAATGTCGTGTCCACGGCGCACAATTCATTGCACTGTTGATAGTGTTTGCGAACGCTGTCATAGTTGCTGTACAGGAAGGCGCCTTGATGCCTGGCAACTGTGTCTTGCACTCGTGTTGGCCCCTTCACGCTGCATCTCCTGGCTGACTCGTATAGTGCCCGCCTGGGTTCGGAGCGGGCGGCCCGGGGCCGGTTTTTGCCGCCCGGGGCCGCCCGGGGGTGCCGCCCGCGGATTTCGAACCCAGGTGGCCGCACAAGACGATGAAAACACAGAGGATTGCTGCTGGACGCGAGTAAGGGCACTGAAACAGCAGTACATTGCCTCTGCGCTTGGTCGCTCTACACATTTCGAACAAACATTGCTGAGCTATGGGCTATCTAGTCTATCACGGAGGTCACCGCGTGATCACCAGAATGCGCTGCGCCAACCACCATATCCCCACATGAGTCACGCGCTCATGTGAGTCCTCAGACATCGCAGACGTTTGTCGTGCGATAGCCATATACACGGGGATGAGATTAACAAACCCAAAACCAGCCTATTTTGTGGCACACATTGCTCGAGGTCACAGCACCGGCAGCAATGCATGATCAAGGAGCTATGTCAACCTTGCTGCACTGAGCCAGCGAGGATGCAGGCATGAATATCCTGAATTGGACTCTTTGGCAATGGCTGATCCACACGCCCTGTACACGCAAGCGTGTGGCAGCGACTGTTCTGCGTGATCGCATCTCTGTTGCTTGTCTGACATGATTCTGTAACACAGTGCATCAGTGCGGCGGACTGCAGGCCAAGGTGGTAGTCACAGCATGCTAAGCCAAGAGCAATCAGCAGAGGCAGGCCAGGCACCGCAAGCTGGCACTCCAAAGTCATCTCTCTGCTGGCGGACACGGCCATTGTTCACCAAGTCCACTCAAGCAGCTGCTGTTCACGGGCTGTCTGGATGTTGCAGAACACAGCTCGATCAGGGGCATCTGCGTACGCGTTCGTACGTCCGCATGTCGGCAACATGCAACATGCATGGCTCCGATACAATGTGAATGACCGCAACAAGCAACAAAATGAAAGGATCTGGGGTCGAGACATGCAGTCACTTGCTGGCCACCGACACTCGCAGCACGCCACGCAGCATGAACGTGGTGCGCAGCGACCGGTTGGCGTTGTGCCTGCATCGACAGGACATAAACAGACGGCGGTGCAAGATCGTGTCAGTGTAAATCACAGACGCCAGCACCATCAGACAAGGGCAGGGCAGGAGATGCATCCCGCAGCTGGAAGCCACTGCGCCCCCGACACACAAACCGCACCACCTGTGGCCACGGCACCTCCAGCAGAATCACATGCATGCGCATCGCCATGGATGGTTTTACTGGAGCAATTGACACGCATAATACAGACCCATAATCAGCGACACTCGAAGACACCGCGCTGCCGCAGTACACTCTGAAGCACAGACAACCACAAGCGCACACGCAAGCTACTTGCTGCTGAAGATCGGTCGTGTCCGCCGAACAGGAGGGCCGTCTGCAGCCGCCTCCCCGGCCTGCTGGCTGTCCCCCCACCGGTTCTCCCGCATTGCATCAGGTGTACCAGAGTCGCTGAACCCTACCCGCGCACCGCTCGTGCTATGGGCCGGCGCAGACGAGCCGGCGCTTGAATGCACTGTCGACAACCCCGAAATCGACGCTGGCATGCGCGTCGAGCTGCGCACGACCCCCCCACCACCGAACGTCACGCGCGCCCCCTGCGCCTCAGACACTTCTGGAAGCGGTGAGGACCAGCCACGGACACCGAGGGCCCCTCCTACCGGGGCCTCCGCGCCGTCCCCGTCCCGCACCGGAGCCACCCCTGCGACTGAATGCATGCGGCTTACGCCGGCGCCGTCGCCCGTGATCTCACACACGGTCGGCGCCGCGGCACCGTCCGTAATGCGGCTCTGGCTGCTGCTGGCGGCGGAGCGCGTGCTGGGCCATAGGTAAGACGTGATGGCGGCCACAGGCGCGCTCGCGATCTGCCGGCCTGCCGCAACCGCCGACGAGAACGTCCAGCTGCTGTCATGCTTCGCGCCCTCGATTTGCTCTGCACAGAGTATGCTGCTGTCATGTGCCAGCGCTGAACCGCGCACGCTGCTGCTACCCCGAAGCATGCAAGGACACTGCGGCGATGCCCTGGGGCGCTGTGGGCCACCCGCAGAGCTGCCCGCCGGACAGTGCGAAGTGCGGTGCGTGGATGGCAGACCACCAGTGGAGCCTGCACGCATGCATTCAGCGGCGCAAAGGCCACCGGCCGCCCAGCGGATCGGTGGTCGCGCAAGTGCAGACATGGTACATAACCAATCAACGCTGTGCTGCTGACAGCAACCAACGCTTCTGTGAACGGCGCGGAAGCAGGCGCTGGCAGAAGCACAAGGACATGACCTCTCCAGCCGAACAGTTATGACGATCTGTCCAGCACCGCAGCACCGTGACCTGAGACGTGTGCCTCTGGCTGCATGTGGCACCACGGCGCCAGCAAGCGTCAGCAAGCGCGGCGCGCCACCACAGCATGTACAGCGCGCCCAGCACGCTGCTACACAAGCGCCGGGTCACGTGGTAAGGTGGCGACTGTATCAACCAGCCCCATCCGCGGTCCCCGGATGGGAGCGGCAGCAGGAGCGGCAGTGGGAGTGGCAGCAGGAGCGACAGCAGGAGCGGCAGTGGGAGTGGCAGCAGGAGCGACAGCAGGAGCGGCAGTGGGAGTGGCAGCAGGAGCGACAGCAGGAGCGGCAGCAGGAGCGGCAGTGGGAGTGGCAGCAGGAGCGACAGCAGGAGCGGCAGTGGGAGTGGCAGCGAGAGCGACAGCAGGAGCGGCAGCGGGGGCGGCAGCAGGAGCGGCAGCGGGGGCGGCAGCAGGAGCGACAGCAGGAGCGGCAGCAGGAGCGGCAGTGGGAGTGGCAGCAGAAGCGGCAGCAGGAGCGGCAGCGGGGGCGGCAGCAGGAGCGGCAGCGGGGGCGGCAGCAGAAGCGGCAGCGGGGGCGCACTCTGCTCCTGCACAGACGGCAGCGTGGCGGCCTGGTCCTGGAACGACTGCTGCAGCATCGCCATCGCCTGCTCACGGTCGGTGACCGTGCCCTGCGCGACGGCTGCGAGGAAGTACTGCACGCTCATGATGCTGCGTGCTGTGGCCTCGTTGGACGCGGCGTTGCGGCGCAGCTCGGCTGCGATGTCCGCCGACTTGAGGTCGAGCGAGTCGAGCACGGCGCCGCTGTCGCGTACCGCGTCGTTCACGGCCGCGAGGACGTCGGCCTGCCGAGCCTGCTCCTCCTGCGACGCGCTGAGCAGCCCCCGCAGCCGCGTGAGTTCCTCCTTGGCGTGCGACGTGTACTTGGTGAACTCTGCATGGGGGGGCCTGTGTGTTGGCTTCGGCCGAGTCGCGTGTTGGCTGCGAGGATCGGCGGGTGCGGCATGCGTGGTGCGGCATGTATGTTGCGGCGGTTGCTGTGGCACGCAGTGTGTGTCGGGAGTTGCGGGAGGGCAGAGTGGTGGGTGGCATGCCACCCTCCCCTGCATAGCTGTCTGTCAACACACCAGCCCAGTCCTCTCTGACATTTCAGAGAGAGCTAATTTGGTGTTGTGGCAGACAGGTGTGCAGGAGAGGGGGTTGGGGACGGGATTGGGTGGCTGGAGGGCAGCAGTGACTCTCAGACGACGGGCTACTTGCCTTGAATCACACTGCAAAATTGAGCCTTCGCTTGCAAAAAGCGCCACGCCGACGTTGTCACAGCACTGTGTCATTCACGAGTGGATGCAAGTTACGGTGGCTGGAAAAGCATCCACAGTTGGTGGGTGGCTGTCCAGGATGACTAGATGTGCAGCTATGCAAGGCGGTCAGCCGAAGATTCCAGACACAGATCCTGATTCAGCCAGAGCTGACTGCTATGATAACGACGTGGCCAGACTGTCAAGCTGCTGCGTTCACAGGATGGCTTGTCGACTGCACTGGCCTACAAGGTATCGCGATGCCAGAGTATGACGCCAGAACCAGCTAGCATGGGCTGGAATACAACAATCGAAACTCTCAAGACGTCAGAAATGCAATCAATAGCCTGCCTCGAAGCCCGTTGACGACACCTGAGGCAGTCACGCCCACATGCTGCTTGCTGGAAGGCGCAGTCGCACTTTGCACACCTCAAGCACACATACGTACACAGAATAACATGGACAGAATATCAAGGGACTATCTCCCACATATCTCGCCAGTGCACGCGCAGCGGTGCGACAGAGTGGCACTGCTGCGTGAAGGCACTCCAAGCATGCGCAGTGAGGAGGGCGCACTATCATTTAAGGACTGGAACATTTGCTGTGTCCTTTGTTGGGACAGCCCGAAAAAGTCCCAGCCCTTCCACCAGCATACAGCATAATAGCCAGTCAGTCCGACTCCGCTGACGACGAGAACTGTGACGACGCCCGACTTCCCCGAGTCCCTGTCATGATATATATGCGTTACCATTGGTGCAGGGGGCCTGGAGGAGCCCTGTGAGCTGCTGAAACCTGATCTCATCGCACCAACAAGGGCGCCCAGGCCTCCAGCTGCCTCTTGCGAAACTGTCGAGATGCCGTCCGCGACGTCCCCAAACAGCTCGCCGGACTTCTGCGTGTACCCCGCACCGTATGCAGCACCCCCTGCAGTAATTATCAGATAAGGTCTAAACATATCAGGTGCATGACAATAAGCGACGCCCGGATTGCCATATTCACCGGTTGCGCTGGGGCTGCAATCCGCTGGGACGAGTGATTGGCGTGTCCGCTCCTCACAGGGCAGCATAAGCAGCAATCAGCCGCACTAGGCATTTGATGCAAATGTTCCGCCTGCCATGTGCCCGAAATCGAATCATAGCTTGGCTCGAGAAAGCTCACACGACATCAGTGAGCGCACCAACAGCGCCATATCCCAGAAGCCGGCCTAACACCGTTACAGCCATTCTCTGCAACGCAACGCCAACTGTCTTTTCCGGCGATCTATTCGAGCTTCGACTCCGGTAAAATACAAGAACGGTGACACGACCAGAAGTTTCTACCAAATCTCAAGTCGAGCATACAGAACCGATAGCATGGAAGAATTATCTGATGACATCAACCACTGTTGTAGCTACAAGCGGATCCAGATAACAGCCCTCTCCACGTTGTTGAACAAACTTAAAATGGCCACGGGGGCATCTCAGGCTGCAGCAGAGCCGGGCCGATTGGTCGCGCGAGAGAGAGTCCAAATTTTCTCATGTGGCAGGTGCTGGCGATGCCACGATAACAAGCTCTGTGGAACAGAAGATTGTATTCGTAGGTGCTACCGGGAACGCTTGATCTTCCAGTAAATGCGACCTCATTGACGTCTCGCTTGCGTGGCTCGTCCTAGCCTGCCAAAATGTCGTCTATCCCGCAAGCCACAGATCTGCTGGAATCAATTGATTG
Organism: Ulva mutabilis; assembly: GCA_900538255.1. Classification (NCBI taxonomy): domain Eukaryota; kingdom Viridiplantae; phylum Chlorophyta; class Ulvophyceae; order Ulvales; family Ulvaceae; genus Ulva; species Ulva mutabilis. The sequence goes on along the minus strand of UNSF01000006.1, from coordinate 570,362 downwards.
GTCTGCGACAGAGTGTTTAAATGCAAGCTCTAAAAGACCTCTGGACAACGCTCTCAAGCAGGTGCTCTTGACCCGTTGCAACACGCAAAATCAATATATAATTGATTGACATCTCTTCCACGAGCCGCTAAATGAAGAGGGTCTTCATGTATTAACCAATGTGTTGTCCGGGTCTATAGATTAGGTGTGCCACATGTGCCTTGTGCGTGGTCCGACAGAATGACATGGTAGCGGCGTGGCGCAGCGTGATCGTCGCCACTGCAACTCTGACAACTGTATGGGCTCTCATAGTACATGTTACGTCTACCTATGACGTGATCGCAGACGTGGTCAGGGTCTTGCATGTGAAGACTGGACTCGCACTGTGCACTCAATTTCCATGACACATGTCAGTGTCTGTCTACAGGGATATAGAGACGACGATAAGCTGCTCCTAGAAAGTGATGCAGACGAGCAGCTATTGCTTCACATCAACTTCACAGCTTCAGCAAAGCTGAGGTCTATTGTAATTGCAGCTCCAAACGATGAGCATGCTCCGAAACATGTGAAGATCTTCATCAATAGAGCTACCATTGGATTCTCTGAAGCGGAAGAAGAGGGGGCGTTGCAATCGTTTGAGCTCACCGAGGAACATCTGTCCGGGAAACCAGTGCCTCTAAAGTACGTTGCCAGATGGCTGTGTGCAGCCGGCCGAGTGCACCGCAACAATGGCATCCCACGACGCATGTCAGGCCATCAACATACTGCCACCTGATATCAAAGAATCTCGCTGCTGGAAATCATGGCACGAGTGCTGCTGTGGCAGCTCGAATTGCCCATTCGATGCAGGCAAAGCGAGACGATGCACATTCCGGTGGCCGTGGCACTCCATAAGTATCAAATTTGGTCTGTGTGTAGGCTCGCATTGTTTCAGGCGGTTAACACATTGTCCGTGTTTATTGGCAGCAACCAAGGGGATGCAGAGGTCACGAAGATAAGCAGGGTTGTGATAGCCGGGACAACAGTTCAAGGGATGAACGTCAATGAGATCAAGAAATCAGAGGAAGACTAGTGCAGTCCAGTACGTGACAACCTCTGCGGCTAGCGGGGTGTGGTAGGTGTGTTGAGAACAAGCGCCAAACGTGCCGTGGGCGATAGCGAGGCATGCGTCACATGTTCATTCAATTATGATCGACAATTGCTGTAATATCCTGAGACGCTGTGGGACGCTACCGTAATGATCAGAAATCCATTGGCTGCGGTAGTGATCGGCCAAGGCACTGCTGTTTCAGTGCATAAGCCGGCTGAACGCGGTGCCCATAGGGCAGTGCACTCACGCCACGCATGCGCCAACAAGCTGCCGGCCACGTTTGCTGTCCCTGGTAGCGAGAAACAGGTGCCAAAACAATGTCTGGCCCCGTGTTCATGTATCGACCGCTGGCATTGTGTCAGTCCCGTGGTCGGTGGTGGCATAGATCAGGTCTGCATCAGCAATGCGTCTGCAGACGATCTAACAAGGACAGAAACCTTGCTCAGTAAGGAGCTGTCTCCGGAGGTCGCTTCGAACTAGCCTTATAGTCATAATTGTTCGTAGATGCCGCTCGCGGAGCGTCTAGACTATGAGGATGCCAGATTTGTTGGCTTGGCAGTCAATTCATGTGAGCCGATCGCAGGTCACCTCGAATCTGCACAGCAGTCCGCCGGTTTTGATTTTCTGGCTGTTCCCTTGGCGAAATCGCTTGACTCGCGCATTGATTTAGGCGATGCATGTAGCCGCATGGACTTTGCGCGGCAAGACATGATATCGCTCGGAGACGAGCGTCCTGGGTTCCGCCTCCTTGGCATAATCTCTCCATGGATAGACCCAGACAGTGACGACATCAAGCTGCGGAGAGCTTCGCAGATCGCGCTGCGATCGGAGGTAGAGTGGTCGAAGTACCTCGGACTTCAGGCTGTTGCCCTGCCCGCGCCCCATAGCGTGCAGCGCGCAGCTGGCTATGCGCAGGTGCGCTACTTCTGCGGAATTAGGACTCTCGGGATCCTTGATCTTGAGTGCTGACAGCAACTGCTTGTGCAGGTTCTGAATTCGCTGTTAGACAGCTGCTCTGCACTTGGCTTATGGATTCGTCTATGCATGTCCATCGATACCGGACAGAATGCCGCAACATGGCGATGGTGGGACACTGTCCGGTCGTTGTGCAACTATCACTCCTCGCTCGGGATCTTGATCGAAATTCAAGGGCCGCATGACATGACGCCGGAGCTGATGGAACGAAGATGGCTTGGCGAGCCTATTCGAGGAGCGCTTGTATGCACAACAGCATTTCTACGTAATAAGCGGCAGTTTCCGGTTCTTTCGCGGCCGCTGCAGAACGTCGTGCTCCAGGTCTTCAAGCTGGGTCAGCAGGTGCGGTGTTGCCTCACATCATCATCCAGTGACGCGCCTGCAGACCGCGCTTTGCCTTTTACGCCGCTCCTCATTTCGTCACTGTACGTCAAGACCGCGCGACACGGTTTGCGCCCAACGTAATGGCAGCCTACTGCAGGCAGGCATTCTCAGCTTCCATTTGTGCACCACTGCCACTCTGCCCAGGTCGCTTTGTTGATGCAAAGCGTGTCAGCAACATCCTCTAGGTCAGGAGCATTTAACCTTAGATTTATGCAGGTGACAATGCTCGTTAATGGGCCTCTGGCCACCCTCAACCCAGCTCCTGACCCCACTCCAGCTGAATCCGCACTAGCGGCTTCCTCAAAGTCTGTCGAATTTGCACCAAGCAACGCCCTAGATGTACTCCGAGCGCACTTTGAGTATCTCGCGTATCTCTTTCAGAAGCTCCCGCCCCTCAGCGGCCTCGGTGCATCGGGCTTCGCTTACCGCGACCACCTCCAAACACCCCTGCAGCCACTCGCAGACAACCTCGACAATTCCGTCTACGAGACCTTCGAGCGCGACCGCCCGAAGTACGAGTACTACCAAGAAGCCATCCAGCAGGCGCTACACGACCTGCAGTTCAAGCAGGAAAGCGCAGCAATCCCCGTCGCCGGCCCAATCGTGGTGGCCGTGCTGGGCGCTGGGCGCGGCCCGCTCGTGGAGGCGTCGTTGCTTGCCGCGGACAGGGTCGGCGCGAGCGTGATGATCATGGCGATCGAAAAGAACCCTAACGCGGTCGCCGTGCTGCGTGGCAGGCTGGCAGAGCCCCGCTGGCACGGCCGAGTCGCGCTGGTTGCAGTCGACATGCGGGAGATGATCGTTGAGCGGCAAGCGGACATCATGGTGCGGCGGCTGATACATGTATGCGTCGGCACTGCCTGCCGCCGGTTCCGATGTGGCCCGCAGCTGGTACATGCATGCGTCCGCACTGCCTGCCGCCGGTTCCGATGTGGCCCGGCAGCTGATACATGCATGCGTCCGCACTGCCTGCCGCCGGTTCCGATGTGGCCCGGCTGCTGGCTCCTGATTCTGGCCATTCTGTGTCTACGCTTGTGTGAGAAGCGGGACGGCCAGCCTGCCATGATACATCACGCTGAGAAACATTACAGCAGTGTGCTCCTCGAGGAGGCAGAGCAGTCATTTATGCTGTGCTACGCTTGCACAGCATGCGCACCGACCTGCTAGACGACCGTCATGCGCACAGTTGCTGCTCGTTGCCACAGTCGTTGCAACAGTCGTTGCCACAGTCCACGGCCAGAGCTGCATCGGCGCCCGCAGCCGGCGGCCGCAGCGTGCCCGCAGCGTGCCGGCGGCCGCAGCGTGCCGCCGTTGAGCAGGAAGCAGATGGTATAGTCTCTCCACCACTGCGGCCCCTGCCCAACCAGAGCCGCTGTCACTGAGCCGCTGCTGAGCAGCTGCTGAGACTCGCAATGCTCGCGGTCCATCGTTCTGGCGCCTTGGCCGACCCTGACCCTCCACTGTGGTGTTCTAGCTGCTACCTCCACCGAGCTAGCCGCAGCTTCTGAGCCCTCCAAGACCGCATGCTCTTGCAGCGATGTCACTCAACGTTGCGCGGAATGTCAACTCGCAAGACGGCAAGGCAGCATGCAGCCGTGCAGTCACTGCCGTTCTCGCTGCAGCACGTACATCGTCAGATCTGCGGCCTACATAACGGCAGCTCTGCCGTGTCAGGGCACAGCACTACTTTCAGCCAGGTGGCTCTGCCGTGCTCTGCCTCGCCTGTCCGCAAGAACCCTCTATACACAATCTCCGCAGCAGCATCGCACCAGCCCGCTCATCCAGACTGTAGACCTTCACACCTCCACAGCGCAGCTCGCCGTGGCGGTACAGGCGCATCAAGCTGGTATTGTCCGCGCATTGTCCGCGCACATCGCTGCTGTCTCCACCACGCCACAGCAGTGTCTGTGCCGGTCAGTTGAGCGTGTGCGTGCAGGTGAGCGAGCTGCTTGGGTCGTTCGGGGACAACGAGCTGTGTCCAGAGTGCCTCGACGGCGCGGGGGGGCTGCTGCGGCCGGGCGGTATCAGCATCCCGTCCGCGTACACCTCCTTCCTCGCACCTGTGAGCGCACACACCGTGTACTCGGCGATCAAGCATATGCCCGCACCGGACCGCCTCGAGGTGCCGATGGTCGTCAAGCTCTGGAAGCACGTCATGCTCAGCACGCCGCAGCCGGTGTTTGGCTTCTCGCACCCGCGCGGGTGTGGCCCCCTGCCGCTCGAGCTGCGAAGCAGCCAGCATGCCTTCGCGCATGCCTGCGCATGCCCTCCACCCTGCTATGCATGCCTGTCATGCACACGCATGCACAGGCGTGCATCCCAAACATCAATCTGGGCCCCCATCGGGGCCCCGCACATTGGCACGTCGAGTGAAGGATTGTGCGGAGGCATCATTCCCGTGTAGGGCAGAGAGCATGCGTGATAAACCGGTCTGGCACCGCCACCGCCGAGACTCGCGAGACCCGCACGCTCAAAGGGAGACCGTGCGGTGCAGGGACGACTCAGCGGACAACTCGCGGGAGAGGACGGTAAAGTTCGCGCTGAACAAGGACGTCCTCCCGGCCACGATTCATGGCTTTGCGGGCTACTTCGAGGCGGAGTTGTACAAGAACGTGCGCATCAGCACCGTGCCAAGCGCGCACACGCCCGACATGCACAGCTGGTTCCCTATCTTCTTCCCGCTCGCGCAGCCGCTGCGGCTGGACGTTGACGCGTCGGTGGCGCTCTCCATGTGGCGCGTCGCCTCAGCATCCAAGGCACGCCCCCCCCCCCCCCCCCCCCCCCTCCCCTTACTCCCCGGCCAGGCCCGGCCACTGCCAACCCTCACCATACTGCAGTCCTCCACTACGAGCCTGTAACTCGGAGATGGAGGAGGCCGAGCTGGTGGCCGAGTGCTGACATGGTGTGCTGAGATGGTGGGCGCACGCCAGCACTGGCTGGTCAATCAATGCATGGCACTCGGCCGAGGCCTTGCCACTCTGCACTGCACTACTGTCTCGGCCCGGTGTTACTTCCGCCTGTGCAGCGCCCCGGTGTACTACACATGATTCACCCTCGCCGCCAGTGGCTCCGCTGCAGTGCACTAGCTGTGCTGCTGTCAATTCATGCATGTCAGGCGGTGCTTGAAGCCAAGGCGCACAGTGTCCCAAATGGTCACGACAATTATTCTGTTGTGCCCGAGAGGGCTTTCATACAGCCGTTCATGCTGTTTGCCGCATCCCTCGTGCACGTGCAACAGTGCGAGTTCCGCTGTGCTTGGGAACTTCATACCACGGCAGAGCTGCATCCACCGACGGCGGCTGTCATCACACGTGGATATCGTCATACACGGCACCTGCAAAGGCCTTACCTGCCCAGGCATCATTGAAGCACGTCATGAAGGACCGTGGCACTTTCGGCCTCCTGCTTCCTGGACACACGTGTCCTTCCCCCCATCCAGAGTGTAGCGTCACAAATGTTGCAGCATCTCCAGCATGATACAGCACTCCCCCTGTCGGCCATGCTAGCACATGTACGATGCACGCTTCATTGTGATTGCACCACAGCCACCCACGCGCTTCACAGCGGCTTCATGAAAGGGCTGTGGCTGCAGGTGTGGTACGAGTGGGCGCTGGTAGAACCGAGCGCCTCCAAGATCCACAACTCTGGTGGCAGTGCGTATGCCATCAAGCTCTTTGTAGAGTAGCCCCAGCACGTGCCCTGTCGCAAGGCAAACATCAAGACCACATCCCGATCGCCACGCCCGGTCCCAACAGCTCGGACTAATATCACCAGCCGCGAGGCCACCGAGCATGACTGCGGCCTCCTCTGCGGCCCAAGCAAGCGGCAGCTGCAAGCGGTGCAGGCTCTGGCCAGCGTGCTGCTTTGCACAGGGCCTGAGGAGGAGGTTGTCACTGACTGTGTCGCCGGCCCGGACTGCAGCGGCGGAGGCACGCGTTTGCCGCGCATCTCAGCCACACCCCTCCGGTTGCCTACTCGTTCATCTGTCGGCAGAAGTCCGGCGCCATTGTGTCCAAATGAGTGGTGCTGCGTAGCATGCCACCATGGCTGCGCTGAGGATTGTGCTGAGGATTAACATTGACGCTATGCGTGCATTTTCTGAGCCCTGCAGTTCGGGCACGTATGTGGGCGTCTGTGATGCTGGCCTAGCGGCCTCAAGCTGATTCGCCCCCATGACATCCCATATGGCAGCTGTGCACTTACAGCAGGCTGCAAGAAATGTCATGTCCGGCACCTTGGCATACATGCGAGGGAGTGTGCCGGACAGGTATGTTGAAGATTTGTCTGGGCCGTGGCAATGCAGTTTTGGTGCACTTTTGAGCACATCCCAGGTGGCGGAACGCTGAAATGCATTCCAGTGAGTGTGCGTGCAAACTCATGACCTGGTTGCAGTCACTGTTGCGTGCGATTGTGAGAATTATATTCGGGCTTACACTGTGGTTCTGTAAAAGCATCTGATTCATGTTAAACAAACGCTGTGGTTGGTGTCTCTGAGTGGTCTGTGCTAGACAGGCTGTTTTGCCGACAAATGGTTAAAATTCAAACAAGCCGGCGACTCAGATGGTGATGTAATTGCGGAGTTTTATCAACGAGCGGATAGGCGAAAGCAGAATGCAACGAATAAATTCTACAAGCAGATGTGTGATGTCCACAATGATTGGACCTCTTGTTTTGGTACCTAGGTCTTTGCTGACTAGCCACACCAGAATCTGGATATTGGTACACTTACTGCAACTGCATCCTGACGTCTTCAGTAGTGGCCTGTCACGTCAAAGCTCTACCCAAGACCGTTGTTGTGAAGTATGTGTGTTGTTATCGCATGGTACATCATCGCATCAAAGTGCATTCACATACGATCTACACATGTGCCCGCCAAGACCTGTCAGGTAGAGGCAGACAGATGAACAATTAGTTCCGATCTCATTCATGTCCATTCGACATGCTTGTGGATGCTGGCGCACAGATCAGTCGTTCTCTCAAGTGCCAGCATCCACAGATTTGCCAACTAGGTTTGCGAAACTGTATGATCAGTCTGCAGCACTGACTTCGCAGTTGGCACCAGGACCTGGCACGAACGCAGCAACGGAAGCGTGTCTTGCTGTGATGGCTCAGCAAGTGTGCAAGGATCCACTAAGCGCTTCAGGCGGGCGCAATTGTGCACAGCGCCACCGGCATCAAATCCAATACATCACAGCTACAAGCATGCCAGCGTTCGCTGAACTGTAGGTTTCTGGCACCGAAGAGCTGAATTCTTCCACATAGGTCCGCTGTCATCCTGAACGCAAGTAATGTGTGCTACTTCAGACGTGTCTCCGACACACTCAGCATGTCAGCTGCCACGCTTTCAGTGGCTCATCGCCAAGGCGACTCAAGCTTGCTGGTCTGTCTGGCGACGTCTAGACTGCAGGAGTGCTGAACGTCACAGTCAAGCTCTTGCCACCGTGACCTGACAAAGCGGCAGTTGAAGCCTGGCTTTCCCAGGCGCCCGTTGATGTCATTGTGCAGCGTGCACACCCATTGCTCCAGGTCTCCCTTGCAGCTGACATCTGGGGGATTCCGCCTGCATGCTCAGATATGCAGTTGCAAGGGCTCTGTACAGCACGACTGACGTTGAAGGCTTGGCTCAGGAAGGCGACGCCTCAATTTGCTTGCACGCTGGCACTCTAGACAGCGTTGAAGAGAGAGCAACAAGGGTTATTTAAACACAGAGAGACTCACTTGACGTACGCTTCGAAGTGTTGAGCACATTGAGCGCATGGATACATTCGTGACATACACGAAATCTGCAGGGCGATCAGCGACTATCAGTTAGCTGCTCTCTGCAACATGCTGCTTTGGGTGATCATGGCTTCACAGGTCGTTCAGACTATACCAGTGTCTTTGTGTCCTTTTTCTGTCTTCCGTTCGGCTGGTCTGGATACTGTGCAGCCAAAGTGTGCAGGAAAGTCCATGTGGCATTTCCTAAAACGGCTTTGCCTGCAAACATTCTGTGACATTCCAGCTGGTAGCAAATTGGCACAAAGCTATCGTTGACCCCAAGTATGCTGCGGAAAGGCAGCAGTAAGCATAGCTGCTGCCTGCCTCAGAAGAACAAGACTCGAGCATGGAAGTGAATCACACCATCTTGAGGCAGCTTACTAGCCTGAGCCTTCCCGCCTCCCTTCAGTTCATTAATAAAGTTTGTCATGGCTCGCTTGATTGGTTCCATTGTTTGTAGCAAATTGTCCTACTTGACACACCGCGGATGGGAGATCAGCTTGACTTAACGTGTACGCCCCCGATACGAGCGCCTAGCCTGCTTTCATATACTTCTGAGAAGATCACGGGCCAGTGTCGAAGGCGCAGGTTTATGCAGGCGTTCACCGTCCGTCACTGACAAACTTCGAGAATGAAAGATGCACGACCATTACACAAAGCAGCACAGAGCCAGGGCGCTGTCAGATGGCCCTGCGACCTGATGGCGACCTGATGGCGTTATCGTATCAAAGTCTGCCGGCCTGGCATAGCAGCCTTTTCATTCCTGCGGTCGCTGACGCGTGACGGTGCAGCGCCCGATCGATGTCAAGAGTGGCGCCGGTGCAATCGACCGACGTTCGAACGTTCGGATTAACCATTGCCATATGCAATCACGTAATTTCCATTCCGTTGCGACACAAGGTAGGTGTCTGACATTGGCATCAGACATAGCGCACAACTCTATTTCAGCTGAGGGGCAACACAAAATGTCAATCACAAGTGTTCGAAGCTCGCACAGAAATTTTGGCAAATGTGAATACGCCCTCAGGCTGTCTTTGTGCGGATTTGGCAAGGGCACCTTTGCGCAACCCGAACATAAACTTGGACCCAGGTGCGCACGGAATACCTCAGGCTGTCAAGCATGTATCATGCACGCACTCCCTGCGCAACCTCGAGCTCCGGCGCCCATGTGTGCACGGTCACCGCTGTCCAGGATGTTTTCTTGTCACTCTGGTTGCGTCTCTGCGCGAGGGCCGCAGCAGCCGCGAGCCTGTCGCAGTCACGGAGCTCCGCAGAGGCACAATGAAGCATGCTGCCACATGTGGCGTGGGCAGTAGTGCGGTGGTGGTTGTTGCTGTGTGCGGTTGTGGCGCGGGTGCCGTAGTGGAGGGGTGCGGGAGTGCGCGTGCGTGTGGGTGCGTGGGTGTGGTTGTGTTGTTACACGGAGAAGGGGGTGTGGTTGTGTCGGGGTGTGGTTGTGTCGGCTGTGTCGGTTCGTTGTGGCTTTTTCGCCTGGGAGAGTGATTGCTTTTTGCTGGTGTCTACTTTCGGGGGTTTTGGCCGTCTACTTTCCTTCTGTTGCCCTCGCTGCCGGGCTATTGCGTTCATCTCCGTGTAACACATGTGGCGTGTGTCACACAGTGATAGCTCTAGGACACATGTGGCGTGTGTAGATGCGTACGCCGCGGCATCACATGGCTCTGGTTACCTGCGCGGCTTACATGCTGTTCCTCTCGGGCAGCGGTGCACTTGCCGCAACCAATATGGCGCTGGTGACCTGCGCATGGTGTGTATGGTGAAGGTCATGCAAACCAGAACTGCTGTGCCAGCTGCGGACATCAGCGGGGGGTGAGTTGCCCCAGTGGGCAATGCCTGCCGCTGCCAATGTGCCTTCCTCCGAGTCCTTCCCTCGGCGCGCTGATGTCACAGGTGGTCGTTGAGTAAGTCGCAGCGCAGCACAGAGCAGGATGCTTGTGCGCGAGCAAGTGGTCGAGCGACACTGGCTGACGAGCGCGCAGGCAGCAGACCCCCTGCATCTGCAGCAGCTAGTATACGCACACCCGGGCGCACCCTGCTGTAGACTCACATGCATGCACCACTAATTTTGCCTCCTCACATCCAGCTGCGTTCTGGCATTTGCTCGTGCGGCGCGTGGCCTTGGTGCTTGCGGTGGCCGGTCTGTTTATCTGCATGTTGCCTGGTCTGTTGCCTCGGCGCTGCTGAGTCCTAGATCTATCACTGTGTAACACATCCAGCTGCAGATCGGTGGGGTGCCACGCCAGAGCTGTAGGCATGAGGGCATCTGACGGCTTCACCTCAACAAGCAGCTTGCGCAGCGCGCCAGCTGCCATTCCAGCTTCGGGCAGCCTGCTCAATACAACACCGAGATACGCCGCCTTATGAGCCCCCCAACGACATGTCTGGTGCATCATGGGAACGGGTTGGAAGCTTCTAGATAGTGCAGGCCCGACAGTGGGTAGCCTGGGAAAGCGATCAAATTTGCTTGTGCGGCCAGAGTCGCCGGCCGCCTCCCTTCGCAAGCGCGCCCAAGCGTCAACATTTTGTCTTCGCATCCATGAAGAGGCAGTTGGTGACGCAGGCCGCAACGCTGTGTCTGCATGCATGTGGCAGGGCGTGTTAAGTAGGCCAGCTGGGAGAGCATACATATCACCGGAGCCAGGTCCGTCTTGGAGAGTGACGATGCACAGCACTAAGAGCAGCGCACGTCCGCCGTTTCTCCTCTGCGCCCCTCCCCGGACACCGCTCGGGCTGCCGGGCTGGCTGAAGCTATGGCTCCTGGGACCGGTGCCTCGCGGCCTCAGACATGGCCGTAGTGCGCGCTGTCGCGCCCATGCAGAATGCTAGTGTCGAGTCGACGACCGCTTGTGGGCCCGGCGAGTGCTGGCTGTGTGTTTGGTGTGCGCGTGGCCTGCGTGGTACTGCGTGGTGTGTGCGTGTCTGCTTTCGCGCTGGCGTTAGTTCGTTCTGGCATTTGCTCGTGCGGCGCGTGGCCTTGGTGCTTGTGGTGGCCGGTCCGCCTGTTTGCTTGTTGCCTGGTCTGTTGCCTCGGCGCTGCTGAGTCCTAGATCTATCACTATGTAACACACTAGTTGCACCTGTGCACTGGTCAACGCAGACATCTGTTAAGTCACGATGTTACAATGTGTAGAAGGAACTATACCTGTGATGAAACAAGGTGTATCAGCTATGTGCCAGACTCTCGGCTGGTCCACTCCACACTAGCTGCACCTGTATCATACCCACTGAATGTAGCATGTTCATACCATGCTCAGATAGGCACAGACAAAAGGCACATGCATGGGTCGGGGTTGGGCAGCTCACCTGTGCACTGGTCAACGCAGACATCTGTTACGTCACGATGTCTGCACTGACCTTGCACAGCGCTTATATACCCTTCACCAGCAGATCACTATAGCATATTGCTCTATGTTAAATGCCCATCACACAAGATCTGCCCCCGCTACACCGGCATTCAGATTCCGCTCCCATGGCACCTATGCTCTGGTCCACACAGCATGTCGCAAGCTGTGTTCTGGCATTTGCTCGTGCGGCGCGTGGCCTTGGTGCTTACGGTGGCCGGTTTGTCTGTTTGCTTGTTGCCTGGTTTGTTGCCTCGGCGCTGCTGAGTCCTAGATCTATCACTGTGTAACACCAAGAGCAGCCGCCCTGCAAGCCTGACGTGTTGGGGCTGCGACAGCCTGTGCCGAATGGGTTGCCTGCAGGCTCGCTTGATACCGGCTCGAGCGTGCCGTGGCCAGAGCATGTTGCATATGCCGCGTACGTAGGCTGTGCGATGTTGCGATTCCTTCAAACGTGGTTTGTGTGTTTGTGTGCTTGTGCTTTCATAGCCCAGTTTGGCTTGTGCGGCTGCAGGCAAATGGTGGCCTTTCGGGCTGAGATTTTTTATTTGTTTGCCTGTTGCCGGCAACAGAGCAGGCCTGCGCATGCTCTGTTTGATCCCTCAGCGCTGCTAATGGCTTATTCTATCACAGTGTAACACATGTGCGGTAGATGACCTTACTGCCTGGTGAGAATGTACCAGCCAGTCACACAGTACCTAGCGCGCATGGCCAGGTCCTCATGCAAGGCCAACTAATATTATTTGTGCGCACGTGTACCAACTTGCATGGGTATGCATCTTGTCCAAGATGGTACCGCAAGTCCCTGTCACCTCCAAATGTCACTAAACAGCCAAATTGTGTCAATGCGCCAATGCCTCAGACACAAAAACAAATTAAGCCGTCCAAAACAAGCATCAGAATCTAATTTATGTACAGCCCTGGTGAGTTAGAGAGATACCCATGCACAATGTACCAATGCAACCCCGGTACCAACGCGGGTGGGCACTCGGCTCGGAGCCCCTGTGCAGGTATGGGGGCCCGCCGCACCCAGCAGCGGCACCTGCTGGGTGCCGATCCGGCCACAGCAGTCCAGACGGGTGCGCCGCCACGCGCTGCAGCCGCAGCCGCGGCCACAAGCCACCTGTCCAAGGGGTTGTAGCCGCAGCCATAGTACACTTTGGCGCACTTTGGTACACACTTCGGTACGCTTTGCCGCATGAGGGTGCATCTGAGCGGGCTTTGGGGGCCTCTGCTTCCCATAGGTCAGCTGCAAGCCTCACGGCAGTGTGCCAGTTCCGAGGCCCCGGCTGCTGTATTCGCCGGGCCACCGTTCCGGGGACGCTGCTTCCTGCGACGGTCGGCTCACATCCCCCGGGTTTGCTTGGGGAGATGTTGAGGCTGGCATGCAGGCTCTTGGGTGGACCTGCGTGTGGTGCCGCCGCCGGTGCCTGGGGGTGCGTCTGGGTGTGGATTGGCGGGGAGCAGCCATGCACGTGGCTGCCGGCAGGTGCGAGGTTGTGCACCGGTTTGGCTAGGTGGAGTGTGTTACGCAGTGATAGATCTAGGACTCAGCAGCGCCGACGCAACAGACCAGGCAACAAACAAACAAACAGGTGGAGTGTGTGGTGTTAAACGTTGGCGTGGATGTCATGGTGGCCATGGTGGTGTGCGCTGGTGTGAGGTCCTGGCGGTGCACGGTCGATTGGGGATCTATGCGTTTCGCTACTTGCCGCTGGCCGCTTGCTGGAGTTTGGTTGCTTGCTCGTGTTCGGTTGCTCTCGCTGATGGGTTCCTGCGTCGATCTCTGGGACACACGTGGGACACACGTGCGCGCCGGGCAGCCGTGGGGGGGACTGGTACGCCCTTCCCTGCGGGGGGCGTGCGCCCCCGGGCTCTCATGGGCAGGGGGCCCGCGGTGGACTGTTTGAGTGGAGCTGGCTGTGGTGGTAGTGTTGCTGTTGGGAGGTCGGTGGTGGCCGAGGTTGCTGGGGTGGGCCGTAGTACGAAGTGTGGCTGGTCGCTGTGTGCTACGTGCCACGTGGGGCTTCGGCGTGGTTGCCCGGATGGCCGGGTCAAGCACTGCACTCGGCTCCTGCGTTTTTTTTGTGCGTGTGGGTGTTTGCTTTCGTGCCGGCGCTGGTTTGTTCTGGCATTGGCTCGTACGAAGAGTGGCCTTGGGGCTATGATGGTCTGTCTGTGTTTTTGATGACTGGTCTGCTGCCTCGGCGCTGCTGGGTCCTACATCTATCACTGTGTAACACAGCAACCTCGGCACAGGCATGTGCGCGGAAGGTCAAAGAAGCATCTCTGCCTCCTCGAGGACCTTCCAGAGTCTTCTAGAAGACTGTGCTGCCGCGTACAGCCTGTATCGTCACACCCTCGCACCACCTCTGCGCCACAATCGCATTACCCACGCCACATGGCAGCAGCAGCAGCATCAAACCAATGCAACACGAGCGATGTTGCACTTCCTTCGTGCGGTGTTTGTGTTTGCTTCCGTTTTGGTTGCGCGCCATTTAGCTCATGGCCTACCGGTGGCCTTGCTGCTTTGACTTGTTGTTTGCTTGTTCCCTTCTCAATTCACCACAATGCTGAGGACCTGCAAGATCAACTGATCTATCACAGTGTTGCACACCTGGTGTGTGCACTGGTCTACGGATCTTTTCAGGCTGTGGATCCACTCTGGCTCTAGCATTCCCAGCAGTGGTTCCAAGCCACGCATGGCCTTCCCCAACAGAGTCCGTCCCAAAGGTGCGGTTACAACCCCATCGCAACCTGTCTCCCTTCACAGTAATCATGCCACCCACGGATGCCCCCCCATGCGAAACGTATTGCAGGGTTCCCCCTCCGTCCTATCACATGCATGAGCCCCACCCACATCATCACATCCATACTGCAATCTGATCAATCGCATACAAATCGTTGCACAAATTGATTGTCTACATACACTGTACCCCCGTTCTCGATCTCTCCCCCATACCCCCCCTGTTCCGCCTGACGGTCCACAGCCTTTTGGCTTGTTGATTTGTGCAAAGTATTGTGAGGAAACGCATGCATGCATGCACGCATGCATGCATGGCATACAGCTTGAAAATCGCCCCCACAGGAACATACATGCAGCAAGGTGGTGGTGTGCGGGAGTGCGCATATGTGTGTAGATGCGTGGGTGTGGTTATGTCGGCTGTGTCGGTTCGTTGTGGCTTTTCACCTGAGACAGTTGTTGCTTGTTGCTGTTGTCTGCCTTCGGGGCGTGTTGGCCGTCTGCTTTCCTGCTGTTGCCCTCGCAGCCGGGCTCTTGCTTTCATCTCCGTGTAACACCCCGCCACTACGGCACCCACACCACAGCCGCACACAGCAACCACCAGCCACACTGCGTACTACCGCCCACCCCAGCAAACCCGGCCACCACCGACTGTGTGGTACTGCGGGGGGGTGCGCTTAGTTCTTGCGCTGTATTTGTGTGTGTGGTTACAGAGTCGGTATGCACTAGTCATGCCAGTGGCACATCCGACGCACTACCTTACAGCTCAGCAACCGGGCGGATTCTGCCTGCCACGGCTGCGTTTCCAGACACACCAGTCATGATCTGCAAGCCCATCCTGAACAACAGCGTTGCCTCTACACAAACCTACACTCAGTTCTCTTTGTGTGTCTGTGTGTGCTTTCGTGCCAGCGCTAGTTCGTTCTGGCATTTGCTCGTGCAGAGAGTGGCCTTGGTGCTTGAGGTCGTCTGTCTGTGTGCGTGTTGACTGGTCTGTTGCCTCGGTGCTGCTGGGTCTAGATCTATCACTGTGTTACGAAACGGGTTTGTGATCAGAAAGACCATGTCCAGGGTAGCACGGCTCACGGGTGCGCAGTTCGTGCCAGGTAATCGCCTGGCCGGCTCGCATCTGCTGGGTAGCACGTGAGTCTAGACTCTAGTTGTACGTTCGCTTGGTGCACTGGATCGGAGCCCCTCGATGTAACAATGCACACAGACAGACCTGCCAACGCAAGCTCTATCGCGCAAGATCGCGCAAGATCTATCACTGTGTAACACCCACGCTGACCTGCATTTCAGTACTGACGTCCCCGGCCGCGGCCATGGGTTTCAGCGTTGCTGGTTTGATTGCCCAAGGGCTACCTGGGTGTGAGCCTGCCATGGCAGGCTGCAAGGGTTCATCTGTCATGTGTTACACGGAGATGAACGCAATAGCCCGGCAGCGAGGGCAACGGAAGGAAAGTAGACGGCCAAAACCCCCGAAAGTAGACACCAGCAAAAAGCAATCACTCTCCCAGGCGAAAAAGCCACAACGAACCGACACAGCCGACACATCTGTCATGTGTAACACAGTGATAGTCTGTCATGTGCAGATCATCTGTCATGTGTGACACGGAGATCATCTGTCATGTGCAGATCAACACAAGATGACCAGACACACATGGGTGCGAAGCACCTAGCAGTTCGACCTGGTTCGACCGAATTCTTAACTAGCTAGAGCGAACTAGTTCGACACTCGAAACGTCGATATCAACATCAACGTGGCGACGAAGCTGCCCGACTCTTGGCGGGCGCATGCATGCGCATGCGCATGGCTCCCGGCGCTGCAGATGGTGTTATAGTATGATCAGTCCAAGCGGCACACTTACGGGTTAGCTACCTGCTTTCTGCGGATTGCGTGCTTGTTGTGGCTCTCGCTGTCGGGCTCTTGCGTTGTCCTATTTCCGTGCCTGGGTCACGGGCACATGCGCCCGCGGCCGCCTCCGGATCCGCAACAACAAATCTATAACGCTCAACGCGTTGCAACGGCCTGCTCGACACCGAGGACTTGCCGGGGGCTTCCTGGACGACTGGCTCGAGGTCACCTCGGGTACAGCGCCACATGTACAGCCACGCTACAGGCCCTCCTAGCCTTCCAACCGGGTGTGCTTGAGGATGGGTTCCACCCGGATAGGGCTGCGTTCCTGCGGGTTCGCGCAGCTGCCATGTGATGGCCGGGGTCGGGGTTTCGCCTTTCCGTCTGCACCTGCCTGTCCTGTTGGTCGTTGTCTTGTACATGGTGTGTTTTCACTGCCACGCCCCCGGATCGTTTATTCGAGCTGGGGACGCTCTACGCTGGCTCTGGCGATCTCAGATGGCCAGCGCCCTCAGGTCCCATCCGAGCTGTGGCCCGAGCACTGCTATCTGAATGACTGAGATTCTCAATGACATTGCTGTTTATGTAGGGGCCTGGACGTAAATTCGTGTAGCTGCTGGTATATTGTTAGTTGGAGAAGATCCGTGGCAAATTTGCAATGCTCCTTGCACACGTGGCAAATTTGCAATGCTCCTTGCACACGTGGCAAATTTGCAATGCTCCTTGCACACAACCCCGCCAACCCTGCCAACCCCGCCAACGCCTGAGCATCTGAAAGTGGCACAAAGCTGCGCATACCGCAGCTCCAGAGCGTGCTCAACCGGGCTGAGGCTGACGCGTGCTGGACTGCCATTCGTGACGGCCTCAAGGCAATGCCCAAATGCTGGATGCGGCGTGCGGCGTGCGCCGATCGGGCTCGCCTTCTCAGCTTTCCTAGCTCGCTTGCGTCGGCGTGCCTCACGGCTCAAGGCCCGTGTCAGGCCTTACCGACTATGCCTATCAGGTTGGTGTGCCGCTAGCGTGCTGCAGCTGGGCGAACGGCTGATTCCTGCCCTGGAATCCTGACTAGGCCTGCCCCTGCGGCCGTGTGGCTGCGTCCGGCATGCACATGTCAGTGGCACATGCAGCCAGCTTCGGACCACTTTAGTCCAAAAGCCCAACATGAAAAACGTGGCCTGAAGGCGCCTTCTCGTGCGCGCGTCGGTCACCTCATCGCTCGAGCCACAGATCAGTAAGCTCCACGGCGGCATCTGCTTGCTCCCCCTCCGCTGCAGCAGCCGGCTGCCGCCACCAGCAGTGACGCCGTGGGCCATGGCACGCATGCTAGCTGCGCCGCCGGATCGCGACCTTCCCGCGCAGCGCTGGCATCGTGACTTTTGCAACGATTGGGTTCCAGCGGCCCCGCCGCCGGCGGACTCCTCCACCCTTACCCGCGCACGGCGCTTGCGCAGCACCTGCCCCATCTCTTGCAGGCCCCCGAGGCCTCGGGACGTGCCCCACACCCCCTTGCCACCCAAGCCCCGCTCCTGGCCTCCAACCCCACCACCGCCACTACCCCCGCCACACCCAGGCCCCGCCCCCACCTGAGCCACCTTCCCCCCGCTCCTGGCCGGCTCGGATTGGCACTTGCCAAACGGTGCGGAGCGTGCCACGGCCGTCGTCCAGCGCCGGTCACATTCCTCCGGCCGCCAGGGCGAGTCCGCTCTCAGGCGGCACTGCGCTGCTGTCGCACCCCCCACCGCCCTTAAGGCACTGTCACTTGGTGGCGTAACTATGCTGCCAGCACTTGCGGGACGTCCTTACATGACGCCGGAAGGGCACCATAGGGACTGTGAAAGGACAGTGGAGTGACTGCAAGAGGTCGGCATGAGGACTGCCCGACAGGACGCGGAGTTGACGAGGGACAGAGCAAGGACAGCTGCGGGACTTGTGCAAGATGGGCTGAGGATCCTTGGGGGACACAGGTTGCATAACAGGGATGTCACGGGAACAGTCATGGGACGTCCCGATGATGGAGTGTGACGTCACCAGGGCATCATGAAGACTTGTTACATCTACGATTGAGGACTCTAAGTCAGTCATGCATGAATCCTTAAGGAGTCCCAGGGGACGAGGTCAGCTTAGGGACATCCTAGATACAAGAAAGGCCTGGAGGCCCAATCGACTGCAGCACCCCGGGCGCCACTTTGGTCGATCGTGCCCAATCGACCACAGCACCCCGGACGCCACTTTGGTCGATCGTGCCAAATCGACCGCAGCACCCCGTACACCACGATGGTCGATCGTGCCCAATTGACCGCAGCACCCCGGGCGCCACTTTGGTCGATCGTGCAGAATCGACCGCAGCACCCCGGGCGCCACTTTGGTCGATCGTGCCCAATCGACCGCAGCACCCCGGGCGCCACTTTGGTCGATCGTGCCCAATCGACCACAGCACCCCGGGCGCCACTTTGGTCGATCGTGCCCAATCGACCGCAGCACCCCGGGCGCCACTTTGGTTGATCGTGCCCAATCTACCACAGCACCCCGGGCGCCACTTTGGTCGATCGTGCCCAATCGACCGCAGCACCCCGAGCGCCACTTTGGTCGATCGTGCCCAATCGACCGCAGCACCCCGGGCGCCACTTTGGTCGATCGTGCCCAATCGGCCCCAGCACCCCGAGCGCCACGATGGTCAATTGTGCCCAATCGACCGCAGCACCCCGGACGCCACTATGGTCGATTGGGCCCGATCGACCACATAGCCCCCATGGAGCCACGAGGACCGCGGCAGACCGCAGCACGGCCTCTCACATGCCCCTTGCCCCGCCTTAGCACTCCCCCCCTGCCCTACCCCCGAACCCTGCCCCCTTGCTGCACATAAACCTCATCTGCTCTCCTAACATGCTGTTCACGGCCACGCCAATGCTGCGACTTCAACACTGCTGCCGTTGGCGGCTGAAAGCAAGCCTGCAGGCCTTGTGTGCGCCACAATGGCTCCAAGACTCCTACTGAATATCCTCTTCCAGCGCTGCCGCAATCCCGCGTTCAAGGTTGGCTAACTCTTCCTGCAAGATAATGTGTGTGAGGCGACTGTACTAGCTTGCACCTGTTCCTGATGACTTGCAGACCACAGCAATTGTGATTCACATCACAACAGACCAGTACCCAACACAGATAAAAGGTACATGTTGCGAGAGGGATCTTACCTGAGTAGCGAGTAGCTTCTGCCATATCCCGGCGCATGGCCCTGATGTTGCAGGGGGCCCGTCAGCTGCAGGTCCGAGCAAGTTCTTTAGCTTAGTCACTGTGTCCTGCAGTTTTGAGGCACGCGCCCCTGTGGCCTGTACAACACGATGCTGTTGATGTTGGACATTGTCTGCTGTATTCCGGTTTGACCTGGCAGGCGGTGGTGGATGGCAGGCTTGGGTACAGGTGGAGGAGTATCAAAAGCAGCCACAAAAGTAAGTCACGACGTACTGTTGGGGCTGGATAAAATGCAGCTTTGTCTGAGGGCCTGGTAATTGAGGCCTCTGCGGCTGTCGAACATATGGGAGCTGACTGGCTGTTTGCCACAGCTTGGCTCTGCTCAACATCGTCGGTAACATTCAGCTTGCGGCGGACGGCCTTTCCCTACACAGTCTGTCCTGCCACCTGCGGCGCCTTCTTCAATGCCTTGCGCTTCACAGGTTTTTGTTCTGACTCTTCCAACAGGTCAGCGGGAACCGCATAAATTCCATCCATGGCCCACTCTTCGCACGTGCGGGGGGCTGCAGTTGGATCATCTGGATTCGGGACCTGCAGGTCACATACATTGACGTGTCTAGGCACAGAGCCGCGCAAAGCAGCAAGCAGGACATCGCTACGGCTTACTGCGGCTTGCATAGGTAATCAGATTCAGCAAAGTCCATTGTGTCGTGATCCAGCCATGCACAGGACTACGGAGACCATGCATGGAGTGGATGCACGGTGCTGTTCTGGAGTGGCTATGGCACGCCATGCACCAATGGTTTACCATATGCACGAGCAATGCATGCTAGATTGCGTGCCACAGACAATGATTCTGATCGTATCCGTATGAGACGTTGATTGAACGCTTATATAGGCTCTACTGATCAAAGTGTAATCACTCTTCTTCTGCTAAAGACTCACGTGCTTTAATCCAACACTGAGAGCGCCTGTCACAGCGGAGCCTGTACGCCAGCTAGGTATGTGACAATGCGACCCCCTGCGCACAGCTACGGCGTGCTTAGATCCCACAGTGCCTAATGGGCTACGGTCCACTGAATTACGACATGGTATCGGTGATGATTGTGGGTATTCTAGCAGTGCTTGTATGCTTGCGATAGAGTCCAGGGGTCTAAAGCTACGGCTGAGCGTCCCGATGAGCGATTCACACCGCTCTAGCGTTTAGCTGTAGAGTCCGTAGAGAGACTAGAGTACACAGATGCATAACGCTACGGCTGGACTGCATTCTGTTAGGGTACTGGTCTCGGAGAGAGGCCTACGGGTCTACGTGTCCCGCGACATACGATGGTCGTGTTGCGGGATGCCACCACGCCGAGAAGTTCCAATGGCATCTCGCCAAGGATCAGTCGGCTCTGACGGTGAGGATGGAGAAGATGTTCGTCCTCGCCACCACACACGTTCAACAGCGCGCCGCGAGCAGGCCGCGGAGGACCAGTTCATGACCTACGGGGAAGAACAGCGCGTTGGGACCTACGGGTATCCCAATGCAGGTCCTCTGCAGGCTGCATTGCCGGGAAATGCTGATCCTACGGGGAAAGCAGGAGCTCAGGCCGCGGCGCAGGGAGCATAGCCAGCACACCTCGCAGCGCCAGCTGCGTGAGTAACCCAACAGATACCGCCTCCGATACCGCAGCCTTCGCAAGCTGCGATATCGACTGGATTGCCAGCTACGGCTGGATCTATTGACGTAAGCACGCTGGCGCAAGCGCTGTCGCTTGCCATGCCCAGGCCAGCACCGGGGAAATCTCTAGTAAAGAAGAGTGAATTCCCGGTGTGGCACTATAAATCTGATCACTTCCGAATATTTAAGAAGGAGGTAGAGAGCTGGGCAAAGATGGTGGGTGAGAGTAGCCTACTAGTCAATGATCCACTTGCTCAGAGTCAGGCTCATGAGCAAGTCATGCACTGGTTGTTCACCACGTTGCCGAAGGAGGATAGAGACTTCGTGGCGGACTGTAGTTTCGTCCATGAGGTCTGGTCGTTGCTACATGCTAAGTATATGCCATCAGCGGAAGTAGAGATACAGAAGTTGTATCACCAGCTCGGCAGTACCCAGCAGCCTGGCAAGCCGCTGGAGAAGCATGCGAATGAGGTGGTGGGCATAGTTAATCAGATGAGAGGAGTGGGTGAAACTGTGTCTGACCAGTTATACAGATCACGGTTGCTGGCAGTAGACAGGGAGTACAGCCTGCTGCAGCCAATGCTGCAGGCTATGCCAGTGCAGCAGTTGTCTAGTGTCTACGCTGTTGACACATGCCCAGACAAACAGCAAGCAGGGGCCATCGCGATTCCCACAGGACGATCGCGGTGGACAGCAGCGCCATGGGGGACGTGGATACCGAGGTGGACGCTACGGTGGTCGCCAAGGTTCACCCCCACAGGTAGCAGCAGTGGGAGCAGGGGCAAAAGGGGGAGCAGAAAAGAGAAAGTGCTTCAACTTGTCGTGATCCAGCCATGCACAGGACTACGGTGACCATGCATGGTGGCATACACAGGACTACGGTGACCATGTGTGCCAGGATACACGGTGCTGATCCGGAGTGGCTATGGGGCAGCCATGCACCGATGGCTGACCATATGCACGAGCAATGCATGCAGATTGCGTGCCAGCAGACATTGATTCTGATCGTATCCGTATGAGTCGTTTAGAGAACGCTTATATAGGCTCTGTCGATCGTAGTGTAATCACTCTTTCTCTACTGTCCGAAGTCTCACGTGTCGTCGCCTCCAACGAAGATGCAGTGCTGTCACCGGCAGATACCTAGACAGCAAGGTATGTGACAGTACCCTACCCCTGCGCATAGCTACGGCATGCTCAGGATCCCACAGGCCTTAGGCCGCGGTCCAATGGATTACAACATGGTATCGGTGATGATTGTGGGTGTTCTTGTGATGTCTATTAGCATGCGAGAGAGTCCAGGGGAAACCTGCGGTTGCGGCTGTGCGTTTCGATGAGCGAGTCACACCGCTCTAGCGTATAGCTGACCGTAGAGAGATTAGATACGGCTGATGCAGAATGCTACGGCGGAGCTGCATTATGCTGGTGTGCTGGTCTCGCAAAGAGGCCTACGGGTCTGCGTGTCCTGCGACGTACAGTGATCGTTGCAGGACTCCACCATTCCGAGACGATTCAATGGCATCTCGCCAGGGATCTATCGGATCTGACGGTGTGGAGGGAGCTGTTAACCCTCCGCACCACCGCACTCGCTCCACAGTGCGCCGCGAGCAGGCCGCGGAGGGTCAGTTCATGCCCCACGGGGAAGGACAAGACGCTGGGACCTACGGGTATCTCAGTGTAAACCCTCTGCAGGCCGCCATGCCGAGCAACGCTGATCCTACGGGGAATGCGAGTGAGGCAGCGGTGCACGGAGCGAAGCACGCGCAGCAAGTGGCTCAGGCTGCACACTGGGATGCACACTGGGTTGCACACTGGGATGCACACTGGGAGAGAGTAGCTTGCTGGTGAACGATCCACTAGCACAGAATAGCCAGGCCCATGAGTCGGTCAAGCATTGGCTGTTTATTACTCTGCCAAAGGAGGATAGGGATTTCGTGTCCAACTGTAGCTTTGTCCATGAGTTGTGGTCATTGCTTCATGCCAAGTACATGCCTTCAGTCGAGGTAGAGATTCAGAAGCTGTACCAACAGCTTAGTGGTGCTAGACAAGCAGGCAAACCACTAGAAAGGC
The DNA here is from genome assembly GCA_900538255.1 of Ulva mutabilis. Taxonomy (NCBI): domain Eukaryota; kingdom Viridiplantae; phylum Chlorophyta; class Ulvophyceae; order Ulvales; family Ulvaceae; genus Ulva; species Ulva mutabilis. Next base: position 547,304 of record UNSF01000006.1, on the reverse strand, counting down.
ATGTCAATGAAGTAGTGGGCATAGTGAACCAGATGAGGGGTCTGGGGGAGAATGTGCCTGACCAGTTGTACCGCTCTAGGCTACTGGCAGTAGACAGAGAATATGCGTTGTTGCAGCCGATGCTGCAGCAGCTGCCAGTGCAGCAGATAGTGTCCACATTGCTGACACACGCTCAGACTAGCAGCCAACCTGCTCCATCGCGGTTCCCACGGGAAGATCGCGGTGGTCAGCAGCGTTATGAGGGACGAGGGTATCGTGGTGGACGCCACGGTGGTCGCCATGGTACACCCCCACAGGTTGCTGCAGTGGGAGCGGGGGGAGCAGACAACCGTAAGTGCTTCAACTGCAATAAGCCTGGTCATTTGCAGAAAGAGTGTCCCTTGCTCTCAGCAGAAGTCAAGCAGTTTCTGCAGAAGCAAGCAGCTGCAGGGCGAGGCCGTGGCAGAGGCCGCGGTGGCCCGCAGGTGGCTGTAGTTGATCTAGCTGAACTGCGAGCTGAATGTGGTGATGGGCCAGCGCCCAATATGCCATACACGTTTCTGGTGGATAGCGGGTCTGATCTGAACATCTGCTTTGACTATAGCATATTCAGTGAGATCAAACCACCGGATATCACAGAATGCCAGCCTCTAGATCAGGGCAGGCTAAAGATATATGGCATGGGCACTATCAGGGCGAATGTGGGGAAGTACGTGACAGTGAAGGGTGAGCTGGTGCCTGTGGACATTGAGCTAGATCATGTTTACTGGTTGCCAGCCAGCCCGATAAACATCCTATCAACGACTGTGCTGAAGCGGTCGAACATATTCTTGCACACAGGCAAGGCAAATACAGTAGAAATGCCTGGCTTTCATGATCAAGCCCAGATGTTTGTGGGCAACTGTGAGCAGGGTGTGGATAGTGAGGACAACCCCACACCGAGCTGGTATTGCGGGACAGGCAGACCAATATGGGAACTGCGCCCTGTAGATTCAGGGACAGACTGGACCAGTGCTAACAATCTTTTCCACAGAAATAGGAAATGGGTTGGTGAGCAGGCGAGAGTCGCTGCAGTGGATGGTGTACCTATTGGTCAGAAATCTTCCTTCCAGGTTGATCCATTTTTCCTGGTGCATATCGCGTTTCACCGTGCTGGCAACCGGTTTCTCAAACTGATGCGAGATAATCCAGACCTGTTCGACCTCAAGCTGCCTGAACCTACGGGAGTAGCACTTGAGTGTCATGGTTGCCATGTGGCGGAACAGAGAAGTGGTGACAGAGCACAGCATGGGGGCAAAGTGACAGAGAATGCCACGTATGCTGGAGAAGTGTTGCATGCGGATCTGGCTGGACAGATAAAGCCAGTGGGCATAGGAGGAATGAACTTCATCCTGGTAGTGGTGGATGAGTACAGCAGGTACTCGCATGTGATCCCGCTGAAGTCGAAAAGCGGTGCTGCTGAAATGATATGCCTTCTGCTAGAACGCATCCGCACTCAGACTGTCTATGACAAGGAGATAGGGGTGCGGAGGCTGCATACGGACCAGGGACGTGAGTTCAGCTCTAACCACCTGGCTCAGTACCTTGAGTGGCGGGGAATAGTACACACGTTCACTGACACCGCCCAGCATGAGTCTAATGGGTTGGTAGAGCGAAAGATCGGTGTGCTGAACACGTCAGTGCGGGCAAGCCTGCTGCAGGCAGCAGTCCCTGCATTCCTGTGGCCGGAGGCATACATGTGCGTGAACCATGCACACAACCTGACGTCGAGTACAGCACTGGAAGGTGTTCGGCGGAGGGAGGCGAAGCAGAGGCTGGAAGAGAGGTTAGTTGCCACCAGCCATGAGCCATGGTCCACGAATGAGCAGCAGCGGGCTAAGCAGCTGAGGGTCCGGAAGGCGGGAGCGCTTGCGCTGAGCCTGAAGGAGCTCTGTGAGCAGCTGAATGCCAGGAGAGATGCGGCATTTGTGGAAAGGTGCATAGAGAAATGTGGATGTCAGGGAGATAGTGCCATACTTGTTGTGGTTTCGGAAAGTCAGTGAAGATGACTTCCGTCTCGTGGTGGCACAGGTGAAGCCTTTCGGGTGCCCAATGTATGTGTATCCGCGGAGGGAGCACTTCAGGCACCTGGAGGAGCGAGGAATCCTCGGTGCCTATATGGGACCGGTTGGAGGTCCTCATATGGACAGGGTGTATGTGAAGCGTGGGAATGGGGGAGCAGTGCGGATGTACAGGCACACGGCTGCTCCACCTGCTCTGGTGAAGGATTTCGCGCAGCGATTTCACATGGCTGGGGAACCTACGGCGGACCCAGTTGTGCTAGAGAACTATGAGCAGGGTGAATTTGAGATCCTGCCAGATCAGTTCACCAGTGTAGTGCCAGAGGCTGAGTTCTTGCCCAACATGAAGAAGTGGGTGAAGAGCACCAGTGTGCGGGCAGTGCGTCCACCAGCCAGTCGTGAACACATGATGCCAGAGAGGGGCAGAAATGTGGATTGGGCTGAGGGGGAGCATCCGGGTCTGGGCCATCAGCACTGGGAACCAAGCAGAACGTTGCATAGGCGTTTCAAACCACGAGAGGAGCTACCTGAGGGTGAGCCTGAGTTCTCTCCTAGAGTGTTGGGTGCAGAGCTGCTGGCGCGCCATGAGCGCTGGCACACACCGGAGATCAGTGATGCAGTGGTTGCAGCGCGCTGTGATCTTGCAGCGGCTGACAGTGCTGCAGCTGTGCCGCACTGGGAATATGATGCAGCAGACCAGCCGTCTGGGCCACTGAACTGCGAGTTCAGGCCTGCAGAGACAATCCCTACGCGGGATAGACCTGTGCTGCACATGGGAGACTGTGACATCTATCCGCTTCCAACTGATGAGGAGGCGGATGAAGATGCATCTGGTAGTGAGGATGACTCTGAGCCTGAGTCTAGATCCCGCTCACGCTCAGCGGAGCCAGTCCAGCGGTTGATGGGCAAGGAGCTGAGTGAGCCACCCCCATCTGTGCGAGCTGACGGTCACGGCGGCAGCCGAAGTTACCGCGGGTCCACGTTGTCAGGGCGTGATGACCGGGACAGATATGATAAGCCACGGCATATATCTGGGTCTGAGGGCCAGGGGCAAGGCGAGCTACGGCATGTGCCTAGGGGAATAGCGACAGGCGGTGATGGCTCAGGGGGAGAGTCAGCACCAAGTGCCGCGAGGGGCAGCGGAGAACGTCTGGATCCGCCACATGAGGTGGGGATTCGATGGGTTCCAAAGCCTTTTCATTTGATTCGCAAAGTCTTGAGACCTGCTGTCCATGCTGTGGGAGCCATTATGAGTGATGTTGCTGTTGAGCGCATCTCCCCGGAGGGTGCACGTGAGCATGATGCTGGGAGCTCCACAGTGTTCAATGGTGAGAATGACGTCGGTGACTTAGCTGAAGGAGTGTCTGCGACGGCTGACAGTGTGACTCCTGATGCAGAAAAGCCGACGGGGCAGGAGGTGACTCCGAACGGTGGCCCTACTGCTAGCCTTTGTGAGTCCAGGCGTGCAGCTACCGTGAGGAAGAAGGTCGAGGTCGTAGTAGATGATCCAACGGTGCAGCAGGCCATGCGTGGCACTCACCGTGAGCAGTGGATCACGGCCATGCTCGATGAGCTGACCTCCTTGAGAGAACATGACGTGTTTGAGCTGGTCGAGTGCCCATTAGGAGCGAAGCCTGTGACAGGCAAGTGGGTGCTTAAGATCAAGCGAGGAGCACAGGGTGAAATTGAGCGTTTCAAAGCCAGATATGTAGCCAGGGGGTTTACGCAAGTGGAGGGCGTAGATTTCTTTGAGACATGGGCACCTGTGGGCAGTTATGCTACCTTCAGGGCTCTGTTATCGGTCTGTGCAGTAGAGGATCTAGAGACGAGGCATATAGACATAAAATGTGCTTTCCTGAATGGTGTTCTGGAGGAGGAAGTGTATGTGGCACAACCTCCTGTACTAGATGATGGGTCTGGTATGGTGTGGCGTCTGAAGAAGGCGTTGTATGGTCTGAAGCAGGCTGCCAGGGAGTGGCACAAAGCGCTTGCAGAGCTCTTGTTGAGTATGGGCTTTGTGAGATCAGCCAGTGACCCTGCACTGTTTATCTGCAAAGTAGGACGTTGTCTTATTTTTCTGTGGGTCGATGATCTGTTGATTTTCGGTCTGGTAGAGCAGATGGATGATGCCATCAGAAAGAGCCTTGAGGCATTTGAGGGTCGTGACCTGGGGGAGCTGGGATATGTGCTGGGCATGGAGGTCATACGTGATCGCGCTGCTCGCACTATCACCATCACACACAGAAAGAGCATCAGGGACATGCTGGAGAGATTCAGCATGAGTGAGTGCAGACGGGCGCCAACTCCTTTGGTGCCAAAGCAGAAAATGTTTAGCCTGAAGGAAGATCCTAGCCAGGAGAAGGCTACAGGCACAGAGCATAAGAGGTTTATGCAAGCCGTAGGAAGCATCCAGTATGTGGCAGTTGTGTCGCGTCCAGACATCGCGTTTCCGGCTAATGTCTTGGCCAGGCATATGGCTGGGAGTGCCAAATGTCATTGGAATGGTGTCCTTCACGTACTGAGATACCTGCGAGGGACCATAGACTTTGGCTTGACCTTTAGTGGCTCCAATGGGGGATGTGAGGTGTTGGCAGGACCAGCACTGGGAAAATTTCGAGATAGACTGCAGCTTGCGGTAGTACAAGCTTAGTCTAGGGGGAGTGTCGTGATCCAGCCATGCACAGGACTACGGTGACCATGCATGGTGGCATACACAGGACTACGGTGACCATGTGTGCCAGGATACACGGTGCTGATCCGGAGTGGCTATGGGGCAGCCATGCACCGATGGCTGACCATATGCACGAGCAATGCATGCAGATTGCGTGCCAGCAGACATTGATTCTGATCGTATCCGTATGAGTCGTTTAGAGAACGCTTATATAGGCTCTGTCGATCGTAGTGTAATCACTCTTTCTCTACTGTCCGAAGTCTCACGTGTCGTCGCCTCCAACGAAGATGCAGTGCTGTCACCGGCAGATACCTAGACAGCAAGGTATGTGACAGTACCCTACCCCTGCGCATAGCTACGGCATGCTCAGGATCCCACAGGCCTTAGGCCGCGGTCCAATGGATTACAACACAACTGTGATAAGCCTGGACATGTGCAAAAGGATTGTCCATTGCTCTCCGCTGAGGTCAAACAATTCCTGCAGAAGCAAGCAGCTGCAAGGCGAGGCCGTGGCAGAGGCCGCGGTGGCCCTCAGGTAGCTGTAGTTGACCTAGACAAGGTGCGAGCTGACTGTGCTGATGGGCCATCTCCCAACATGCCATACAATTTCCTAAGAGACAGTGGCTCAGACATAAACATATGTTTCGACTATGATATGTTTTGCGAGATCAAGCCACCGGATATGCCGCAGTGTCAGCCTCTTGACCAGGGCAGGCTAAACATGTATGTGTCGTGATCCAGCCATGCACAAGACTACGGTGACCATGCATGGTGGCATACACAGGACTACGGTGACCATGTATGCGGGGAATCACGGTGCTGATCCGGAGTGGCTATGGGGCAGCCATGCACCGATGGCTGACCATATGCACGAACAATGCATGCAAGATTGCGTGCCGCAGACATTGATTCTGACCGTATCCGTATGAGACGTTGATTGAACGCTTATATAGGCTCTACAGATCGTAGTGTAATCACTCTCTCTTCTGCTGTCCAAAGTCTCACGTGCATTCATCCTCCAACTGAAGGTACAGGCGCTGTCACGGACAGATACCTAAGACAGCAAGGTATGTGACAGCACCAACCCCTGCGCATGACTATGACATGCTCAGGATCCCACAGGCCTTAGGCCGCGATCCACTGAATTACGACATGGTATCGGTGATGACTGTGGGTATTCTTGTGATGTCTATTAGCATGCGGTAGAGTCCAGGGGGAACCTGCGGTTACGGCTGCACACTCCGATGAGTGTGCTACACCGCTCTAGTGTATAGCCGACCGTAGAGAGACTAGAAAAGCTAATGCAGAATGCTACGGCGGAGCTGCATTATGCTTGTGTGCTGGTCTCGCAAAGAGGCCTACGGGTCTGCGTTTCCTGCGACATATGGTGGTCATGTTGCAGGACACCACCACTCCGAAACGATTCAATGGCATCTCCCCAAGGGTCTATCGGTTCTGACGGTGTGGAGGGAGCAGTTAACCTTCCGCATCATCGCACTCGCTCTACAGTGCGCCGCGAGCAGGCCGCGGAGGGTCAGTCCATGCCCCACGGGGAAGAACAAGACGCTGGGACCTACGGGTATCTCAGTGTTAACCCTCTGCAGGCCGCCATGCCGGGCAACGCTGATCCTACGGGGAATACGGGTGCTCAAGCAGCGGTGCACGGAGCGCAGGAAGTGTCACACGTTGCCCAGACAGCATGGGCAGCGCAGCAGATACCACCTCCGATATCGCAGCCTTCACAGGCTGCGATGTCATCCGGGGCGGCAGCAACAGCTGGATCGATCGATGTTGCCACTCTCGCGAGCGCACTGTCGTTCGTAATGCCTAAGTCTATGCCGGGAAAGTCGCTAGTAGAAAAAGTACAAGTTCCCGGTATGGAACCACAGATATGATCACTTTCGGGTGTTCAAGAAAGAGGTAGAGAGTTGGGCAAACATGGTGGGGGAAAGTAGCCTGCTAGTAAATGATCCACTGGCACAGAATAGCCAGGCTCATGAGTCAGTCAAGCATTGGCTATTCGTAACACTGCCAAAGGAGGATAGAGATTTCGTGTCAGACTGCAGTTTTGTCCATGAGATGTGGGCACTGCTGCATGCCAAGTACATGCCTTCTGTCGAAGTAGAAATACAGAAGCTATACCAGCAACTCAGTGGTGCCAGGCAGGCGGGAAAGCCACTTGAGAAACATGTCAACGAGGTAGTTGGTATAGTGAACCAGATGAGGGGTCTGGGAGAAGCTGTGCCTGATCAGCTATACCGCTCTAGGCTACTGGCAGTGGACAGAGAGTATGCACTGCTGCAGCCGATGCTGCAGCAACTGCCAGTGCAGCAGATAGTGTCCACGCTGCTGACGCATGCTCAGAATAGCAGCCAGTCTGCCCCATCACGATTCCCACGGGATGATCGCGGTGGTCAGCAGAGATTTGGGGGGCGAGGGTATCGTGGTGGACGCCACGGTGGTCGCCACGGTACACCCCCAGAGGTTGCCGCAGTGGGAGCAGGGGGAGCAGATAAGCGCAAGTGCTTCAATTGTGAGAAGCCTGGCCATCTGCAGAAAGATTGCCCTTTGCTCTCCGCAGAGGTCAAGCAGTTCCTACAGAAACAGGCAGCTGCAGGGCGAGGCCGTGGCAGAGGCCGCGGGGGCCCTCAGGTGGCTGTGGTAGACCTAGCGGAACTGCGAGCTGAGTGTGCTGATGGGCCGTCGCCCAACATGCCATACACCTTTCTGGTGGATAGCGGGTCTGACCTGAACATCTGCTTTGACTATAGCATGTTCAGCGAGATCAAGCCACCAGATATCACAGAGTGCCAGCCCTTAGACCAGGGCAGGCTTAAGATATATGGCATGGGCACTATCCGGGCGAATGTGGGGAAGTACGTGACAGTACAGGGTGAGCTGGTGCCTGTAGACATTGAGCTGGATCATGTTTACTGGGTGCCAGCCAGCCCGATCGATATCCTATCAACGACTGTACTGAAACGGTCGAACGTGTACTTGCACACAGGCAAGGCAAACACAGTAGAGATGCCGTGTTTTTATGACCAAGCACAAACATTTGTGGGCAACTGTGAGCAGGGAGTTGATAGTGATGATAACCCCACATTTAGTTGGTATTGCGGGACGGGCAGACCAATATGGGAACTGCGCCCTGTAGATTCAGGGATAGACTGGACCAGTGCCAATAACCTTTTCCACAGAAATAGGAAATGGGTTGGTGAGCAGGCGAGAATCGCTGCGGTAGATGGTGTACCTATTGGTCAGAGATCTTCTTACCAACTTGACCCAGCATTTCTGGTGCATCTCTCGTTTCATCATGCGGGCAACCGGATTCTCAAACTAATGACTGAGAATCCAGACCTGTATGACCTCAAGTTGCCTGAACCCACGGGAGTAGCGCTTGAGTGTCATGGTTGCCATGTGGCGGAACAGAGAAGTGGTGACAGAGCACAGCATGGGGGCAAAGTCACAGAGAATGCCACGTATGCTGGAGAAGTACTGCATGCGGATCTGGCTGGACAGATTAAGCCAGTAGGCATAGGAGGAATGAACTACATCCTGGTAGTAGTGGATGAGTACAGCAGGTACTCACATGTGATCCCGCTGAAATCGAAAAGCGGTGCTGCGGAGATGATATGTCTTCTGATAGAGCGCATCCGCACTCAGATTGTCTATGACAAGGAGGTAGGGGTGCGTAGGCTGCACACGGACCAAGGAGGTGAGTTCAGCTCGAGTCAGCTGGCTCAGTACCTTGAGTGGCGAGGGATAGTACACACGTTCACTGACACCGCCCAACATGAGTCAAATGGGTTGGTAGAACGAAAGATCGGTGTGCTGAACACGTCAGTGCGGGCGAGCCTGCTGCAGGCAGCAGTGCCTGCATTCCTGTGGCCGGAGGCATACATGTGCGTGAACCATGCACACAACCTGACGCCGAGCACAGCACTGGAGGGTGTGAGGCGGAAGGAGGCGAAGCAGAAGCTGGAGGACAGGCTTGTTGCCACCAGCTCTGAGCCATGGTCCACGAACGTGCAGCAGCGGGCTAAGCAGCTGAGAGTCAGGAAGGCTGCAGCGCATGCGCTGAGTCTGAATGAGCTGTGTGAGACGCTGGTTGCCAGGAGAGAATTGGCATTTGTGGCACAGCATATGAGAAATGTGAATGTCAGAGAGATTGTGCCATACTTGTTATGGTTTAGGAAGGTCAAAGAAGACGACTTCCGTCTCGTGGTGGCACAGGTGAAGCCTTTCGGGTGTCCAATGTATGTGTATCCAAGGAGGGAGCACTTCAGGCACCTGGAAGCGCGAGGAATCCTTGGTGCCTATATGGGACCGGGTGGAGGTCCTCACATGGACAGGGTTTACGTGAAACGTGGGAATGGGGGAGCAGTGCGGATGTACAGGCACACGGCTGCTCCACCTGCTCTAGTGAAGGATTTCGCGCAGCGATTTCACATGGCTGGGGAGGCTACGGCGGACCCAGTTGTGCTAGAGAACTATGAGCAGGGTGAGTTTGAGATCCTACCCGATCAGTACACCAGTGTAGTGCCGGAAGCTGAGTTCCTGCCCAACATGAAGAAGTGGGTGAAGAGCACTAGTGTGCGGGCAGTGCGTCCACCAGCCAGTCGTGAACACATGATGCCAGAGAGGGGCAGAAATGTGGATTGGGCTGAGGGGGAGCATCCGGGTCTGGGCCATCAACACTGGGAACCAGGAAGAACGCTGCATAGGCGTTTCAAACCGACAGACGAGCTACCTGAGGGTGAGCCCGAGTTTTCTCCTAGAGTGTTGGGTGCAGAGCTGCTGGCGCGACATGAGCGCTGGCACACACCAGAGATCAGTGAGGCAGTGGTTGCAGCGCGCTGCGATCATGCAGCGGCTGACAATGCTGCAGCGGTGGCACACTGGGACTATGATGCAGCAAACCAGCCGTCTGGGCCTCTACACCACGAGTTTAGGCCTGCAGAGACGATCCCTACGAGGGATAGGGCTGTGCTGCACATAGGGGACTGTGATATCCATCCGCTTCCAACTGATGAGGAAGTGAGTGATACTGAGTCTAGTGATGGAGGTGAGGATGACTCTGAGTCTGAGTCTAGATCCCGCTCGCGTTCAGCGGAGCCAGTCCAGCGGTCGATGGGCAAGGAGCTGAGTGAGCCACCCCCACCTGTGCGAGCTGACGGTCACGGCGGCGGCCGAAGTCACCGCGGGTCCACGGTGTCAGGGCGTGATGATCGTGACAGATATGATGAGCCGAGGCATATATCTGGGTCTGAGGGCCAGGGGCAAGGCGAGCTACGGCATGTGCCTAGCGGAATAGCGACAGGAGGTGATGGCTCAGGGGGAGAGTCAGCACCAAGTGCCGCGAGGGGCAGCGGAGAACGTCTGGATCCGCCACATGAGGTGAGGGTTCGATGGGTTCCAAAGCCTTTTCACTTGATTCGCAAAATCTTAAGACCTGCTGTCCATGCTGTGGGAGCAATTGTGAGTGATGCTGCTGTTGAGCGCATTTCCCCGGAGGAAGCACGTGAGCATGTGAGTGATGCTGCGAGCCCCACAGTAATGAATGATGATGTGAATGACGTCGGTGACTTGTCTGATGGAGTGTCAGCTGCAGGTGACAGTGTGCCTCCTGATGCAGAAAGGCCGACGGGGCAGAAGGTGAATCCGAACGGTGGCCCTACTGCTAGCCTTAGTGAGTCCAGGCTTGCAGCTACCGTGAGGAAGAGGGTCGAGGCCGTAGTAGATGATCCAACGGTGCAGCAGGCCATGCGTGGTGCTCATCGTGAGAAGTGGATCACGGCAATGCTCGATGAGCTGACCTCCTTAAGAGAACATAAAGTGTTTGAGCTGGTTGAGTGCCCAACAGGAGTGAAGCCCGTGACAGGCAAGTGGGTGCTTAAGATCAAGCGAGGAGCACAGGGTGAAATTGAGCGTTTCAAGGCCAGATACGTAGCCAGGGGATTTACGCAAGTGGAGGGCGTAGATTTCTTTGAGACATGGGCACCTGTGGGCAGTTACGCTACCTTCAGGGCTCTGTTATCAGTCTGTGCAGTAGAGGATCTAGAGACGAGGCATATAGACATCAAATGTGCTTTCCCGAATGGTGTTCTGGAGGAGGAAGTGTATGTGGCACAACCTCCGGTGCTGGACGATGGGTCTGGTATGGTGTGGCGTCTGAAAAAGGCGTTGTATGGTCTGAAGCAAGCTGCCAGGGAATGGCACAAAGCACTTGCAGAACTCTTGTTGAATATGGGTTTTGTGAGATCAGCCAGTGACCCTGCACTGTTCATTTGCAAAGTAGGACGTTGCCTTATTTTTCTGTGGGTCGATGATCTGCTGATTTTTGGTCATAGAGAGCAGATGGATGATGCCATCAGAAAGATCCTTGAGGCATTTGAGGGTCGTGACCTGGGGGAGCTGGGATATGTGCTGGGCATGGAGGTCATACGTGATCGAACTGCTCGCACTATCACCATCACACACAGAAAGAGCATCAGGGACTTGCTAGAGAGATTTGGCATGAGTGAGTGCAGACGGGCGCCAACTCCGTTGGTACCAAAGCAGAAAATGTTTAGTCTGAAGGAAGATCCTAGCCAGGCGAAGGCTACAGGCACAGAGCATAAGAGGTTTATGCAAGCCGTAGGAAGCATCCAGTATGTGGCAGTTGTGTCGCGTCCAGACATTGCGTTTCCGGCTAATGTCTTGGCCAGGCATATGGCTGGGAGTGCTAAATGTCATTGGAATGGTGTCCTTCACGTACTGAGATACCTGCGAGGGACCATAAACTTTGGCTTGACCTTTAGTGGCTCCAATGGGGGATGTGAGGTGTTGGAAGCATTTACGGATGCTGACTTCGCCAATGGTGCTTGCTTGAAGAGCGTGTCACGAGTAGTAGTCCGGATGCATGGGAACTGTGTGTTCTGGCGTTCGAAGAGGCAGACTATTGTGGCTGGTGATACAACTGAGGCAGAGCTCATTGCTATGAGTTCAGCAGCCAATGAGGTGATGTGGGCTAAGCAGTTGTGCACTGATCTTGGTTTGTCGGCTGTGAAGCCAACGCTGTGGGGTGACAACAAGAGTGCCAACTTGCTAGCAGTGAACCCCATCTCTAGTGACCGCTCTAAGCACATCAGGGTCAGGGACCTGAGGGTCCGAGAGTTCGTAGAACTCGACGAGTTGACTATCAGCTGGGTTGGCACGGTAGACATGCTAGCTGATATGTTCACTAAGGTGTTGGCAGGACCAGCACTAGCAAAATTTAGAGATAGACTGCAGCTTGCGGTAGTACAAGCTTAGTCTAGGGGGAGTGTCGTGATCCAGCCATGCACAGGACTACGGTGACCATGCATGGTGGCATACACAGGACTACGGTGACCATGTATGCGGGGAATCACGGTGCTGATCCGGAGTGGCTATGGGGCAGCCATGCACCGATGGCTGACCATATGCACGAGCAATGCATGCAAGATTGCGTGCCGCAGACATTGATTCTGATCGTATCCGTATGAGACGTTGATTGAACGCTTATATAGGCTCTACAGATCGTAGTGTAATCACTCTCTCTTCTGCTGTCCACAGTCTCACGTGCATTCATCCTCCAACTGAAGGTACAGGCGCTGTCACGGACAGATACCTAAGACAGCAAGGTATGTGACAGCACCAACCCCTGCGCATGACTATGACATGCTCAGGATCCCACAGGCCTTAGGCCGCGATCCACTGAATTACGACAGTATGGTGTGGGCACGATCAGAGCCAATTTGGGAGAGTATGTGAGTGAGCAGGGCACTATCACACCAGTAGACATAGAGTTGACAAACGTTTACTGGGTGCCGGCTAGTCCTATCAACATCCTTTCCACAAAGGAGTTGAAGAAGTCTGAGATATACTTGCATACTGGCAAGCATGCAAACCGGGTAGTGATGCCTGGGTTTTATGACCAGAGCTATGGGTCCACAGGAACTGTGAGCAGGGTGAGGATGAGGATGGAAAACCTACTCTGACATGGTTCTGTGGTAAGGGCAGGCCAATATGGCAAATGCGGCCGGTAGATAGAGGAGCAACATGGACGAGTGCGAATAACTTGTTCCATAGGAATGGGAAATGGGTGCGAGAGCAGCAGCAAGTTGCTGCAGTGACCGGTGTACCAAATGAACAAGGATATTCCTTCCAGGTTGACCCATCATTCCTAGTGCATATCGCTTTTCACCATGCTGGCAATCGGGTACTCCAGTTGATGAGAGACAACCCACAACTGTATGACCTGAAGATGCTGAAACCTACGGGGGTAGCGCTTCAGTGTCATGGTTGCCACGTGGCTGAACAGAGAAGTGGCGATAGAGCACAGCACGGGGGCAAGGTGACTGAGAATGCCACCCATGCAGGAGAAGTGTTGCATGCTGACCTAGCAAGGCAGATCAAACCAGTAGGAATCGGGGGTATGAACTATATCCTGGTAGTAGTGGATGACACTAGGACGATGCTGCCAGTCAAAAAATGACGTACTCCGAGGACACAGGCGGCAACTAGCACCAAGGACGCCATCGTGACTCGAGAGGGACGTCATCTAGCGATCACAACCCCGTCCTCGGGAGACAAGGGCGCCAAGATGACGTAACTGGCTGGTGGCCGGCTGGGTATGACGTCCCCATGCCATCATGCGCACGGCTGGGGTACATCCGGATGACCCACAGGTGGGACATATTGATGCCGTCACTGCCACCGCCACTGAGACGGCTTACATGCCGATGACGTCCTGGGTGGTGCGCGTAGATGGTGACGTAACCCGGACGTAATTGGTGACGTCCTGCTCGGGTGCCATTGGTTGTCCGAATAGGCCTATTCGGACACCTCCCTCTCCGGTAACCGCTGCACCAGGCGCGAGTGTCCCCCTTACTGGGTAGACATACCTAACATCCGATGTCGACTTATCTATCAGGGATACCTATTGCAGCAGAGCACACTTGATCGTGCAGTAGCGGCAACGTGTGCATTCTGTCCACACGCACCTAGCATGCTACAAGGCATCAGGAGCACAGTGCTGCTACACAAACACAGACGATGTTTTATATGGGAAAGTGAGTAACTCGGCCGCTATTTGGAGGGCGGGGTTGCATCGCAGTCGACGATCTCGAAAATGTGGCAACAACCGGAGCGCCCGGCCCGATGACCTTTGGCTTGATTCACTGGACCTGCCTAACGTCGTACAAGAGACTCAAAGCATAAAGATAGGCCGATCGTGGAGCCCTTCAGCCGCTCGTTGGACAGGCGGGATCCTGGTAGCTACCAAAACGCAAACACGCGCGCCGGACACACATCGAGCTTGCTTGGAGGCAGCACTAGCGTAGTACTGCTACCTAAACACAACATATGTTCTTAGAAGGGAGGTGAGTCACCTGCCCGCTAGTTGGATGGCGGGGTTGCAATGCAGCAACCGACGATCTCGAAGGAGTGGCAACAACCGGAGCACCCGGCTAGCAGACGGCCGCCTTGACGCACTGGACCAGCCTAACGTCGTACACGAAAGTATAAGCTGAAAGATAGGCTGGTGCGGAGCCGGCCTGTCGCTCGCAGGCTCGGCGGGATCCTGGTAGCTGCCATCGAGCTAACACATGTGCCAAGGCCTAACACGCAGTGACGTATCGTGATATCAATTGCCAATACCTAAAATAAGATATGGTAAGGTTGAATCCACGTAAGATATCAGACATGGTACCAGTCGTGGTGATTGAGTGGGCAGCGCCCTGCTGTCGTCGTCGTGCGCGACAGGGGGAAATGTCAACGTAGACAGGATTTTTTCATGGACTTGCATCACTGTCTGTACTCGTCATGTAGGCAGCTGCATATTCATCCGTGTACGTTGTAGCGATTCGAACGACGTGTACGCGTGCAAGCCGTTGTCGCGACGATCCGGTGGGCACTCGTCACCACCATCGATCGGTGACTGCTGCCCTAGACAGCCAAGCCTGGTGTACATGTGCCCATTCCTGGAGGATTTCCATAGATTAAATAGCATCATCATGTGCCGCATTGCGCTCGATGCTTGCTTCTCCTTTTGCTTCCCCTTATCCAGAGACCTTGCTGCCAGCCAATGGATCGCCCTATGCGCAACAGGTCCATCAATCCCTACAGGGAGATAGAATACGGTTCGAGTTGGACTGAGGCAGATTTTGCGCACGAGTTGGAGCGTGGGCGAGACTGGCACCGCGTGAATCCCGCCTTAGTGGCGCGGTGGCCAATCCCCTTTGCGAGGCCGGCCCATGGCCCGGTTCCCGTCTACGCAACGGAAAGGACCTATCGCTGGACCCAGGTGCTCGCGCATGCCCGGGCAGTCCAGGATGACATAGAGCGGGGGACTTCACTCCACTGCGAGCCATGCCCGCCTGTGTTTGAAGCCATGCCAACGGGATCACCACTCAACCTGTACTTCCTGCTGTATGGGTCGTCCCATAGTGGGGGTCCTCGGAAAGCTGATGCGTATGCGTCTTGGGCCTACCGAAACGTGCCTGCGTTCATTGACTTGTGTCTCAGGGAGATGAGTCGTTGGCACGGGACTTCCTCGTACGAGTTCGAGGTAGTGGCTCTCCGTACAGCAAATTTTTACCCGACGAGTCGCGCGGCGTTCCACATGAGGCTGGTGTTCAAGCATCGGCACCACATGTTCGCAAGTATGGCGGACGTGAGGTCAAGGGCCACCGCTATCATCACACAGGCCTACCAGGAGATGAGCGACAGACATTGGCCAAATCTCCTGCAATGGGCCGCGTATACCCACAACGACACTCCTTCCCCACCAGACCGCATACGGGTCATCTTCCCAAGGTCCGTGCTTGCCACCTTGCCGGCATGTGAAACGGCGTTGCCTGACGGGCCGCTGGGGCACACTTTCCCGATCCTGTCCAATTGCAGGCACTGTGGCATGCAGGGACCTGCTCCTGCCGGATGGCCGCCTGATGCCCAACCTAGACTGGGACAGGAACATCAGCCGAACCAGGCTTGATCCCTGCCACCCCACCATAGAGCCTGACCAGCGGTGAATGTGGAAGGTCTTTCTGTCATCGCCAGCCACCCCAGCGGTGAATGAGAGGGGACGTCGCACTCGCGATGTAGTGCCATTCCGGACTCAGGGTACATGCCCGGACGACCCAGAGACAGCCTGCTGCACGTGTTTCCTAGGGCCGGGCGGAACCTAGCGTCTTGTGCATGACAGTTAGGTGGTACTGCCGTCCGGCAAGATGCATACCTGTAACTGGCAAATCCTGCGTGTGTTCAGTTGTCATGATTGTGGTATCGAGGAGATATACATGCACATGGAATAAATATCATTTCGCCTACACGCTGTACCTGCTTTGATTCGTGCAACCGTTGCACTAATAGCATGTACCGCATACGGTATAGTGAGGGCATATGCAGCAGGAGGGTTGCATTAACCGCCATGATATCATCGGAACCGCGCTTAATCATCCGTCCTCCCACACTCCCAGGACCTCATCACGTGCCCCCATCCGCGACACTACCTTTATCCGCGTATTCATCTGTCTGTCGGCACTGCCACTTCTCCTCCCGCCCCCCCGTTGACCAACCTCTTCAGCGGGCCCCTCGCCGTCGGGCGGTGGCGAACCAAGATCTAGTGCCGCTGCGGCCCCCCCTAGGCCCCTCCTCACCCGCATCAGTACCCTCATCGGCCACCTCGCCGTCAGCCGTTGGCTCACCACCGTCTCGTGCCGCATCAGCAGCCCCCCCAGTCCCCTCCTGGCCCGCATCACCCTCTTGGTGGATTCACTTGATGGAGTCATTTGATGGAGTCACTTGGTGGATCCACTTGGTGGAGTTACTTGATGGAGTCCATCGACCGAGTCACTTGATGGAGGCACTTGATGGAGTCACTTGATGGAGTCACTTAGTGGACTCACTTGATGGAGTCACTTGATGGAGTCATTTGGTGGAGTCACTTGATGGAGTCACTTGATGGAGTCACTTGATGCAGTCACTTGGTGGATTCACTTGATGCAGTCACTTGATGGAATCCATCGACCGAGTCACTTGATGGAGTCACTTGGTGGACTCACTTGATGGAGTCACTTGGTGGAGTCCATCGATGGAGACACTTGGTGGATCCACTTGGTGGAGTTACTTGATGGAGTCCATCGACCGAGTCACTTGATGGAGGCACTTGATGGAGTCCATCAATGGCGGCACTTGGTGGATTCACTCGGTGGAGTCACTTGATGGAGTCCATCGACCGAGTCACTTGATGGAGTCACTTGGTGGAGTCACTTGATGGAGTCACTTGATGGAGTCACTTGGTGGACTCACTTGATGGAGTCACTTGATGGAGTCACTTGGTGGAGTCACTTGATGGAGTCACTTGGTGGAGTCCATCGATGGAGACACTTGGTGGATCTACTTGGTGGAGTTACTTGATGGAGTCCATCGACAGAGTCACTTGATGGAGTCACTTGGTGGAGTCCATCGATGGAGGCACTTGGTGGATTCACTTGGTGGAGTCACTTGATGGAGTCCATTGACCGAGTCACTTGATGGAGTCACTTGGTGGAGTCACTTGATGGAGTCCATCGACCGAGTCACTTGATGAAGTCACTTGGTGGAGTCCATCGATGGAGGCACTTGGTGGATTCACTTGGTGGAGTCACTTGATGGAGTCCATCGACCGAGTCACTTGATGAAGTCACTTGGTGGAGCCCATCGATGGAGGCACTTTGTGGATTCACTTGATGAAGTCACTTGATGGAGTCACTTGGTGGAGTCCATCGATGGCGGCACTTGGTGGATCCACTTGGTGGAGTCACTTGATGGAGTCCATCGACCGAGTCACTTGATGGAGTCACTTGGTGGAGTCACTTGATGGAGTCACTTGATGGAGTCACTTGGTGGACTCACTTGATGGAGTCACTTGATGGAGTCACTTGGTGGAGTCACTTGGTGGAGTCACTTGATGGAGTCACTTGGTGGAGTCCATCGATGGAGACACTTGGTGGATCCACTTGGTGGAGTTACTTGATGGAGTCCATCGACCGAGTCACTTGATGGAGGCACTTGATGGAGTCCATCAATGGCGGCACTTGGTGGATTCACTCGGTGGAGTCAGTTGATGGAGTCCATCGACAGAGTCACTTGATGGAGTCACTTGGTGGAGTCACTTGATGGAGTCCATCGACCGAGTCACTTGATGAAGTCACTTGGTGGAGTCCATCTATGGAGGCACTTGGTGGATTCACTTGGTGGAGTCACTTGATGGAGTCCATCGACCGAGTCACTTGATGAAGTCACTTGGTGGAGCCCATCGATGGAGGCACTTTGTGGATTCACTTGATGAAGTCACTTGATGGAGTCACTTGGTGGAGTCCATCGATGGCGGCACTTGGTGGATCCACTTGGTGGAGTCACTTGATGGAGTCCATCGACCGAGTCACTTGATGGAGTCACTTGGTGGAGTCACTTGATGGAGTCACTTGATGGAGTCACTTGGTGGAGTCACTTGATGGAGTCACTTGATGGAGTCAATTGGTGGAGTCACTTGATGGAGTCACTTGATGGAGTCACTTGATGGAGTCACTTGGTGGAGTCCATCGATGGAGTCACTTGGTGGATCCACTTGGTGGAGTTACTTGATGGAGTCCATCGACAGAGTCACTTGATGGAGTCACTTGGTGGAGTCCATCGATGGAGGCACTTGGTGGATTCACTTGGTGGAGTCCCTTGATGGAGTCCATTGACCGAGTCACTTGATGGAGTCACTTGGTGGAGTCACTTGATGGAGTCCATCGACCGAGTCACTTGATGAAGTCACTTGGTGGAGCCCATCGATGGAGGCACTTTGTGGATTCACTTGATGAAGTCACTTGATGGAGTCACTTGGTGGAGTCCATCGATGGCGGCACTTGGTGGATCCACTTGGTGGAGTCACTTGATGGAGTCCATCGACCGAGTCACTTGATGGAGTCACTTGATGGAGTCACTTGGTGGAGTCACTTGATGGAGTCACTTGATGGAGTCACTTGATGGAGTAACTTGATGGAGTCACTTGGTGGAGTCACTTGGTGGAGTCACTTGATGGAGTCACTTGGTGGAGTCCATCGATGGAGACACTTGGTGGATCCACTTGGTGGAGTTACTTGATGGAGTCCATCGACCGAGTCACTTGATGGAGGCACTTGATGGAGTCCATCAATGGCGGCACTTGGTGGATTTACTCGGTGGAGTCACTTGATGGAGTCCATCGACAGAGTCACTTGATGGAGTCACTTGGTGGAGTCACTTGATGGATTCCATCGACCGAGTCACTTGATGGAGTCACTTGGTGGAGTCCATCGATGGAGGCACTTGGTGGATTCACTTGGGTGGAGTCACTTGATGGAGTCCATCGACCGAGTCACTTGATGAAGTCACTTGGTGGAGCCATCGATGGAGGCACTTTGTGGATTCACTTGAATGAAGTCACTTGATGGATTCACTTGGTGGAGTCCATCGATGGCGGCACTTGGTGGATCCACTTGGTGGAGTTACTTGATGGAGTCCATCGACCGAGTCACTTGATGGAGTCACTTGGTGGAGTCACTTGATGGAGTCACTTGATGGAGTCACTTGGTGGACTCACTTGATGGAGTCACTTGATGGAGTCACTTGGTGGAGTCACTTGATGGAGTCACTTGGTGGAGTCCATTGATGGAGACACTTGGTGGATCCACTTGGTGGAGTTACTTGATGGAGTCCATCGACAGAGTCACTTGATGGAGTCACTTGGTGGAGTCACTTGATGGAGTCCATCGACCGAGTCACTTGATGAAGTCACTTGGTGGAGTCCATCGATGGAGGCACTTGGTGGATTCACTTGGTGGAGTCACTTGATGGAGTCCATCGACCGAGTCACTTGATGAAGTCACTTGGTGGCGTCACTTGATGGAGTCACTTGATGGAGTCACTTGGTGGACTCACTTGATGGAGTCACTTGATGGAGTCACTTGGTGGAGTCACTTGATGGAGTCACTTGGTGGAGTCCATCGATGGAGACACTTGGTGGATCCACTTGGTGGCGTTACTTGATGGAGTCCATCGACCGAGTCACTTGATGGAGTCACTTGGTGGAGTCACTTGATGGAGTCCATCGACCGAGTCACTTGATGGAGTCACTTGGTGGAGTCCATCGATGGAGGCACTTGGTGGATTCACTTGGTGGAGTCACTTGATGGAGTCCATCGACCGAGTCACTTGATGGAGTCCACTTGGTGGAGTCCATCGATGGCGGCACTTGGTGGATCCACTTGGTGGAGTCACTTCATGGAGTCCATCGACCGAGTCACTTGATGGAGTCACTTGGTGGAGTCACTTGATGGAGTCACTTGATGGAGTCACTTGGTGGACTCACTTGATGGAGTCACTTGATGGAGTCACTTGATGGAGTCCATCGATGGAGGCACTTGGTGGATCCACTTGGTGGAGTCACTTGATGGAGTCCATCGACCGAGTCACTTGATGGATTCACTTGGTGGAGTCAGTTGATGGAGTCACTTGATGGACTCACTTGATGGAGTCACTTGATGGAGTCACTTGGTGGAGTCCATCGATGGCGGCACTTGGTGGATCCACTTGGTGGAGTCACTTGATGGAGTCCATCGACCGAGTCACTTGATGGAGTCACTTGGTGGAGTCACTTGATGGAGTCACTTGATGGAGTCACTTGGTGGAGTCACTTGATGGAGTCACTTGATGGAGTCACTTGATGGAGTCCATCGATGGAGGCACTTGGTGGATTCACTTGGTGGAGTCACTTGATGGAGTCCATCGACCGAGTCACTTGATGGAGTCACTTGGTGGAGTCCATCGATGGCGGCACTTGGTGGATCCACTTGGTGGAGTCACTTGATGGAGTCCATCGACCGAGTCACTTGATGGAGTCACTTGGTGGAGTCAGTTGATGGAGTCACTTGATGGACTCACTTGATGGAGTCACTTGATGGAGTCACTTGGTGGAGTCCATCGATGGCGGCACTTGGTGGATCCACTTGGTGGAGTCACTTGATGGAGTCCATCGACAGAGTCACTTGATGGAGTCACTTGGTGGAGTCACTTGATGGAGTCCATCGACCGAGTCACTTGATGAAGTCACTTGGTGGAGTCCATCGATGGAGGCACTTGGTGGATTCACTTGGTGGAGTCACTTGATGGAGTCCATCGACCGAGTCACTTGATGAAGTCACTTGGTGGAGCCCATCGATGGAGGCACTTTGTGGATTCACTTGATGAAGTCACTTGATGGAGTCACTTGGTGGAGTCCATCGATGGCGGCACTTGGTGGATCCACTTGGTGGAGTTACTTGATGGAGTCCATCGACCGAGTCAACTTGATGGAGTCACTTGGTGGAGTCACTTGATGGAGTCACTTGATGGAGTCACTTGGTGGACTCACTTGATGGAGTCACTTGATGGAGTCACTTGGTGGAGTCACTTGATGGAGTCACTTGGTGGAGTCCATTGATGGAGACACTTGGTGGATCCACTTGGTGGAGTTACTTGATGGAGTCATCGACAGAGTCACTTGATGGAGTCACTTGGTGGAGTCACTTGATGGAGTCCATCGACCGAGTCACTTGATGAAGTCACTTGGTGGAGTCCATCGATGGAGGCACTTGGTGGATTCACTTGGTGGAGTCACTTGATGGAGTCCATCGACCGAGTCACTTGATGAAGTCACTTGGTGGCGTCACTTGATGGAGTCACTTGATGGAGTCACTTGGTGGACTCACTTGATGGAGTCACTTGATGGAGTCACTTGGTGGAGTCACTTGATGGAGTCACTTGGTGGAGTCCATCGATGGAGACACTTGGTGGATCCACTTGGTGGAGTTACTTGATGGAGTCCATCGACCGAGTCACTTGATGGAGTCACTTGGTGGAGTCACTTGATGGAGTCCATCGACCGAGTCACTTGATGGAGTCACTTGGTGGAGTCCATCGATGGAGGCACTTGGTGGATTCACTTGGTGGAGTCACTTGATGGAGTCCATCGACCGAGTCACTTGATGGAGTCACTTGGTGGAGTCACTTGATGGTGTCACTTGATGGAGTCACTTGGTGGACTCACTTGATGGAGTCACTTGATGGAGTCACTTGATGGAGTCCATCGATGGAGGCACTTGGTGGATCCACTTGGTGGAGTCACTTGATGGAGTCCATCGACCGAGTCACTTGATGGAGTCACTTGGTGGAGTCAGTTGATGGAGTCACTTGATGGACTCACTTGATGGAGTCACTTGATGGAGTCACTTGGTGGAGTCCATCGATGGCGGCACTTGGTGGATCCACTTGGTGGAGTCACTTGATGGAGTCCATCGACCGAGTCACTTGATGGAGTCACTTGGTGGAGTCACTTGATGGAGTCACTTGATGGAGTCACTTGGTGGACTCACTTGATGGAGTCACTTGATGGAGTCACTTGATGGAGTCCATCGATGGAGGCACTTGGTGGATTCACTTGGTGGAGTCACTTGATGGAGTCCATCGACCGAGTCACTTGATGGAGTCACTTGGTGGAGTCCATCGATGGCGGCACTTGGTGGATCCACTTGGTGGAGTCACTTGATGGAGTCCATCGACCGAGTCACTTGATGGAGTCACTTGGTGGAGTCAGTTGATGGAGTCACTTGATGGACTCACTTGATGGAGTCACTTGATGGAGTCACTTGGTGGAGTCCATCGATGGCGGCACTTGGTGGATCCACTTGGTGGAGTCACTTGATGGAGTCCATCGACCGAGTCACTTGATGGAGTCACTTGGTGGAGTCCATCGATGGCGGCACTTGGTGGATCCACTTGGTGGAGTCACTTGATGGAGTCCATCGACCGAGTCACTTGATGGAGTCACTTGGTGGAGTCACTTGATGGAGTCACTTGATGGAGTCACTTGGTGGACTCACTTGATGGAGTCACTTGATGGAGTCACTTGATGGAGTCCATCTATGGAGGCACTTGGTGGATTCACTTGGTGGAGTCACTTGATGGAGTCCATCGACCGAGTCACTTGATGGAGTCACTTGGTGGAGTCCATCGATGGCGGCACTTGGTGGATCCACTTGGTGGAGTCACTTGATGGAGTCCATCGACCGAGTCACTTGATGGAGTCACTTGGTGGAGTCACTTGATGGAGTCACTTGATGGAGTCACTTGATGGAGTCACTTGATGGAGTCACTTGGTGGAGTCCATCGATGGAGGCACTTGGTGGATCACTTGGTGGAGTCACTTGATGGAGTCCATCGACCGAGTCACTTGATGGAGTCACTTGGTGGAGTCACTTGATGGAGTCACTTGATGGAGTCACTTGATGGAGTCACTTGATGGAGTCACTTGATGGAGTCACTTGGTGGAGTCCATCGATGGAGGCACTTGGTGGAGTCACTTGGTGGAGTCACTTGATGGAGTCCATCGACCGAGTCACTTGATGGAGTCACTTGGTGGAGTCCATCGATGGAGGCACTTTGTGGAGTCACTTGATGGAGTCACTTGATGGAGTCACTTGATGGAGTCACTTGATGGAGTCACTTGATGGAGTCCATCGATGGAGCACTTGGTGGATTCACTTGNTGTGGAGTCCATCGATGGAGTCACTTGGTGGAGTCCACTTGGTGGAGTCACTTGATGGAGTCACATGGACCGAGTCACTTGATGGAGTCACTTGGTGGAGTCCATCGATGGCGGCACTTGGTGGATCCACTTGGTGGAGTCACTTGATGGAGTCCATCGACCGAGTCACTTGATGGAGTCACTTGGTGGAGTCCATCGATGGAGGCACTTGGTGGATCACTTGGTGGAGTCACTTGATGGAGTCCATCGACCGAGTCACTTGATGGAGTCACTTGGTGGAGTCACTTGATGGAGTCACTTGATGGAGTCACTTGGTGGAGTCACTTGATGGAGTCACTTGGTGGAGTCACTTGGTGGAGTCACTTGATGGAGTCACTTGGTGGAGTCCATCGATGGAGTCACTTGGTGGAGTCACTTGGTGGAGTTACTTGATGGAGTCCATCGACGGAGTCACTTGATGGAGTCACTTGGTGGAGTCCATCGATGGCGGCACTTGGTGGATCCACTTGGTGGAGTCACTTGATGGAGTCCATCGACCGAGTCACTTGATGGAGTCACTTGGTGGAGTCACTTGATGGAGTCACTTGATGGAGTCACTTGGTGGACTCACTTGATGGAGTCACTTGATGGAGTCACTTGGTGGAGTCACTTGATGGAGTCACTTGGTGGAGTCCATTGATGGAGACACTTGGTGGATCCACTTGGTGGAGTTACTTGATGGAGTCCATCGACAGAGTCACTTGATGGAGTCACTTGATGGAGTCCATCGACCGAGTCACTTGATGGAGTCACTTGGTGGAGTCCATCGATGGAGACACTTGGTGGATCCACTTGGTGGAGTTACTTGATGGAGTCCATCGACCGAGTCACTTGATGGAGGCACTTGATGGAGTCCATCAATGGCGGCACTTGGTGGATTTACTTGGTGGAGTCACTTGATGGAGTCCATCGACAGAGTCACTTGATGGAGTCACTTGGTGGAGTCACTTGATGGAGTCCATCGACCGAGTCACTTGATGAAGTCACTGGTGGAGTCCATCGATGGAGGCACTTGGTGGATTCACTTGGTGGAGTCACTTGATGGAGTCCATCGACCGAGTCACTTGATGAAGTCACTTGGTGGAGCCATCGATGGAGGCACTTTGTGGATTCACTTGATCGAGTCACTTGATGGAGTCACTTGGTGGAGTCCATCGATGGCGGCACTTGGTGGATCCACTTGGTGGAGTCACTTGATGGAGTCCATCGACCGAGTCACTTGATGGAGTCACTTGGTGGAGTCACTTGATGGAGTCACTTGATGGAGTCACTTGGTGGACTCACTTGATGGAGTCACTTGATGGAGTCACTTGGTGGAGTCACTTGATGGAGTCACTTGGTGGAGTCCATTGATGGAGACACTTGGTGGATCCACTTGGTGGAGTTTGATGGAGTCCATCGACAGAGTCACTTGATGGAGTCACTTGGTGGAGTCACTTGATGGAGTCCATCGACCGAGTCACTTGATGAAGTCACTTGGTGGAGTCCATCGATGGAGGCACTTGGTGGATTCACTTGGTGGAGTCACTTGATGGAGTCCATCGACCGAGTCACTTGATGAAGTCACTTGGTGGCGTCACTTGATGGAGTCACTTGATGGAGTCACTTGGTGGACTCACTTGATGGAGTCACTTGATGGAGTCACTTGGTGGAGTCACTTGATGGAGTCACTTGGTGGAGTCCATCGATGGAGACACTTGGTGGATCCACTTGGTGGCGTTACTTGATGGAGTCCATCGACCGAGTCACTTGATGGAGTCACTTGGTGGAGTCACTTGATGGAGTCCATCGACCGAGTCACTTGATGGAGTCACTTGGTGGAGTCCATCGATGGAGGCACTTGGTGGATTCACTTGGTGGAGTCACTTGATGGAGTCCATCGACCGAGTCACTTGATGGAGTCACTTGGTGGAGTCCATCGATGGCGGCACTTGGTGGATCCACTTGGTGGAGTCACTTGATGGAGTCCATCGACCGAGTCACTTGATGGAGTCACTTGGTGGAGTCACTTGATGGAGTCACTTGATGGAGTCACTTGGTGGACTCACTTGATGGAGTCACTTGATGGAGTCCATCGATGGAGGCACTTGGTGGATCCACTTGGTGGAGTCACTTGATGGAGTCCATCGACCGAGTCACTTGATGGAGTCACTTGGTGGAGTCCATCGATGGAGGCACTTGGTGGATTCACTTGGTGGAGTCACTTGATGGAGTCCATCGACCGAGTCACTTGATGGAGTCACTTGGTGGAGTCCATCGATGGCGGCACTTGGTGGATCCACTTGGTGGAGTCACTTGATGGAGTCCATCGACCGAGTCACTTGATGGAGTCACTTGGTGGAGTCACTTGATGGAGTCACTTGATGGAGTCACTTGGTGGAGTCACTTGATGGAGTCACTTGGTGGAGTCCATTGATGGAGACACTTGGTGGATCCACTTGGTGGAGTCACTTGATGGAGTCCATCGACAGAGTCACTTGATGGAGTCACTTGATGGAGTCACTTGATGGAGTCCATCGACCGAGTCACTTGATGGAGTCACTTGGTGGAGTCCATCGATGGAGGCACTTGGTGGATTCACTTGGTGGAGTCACTTGATGGAGTCCATCGACCGAGTCACTTGATGAAGTCACTTGGTGGCGTCACTTGATGGAGTCACTTGATGGAGTCACTTGGTGGACTCACTTGATGGAGTCACTTGATGGAGTCACTTGGTGGAGTCACTTGATGGAGTCACTTGGTGGAGTCCATCGATGGAGACACTTGGTGGATCCACTTGGTGGAGTCACTTGATGGAGTCCATCGACCGAGTCACTTGATGGAGTCACTTGGTGGAGTCACTTGATGGAGTCACTTGATGGAGTCACTTGATGGAGTCACTTGATGGAGTCACTTGGTGGAGTCACTTGGTGGAGTCACTTGATGGAGTCACTTGATGGAGTCCATCGATGGAGTCACTTGGTGGATCCACTTGGTGGAGTCACTTGATGGAGTCCATCGACCGAGTCACTTGATGGAGTCACTTGGTGGAGTCCATCGATGGAGGCACTTGGTGGATTCACTTGGTGGAGTCACTTGATGGAGTCCATCGACCGAGTCACTTGATGGAGTCACTTGGTGGAGTCCATCGATGGCGGCACTTGGTGGATCCACTTGGTGGAGTCACTTGATGGAGTCCATCGACCGAGTCACTTGATGGAGTCACTTGGTGGAGTCACTTGATGGAGTCACTTGATGGAGTCACTTGGTGGAGTCACTTGATGGAGTCACTTGGTGGAGTCCATTGATGGAGACACTTGGTGGATCCACTTGGTGGAGTCACTTGATGGAGTCCATCGACAGAGTCACTTGATGGAGTCACTTGATGGAGTCACTTGATGGAGTCCATCGACCGAGTCACTTGATGGAGTCACTTGGTGGAGTCCATCGATGGAGGCACTTGGTGGATTCACTTGGTGGAGTCACTTGATGGAGTCCATCGACGGAGTCACTTGATGGAGTCACTTGGTGGAGTCACTTGATGGAGTCACTTGATGGAGTCACTTGGTGGAGTCACTTGATGGAGTCACTTGATGGAGTCACTTGGTGGAGTCACTTGATGGAGTCACTTGGTGGAGTCCATCGATGGAGACACTTGGTGGATCCACTTGGTGGAGTTACTTGATGGAGTCCATCGACCGAGTCACTTGATGGAGTCACTTGGTGGAGTCACTTGATGGAGTCCATCGACCGAGTCACTTGATGGAGTCACTTGGTGGAGTCCATCGATGGAGGCACTTGGTGGATTCACTTGGTGGAGTCACTTGATGGAGTCCATCGACCGAGTCACTTGATGGAGTCACTTGGTGGAGTCCATCGATGGCGGCACTTGGTGGATCCACTTGGTGGAGTCACTTGATGGAGTCCATCGACCGAGTCACTTGATGGAGTCACTTGGTGGAGTCACTTGATGGAGTCACTTGATGGAGTCACTTGGTGGACTCACTTGATGGAGTCACTTGATGGAGTCACTTGATGGAGTCCATCGATGGAGGCACTTGGTGGATTCACTTGGTGGAGTCACTTGATGGAGTCCATCGACCGAGTCACTTGATGGAGTCACTTGGTGGAGTCCATCGATGGCGGCACTTGGTGGATCCACTTGGTGGAGTCACTTGATGGAGTCCATCGACCGAGTCACTTGATGGAGTCACTTGGTGGAGTCACTTGATGGAGTCACTTGATGGACTCACTTGATGGAGTCACTTGATGGAGTCACTTGGTGGAGTCCATCGATGGCGGCACTTGGTGGATCCACTTGGTGGATCCACTTGGTGGAGTCACTTGATGGAGTCCATCGACCGAGTCACTTGATGGAGTCACTTGGTGGAGTCCATCGATGGCGGCACTTGGTGGATCACTTGGTGGAGTCACTTGATGGAGTCCATCGACCGAGTCACTTGATGGAGTCACTTGGTGGAGTCACTTGATGGAGTCACTTGGTGGAGTCCATTGATGGAGTCACTTGGTGGAGTCACTTGATGGAGTCACTTGGTGGAGTCACTTGATGGAGTCACTTGATGGAGTCACTTGATGGAGTCACTTGATGGAGTCACTTGGTGGAGTCACTTGATGGAGTCACTTGGTGGAGTCCATCGATGGAGACACTTGGTGGATCCACTTGGTGGAGTCACTTGATGGAGTCCATCGACCGAGTCACTTGATGGAGTCACTTGGTGGAGTCCATCGATGGAGGCACTTGGTGGATTCACTTGGTGGAGTCACTTGATGGAGTCCATCGACCGAGTCACTTGATGGAGTCACTTGGTGGAGTCACTTGATGGAGTCACTTGATGGAGTCACTTGATGGAGTCACTTGATGGAGTCACTTGGTGGAGTCACTTGGTGGAGTCACTTGATGGAGTCACTTGGTGGAGTCCATCGATGGAGACACTTGGTGGATCCACTTGGTGGAGTTACTTGATGGAGTCCATCGACCGAGTCACTTGATGGAGTCACTTGATGGAGTCCATCGATGGAGGCACTTGTGGATTCACTTGGTGGAGTCACTTGATGGAGTCCATCGACCGAGTCACTTGATGGAGTCACTTGGTGGAGTCCATCGATGGAGGCACTTGGTGGATTCACTTGGTGGAGTCACTTGATGGAGTCCATCGACCGAGTCACTTGATGGAGTCACTTGGTGGAGTCCATCGATGGAGTCACTTTGTGGAGTCACTTGATGGAGTCACTTGATGGAGTCACTTGGTGGAGTCCATCGATGGAGGCACTTGGTGGATCCACTTGGTGGAGTCACTTGATGGAGTCCATCGACCGAGTCACTTGATGGAGTCACTTGATGGAGTCACTTGGTGGAGTCACTTGATGGAGTCACTTGATGGAGTCACTTGATGGAGTCCATCGATGGAGGCACTTGGTGGATTCACTTGGTGGAGTCACTTGATGGAGTCCATCGACCGAGTCACTTGATGGAGTCACTTGGTGGAGTCCATCGATGGCGGCACTTGGTGGATCCACTTGGTGGAGTCACTTGATGGAGTCCATCGACCGAGTCACTTGATGGAGTCACTTGGTGGAGTCACTTGATGGAGTCACTTGATGGAGTCACTTGGTGGAGTCCATCGATGGAGGCACTTGGTGGATCCACTTGGTGGAGTCACTTGATGGAGTCCATCGACCGAGTCACTTGATGGAGTCACTTGGTGGAGTCACTTGATGGAGTCACTTGATGGAGTCCATCGATGGAGTCACTTGGTGGATTCACTTGGTGGAGTCACTTGATGGAGTCCATCGACCGAGTCACTTGATGGAGTCACTTGGTGGAGTCCATCGATGGAGGCACTTGGTGGATTCACTTGGTGGAGTCACTTCATGGAGTCCATCGACCGAGTCACTTGATGGAGTCACTTGGTGGAGTCACTTGATGGAGTCACTTGATGGAGTCACTTGGTGGACTCACTTGATGGAGTCACTTGATGGAGTCCATCGACCGAGTCACTTGATGGAGTCACTTGGTGGAGTCCATCGATGGCGGCACTTGGTGGATCCACTTGGTGGAGTCACTTCATGGAGTCCATCGACCGAGTCACTTGATGGAGTCACTTGGTGGAGTCACTTGATGGAGTCACTTGGTGGACTCACTTGATGGAGTCACTTGATGGAGTCACTTGATGGAGTCCATCGATGGAGGCACTTGGTGGATCCACTTGGTGGAGTCACTTGATGGAGTCCATCGACCGAGTCACTTGATGGAGTCACTTGGTGGAGTCACTTGATGGAGTCACTTGATGGAGTCACTTGATGGAGTCACTTGATGGAGTCACTTGGTGGAGTCCATCGATGGAGGCACTTGGTGGATCCACTTGGTGGAGTCACTTGATGGAGTCCATCGACCGAGTCACTTGATGGAGTCACTTGGTGGAGTCACTTGATGGAGTCACTTGGTGGACTCACTTGATGGAGTCACTTGATGGAGTCACTTGATGGAGTCCATCGATGGAGGCACTTGGTGGATTCACTTGGTGGAGTCACTTGATGGAGTCCATCGACCGAGTCACTTGATGGAGTCACTTGGTGGAGTCCATCGATGGCGGCACTTGGTGGATTCACTTGGTGGAGTCACTTCATGGAGTCCATCGACCGAGTCACTTGATGGAGTCACTTGGTGGAGTCACTTGATGGAGTCACTTGATGGAGTCACTTGGTGGAGTCACTTGATGGAGTCACTTGATGGAGTCCATCGACCGAGTCACTTGATGGAGTCACTTGGTGGAGTCCATCGATGGAGGCACTTGGTGGATCCACTTGGTGGAGTCACTTGATGGAGTCCATCGACCGAGTCACTTGATGGAGTCACTTGGTGGAGTCACTTGATGGAGTCACTTGGTGGACTCACTTGATGGAGTCACTTGATGGAGTCACTTGATGGAGTCCATCGATGGAGGCACTTGGTGGATCCACTTGGTGGAGTCACTTGATGGAGTCCATCGACCGAGTCACTTGATGGAGTCACTTGGTGGAGTCACTTGATGGAGTCACTTGATGGAGTCACTTGATGGAGTCACTTGATGGAGTCACTTGGTGGAGTCCATCGATGGCGGCACTTGGTGGATCCACTTGGTGGAGTCACTTCATGGAGTCCATCGACCGAGTCACTTGATGGAGTCACTTGGTGGAGTCACTTGATGGAGTCACTTGGTGGAGTCACTTGATGGAGTCACTTGATGGAGTCACTTGATGGAGTCCATCGATGGAGGCACTTGGTGGATCCACTTGGTGGAGTCACTTGATGGAGTCCATCGACCGAGTCACTTGATGGAGTCACTTGGTGGAGTCACTTGATGGAGTCACTTGATGGAGTCACTTGGTGGAGTCACTTGATGGAGTCACTTGATGGAGTCACTTGGTGGAGTCACTTGATGGAGTCACTTGATGGAGTCACTTGATGGAGTCCATCGATGGAGGCACTTGGTGGATCCACTTGGTGGAGTCACTTGATGGAGTCCATCGACCGAGTCACTTGATGGAGTCACTTGGTGGAGTCACTTGATGGAGTCACTTGATGGGTCACTTGATGGAGTCACTTGATGGAGTCACTTGGTGGAGTCCATCGATGGCGGCACTTGGTGGATCCACTTGGTGGAGTCACTTGATGGAGTCCATCGACCGAGTCACTTGATGGAGTCACTTGGTGGAGTCACTTGATGGAGTCACTTGATGGAGTCACTTGGTGGACTCACTTGATGGAGTCACTTGATGGAGTCACTTGATGGAGTCCATCGATGGAGGCACTTGGTGGATTCACTTGGTGGAGTCACTTGATGGAGTCCATCGACCGAGTCACTTGATGGAGTCACTTGGTGGAGTCCATCGATGGCGGCACTTGGTGGATCCACTTGGTGGAGTCACTTGATGGAGTCCATCGACCGAGTCACTTGATGGAGTCACTTGGTGGAGTCACTTGATGGAGTCACTTGATGGACTCACTTGATGGAGTCACTTGATGGAGTCACTTGGTGGAGTCCATCGATGGCGGCACTTGGTGGATCCACTTGGTGGAGTCACTTGATGGAGTCCATCGACCGAGTCACTTGATGGAGTCACTTGGTGGAGTCACTTGATGGAGTCACTTGATGGAGTCACTTGGTGGACTCACTTGATGGAGTCACTTGATGGAGTCACTTGATGGAGTCCATCGATGGAGGCACTTGGTGGATTCACTTGGTGGAGTCACTTGATGGAGTCCATCGACCGAGTCACTTGATGGAGTCACTTGGTGGAGTCCATCGATGGCGGCACTTGGTGGATCCACTTGGTGGAGTCACTTGATGGAGTCCATCGACCGAGTCACTTGATGGAGTCACTTGGTGGAGTCACTTGATGGAGTCACTTGATGGACTCACTTGATGGAGTCACTTGATGGAGTCACTTGGTGGAGTCCATCGATGGCGGCACTTGGTGGATCCACTTGGTGGAGTCACTTGATGGAGTCCATCGACCGAGTCACTTGATGGAGTCACTTGGTGGAGTCACTTGATGGAGTCACTTGATGGAGTCACTTGATGGAGTCACTTGATGGAGTCACTTGGTGGAGTCCATCGATGGAGGCACTTGGTGGAGTCACTTGGTGGAGTCACTTGATGGAGTCCATCGACCGAGTCACTTGATGGAGTCACTTGGTGGAGTCCCTCGATGGAGGCACTTGTGGATTCACTTGATGGAGTCACTTGATGGAGTCACTTGGTGGAGTCCATCGATGGCGGCACTTGGTGGATCCACTTGGTGGAGTCACTTGATGGAGTCCATCGACCGAGTCACTTGATGGAGTCACTTGGTGGAGTCACTTGATGGAGTCACTTGATGGAGTCACTTGGTGGAGTCACTTGATGGAGTCACTTGATGGAGTCACTTGATGGAGTCACTTGATGGAGTCCATCGATGGAGGCACTTGGTGGATTCACTTGGTGGAGTCACTTGATGGAGTCCATCGACCGAGTCACTTGATGGAGTCACTTGGTGGAGTCCATCGATGGCGGCACTTGGTGGATCCACTTGGTGGAGTCACTTGATGGAGTCCATCGACCGAGTCACTTGATGGAGTCACTTGGTGGAGTCACTTGATGGAGTCACTTGATGGAGTCACTTGGTGGACTCACTTGATGGAGTCACTTGATGGAGTCACTTGGTGGAGTCACTTGATGGAGTCACTTGGTGGAGTCCATTGATGGAGACACTTGGTGGATCCACTTGGTGGAGTCACTTGATGGAGTCCATCGACAGAGTCACTTGATGGAGTCACTTGATGGAGTCACTTGATGGAGTCCATCGACCGAGTCACTTGATGGAGTCACTTGGTGGAGTCCATCGATGGAGGCACTTGGTGGATTCACTTGGTGGAGTCACTTGATGGAGTCCATCGACCGAGTCACTTGATGGAGTCACTTGGTGGAGTCACTTGATGGAGTCACTTGATGGAGTCACTTGGTGGAGTCACTTGATGGAGTCACTTGATGGAGTCACTTGGTGGAGTCACTTGATGGAGTCACTTGGTGGAGTCCATCGATGGAGACACTTGGTGGATCCACTTGGTGGAGTCACTTGATGGAGTCCATCGACCGAGTCACTTGATGGAGTCACTTGGTGGAGTCACTTGATGGAGTCACTTGATGGAGTCACTTGATGGAGTCACTTGATGGAGTCACTTGATGGAGTCACTTGGTGGAGTCACTTGATGGAGTCACTTGGTGGAGTCCATCGATGGAGTCACTTGGTGGATCCACTTGGTGGAGTCACTTGATGGAGTCCATCGACCGAGTCACTTGATGGAGTCACTTGGTGGAGTCCATCGATGGAGGCACTTGGTGGATTCACTTGGTGGAGTCACTTGATGGAGTCCATCGACCGAGTCACTTGATGGAGTCACTTGGTGGAGTCCATCGATGGAGGCACTTGGTGGATCCACTTGGTGGAGTCACTTGATGGAGTCCATCGACCGAGTCACTTGATGGAGTCACTTGGTGGAGTCACTTGATGGAGTCACTTGATGGAGTCACTTGGTGGAGTCACTTGATGGAGTCACTTGGTGGAGTCCATTGATGGAGACACTTGGTGGATCCACTTGGTGGAGTCACTTGATGGAGTCCATCGACAGAGTCACTTGATGGAGTCACTTGGTGGAGTCACTTGATGGAGTCCATCGACCGAGTCACTTGATGGAGTCACTTGGTGGAGTCCATCGATGGAGGCACTTGGTGGATTCACTTGGTGGAGTCACTTGATGGAGTCCATCGACCGAGTCACTTGATGGAGTCACTTGGTGGAGTCACTTGATGGAGTCACTTGATGGAGTCACTTGGTGGAGTCACTTGATGGAGTCACTTGATGGAGTCACTTGGTGGAGTCACTTGATGGAGTCACTTGGTGGAGTCCATCGATGGAGACACTTGGTGGATCCACTTGGTGGAGTCACTTGATGGAGTCCATCGACCGAGTCACTTGATGGAGTCACTTGGTGGAGTCACTTGATGGAGTCCATCGACCGAGTCACTTGATGGAGTCACTTGGTGGAGTCCATCGATGGAGGCACTTGGTGGATTCACTTGGTGGAGTCACTTGATGGAGTCCATCGACCGAGTCACTTGATGGAGTCACTTGGTGGAGTCCATCGATGGAGGCACTTGGTGGATCCACTTGGTGGAGTCACTTGATGGAGTCCATCGACCGAGTCACTTGATGGAGTCACTTGGTGGAGTCACTTGATGGAGTCACTTGATGGAGTCACTTGGTGGACTCACTTGATGGAGTCACTTGATGGAGTCACTTGATGGAGTCCATCGATGGAGGCACTTGGTGGATTCACTTGGTGGAGTCACTTGATGGAGTCCATCGACCGAGTCACTTGATGGAGTCACTTGGTGGAGTCCATCGATGGCGGCACTTGGTGGATCCACTTGGTGGAGTCACTTGATGGAGTCCATCGACCGAGTCACTTGATGGAGTCACTTGGTGGAGTCACTTGATGGAGTCACTTGATGGAGTCACTTGATGGAGTCACTTGATGGAGTCACTTGGTGGAGTCCATCGATGGAGGCACTTGGTGGAGCCACTTGGTGGATCCACTTGGTGGAGTCACTTGATGGAGTCCATCGACCGAGTCACTTGATGGAGTCACTTGGTGGAGTCCATCGATGGCGGCACTTGGTGGATCCACTTGGTGGAGTCACTTGATGGAGTCCATCGACCGAGTCACTTGATGGAGTCACTTGGTGGAGTCACTTGATGGAGTCACTTGGTGGAGTCCATTGATGGAGTCACTTGGTGGAGTCACTTGATGGAGTCACTTGGTGGAGTCACTTGATGGAGTCACTTGATGGAGTCACTTGATGGAGTCACTTGGTGGAGTCACTTGATGGAGTCACTTGATGGAGTCACTTGATGGAGTCCATCGATGGAGTCACTTGGTGGATCCACTTGGTGGAGTCACTTGATGGAGTCCATCGACCGAGTCACTTGATGGAGTCACTTGGTGGAGTCCATCGATGGAGACACTTGGTGGATCCACTTGGTGGAGTCACTTGATGGAGTCCATCGACCGAGTCACTTGATGGAGTCACTTGGTGGAGTCACTTGATGGAGTCACTTGATGGAGTCACTTGATGGAGTAACTTGATGGAGTCACTTGGTGGAGTCACTTGGTGGAGTCACTTGATGGAGTCACTTGGTGGAGTCCATCGATGGAGACACTTGGTGGATCCACTTGGTGGAGTCACTTGATGGAGTCCATCGACCGAGTCACTTGATGGAGTCACTTGATGGAGTCCATCGATGGAGGCACTTGGTGGATTCACTTGGTGGAGTCACTTGATGGAGTCCATCGACCGAGTCACTTGATGGAGTCACTTGGTGGAGTCCATCGATGGAGGCACTTGGTGGATTCACTTGGTGGAGTCACTTGATGGAGTCCATCGACCGAGTCACTTGATGGAGTCACTTGGTGGAGTCCATCGATGGAGTCACTTTGTGGAGTCACTTGATGGAGTCACTTGATGGAGTCACTTGGTGGAGTCCATCGATGGCGGCACTTGGTGGATCCACTTGGTGGAGTCACTTGATGGAGTCCATCGACCGAGTCACTTGATGGAGTCACTTGATGGAGTCACTTGATGGAGTCACTTGATGGAGTCACTTGATGGAGTCACTTGATGGAGTCCATCGATGGAGGCACTTGGTGGATTCACTTGGTGGAGTCACTTGATGGAGTCCATCGACCGAGTCACTTGATGGAGTCACTTGGTGGAGTCCATCGATGGAGGCACTTGGTGGATCACTTGGTGGAGTCACTTGATGGAGTCCATCGACCGAGTCACTTGATGGAGTCACTTGGTGGAGTCACTTGATGGAGTCACTTGATGGAGTCACTTGGTGGAGTCCATGATGGAGTCACTTGGTGGAGTCACTTGGTGGAGTCACTTGATGGAGTCCATCGACCGAGTCACTTGATGGAGTCACTTGGTGGAGTCACTTGATGGAGTCACTTGATGGAGTCCATCGATGGAGGCACTTGGTGGATTCACTTGGTGGAGTCACTTGATGGAGTCCATCGACCGAGTCACTTGATGGAGTCACTTGGTGGAGTCCATCGATGGAGGCACTTGGTGGATTCACTTGGTGGAGTCACTTGATGGAGTCCATCGACCGAGTCACTTGATGGAGTCACTTGGTGGAGTCACTTGATGGAGTCACTTGATGGAGTCACTTGGTGGACTCACTTGATGGAGTCACTTGATGGAGTCCATCGACCGAGTCACTTGATGGAGTCACTTGGTGGAGTCCATCGATGGCGGCACTTGGTGGATCCACTTGGTGGAGTCACTTGATGGAGTCCATCGACCGAGTCACTTGATGGAGTCACTTGGTGGAGTCACTTGATGGAGTCACTTGGTGGACTCACTTGATGGAGTCACTTGATGGAGTCACTTGGTGGAGTCCATCGATGGAGGCACTTGGTGGATCCACTTGGTGGAGTCACTTGATGGAGTCCATCGACCGAGTCACTTGATGGAGTCACTTGGTGGAGTCACTTGATGGAGTCACTTGATGGACTCACTTGATGGAGTCACTTGATGGAGTCACTTGGTGGAGTCCATCGATGGCACTTGGTGGATCCACTTGGTGGAGTCACTTGATGGAGTCCA
Source organism: Ulva mutabilis (assembly GCA_900538255.1). Classification (NCBI taxonomy): domain Eukaryota; kingdom Viridiplantae; phylum Chlorophyta; class Ulvophyceae; order Ulvales; family Ulvaceae; genus Ulva; species Ulva mutabilis. The sequence goes on along the minus strand of UNSF01000006.1, from coordinate 510,764 downwards.
TCGACCGAGTCACTTGATGGAGTCACTTGGTGGAGTCACTTGATGGAGTCACTTGGTGGACTCACTTGATGGAGTCACTTGATGGAGTCACTTGATGGAGTCCATCGATGGAGGCACTTGGTGGATTCACTTGGTGGAGTCACTTGATGGAGTCCATCGACCGAGTCACTTGATGGAGTCACTTGGTGGAGTCCATCGATGGCGGCACTTGGTGGATTCACTTGGTGGAGTCACTTCATGGAGTCCATCGACCGAGTCACTTGATGGAGTCACTTGGTGGAGTCACTTGATGGAGTCACTTGATGGAGTCACTTGGTGGACTCACTTGATGGAGTCACTTGATGGAGTCCATCGACCGAGTCACTTGATGGAGTCACTTGGTGGAGTCCATCGATGGCGGCACTTGGTGGATCCACTTGGTGGAGTCACTTCATGGAGTCCATCGACCGAGTCACTTGATGGAGTCACTTGGTGGAGTCACTTGATGGAGTCACTTGTGGACTCACTTGATGGAGTCACTTGATGGAGTCACTTGATGGAGTCCATCGATGGAGGCACTTGGTGGATCCACTTGGTGGAGTCACTTGATGGAGTCCATCGACCGAGTCACTTGATGGAGTCACTTGGTGGAGTCACTTGATGGAGTCACTTGATGGACTCACTTGATGGAGTCACTTGATGGAGTCACTTGGTGGAGTCCATCGATGGCGGCACTTGGTGGATCCACTTGGTGGAGTCACTTGATGGAGTCCATCGACCGAGTCACTTGATGGAGTCACTTGGTGGAGTCACTTGATGGAGTCACTTGGTGGAGTCACTTGATGGAGTCACTTGATGGAGTCACTTGATGGAGTCCATCGATGGAGGCACTTGGTGGATCCACTTGGTGGAGTCACTTGATGGAGTCCATCGACCGAGTCACTTGATGGAGTCACTTGGTGGAGTCAGTTGATGGAGTCACTTGATGGAGTCACTTGGTGGAGTCACTTGATGGAGTCACTTGATGGAGTCACTTGGTGGAGTCACTTGATGGAGTCACTTGATGGAGTCACTTGATGGAGTCCATCGATGGAGGCACTTGGTGGATCCACTTGGTGGAGTCACTTGATGGAGTCCATCGACCGAGTCACTTGATGGAGTCACTTGGTGGAGTCAGTTGATGGAGTCACTTGATGGGCTCACTTGATGGAGTCACTTGATGGAGTCACTTGGTGGAGTCCATCGATGGCGGCACTTGGTGGATCCACTTGGTGGAGTCACTTGATGGAGTCCATCGACCGAGTCACTTGATGGAGTCACTTGGTGGAGTCACTTGATGGAGTCACTTGATGGAGTCACTTGGTGGAGTCACTTGATGGAGTCACTTGATGGAGTCACTTGATGGAGTCCATCGATGGAGGCACTTGGTGGATTCACTTGGTGGAGTCACTTGATGGAGTCCATCGACCGAGTCACTTGATGGAGTCACTTGGTGGAGTCCATCGATGGAGGCACTTGGTGGATCCACTTGGTGGAGTCACTTGATGGAGTCCATCGACCGAGTCACTTGATGGAGTCACTTGGTGGAGTCACTTGATGGAGTCACTTGATGGAGTCACTTGATGGAGTCACTTGATGGAGTCACTTGATGGAGTCACTTGGTGGAGTCACTTGATGGAGTCACTTGGTGGAGTCCATCGATGGAGTCACTTGGTGGATCCACTTGGTGGAGTCACTTGATGGAGTCCATCGACCGAGTCACTTGATGGAGTCACTTGATGGAGTCCATCGATGGAGGCACTTGGTGGATTCACTTGGTGGAGTCACTTGATGGAGTCCATCGACCGAGTCACTTGATGGAGTCACTTGGTGGAGTCCATCGATGGAGGCACTTGGTGGATCCACTTGGTGGAGTCACTTGATGGAGTCCATCGACCGAGTCACTTGATGGAGTCACTTGGTGGAGTCACTTGATGGAGTCACTTGATGGAGTCACTTGATGGAGTCACTTGATGGAGTCACTTGGTGGAGTCACTTGATGGAGTCACTTGATGGAGTCACTTGGTGGAGTCCATCGATGGAGGCACTTGGTGGATCCACTTGGTGGAGTCACTTGATGGAGTCCATCGACCGAGTCACTTGATGGAGTCACTTGGTGGAGTCACTTGATGGAGTCACTTGGTGGAGTCACTTGATGGAGTCACTTGGTGGAGTCACTTGATGGAGTCACTTGGTGGAGTCACTTGATGGAGTCACTTGATGGAGTCACTTGATGGAGTCACTTGATGGAGTCACTTGATGGAGTCACTTGATGGAGTCACTTGATGGAGTCACTTGGTGGAGTCACTTGGTGGAGTCACTTGATGGAGTCACTTGGTGGAGTCCATCGATGGAGTCACTTGATGGAGTCACTTGGTGGAGTCACTTGATGGAGTCCATCGACCGAGTCACTTGATGGAGTCACTTGGTGGAGTCCATCGATGGAGGCACTTGGTGGATTCACTTGGTGGAGTCACTTGATGGAGTCCATCGACCGAGTCACTTGATGGAGTCACTTGGTGGAGTCCATCGATGGCGGCACTTGGTGGATCCACTTGGTGGAGTCACTTGATGGAGTCCATCGACCGAGTCACTTGATGGAGTCACTTGGTGGAGTCACTTGATGGAGTCACTTGATGGAGTCACTTGGTGGACTCACTTGATGGAGTCACTTGATGGAGTCACTTGATGGAGTCCATCGATGGAGGCACTTGGTGGATTCACTTGGTGGAGTCACTTGATGGAGTCCATCGACCGAGTCACTTGATGGAGTCACTTGGTGGAGTCCATCGATGGCGGCACTTGGTGGATCCACTTGGTGGAGTCACTTGATGGAGTCCATCGACCGAGTCACTTGATGGAGTCACTTGGTGGAGTCAGTTGATGGAGTCACTTGATGGACTCACTTGATGGAGTCACTTGATGGAGTCACTTGGTGGAGTCCATCGATGGCGGCACTTGGTGGATCCACTTGGTGGATCCACTTGGTGGAGTCACTTGATGGAGTCCATCGACCGAGTCACTTGATGGAGTCACTTGGTGGAGTCCATCGATGGCGGCACTTGGTGGATCCACTTGGTGGAGTCACTTGATGGAGTCCATCGACCGAGTCACTTGATGGAGTCACTTGGTGGAGTCACTTGATGGAGTCACTTGGTGGAGTCCATTGATGGAGTCACTTGGTGGAGTCACTTGATGGAGTCACTTGGTGGAGTCACTTGATGGAGTCACTTGATGGAGTCACTTGATGGAGTCACTTGGTGGTGGGAGTCACTTGATGGAGTCACTTGATGGAGTCACTTGGTGGAGTCCATCGATGGAGACACTTGGTGGATCCACTTGGTGGAGTCACTTGATGGAGTCCATCGACCGAGTCACTTGATGGAGTCACTTGGTGGAGTCCATCGATGGAGACACTTGGTGGATCCACTTGGTGGAGTCACTTGATGGAGTCCATCGACCGAGTCACTTGATGGAGTCACTTGGTGGAGTCACTTGATGGAGTCACTTGATGGAGTCACTTGATGGAGTCACTTGATGGAGTCACTTGGTGGAGTCACTTGGTGGAGTCACTTGATGGAGTCACTTGGTGGAGTCCATCGATGGAGACACTTGGTGGATCCACTTGGTGGAGTTACTTGATGGAGTCCATCGACCGAGTCACTTGATGGAGTCACTTGATGGAGTCCATCGATGGAGGCACTTGGTGGATTTACTTGGTGGAGTCACTTGATGGAGTCCATCGACCGAGTCACTTGATGGAGTCACTTGGTGGAGTCCATCGATGGAGGCACTTGGTGGATTCACTTGGTGGAGTCACTTGATGGAGTCCATCGACCGAGTCACTTGATGGAGTCACTTGGTGGAGCCACTCGATGGAGTCACTTTGTGGATTCACTTGATGAAGTCACTTGATGGAGTCACTTGGTGGAGTCCATCGATGGCGGCACTTGGTGGATCCACTTGGTGGAGTCACTTGATGGAGTCCATCGACCGAGTCACTTGATGGAGTCACTTGATGGAGTCACTTGATGGAGTCACTTGATGGAGTCACTTGATGGAGTCACTTGATGGAGTCCATCGATGGAGGCACTTGGTGGATTCACTTGGTGGAGTCACTTGATGGAGTCCATCGACCGAGTCACTTGATGGAGTCACTTGGTGGAGTCCATCGATGGCGGCACTTGGTGGATCCACTTGGTGGAGTCACTTGATGGAGTCCATCGACCGAGTCACTTGATGGAGTCACTTGGTGGAGTCAGTTGATGGAGTCACTTGATGGAGTCACTTGGTGGAGTCCATGGATGGAGTCACTTGATGGATCACTTGGTTGGTCACTTGGTGTCACTTGATGGAGTCATCGACCGAGTCACTTGATGGAGTCACTTGGTGGAGTCACTTGATGGAGTCACTTGATGGAGTCACTCAATCGTGGAGTCACTTGGTGGAGTCACTTGGTGGAGTCACTTGATGGAGATTGAGAGAGTCACTTGATGGAGTCACTTGGTGGAGTCCATCGATGGAGTCACTTTGGTGGATTCCACTTGGTGGAGTCACTTGATGGAGTCACTTCGATGAGTCACTTGATGGAGTCACTTGGTGGAGTCACTTGATGGAGTCACTTGATGGAGTCACTTGGTGGAGTCACTTGATGGAGTCACTTGATGGAGTCCATCGACCGAGTCACTTGATGGAGTCACTTGGTGGAGTCCATCGATGGAGGCACTTGGTGGATCACTTGGTGGAGTCACTTGATGGAGTCATCGACGAGTCACTTGATGGAGTCACTTGGTGGAGTCACTTGATGGAGTCACTTGGTGGAGTCACTTGATGGAGTCACTTGATGGAGTCACTTGATGGAGTCATCGATGGAGGCACTTGGTGGATCCACTTGGTGGAGTCACTTGATGGAGTCCATCGACCGAGTCACTTGATGGAGTCACTTGGTGGAGTCACTTGATGGAGTCACTTGATGGAGTCACTTGATGGAGTCACTTGATGGAGTCACTTGATGGAGTCACTTGATGGAGGCACTTGGTGGATCCACTTGGTGGAGTCACTTGATGGAGTCCATCGACCGAGTCACTTGATGGAGTCACTTGGTGGAGTCACTTGATGGAGTCACTTGATGGAGTCACTTGATGGAGTCACTTGATGGAGTCACTTGATGGAGTCCATCGATGGAGGCACTTGGTGGATTCACTTGGTGGAGTCACTTGATGGAGTCCATCGACCGAGTCACTTGATGGAGTCACTTGGTGGAGTCCATCGATGGCGGCACTTGGTGGATTCACTTGGTGGAGTCACTTGATGGAGTCCATCGACCGAGTCACTTGATGGAGTCACTTGGTGGAGTCACTTGATGGAGTCACTTGATGGAGTCACTTGGTGGAGTCACTTGATGGAGTCACTTGATGGAGTCCATTGGTGGAGTCACTTGATGGAGTCACTTGGTGGAGTCCATCGATGGAGTCACTTGGTGGATCACTTGGTGGAGTCACTTGATGGAGTCCATCGACCGAGTCACTTGATGGAGTCACTTGGTGGAGTCACTTGATGGAGTCACTTGATGGAGTCACTTGATGGAGTCACTTGATGGAGTCACTTGGTGGAGTCCATCGATGGAGGCACTTGGTGGATTCACTTGGTGGAGTCACTTGATGGAGTCCATCGACCGAGTCACTTGATGGAGTCACTTGGTGGAGTCACTTGATGGAGTCATTTGGCACTGGACTCACTTGATGGAGTCACTTGATGGAGTCACTTGGTGGAGTCCATCGATGGAGGCACTTGGTGGATCCACTTGGTGGAGTCACTTGATGGAGTCCATCGACCGAGTCACTTGATGGAGTCACTTGGTGAGTCACTTGATGGAGTCACTTGGTGGAGTCACTTGATGGAGTCACTTGATGGAGTCACTTGATGGAGTCCATCGATGGAGGCACTTGGTGGATCACTTGGTGGAGTCACTTGATGGAGTCCATCGATGGAGTCACTTGATGGAGTCACTTGGTGGAGTCACTTGATGGAGTCACTTGATGGAGTCACTTGGTGGAGTCACTTGATGGAGTCACTTGATGGAGTCACTTGGTGGAGTCACTTGATGGAGTCACTTGATGGAGTCACTTGATGGAGTCATCGATGGAGCACTTGGTGGATCCACTTGGTGGAGTCACTTGATGGAGTCCATCGACCGAGTCACTTGATGGAGTCACTTGGTGGAGTCACTTGATGGAGTCACTTGATGGAGTCACTTGATGGAGTCACTTGATGGAGTCACTTGGTGGAGTCCATCGATGGAGGCACTTGGTGGATCCACTTGGTGGAGTCACTTGATGGAGTCATCGACCGAGTCACTTGATGGAGTCACTTGGTGGAGTCACTTGATGGAGTCACTTGATGGAGTCACTTGGTGGAGTCACTTGATGGAGTCACTTGATGGAGTCACTTGATGGAGTCCATCGATGGAGGCACTTGGTGGATTCACTTGGTGGAGTCACTTGATGGAGTCCATCGACCGAGTCACTTGATGGAGTCACTTGGTGGAGTCCATCGATGGCGGCACTTGGTGGATCCACTTGGTGGAGTCACTTGATGGAGTCCATCGACCGAGTCACTTGATGGAGTCACTTGGTGGAGTCACTTGATGGAGTCACTTGATGGAGTCACTTGATGGAGTCACTTGATGGAGTCACTTGGTGAGTCACTTGGTGGAGTCACTTGATGGAGTCACTTGGTGGAGTCCATCGATGGAGACACTTGGTGGATCCACTTGGTGGAGTCACTTGATGGAGTCCATCGACCGAGTCACTTGATGGAGTCACTTGGTGGAGTCCATCGATGGAGGCACTTGGTGGATTCACTTGGTGGAGTCACTTGATGGAGTCATCGACCGAGTCACTTGATGGAGTCACTTGGTGGAGTCCATCGATGGAGGCACTTGGTGGATCCACTTGGTGGAGTCACTTGATGGAGTCCATCGACCGAGTCACTTGATGGAGTCACTTGTGGAGTCACTTGATGGAGTCACTTGATGGAGTCACTTGATGGAGTCACTTGATGGAGTCACTTGATGGAGTCACTTGGTGGAGTCACTTGATGGAGTCACTTGGTGGAGTCCATCGATGGAGTCACTTGGTGGAGTCCACTTGGTGGAGTCACTTGATGGAGTCCATCGACCGAGTCACTTGATGGAGTCACTTGGTGGAGTCCATCGATGGAGGCACTTGGTGGATTCACTTGGTGGAGTCACTTGATGGAGTCCATCGACCGAGTCACTTGATGGAGTCACTTGGTGGAGTCACTTGATGGAGTCACTTGATGGAGTCACTTGGTGGACTCACTTGATGGAGTCACTTGATGGAGTCACTTGGTGGAGTCACTTGATGGAGTCACTTGGTGGAGTCCATTGATGGAGACACTTGGTGGATCCACTTGGTGGAGTCACTTGATGGAGTCCATCGACGAGTCACTTGATGGAGTCACTTGATGGAGTCATCGACGAGTCACTTGATGGAGTCACTTGGTGGAGTCCATCGATGGAGACACTTGGTGGATCCACTTGGTGGAGTTACTTGATGGAGTCCATCGACCGAGTCACTTGATGGAGGCACTTGATGGAGTCCATCAATGGCGGCACTTGGTGGATTTACTTGGTGGAGTCACTTGATGGAGTCCATCGACAGAGTCACTTGATGGAGTCACTTGGTGGAGTCACTTGATGGAGTCCATCGACCGAGTCACTTGATGGAGTCACTTGGTGGAGTCCATCGATGGAGGCACTTGGTGGATTCACTTGGTGGAGTCACTTGATGGAGTCCATCGACCGAGTCACTTGATGGAGTCACTTGGTGGAGCCAATCGATGGAGGCACTTTGTGGATTCACTTGATGAAGTCACTTGATGGAGTCACTTGGTGGAGTCCATCGATGGCGGCACTTGGTGGATCCACTTGGTGGAGTCACTTGATGGAGTCCATCGACCGAGTCACTTGATGGAGTCACTTGGTGGAGTCACTTGATGGAGTCACTTGATGGAGTCACTTGGTGGACTCACTTGATGGAGTCACTTGATGGAGTCACTTGGTGGAGTCACTTGATGGAGTCACTTGGTGGAGTCCATTGATGGAGACACTTGGTGGATCCACTTGGTGGAGTTGATGGAGTCCATCGACAGAGTCACTTGATGGAGTCACTTGGTGGAGTCACTTGATGGAGTCCATCGACCGAGTCACTTGATGAAGTCACTTGGTGGAGTCCATCGATGGAGGCACTTGGTGGATTCACTTGGTGGAGTCACTTGATGGAGTCCATCGACCGAGTCACTTGATGGAGTCACTTGGTGGCGTCACTTGATGGAGTCACTTGATGGAGTCACTTGGTGGACTCACTTGATGGAGTCACTTGATGGAGTCACTTGGTGGAGTCACTTGATGGAGTCACTTGGTGGAGTCCATCGATGGAGACACTTGGTGGATCCACTTGGTGGAGTTACTTGATGGAGTCCATCGACCGAGTCACTTGATGGAGTCACTTGGTGGAGTCACTTGATGGAGTCCATCGACCGAGTCACTTGATGGAGTCACTTGGTGGAGTCCATCGATGGAGGCACTTGGTGGATTCACTTGGTGGAGTCACTTGATGGAGTCCATCGACCGAGTCACTTGATGGAGTCACTTGGTGGAGTCCATCGATGGCGGCACTTGGTGGATCCACTTGGTGGAGTCACTTGATGGAGTCCATCGACCGAGTCACTTGATGGAGTCACTTGGTGGAGTCACTTGATGGAGTCACTTGATGGAGTCACTTGGTGGAGTCACTTGATGGAGTCACTTGATGGAGTCCATCGATGGAGGCACTTGGTGGATCCACTTGGTGGAGTCACTTGATGGAGTCCATCGACCGAGTCACTTGATGGAGTCACTTGGTGGAGTCCATCGATGGAGGCACTTGGTGGATCACTTGGTGGAGTCACTTGATGGAGTCCATCGACCGAGTCACTTGATGGAGTCACTTGGTGGAGTCACTTGGTGGAGTCACTTGATGGAGTCACTTGATGGAGTCCATCGATGGAGTCACTTGGTGGATCACTTGGTGGAGTCACTTGATGGAGTCCATCGACCGAGTCACTTGATGGAGTCACTTGATGGAGTCCATCGATGGAGGCACTTGGTGGATCACTTGGTGGAGTCACTTGATGGAGTCCATCGACCGAGTCACTTGATGGAGTCACTTGGTGGAGTCCATCGATGGAGGCACTTGGTGGATCCACTTGGTGGAGTCACTTGATGGAGTCCATCGACCGAGTCACTTGATGGAGTCACTTGGTGGAGTCACTTGATGGAGTCACTTGATGGAGTCACTTGATGGAGTCACTTGATGGAGTCACTTGGTGGAGTCACTTGGTGGAGTCACTTGATGGAGTCACTTGGTGGAGTCCATCGATGGAGTCACTTGGTGGATCCACTTGGTGGAGTCACTTGATGGAGTCCATCGACCGAGTCACTTGATGGAGTCACTTGGTGGAGTCCATCGATGGCGGCACTTGGTGGATCCACTTGGTGGAGTCACTTGATGGAGTCCATCGACCGAGTCACTTGATGGAGTCACTTGGTGGAGTCACTTGATGGAGTCACTTGATGGAGTCACTTGGTGGACTCACTTGATGGAGTCACTTGATGGAGTCACTTGGTGGAGTCACTTGATGGAGTCACTTGGTGGAGTCCATTGATGGAGACACTTGGTGGATCCACTTGGTGGAGTTACTTGATGGAGTCCATCGACAGAGTCACTTGATGGAGTCACTTGATGGAGTCCATCGACCGAGTCACTTGATGGAGTCACTTGGTGGAGTCCATCGATGGAGACACTTGGTGGATCCACTTGGTGGAGTTACTTGATGGAGTCCATCGACCGAGTCACTTGATGGAGGCACTTGATGGAGTCCATCAATGGCGGCACTTGGTGGATTTACTCGGTGGAGTCACTTGATGGAGTCCATCGACAGAGTCACTTGATGGAGTCACTTGGTGGAGTCACTTGATGGAGTCCATCGACCGAGTCACTTGATGGAGTCACTTGGTGGAGTCCATCGATGGAGGCACTTGGTGGATTCACTTGGTGGAGTCACTTGATGGAGTCCATCGACCGAGTCACTTGATGAAGTCACTTGGTGGAGTCCATCGATGGAGGCACTTTGTGGATTCACTTGATGAAGTCACTTGATGGAGTCACTTGGTGGAGTCCATCGATGGCGGCACTTGGTGGATCCACTTGGTGGAGTCACTTGATGGAGTCCATCGACCGAGTCACTTGATGGAGTCACTTGGTGGAGTCACTTGATGGAGTCACTTGATGGAGTCACTTGGTGGACTCACTTGATGGAGTCACTTGATGGAGTCACTTGGTGGAGTCACTTGATGGAGTCACTTGGTGGAGTCCATTGATGGAGACACTTGGTGGATCCACTTGGTGGAGTTGATGGAGTCCATCGACAGAGTCACTTGATGGAGTCACTTGGTGGAGTCACTTGATGGAGTCCATCGACCGAGTCACTTGATGAAGTCACTTGGTGGAGTCCATCGATGGAGGCACTTGGTGGATTCACTTGGTGGAGTCACTTGATGGAGTCCATCGACCGAGTCACTTGATGAAGTCACTTGGTGGCGTCACTTGATGGAGTCACTTGATGGAGTCACTTGGTGGACTCACTTGATGGAGTCACTTGATGGAGTCACTTGGTGGAGTCACTTGATGGAGTCACTTGGTGGAGTCCATCGATGGAGACACTTGGTGGATCCACTTGGTGGAGTTACTTGATGGAGTCCATCGACCGAGTCACTTGATGGAGTCACTTGGTGGAGTCACTTGATGGAGTCCATCGACCGAGTCACTTGATGGAGTCACTTGGTGGAGTCCATCGATGGAGGCACTTGGTGGATTCACTTGGTGGAGTCACTTGATGGAGTCCATCGACCGAGTCACTTGATGGAGTCACTTGGTGGAGTCCATCGATGGCGGCACTTGGTGGATCCACTTGGTGGAGTCACTTGATGGAGTCCATCGACCGAGTCACTTGATGGAGTCACTTGGTGGAGTCACTTGATGGAGTCACTTGATGGAGTCACTTGGTGGACTCACTTGATGGAGTCACTTGATGGAGTCCATCGATGGAGGCACTTGGTGGATCCACTTGGTGGAGTCACTTGATGGAGTCCATCGACCGAGTCACTTGATGGAGTCACTTGGTGGAGTCCATCGATGGAGGCACTTGGTGGAGTCACTTGGTGGAGTCACTTGATGGAGTCCATCGACCGAGTCACTTGATGGAGTCACTTGGTGGAGTCCATCGATGGCGCACTTGGTGGATCCACTTGGTGGAGTCACTTGATGGAGTCCATCGACCGAGTCACTTGATGGAGTCACTTGGTGGAGTCACTTGATGGAGTCACTTGATGGAGTCACTTGGTGGAGTCACTTGATGGAGTCACTTGGTGGAGTCCATTGATGGAGACACTTGGTGGATCACTTGGTGGAGTCACTTGATGGAGTCCATCGACAGAGTCACTTGATGGAGTCACTTGATGGAGTCACTTGATGGAGTCCATCGACCGAGTCACTTGATGGAGTCACTTGGTGGAGTCCATCGATGGAGGCACTTGGTGGATTCCACTTGGTGGAGTCACTTGATGGAGTCCATCGACCGAGTCACTTGATGGAGTCACTTGGTGGAGTCACTTGATGGAGTCACTTGATGGAGTCACTTGGTGGAGTCACTTGATGGAGTCACTTGATGGAGTCACTTGGTGGAGTCACTTGATGGAGTCACTTGGTGGAGTCCATCGATGGAGACACTTGGTGGATCCACTTGGTGGAGTTACTTGATGGAGTCCATCGACCGAGTCACTTGATGGAGTCACTTGGTGGAGTCACTTGATGGAGTCACTTGATGGAGTCACTTGATGGAGTCACTTGATGGAGTCACTTGATGGAGTCACTTGGTGGAGTCACTTGTGGAGTCACTTGATGGAGTCCATCGATGGAGTCACTTGGTGGATCACTTGGTGGAGTCACTTGATGGAGTCCATCGACCGAGTCACTTGATGGAGTCACTTGGAGTCCATCGATGGAGGCACTTGGTGGATTCACTTGGTGGAGTCACTTGATGGAGTCCATCGACCGAGTCACTTGATGGAGTCACTTGGTGGAGTCATCGATGGAGTCACTTGTGATCCACTTGGTGGAGTCACTTGATGGAGTCATCGAGGAGTCACTTGATGGAGTCACTTGGTGAGTCACTTGATGGAGTCACTTGATGGAGTCACTTGGTGGAGTCACTTGATGGAGTCACTTGGTGGAGTCCATCGATGGAGACACTTGGTGGATCCACTTGGTGGAGTCACTTGATGGAGTCCATCGACAGAGTCACTTGATGGAGTCACTTGGTGGAGTCACTTGATGGAGTCCATCGACCGAGTCACTTGATGGAGTCACTTGGTGGAGTCCATCGATGGAGCACTTGGTGGATTCACTTGGTGGAGTCACTTGATGGAGTCCATCGACCGAGTCACTTGATGGAGTCACTTGGTGGAGTCACTTGATGGAGTCACTTGATGGAGTCACTTGGTGGAGTCACTTGATGGAGTCACTTGATGGAGTCACTTGGTGGAGTCACTTGATGGAGTCACTTGGTGGAGTCCATGATGGAGACACTTGGTGGATCCACTTGTGGAGTTACTTGATGGAGTCCATCGACCGAGTCACTTGATGGAGTCACTTGGTGAGTCACTTGATGGAGTCCATCGACCGAGTCACTTGATGGAGTCACTTGTGGAGTCCATCGATGGAGGCACTTGGTGGATTCACTTGGTGGAGTCACTTGATGGAGTCCATCGACCGAGTCACTTGATGGAGTCACTTGGTGGAGTCCATCGATGGCGGCACTTGGTGATCCACTTGGTGGAGTCACTTGATGGAGTCCATCGACCGAGTCACTTGATGGAGTCACTGTGGTGGAGTCACTTGATGGAGTCACTTGATGGAGTCACTTGGGGAGTCACTTGATGGAGTCACTTGATGGAGTCACTTGATGGAGTCCATCGATGGAGCACTTGGTGGATTCACTTGGTGGAGTCACTTGATGGAGTCCATCGACCGAGTCACTTGATGGAGTCACTTGGTGGAGTCCATCGATGGCGGCACTTGGTGGATCCACTTGTGGAGTCACTTGATGGAGTCCATCGACCGAGTCACTTGATGGAGTCACTTGGTGGAGTCACTTGATGGAGTCACTTGATGGACTCACTTGATGGAGTCACTTGATGGAGTCACTTGGTGGAGTCCATCGATGGCGGCACTTGGTGGATCCACTTGGTGGATCCACTTGGTGGAGTCACTTGATGGAGTCCATCGACCGAGTCACTTGATGGAGTCACTTGGTGGAGTCCATCGATGGCGGCACTTGGTGGATCCACTTGGTGGAGTCACTTGATGGAGTCCATCGACCGAGTCACTTGATGAGTCACTTGGTGGAGTCACTTGATGGAGTCACTTGTGGAGTCCACTTGATGGAACACTTGTGGAGTCACTTGATGGAGTCACTTGGTGGAGTCACTTGATGGAGTCACTTGATGGAGTCACTTGATGGAGTCACTTGTGGAGTCACTTTGGAGTCACTTGATGGAGTCACTTGGTGGAGTCCATCGATGGAGACACTTGGTGGATCCACTTGGTGGAGTCACTTGATGGAGTCCATCGACAGAGTCACTTGATGGAGTCACTTGGTGGAGTCCATCGATGGAGGCACTTGGTGGATCCACTTGGTGGAGTCACTTGATGGAGTCCATCGACCGAGTCACTTGATGGAGTCACTTGGTGGAGTCACTTGATGGAGTCACTTGATGGAGTCACTTGATGGAGTCACTTGATGGAGTCACTTGGTGAGTCACTTGGTGGAGTCACTTGATGGAGTCACTTGGTGGAGTCCATCGATGGAGACACTTGGTGGATCCACTTGGTGGAGTCACTTGATGGAGTCCATCGACCGAGTCACTTGATGGAGGCACTTGATGGAGTCCATCGATGAGTCACTTGTGGATTCACTTGGTGGAGTCACTTGATGGAGTCCATCGACAGAGTCACTTGATGGAGTCACTTGGTGGAGTCCATCGATGGAGGCACTTGGTGGATTCACTTGGTGGAGTCACTTGATGGAGTCCATTGATCGAGTCACTTGATGGAGTCACTTGGTGGAGCCCATTGATGGAGGCACTTTGTGGATCACTTGATGGAGTCACTTGATGGAGTCACTTGGTGGAGTCCATCGATGGAGCACTTGGTGGATCCACTTGGTGGAGTCACTTGATGGAGTCCATCGACCGAGTCACTTGATGGAGTCACTTGATGGAGTCACTTGATGGAGTCACTTGATGGAGTCACTTGATGGAGTCACTTGATGGAGTCCATCGATGGAGGCACTTGGTGGATTCACTTGGTGGAGTCACTTGATGGAGTCCATCGACCGAGTCACTTGATGGAGTCACTTGGTGGAGTCCATCGATGGCGGCACTTGGTGGATCACTTGTGGAGTCACTTGATGGAGTCCATCGACCGAGTCACTTGATGGAGTCACTTGGTGGAGTCACTTGATGGAGTCACTTGATGGAGTCACTTGGTGGAGTCCATCGATGGAGGCACTTGGGATCACTTGGTGGAGTCACTTGATGGAGTCCATCGACCGAGTCACTTGATGGAGTCACTTGTGGAGTCACTTGATGGAGTCACTTGATGGAGTCATCGATGGTCACTTGGTGGAGTCACTTGGTGGATCACTTGATGGAGTCCATCGACCGAGTCACTTGATGAGTCACTTGGTGGAGTCCATCGATGGAGGCACTTGGTGGATTCACTTGGTGGAGTCACTTGATGGAGTCCATCGACCGAGTCACTTGATGGAGTCACTTGGTGGAGTCACTTGATGGAGTCACTTGATGGAGTCACTTGGGGACTCACTTGTGGAGTCACTTGATGGAGTCATCGACGAGTCACTTGATGGAGTCACTTGGTGGAGTCCATCGATGGAGGCACTTGTGATCCACTTGTGGAGTCACTTGATGGAGTCCATCGACCGAGTCACTTGATGGAGTCACTTGGTGAGTCACTTGATGGAGTCACTTGTGGAGTCACTTGATGGAGTCACTTGATGGAGTCACTTGGTGGAGTCATCGATGGAGCACTTGGTGGATCCACTTGGTGGAGTCACTTGATGGAGTCCATCGACCGAGTCACTTGATGGAGTCACTTGGTGGAGTCATTGATGGAGTCACTTGATGGACTCACTTGATGGAGTCACTTGATGGAGTCACTTGGTGGAGTCCATCGATGAGGCACTTGGTGGATCCACTTGTGGAGTCACTTGATGGAGTCCATCGACCGAGTCACTTGATGGAGTCACTTGGTGAGTCACTTGATGGAGTCACTTGGTGGACTCATTGATGGAGTCACTTGATGGATCACTTGATGGAGTCCATCGATGAGGCACTTGGCACTTGGTGGAGTCACTTGATGGAGTCCATCGACCGAGTCACTTGATGGAGTCACTTGGTGGAGTCACTTGATGGAGTCTTGATGGAGTCACTTGATGAGTCACTTGATGGAGTCACTTGGTGGAGTCCATCGATGGCGGCACTTGGTGGATCCACTTGGTGGAGTCACTTGATGGAGTCCATCGACCGAGTCACTTGATGGAGTCACTTGGTGGAGTCACTTGATGGAGTCACTTGATGGAGTCACTTGATGGAGTCACTTGATGGAGTCCTTGATGGAGTCACTTGTGGAGTCACTTGATGGAGTCACTTGGTGGAGTCCATCGATGGAGTCACTTGTGGATCCACTGGTGGAGTCACTTGATGGAGTCCATCGACCGAGTCACTTGATGGAGTCACTTGGTGGAGTCCATCGATGGAGCACTTGGTGGATCCACTTGGTGGAGTCACTTGATGGAGTCCATCGACCGAGTCACTTGATGGAGTCACTTGGTGGAGTCACTTGATGGAGTCACTTGATGGAGTCACTTGGTGGAGTCACTTGATGGAGTCACTTGATGGAGTCACTTGGTGGAGTCACTTGATGGAGTCACTTGGTGGAGTCCTTGATGGAGGCACTTGGTGGATCCACTTGGTGGAGTCACTTGATGGAGTCCATCGACGGAGTCACTTGATGGAGTCACTTGATGGAGTCACTTGATGGAGTCCATCGACCGAGTCACTTGATGAAGTCACTTGGTGGAGTCCATCGATGGAGGCACTTGGTGGATTCACTTGGTGGACTCACTTGATGGAGTCACTTGATGGAGTCACTTGGTGGAGTCACTTGATGGAGTCACTTGGTGGAGTCCATCGATGGAGACACTTGGTGGATCCACTTGGTTGGATGTTAACTTGATGGAGTTCCATGCGACCGGAGTCACTTGATGGAGTCACTGTGGTGAGAGTCACTTGATGGAGTCCATCGACGAGTCACTTGATGGAGTCACTTGGGTGGATCCATCGATGGAGCACTTGGTGGATTCACTTGGTGGAGTCACTTGATTGGAGTCCATCGACCGAGTCACTTGATGGAGGTCACTTGGTGGAGTCCATCGATGGCGGCACTTGGTGGATCCACTTGGTGGAGTCACTTGATGGAGTCCATCGACCGAGTCACTTGATGGAGTCACTGGTGGAGTCACTTGATGGAGTCACTTGATGGAGTCACTTGGTGGACTCACTTGATGGAGTCACTTGATGGAGTCACTTGATGGAGTCCATCGATGGAGGCACTTGGTGGATTCACTTGGTGGAGTCACTTGATGGAGTCCATCGACCGAGTCACTTGATGGAGTCACTTGGTGGAGTCCATCGATGGAGGCACTTGGTGGATCCACTTGGTGGAGTCACTTGATGGAGTCCATCGACCGAGTCACTTGATGGAGTCACTTGGTGGAGTCCATCGATGGAGGCACTTGGTGGATCCACTTGGTGGAGTCACTTGATGGAGTCCATCGACCGAGTCACTTGATGGAGTCACTTGGTGGAGTCACTTGATGGAGTCACTTGGTGGAGTCCATTGATGGAGTCACTTGGTGGAGTCACTTGATGGAGTCACTTGTGGAGTCACTTGATGGAGTCACTTGATGGAGTCACTTGATGGAGTCACTTGGTGGAGTCACTTGATGGAGTCACTTGATGGAGTCACTTGATGGAGTCCATCGATGGAGTCACTTGGTGGATCCACTTGGTGGAGTCACTTGATGGAGTCCATCGACAGAGTCACTTGATGGAGTCACTTGGTGGAGTCCATCGATGGAGACACTTGGTGATCCACTTGGTGGAGTCACTTGATGGAGTCCATCGACCGAGTCACTTGATGGAGTCACTGGTGGAGTCACTTGATGGAGTCACTTGATGGAGTCACTTGATGGAGGTAACTTGATGGAGTCACTTGGGAGTCACTTGGTGGAGTCATTGATGGAGTCACTTGGTGGAGTCCATCGATGGAGACACTTGGTGGATCCACTTGGTGGGTTTACTTGAATGGAGTCCATCGACGAGTCACTTGATGGAGGCACTTGATGGAGTCCATCAATGGCGGCACTTGGTGGATTTACTCGGTGGAAGTCACTTGATGGAGTCCATCGACAGAGTCACTTGATGGAGTCACTTGGGTGGAGTCACTTGATGGAGTCCATCGACCGAGTCACTTGATGAAGTCACTTGGTGGAGTCCATCGATGGAGGCACTTGTGGATTCACTTGGTGGAGTCACTTGATGGAGTCCATCGACCGAGTCACTTGATGGAGTCACTTGGTGGAGTCCATCGATGGAGTCACTTGATGGAGTCACTTGGTGGAGTCACTTGATGGAGTCCATCGACGGAGTCACTTGATGGAGTCACTTGGTGGAGTCCATCGATGGAGTCACTTTGTGGAGTCACTTGATGGAGTCACTTGATGGAGTCACTTGATGGAGTCACTTGATGGAGTCCATCGATGGAGGCACTTGGTGGATTCACTTGGTGGAGTCACTTGATGGAGTCCATCGACCGAGTCACTTGATGGAGTCACTTGGTGGAGTCCATCGATGGCGGCACTTGGTGGATCCACTTGGTGGAGTCACTTGATGGAGTCCATCGACCGAGTCACTTGATGGAGTCACTTGGTGGAGTCACTTGATGGAGTCACTTGATGGAGTCACTTGGTGGAGTCACTTGATGGAGTCACTTGATGGAGTCACTTGGTGGAGTCACTTGATGGAGTCACTTGGTGGAGTCCATTGATGGAGACACTTGGTGGATCCACTTGGTGGAGTCACTTGATGGAGT
Organism: Ulva mutabilis; assembly: GCA_900538255.1. Lineage (NCBI taxonomy): Eukaryota > Viridiplantae > Chlorophyta > Ulvophyceae > Ulvales > Ulvaceae > Ulva > Ulva mutabilis. Next base: position 492,390 of record UNSF01000006.1, on the reverse strand, counting down.
CCATCGACAGAGTCACTTGATGGAGTCACTTGGTGGAGTCACTTGATGGAGTCCATCGACCGAGTCACTTGATGGAGTCACTTGGTGGAGTCCATCGATGGAGGCACTTGGTGGATTCACTTGGTGGAGTCACTTGATGGAGTCCATCGACCGAGTCACTTGATGGAGTCACTTGGTGGAGTCACTTGATGGAGTCACTTGATGGAGTCACTTGGTGGACTCACTTGATGGAGTCACTTGATGGAGTCACTTGGTGGAGTCACTTGATGGAGTCACTTGGTGGAGTCCATCGATGGAGGCACTTGGTGGATCACTTGGTGGAGTCACTTGATGGAGTCCATCGACAGAGTCACTTGATGGAGTCACTTGGTGGAGTCACTTGATGGAGTCCATCGACCGAGTCACTTGATGGAGTCACTTGGTGGAGTCCATCGATGGAGGCACTTGGTGGATTCACTTGGTGGAGTCACTTGATGGAGTCCATCGACCGAGTCACTTGATGGAGTCACTTGGTGGAGTCCATCGATGGAGGCACTTGGTGGATTCACTTGATGGAGTCACTTGATGGAGTCACTTGATGGAGTCACTTGTGGAGTCCATCGATGGAGGCACTTGGTGGATCCACTTGGTGGAGTCACTTGATGGAGTCCATCGACCGAGTCACTTGATGGAGTCACTTGGTGGAGTCACTTGATGGAGTCACTTGATGGAGTCACTTGGTGGACTCACTTGATGGAGTCACTTGATGGAGTCACTTGGTGGAGTCACTTGATGGAGTCACTTGGTGGAGTCCATTGATGGAGACACTTGGTGGATCCACTTGGTGGAGTTACTTGATGGAGTCCATCGACAGAGTCACTTGATGGAGTCACTTGATGGAGTCACTTGATGGAGTCCATCGACCGAGTCACTTGATGGAGTCACTTGGTGGAGTCCATCGATGGAGACACTTGGTGGATCCACTTGGTGGAGTCACTTGATGGAGTCCATCGACCGAGTCACTTGATGGAGTCACTTGATGGAGTCCATCGATGGCGGCACTTGGTGGATTCACTTGGTGGAGTCACTTGATGGAGTCCATCGACAGAGTCACTTGATGGAGTCACTTGGTGGAGTCACTTGATGGAGTCCATCGACCGAGTCACTTGATGGAGTCACTTGGTGGAGTCCATCGATGGAGGCACTTGGTGGATTCACTTGGTGGAGTCACTTGATGGAGTCCATCGACCGAGTCACTTGATGGAGTCACTTGGTGGAGCCCATCGATGGAGGCACTTTGTGGATTCACTTGATGAAGTCACTTGATGGAGTCACTTGGTGGAGTCCATCGATGGCGGCACTTGGTGGATCCACTTGGTGGAGTCACTTGATGGAGTCCATCGACCGAGTCACTTGATGGAGTCACTTGGTGGAGTCACTTGATGGAGTCACTTGATGGAGTCACTTGGTGGACTCACTTGATGGAGTCACTTGATGGAGTCACTTGGTGAGTCACTTGATGGAGTCACTTGGTTGGAGTCCATTGATGGAGACACTTGGTGGATCCACTTGGGTGGAGTTACTTGATGGAGTCCATCGACAGAGTCACTTGATGGAGTCACTTGATGGGGTCACTTGATGGAGTCCATCGACCGAGTCACTTGATGAAGTCACTTGGTGGAGTCCATCGATGGAGGCACTTGGTGGATTCACTTGGTGGAGTCACTTGATGGAGTCCATCGACCGAGTCACTTGAATGAAGTCACTTGGTGGCGTCACTTGATGGAGTCACTTGATGGAGTCACTTGGTGGACTCACTTGATGGAGTCACTTGATGGAGTCACTTGGTGGAGTCACTTGATGGAGTCACTTGGTGGAAGTCCATCGATGGAGACACTTGGTGGATCCACTTGGTGGAGTTACTTGATGGAGTCCATCGACCGAGTCACTTGATGGAGTCACTTGGTGGAGTCACTTGATGGAGTCCATCGACCGAGTCACTTGATGGAGTCACTTGGTGGAGTCCATCGATGGAGGCACTTGGTGGATTCACTTGGTGGAGTCACTTGATGGAGTCCATCGACCGAGTCACTTGATGGAGTCACTTGGTGGAGTCCATCGATGGCGGCACTTGGTGGATCCACTTGGTGGAGTCACTTCATTGGAGTCCATCGACCGAGTCACTTGATGGAGTCACTTGGTGGAGTCCACTTGATGGAGTCACTTGATGGAGTCACTTGGTGGACTCACTTGATGGAGTCACTTTGATGGAGTCACTTGATGGAGTCCATCGATGGAGGCACTTGGTGGATCCACTTGGTGGAGTCACTTGATGGAGTCCATCGACCGAGTCACTTGATGGAGTCACTTGGTGGAGTCAGTTGATGAAGTCACTTGATAGACTCACTTGATGGAGTCACTTGATGGAGTCACTTGGTGGAGTCCATCGATGGCGGCACTTGGTGGATCCACTTGGTGGAGTCACTTGATGGAGTCCATCGACCGAGTCACTTGATGGAGTCACTTGGTGGAGTCACTTGATGGAGTCACTTGATGGAGTCACTTGGTGGACTCACTTGATGGAGTCACTTGATGGAGTCACTTGATGGAGTCCATCGATGGACGGCACTTGGTGGATTCACTTGGTGGAGTCACTTGATGGAGTCCATCGACCGAGTCACTTGATGGAGTCACTTGGTGGAGTCCATCGATGGCGGCACTTGGTGGATCTACTTGGTGGAGTCACTGATGGAGTCCATCGACCGAGTCACTTGATGGAGTCACTTGGTGGAGTCAGTTGATGGAGTCACTTGATGGACTCACTTGATGGAGTCACTTGATGGAGTCAACTGGTGGAGTCCATCGATGGCGGCACTTGGTGGATCCACTTGGTGGAGTCACTTGATGGAGTCCATTCGACCGAGTCACTTGATGGAGTCACTTGGTGGAGTCCACTTGATGGAGTCACTTGATGGAGTCCACTTGGTGGACTCACTGGTGGAGTCCACTTGATGGAGTTCACTTGGTGGAGTCACTTTGGAGTCACTTGGGAGTCACTTGGTGGAGTCCTTTGATGGAGACACTTGGTGGATCCACTTGGTGGACTACTTGATGGGAGTCCATCGACAGAGTCACTTGATGGAAGTTCACTTGTTGGAGTCCATCGATGGCGGCACTTGGTGGATCCACTTGGTGGAGTCACTTGATGGAGTCCATCGACCGAGTCACTTGATGGAGTCACTTGGTGGAGTCACTTGATGGAGTCACTTTGATGGAGTCACTTGGTGGACTCACTTGATGGAGTCACTTGATGGAGTCACTTGGTGGAGTCACTTGATGGAGTCACTTGGTTGGAGTCCTTTGATGGAGACACTTGGTGGATCCACTTGGTGGACTTACTTGATGGAGTCCATCGACAGAGTCACTGATGGAGTCACTTGATGGAGTCACTTGATGGAGTCCATCGACCGAGTCACTTGATGAAGTCACTTTGGTGGAGTCCATCGATGGAGGCACTTGGTGGATTCACTTGGTGGAGTCACTTGATGGAGTCCATCGACCGAGTCACTTGATGAAGTCACTTGGTTGGCGTCACTTGATGGAGTCACTTGATGGAGTCACTTGGTGGACTCACTGATGGAGTCACTTGATGGAGTCACTTGGTGGAGTCACTTGATGGAGTCACTTGGTGGAGTCCATCGATGGAGACACTTGGTGGATCCACTTGTGGAGTTACTTGATGGAGTCCATCGACCGAGTCACTTGATGGAGTCACTTGGTGGAGTCACTTGATGGAGTCCATCGACCGAGTCACTTGATGGAGTCAACTTGGTGGAGTCCATCGATGGAGGCACTTGGTGGATTCACTTGGTGGAGTCACTTGATGGAGTCATCGACCGAGTCACTTGATGGAGTCACTTGGTGGAGTCCATCGATGGCGGCACTTGGTGGATCCACTTGGTGGAGTCACTTGATGGAGTCCATCGACCGAGTCACTGATGAGTCAACTTGGTGAGTCACTTGATGGAGTCACTTGATGGAGTCACTTGGTGGACTCACTTGATGGAGTCACTTGATGGAGTCACTTGATGGAGTCCATCGATGGAGGCACTTGGTGGATTCACTTGGTGGAGTCACTTGATGGAGTCCATCGACCGAGTCACTTGATGGAGTCACTTGGTGGAGTCCATCGATGGCGGCACTTGGTGGATCCACTTGGTGGAGTCACTTGATGGAGTCCATCGACCGAGTCACTTGATGGAGTCACTTGGTGGAGTCCATCGATGGCGGCACTTGGTGGATCCACTTGGTAAAGTCACTTGATGGAGTCCATCGACCGAGTCACTTGATGGAGTCACTTGGTGGAGTCACTTGATGGAGTCACTTGGTGGAGTCCATTGATGGAGACACTTGGTGGAGTCACTTGATGGAGTCACTTGGTGGAGTCACTTGATGGAGTCACTTGATGGAGTAACTTGATGGAGTCACTTGGTGGAGTCACTTGTTGGAGTCACTTGATGGAGTCACTTGGTGGAGTCCATCGATGGAGACACTTGGTGGATCCACTTGGTGGAGTTACTAGATGGAGTCCATCGACAGAGTCACTTGATGGAGTCACTTGGTGGAGTCCATCGATGGAGACACTTGGTGGATCCACTTGGTGGAGTCACTTGATGGAGTCCATCGACCGAGTCACTTGATGGAGTCACTTGGTGGAGTCACTTGATGGAGTCACTTGATGGAGTCACTTGATGGAGTAACTTGATGGAGTCACTTGGTGGAGTCACTTGGTGGAGTCACTTGATGGAGTCACTTGGTGGAGTCCATCGATGGAGACACTTGGTGGATCCACTTGGTGGAGTTACTTGATGGAGTCCATCGACCGAGTCACTTGATGGAGGCACTTGATGGAGTCCATCAATGGCGGCACTTGGTGGATTTACTCGGTGGAGTCACTTGATGGAGTCCATCGACAGAGTCACTTGATGGAGTCACTTGGTGGAGTCACTTGATGGAGTCCATCGACCGAGTCACTTGATGAAGTCACTTGGTGGAGTCCATCGATGGAGGCACTTGGTGGATTCACTTGGTGGAGTCACTTGATGGAGTCCATCGACCGAGTCACTTGATGAAGTCACTTGGTGGAGTCCATCGATGGAGGCACTTGATGGAGTCACTTGGTGGAGTCACTTGATGGAGTCCATCGACTGAGTCACTTGATGGAGTCACTTGGTGGAGTCCATCGATGGAGGCACTTTGTGGAGTCACTTGATGGAGTCACTTGATGGAGTCACTTGATGGAGTCACTTGATGGAGTCCATCGATGGAGGCACTTGGTGGATTCACTTGGTGGAGTCACTTGATGAAGTCCATCGACCGAGTCACTTGATGGAGTCACTTGTTGGAGTCCATCGATGGCGGCACTTGGTGGATCCACTTGGTGGAGTCACTTGATGGAGTCCATCGACCGAGTCACTTGATGGAGTCACTTGGTGGTGTCACTTGATGGAGTCACTTGATGGAGTCACTTGGTGGACTCACTTGATGGAGTCACTTGATGGAGTCACTTGGTGGAGTCACTTGATGGAGTCACTTGGTGGAGTCCTTTGATGGAGACACTTGGTGGATCCACTTGGTGGACTTACTTGATGGAGTCCATCGACAGAGTCACTTGATGGAGTCACTTGATGGAGTCACTTGATGGAGTCCATCGACCGAGTCACTTGATGAAGTCACTTGGTGGAGTCCATCGATGGAGGCACTTGGTGGATTCACTTGGTGGAGTCACTTGATGGAGTCCATCGACCGAGTCACTTGATGAAGTCACTTGGTGGCGTCACTTGATGGAGTCACTTGATGGAGTCACTTGGTGGACTCACTTGATGGAGTCACTTGATGGAGTCACTTGGTGGAGTCACTTGATGGAGTCACTTGGTGGAGTCCATCGATGGAGACACTTGGTGGATCCACTTGGTGGAGTTACTTGATGGAGTCCATCGACCGAGTCACTTGATGGAGTCACTTGGTGGAGTCACTTGATGGAGTCCATCGACCGAGTCACTTGATGGAGTCACTTGGTGGAGTCCATCGATGGAGGCACTTGGTGGATTCACTTGGTGGAGTCACTTGATGGAGTCCATCGACCGAGTCACTTGATGGAGTCACTTGGTGGAGTCCATCGATGGCGGCACTTGGTGGATCAACTTGGTGGAGTCACTTGATGGAGTCCATCGACCGAGTCACTTGATGGAGTCACTTGGTGGAGTCACTTGATGGAGTCACTTGATGGAGTCACTTGGTGGACTCACTTGATGGAGTCACTTGATGGAGTCACTTGATGGAGTCCATCGATGGAGGCACTTGGTGGATTCACTTGGTGGAGTCACTTGATGGAGTCCATCGACCGACTCACTTGATGGAGTCACTTGGTGGAGTCCATCGATGGCGGCACTTGGTGGATCCACTTGGTGGAGTCACTTGATGGAGTCCATCGACCGAGTCACTTGATGGAGTCACTTGGTGGAGTCCATCGATGGCGGCACTTGGTGGATCCACTTGGTAAAGTCACTTGATGGAGTCCATCGACCGAGTCACTTGATGGAGTCACTTGGTGGAGTCACTTGATGGAGTCACTTGGTGGAGTCCATTGATGGAGACACTTGGTGGAGTCACTTGATGGAGTCACTTGGTGGAGTCACTTGATGGAGTCACTTGATGGAGTAACTTGATGGAGTCACTTGGTGGAGTCACTTGTTGGAGTCACTTGATGGAGTCACTTGGTGGAGTCCATCGATGGAGACACTTGGTGGATCCACTTGGTGGAGTTACTAGATGGAGTCCATCGACAGAGTCACTTGATGGAGTCACTTGGTGGAGTCCATCGATGGAGACACTTGGTGGATCCACTTGGTGGAGTCACTTGATGGAGTCCATCGACCGAGTCACTTGATGGAGTCACTTGGTGGAGTCACTTGATGGAGTCACTTGATGGAGTCACTTGATGGAGTCACTTGATGGAGTAACTTGATGGAGTCACTTGGTGGAGTCACTTGGTGGAGTCACTTGATGGAGTCACTTGGTGGAGTCCATCGATGGAGACACTTGGTGGATCCACTTGGTGGAGTTACTTGATGGAGTCCATCGACCGAGTCACTTGATGGAGGCACTTGATGGAGTCCATCAATGGCGGCACTTGGTGGATTTACTCGGTGGAGTCACTTGATGGAGTCCATCGACAGAGTCACTTGATGGAGTCACTTGGTGGAGTCACTTGATGGAGTCCATCGACCGAGTCACTTGATGAAGTCACTTGGTGGAGTCCATCGATGGAGGCACTTGGTGGATTCACTTGGTGGAGTCACTTGATGGAGTCCATCGACCGAGTCACTTGATGAAGTCACTTGGTGGAGCCCATCGATGGAGGCACTTTGTGGATTCACTTGATGAAGTCACTTGATGGAGTCACTTGGTGGAGTCCATCGATGGCGGCACTGGTGGATCCACTTGGTGGAGTCACTTGATGGAGTCCATCGACCGAGTCACTTGATGGAGTCACTTGGTGGAGTCACTTGATGGAGTCACTTGATGGAGTCACTTGGTGGACTCACTTGATGGAGTCACTTGATGGAGTCACTTGGTGGAGTCACTTGATGGAGTCACTTGGTGGAGTCCATTGATGGAGACACTTGGTGGATCCACTTGGTGGAGTTACTTGATGGAGTCCATCGACAGAGTCACTTGATGGAGTCACTTGATGGAGTCACTTGATGGAGTCCATCGACCGAGTCACTTGATGGAGTCACTTGGTGGAGTCCATCGATGGAGACACTTGGTGGATCCACTTGGTGGAGTTACTTGATGGAGTCCATCGACCGAGTCACTTGATGGAGGCACTTGATGGAGTCCATCAATGGCGGCACTTGGTGGATTTACTCGGTGGAGTCACTTGATGGAGTCCATCGACAGAGTCACTTGATGGAGTCACTTGGTGGAGTCACTTGATGGAGTCCATCGACCGAGTCACTTGATGAAGTCACTGGGTGGAGTCCATCGATGGAGGCACTTGGTGGATTCACTTGGTGGAGTCACTTGATGGAGTCCATCGACCGAGTCACTTGATGAAGTCACTTGGTGGAGCCCATCGATGGAGGCACTTTGTGGATTCACTTGATGAAGTCACTTGATGGAGTCACTTGGTGGAGTCCATCGATGGCGGCACTTGGTGGATCCACTTGGTGGAGTCACTTGATGGAGTCCATCGACCGAGTCACTTGATGGAGTCACTTGGTGGAGTCACTTGATGGAGTCACTTGATGGAGTCACTTGGTGGACTCACTTGATGGAGTCACTTGATGGAGTCACTTGGTGGAGTCACTTGATGGAGTCACTTGGTGGAGTCCATTGATGGAGACACTTGGTGGATCCACTTGGTGGAGTTACTTGATGGAGTCCATCGACAGAGTCACTTGATGGAGTCACTTGGTGGAGTCACTTGATGGAGTCCATCGACCGAGTCACTTGATGAAGTCACTTGGTGGAGTCCATCGATGGAGGCACTTGGTGGATTCACTTGGTGGAGTCACTTGATGGAGTCCATCGACCGAGTCACTTGATGAAGTCACTTGGTGGCGTCACTTGATGGAGTCACTTGATGGACTCACTTGGTGGACTCACTTGATGGAGTCACTTGATGGAGTCACTTGGTGGAGTCACTTGATGGAGTCACTTGGTGGAGTCCATCGATGGAGACACTTGGTGGATCCACTTGGTGGCGTTACTTGATGGAGTCCATCGACCGAGTCACTTGATGGAGTCACTTGGTGGAGTCACTTGATGGAGTCCATCGACCGAGTCACTTGATGGAGTCACTTGGTGGAGTCCATCGATGGAGGCACTTGGTGGATTCACTTGGTGGAGTCACTTGATGGAGTCCATCGACCGAGTCACTTGATGGAGTCACTTGGTGGAGTCCATCGATGGCGGCACTTGGTGGATCCACTTGGTGGAGTCACTTCATGGAGTCCATCGACCGAGTCACTTGATGGAGTCACTTGGTGGAGTCACTTGATGGAGTCACTTGATGGAGTCACTTGGTGGACTCACTTGATGGAGTCACTTGATGGAGTCACTTGATGGAGTCCATCGATGGAGGCACTTGGTGGATCCACTTGGTGGAGTCACTTGATGGAGTCCATCGACCGAGTCACTTGATGGAGTCACTTGGTGGAGTCAGTTGATGAAGTCACTTGATAGACTCACTTGATGGAGTCACTTGATGGAGTCACTTGGTGGAGTCCATCGATGGCGGCACTTGGTGGATCCACTTGGTGGAGTCACTTGATGGAGTCCATCGACCGAGTCACTTGATGGAGTCACTTGGTGGAGTCACTTGATGGAGTCACTTGATGGAGTCACTTGGTGGACTCACTTGATGGAGTCACTTGATGGAGTCACTTGATGGAGTCCATCGATGGAGGCACTTGGTGGATTCACTTGGTGGAGTCACTTGATGGAGTCCATCGACCGAGTCACTTGATGGAGTCACTTGGTGGAGTCCATCGATGGCGGCACTTGGTGGATCTACTTGGTGGAGTCACTTGATGGAGTCCATCGACCGAGTCACTTGATGGAGTCACTTGGTGGAGTCAGTTGATGGAGTCACTTGATGGACTCACTTGATGGAGTCACTTGATGGAGTCACTTGGTGAGTCCATCGATGGCGGCACTTGGTGGATCCACTTGGTGGAGTCACTTGATGGAGTCCATCGACGGAGTCACTTGATGGAGTCACTTGGTGGAGTCACTTGATGGAGTCACTTGATGGAGTCACTTGGTGGAGTCACTTGATGGAGTCACTTGATGGAGTCACTTGGTGGAGTCACTTGATGGAGTCACTTGGTGGAGTCCTTTGATGGGAGACACTTGGTGGATCCACTTGGTGGACTTACTTGATGGAGTCCATCGACAGAGTCACTGATGGAGTCACTTGTTGGAGTCCATCGATGGCGGCACTTGGTGGATCCACTTGGTTGGAGTCACTTGATGAGTCCATCGACGAGTCACTTGATGGAGTCACTTGGTGGAGTCACTTGATGGAGTCACTTGATTGGAGTCACCTTGGGTGGACTCACTTGATGGAGTCACTTGACTGGAGTCACTTGGTGGAGTCAACTTGATGGAGTCACTTGGTGCGAGTCCTTTTGATGAGACACTTGGTGGATCCACTTGCGTGACTTACTTGATGAGTCCATCAGATCAGAGTCACTTCGAATGATGTCACTTGATGGGTCACTTGATGGGTTCCATCGGACCGAGTTCACTTGCATGAAGTCATTGGTGGAGTCCATCTGATGGGGCACTTGGTGGATTCACTTGGTGGACTCATCTTGATGGATTCATATGATGAGTCCACTTGGTGCGAGTTCACTTGACTGGAGTCACCTTGGTGGAGGTCCATCGATGCGAAGACACTTGGTTGGGCATCCACCTTGGTGGGAGTTACTTGATGGAGTCATCGACCGAGTCACTTGATGGAGTCAACTTGGTGGAGTCACTTGATGGAGTCCATCGACCGACGTCACTTGATGGAGTCACTTGGTGGAGTCCATCGATGGAGGCACTTGGTGGATTCACTTGGTGGAGTCACTTGATGGAGTCCATCGACCGAGTCACTTGATGGAGTCACTTGGTGGAGTCCATCGATGGCGGCACTTGGTGGATCCACTTGGTGGAGTCACTTGATGGAGTCCATCGACCGAGTCACTTGATGGAGTCACTTGGTGGAGTCACTTGATGGAGTCACTTGATGGAGTCACTTGGTGGAGTCACTTGATGGAGTCACTTGATGGAGTCACTTGATGGAGTCCATCGATGGAGGCACTTGGTGGATTCACTTGGTGGAGTCACTTGATGGAGTCCATCGACCGAGTCACTTGATGGAGTCACTTGGTGGAGTCCCATCGATGGAGGCACTTGGTGGATCCACTTGGTGGAGTCACTTGATGGAGTCCATCGACCGAGTCACTTGATGGAGTCACTTGGTGGAGTCCATCGATGGCGGCACTTGGTGGATCCACTTGGTAAAGTCACTTGATGGAGTCCATCGACCGAGTCACTTGATGGAGTCACTTGGTGGAGTCCCTTGATGGAGTCACTTGGTGGAGTCCATTGATGGAGACACTTGGTGGAGTCACTTGATGGAGTCACTTGGTGGAGTCACTTGATGGAGTCACTTGATGGAGTAACTTGATGGAGTCACTTGGTGGAGTCACTTGTTGGAGTCACTTGATGGAGTCACTTGGTGGATCCACTTGGTGGAGTTACTTGATGGAGTCCATCGACAGAGTCACTTGATGGAGTCACTTGGTGGAGTCCATCGATGGAGACACTTGGTGGATCCACTTGGTGGAGTCACTTGATGGAGTCCATCGACCGAGTCACTTGATGGAGTCACTTGGTGGAGTCACTTGATGGAGTCACTTGATGGAGTCACTTGATGGAGTCACTTGATGGAGTCACTTGGTGGAGTCACTTGGTGGAGTCACTTGATGGAGTCACTTGGTGGAGTCCATCGATGGAGACACTTGGTGGATCCACTTGGTGGAGTTACTTGATGGAGTCCATCGACCGAGTCACTTGATGGAGTCACTTGATGGAGTCCATCAATGGCGGCACTTGGTGGATTTACTCGGTGGAGTCACTTGATGGAGTCCATCGACAGAGTCACTTGATGGAGTCACTTGGTGGAGTCACTTGATGGAGTCCATCGACCGAGTCACTTGATGAAGTCACTTGGTGGAGTCCATCGATGGAGGCACTTGGTGGATTCACTTGGTGGAGTCACTTGATGGAGTCCATCGACCGAGTCACTTGATGGAGTCACTTGGTGGAGTCCATCGATGGAGGCACTTTGTGGATTCACTTGATGAAGTCACTTGATGGAGTCACTTGGTGGAGTCCATCGATGGAGGCACTTGGTGGATCCACTTGGTGGAGTCACTTGATGGAGTCCATCGACCGAGTCACTTGATGGAGTCACTTGGTGGAGTCACTTGATGGAGTCACTTGATGGAGTCACTTGGTGGACTCACTTGATGGAGTCACTTGATGGAGTCACTTGGTGGAGTCACTTGATGGAGTCACTTGGTGGAGTCCATTGATGGAGACACTTGGTGGATCCACTTGGTGGAGTTACTTGATGGAGTCCATCGACAGAGTCACTTGATGGAGTCACTTGGTGGAGTCACTTGATGGAGTCCATCGACCGAGTCACTTGATGGAGTCACTTGGTGGAGTCCATCGATGGAGGCACTTGGTGGATCCACTTGGTGGAGTCACTTGATGGAGTCCATCGACCGAGTCACTTGATGGAGTCACTTGATGGAGTCCATCAATGGCGGCACTTGGTGGATTCACTTGGTGGAGTCACTTGATGGAGTCCATCGACAGAGTCACTTGATGGAGTCACTTGGTGGAGTCACTTGATGGAGTCCATCGACCGAGTCACTTGATGGAGTCACTTGGTGGAGTCCATCGATGGAGGCACTTGGTGGATTCACTTGGTGGAGTCACTTGATGGAGTCCATCGACCGAGTCACTTGATGGAGTCACTTGGTGGAGCCCATCGATGGAGGCACTTGGTGGATTCACTTGATGAGTCACTTGATGGAGTCACTTGGTGGAGTCCATCGATGGCGGCACTTGGTGGATCCACTTGGTGGAGTCACTTGATGGAGTCCATCGACCGAGTCACTTGATGGAGTCACTTGGTGGAGTCACTTGATGGAGTCACTTGATGGAGTCACTTGGTGGACTCACTTGATGGAGTCACTTGATGGAGTCACTTGGTGGAGTCACTTGATGGAGTCACTTGGTGGAGTCCATTGATGGAGACACTTGGTGGATCCACTTGGTGGAGTTACTTGATGGAGTCCATCGACAGAGTCACTTGATGGAGTCACTTGGTGGAGTCACTTGATGGAGTCCATCGACCGAGTCACTTGATGAAGTCACTTGGTGGAGTCCATCGATGGAGGCACTTGGTGGATTCACTTGGTGGAGTCACTTGATGGAGTCCATCGACCGAGTCACTTGATGAAGTCACTTGGTGGCGTCACTTGATGGAGTCACTTGATGGAGTCACTTGGTGGACTCACTTGATGGAGTCACTTGATGGAGTCACTTGGTGGAGTCACTTGATGGAGTCACTTGGTGGAGTCCATCGATGGAGACACTTGGTGGATCCACTTGGTGGAGTTACTTGATGGAGTCCATCGACCGAGTCACTTGATGGAGTCACTTGGTGGAGTCCATTGATGGAGGCACTTGGTGGAGTCACTTGATGGAGTCACTTGATGGAGTCCATCGATGGAGTCACTTGGTGGAGTCACTTGGTGGAGTCACTTGATGGAGTCCATCGACCGAGTCACTTGATGGAGTCACTTGGTGGAGTCCATCGATGGAGGCACTTGGTGGATTCACTTGGTGGAGTCACTTGATGGAGTCCATCGACCGAGTCACTTGATGGAGTCACTTGGTGGAGTCCATCGATGGAGTCACTTTGTGGATCACTTGATGGAGTCACTTGATGGAGTCACTTGATGGAGTCCATCGATGGAGGCACTTGGTGGATTCACTTGGTGGAGTCACTTGATGGAGTCCATCGACCGAGTCACTTGATGGAGTCACTTGGTGGAGTCACTTGATGGAGTCACTTGATGGAGTCACTTGGTGGAGTCACTTGATGGAGTCACTTGATGGAGTCACTTGGTGGAGTCACTTGATGGAGTCACTTGGTGGAGTCCATTGATGGAGACACTTGGTGGATCCACTTGGTGGAGTCACTTGATGGAGTCCATCGACAGAGTCACTTGATGGAGTCACTTGATGGAGTCACTTGATGGAGTCCATCGACCGAGTCACTTGATGGAGTCACTTGGTGGAGTCCATCGATGGAGGCACTTGGTGGATCCACTTGGTGGAGTCACTTGATGGAGTCCATCGACCGAGTCACTTGATGGAGTCACTTGGTGGAGTCCATCGATGGCGGCACTTGGTGGATTCACTTGGTGGAGTCACTTGATGGAGTCCATCGACAGAGTCACTTGATGGAGTCACTTGGTGGAGTCACTTGATGGAGTCCATCGACCGAGTCACTTGATGGAGTCACTTGGTGGAGTCCATCGATGGAGGCACTTGGTGGATCACTTGGTGGAGTCACTTGATGGAGTCCATCGACCGAGTCACTTGATGGAGTCACTTGGTGGAGTCACTTGATGGAGTCACTTGATGGAGTCACTTGATGGAGTCACTTGATGGAGTCACTTGGTGGAGTCACTTGGTGGAGTCACTTGATGGAGTCACTTGGTGGAGTCCATCGATGGAGACACTTGGTGGATCACTTGGTGGAGTCACTTGATGGAGTCCATCGACCGAGTCACTTGATGGAGTCACTTGGTGGAGTCCATCGATGGAGGCACTTGGTGGATCCACTTGATGGAGTCACTTGATGGAGTCCATCGACCGAGTCACTTGATGGAGTCACTTGGTGGAGTCACTTGATGGAGTCACTTGATGGAGTCACTTGATGGAGTCACTTGATGGAGTCACTTGATGGAGTCACTTGGTGGAGTCACTTGATGGAGTCACTTGGTGGAGTCCATCGATGGAGACACTTGGTGGATCCACTTGGTGGAGTCACTTGATGGAGTCCATCGACCGAGTCACTTGATGGAGTCACTTGATGGAGTCCATCGATGGCGGCACTTGGTGGATCACTTGGTGGAGTCACTTGATGGAGTCCATCGACCGAGTCACTTGATGGAGTCACTTGGTGGAGTCACTTGATGGAGTCCATCGACCGAGTCACTTGATGGAGTCACTTGGTGGAGTCCATCGATGGAGGCACTTGGTGGATTCACTTGGTGGAGTCACTTGATGGAGTCCATCGACCGAGTCACTTGATGAGTCACTTGGTGGAGTCCATCGATGGAGGCACTTTGTGGATTCACTTGATGGAGTCACTTGATGGAGTCACTTGGTGGAGTCCATCGATGGAGGCACTTGGTGGATCCACTTGGTGGAGTCACTTGATGGAGTCCATCGACCGAGTCACTTGATGGAGTCACTTGGTGGAGTCACTTGATGGAGTCACTTGATGGAGTCACTTGGTGGACTCACTTGATGGAGTCACTTGATGGAGTCACTTGGTGGAGTCACTTGATGGAGTCACTTGGTGGAGTCCATTGATGGAGACACTTGGTGGATCCACTTGGTGGAGTCACTTGATGGAGTCCATCGACCGAGTCACTTGATGGAGTCACTTGATGGAGTCACTTGATGGAGTCATCGACCGAGTCACTTGATGGAGTCACTTGGTGGAGTCCATCGATGGAGACACTTGGTGGATCCACTTGGTGGAGTCACTTGATGGAGTCCATCGACCGAGTCACTTGATGGAGTCACTTGATGGAGTCCATCAATGGCGGCACTTGGTGGATTCACTTGGTGGAGTCACTTGATGGAGTCCATCGACAGAGTCACTTGATGGAGTCACTTGGTGGAGTCACTTGATGGAGTCCATCGACCGAGTCACTTGATGGAGTCACTTGGTGGAGTCCATCGATGGAGGCACTTGGTGGATTCACTTGGTGGAGTCACTTGATGGAGTCCATCGACCGAGTCACTTGATGGAGTCACTTGGTGGAGTCCATCGATGGAGGCACTTGTGGATTCACTTGATGAAGTCACTTGATGGAGTCACTTGGTGGAGTCCATCGATGGCGGCACTTGGTGGATCCACTTGGTGGAGTCACTTGATGGAGTCCATCGACCGAGTCACTTGATGGAGTCACTTGGTGGAGTCACTTGATGGAGTCACTTGATGGAGTCACTTGGTGGACTCACTTGATGGAGTCACTTGATGGAGTCACTTGGTGGAGTCACTTGATGGAGTCACTTGGTGGAGTCCATTGATGGAGACACTTGGTGGATCCACTTGGTGGAGTTACTTGATGGAGTCCATCGACAGAGTCACTTGATGGAGTCACTTGGTGGAGTCACTTGATGGAGTCCATCGACCGAGTCACTTGATGAGTCACTTGGTGGAGTCCATCGATGGAGGCACTTGGTGGATTCACTTGGTGGAGTCACTTGATGGAGTCCATCGACCGAGTCACTTGATGGAGTCACTTGGTGGAGTCACTTGATGGAGTCACTTGATGGAGTCACTTGGTGGACTCACTTGATGGAGTCACTTGATGGAGTCACTTGGTGGAGTCACTTGATGGAGTCACTTGGTGGAGTCCATCGATGGAGACACTTGGTGGATCCACTTGGTGGAGTTACTTGATGGAGTCCATCGACCGAGTCACTTGATGGAGTCACTTGGTGGAGTCACTTGATGGAGTCCATCGACCGAGTCACTTGATGGAGTCACTTGGTGGAGTCCATCGATGGAGGCACTTGGTGGATTCACTTGGTGGAGTCACTTGATGGAGTCCATCGACCGAGTCACTTGATGGAGTCACTTGGTGGAGTCCATCGATGGCGGCACTTGGTGGATTCACTTGGTGGAGTCACTTGATGGAGTCCATCGACCGAGTCACTTGATGGAGTCACTTGGTGGAGTCACTTGATGGAGTCACTTGATGGAGTCACTTGGTGGACTCACTTGATGGAGTCACTTGATGGAGTCACTTGATGGAGTCCATCGATGGAGGCACTTGGTGGATCCACTTGGTGGAGTCACTTGATGGAGTCCATCGACCGAGTCACTTGATGGAGTCACTTGGTGGAGTCAGTTGATGGAGTCACTTGATGGACTCACTTGATGGAGTCACTTGATGGAGTCACTTGGTGGAGTCCATCGATGGCGGCACTTGGTGGATCCACTTGGTGGAGTCACTTGATGGAGTCCATCGACCGAGTCACTTGATGGAGTCACTTGGTGGAGTCACTTGATGGAGTCACTTGATGGAGTCACTTGGTGGAGTCACTTGATGGAGTCACTTGATGGAGTCACTTGATGGAGTCCATCGATGGAGGCACTTGGTGGATTCACTTGGTGGAGTCACTTGATGGAGTCCATCGACCGAGTCACTTGATGGAGTCACTTGGTGGAGTCCATCGATGGCGGCACTTGGTGGATCACTTGGTGGAGTCACTTGATGGAGTCCATCGACCGAGTCACTTGATGGAGTCACTTGGTGGAGTCACTTGATGGAGTCACTTGATGGAGTCACTTGGTGGAGTCACTTGATGGAGTCACTTGATGGAGTCACTTGGTGGAGTCACTTGATGGAGTCACTTGGTGGAGTCCATTGATGGAGTCACTTGGTGGAGTCACTTGGTGGAGTCACTTGATGGAGTCCATCGACCGAGTCACTTGATGGAGTCACTTGGTGGAGTCCATCGATGGCGGCACTTGGTGGATCCACTTGGTGGAGTCACTTGATGGAGTCCATCGACCGAGTCACTTGATGGAGTCACTTGGTGGAGTCACTTGATGGAGTCACTTGATGGAGTCACTTGGTGGACTCACTTGATGGAGTCACTTGATGGAGTCACTTGGTGGAGTCACTTGATGGAGTCACTTGGTGGAGTCCTTTGATGGAGACACTTGGTGGATCCACTTGGTGGAGTTACTTGATGGAGTCCATCGACAGAGTCACTTGATGGAGTCACTTGATGGAGTCACTTGATGGAGTCCATCGACCGAGTCACTTGATGAGTCACTTGGTGGAGTCCATCGATGGAGGCACTTGGTGGATTCACTTGGTGGAGTCACTTGATGGAGTCCATCGACCGAGTCACTTGATGAAGTCACTTGGTGGAGTCACTTGATGGAGTCACTTGATGGAGTCACTTGGTGGACTCACTTGATGGAGTCACTTGATGGAGTCACTTGGTGGAGTCACTTGATGGAGTCACTTGGTGGAGTCCATCGATGGAGACACTTGGTGGATCCACTTGGTGGAGTTACTTGATGGAGTCCATCGACCGAGTCACTTGATGGAGTCACTTGGTGGAGTCACTTGATGGAGTCCATCGACCGAGTCACTTGATGGAGTCACTTGGTGGAGTCCATCGATGGAGGCACTTGGTGGATTCACTTGGTGGAGTCACTTGATGGAGTCCATCGACCGAGTCACTTGATGGAGTCACTTGGTGGAGTCCATCGATGGCGGCACTTGGTGGATCCACTTGGTGGAGTCACTTGATGGAGTCCATCGACCGAGTCACTTGATGGAGTCACTTGGTGGAGTCACTTGATGGAGTCACTTGATGGAGTCACTTGGTGGACTCACTTGATGGAGTCACTTGATGGAGTCACTTGATGGAGTCCATCGATGGAGGCACTTGGTGGATTCACTTGGTGGAGTCACTTGATGGAGTCCATCGACCGAGTCACTTGATGGAGTCACTTGGTGGAGTCCATCGATGGCGGCACTTGGTGGATCCACTTGGTGGAGTCACTTGATGGAGTCCATCGACCGAGTCACTTGATGGAGTCACTTGGTGGAGTCCATCGATGGCGGCACTTGGTGGAGTCACTTGGTGGAGTCACTTGATGGAGTCCATCGACCGAGTCACTTGATGGAGTCACTTGGTGGAGTCACTTGATGGAGTCACTTGGTGGAGTCCATTGATGGAGTCACTTGGTGGAGTCACTTGATGGAGTCACTTGGTGGAGTCACTTGATGGAGTCACTTGATGGAGTCACTTGATGGAGTCACTTGGTGGAGTCACTTGTTGGAGTCACTTGATGGAGTCACTTGGTGGAGTCCATCGATGGAGACACTTGGTGGATCCACTTGGTGGAGTCACTTGATGGAGTCCATCGACAGAGTCACTTGATGGAGTCACTTGGTGGAGTCCATCGATGGAGACACTTGGTGGATCCACTTGGTGGAGTCACTTGATGGAGTCCATCGACCGAGTCACTTGATGGAGTCACTTGGTGGAGTCACTTGATGGAGTCACTTGATGGAGTCACTTGATGGAGTCACTTGATGGAGTCACTTGGTGGAGTCACTTGGTGGAGTCACTTGATGGAGTCACTTGGTGGAGTCCATCGATGGAGGCACTTGGTGGATCCACTTGGTGGAGTCACTTGATGGAGTCCATCGACCGAGTCACTTGATGGAGTCACTTGATGGAGTCCATCGATGGCGGCACTTGGTGGATTCACTTGGTGGAGTCACTTGATGGAGTCCATCGACAGAGTCACTTGATGGAGTCACTTGGTGGAGTCACTTGATGGAGTCCATCGACCGAGTCACTTGATGGAGTCACTTGGTGGAGTCCATCGATGGAGGCACTTGGTGGATTCACTTGGTGGAGTCACTTGATGGAGTCCATCGACCGAGTCACTTGATGGAGTCACTTGGTGGAGTCCATCGATGGAGGCACTTGGTGGATCCACTTGGTGGAGTCACTTGATGGAGTCCATCGACCGAGTCACTTGATGGAGTCACTTGGTGGAGTCACTTGATGGAGTCACTTGGTGGAGTCCATTGATGGAGTCACTTGGTGGAGTCACTTGATGGAGTCACTTGGTGGAGTCACTTGATGGAGTCACTTGATGGAGTCACTTGATGGAGTCACTTGGTGGAGTCACTTGATGGAGTCACTTGATGGAGTCACTTGGTGGAGTCCATCGATGGAGACACTTGGTGGATCCACTTGGTGGAGTCACTTGATGGAGTCCATCGACCGAGTCACTTGATGGAGTCACTTGGTGGAGTCCATCGATGGAGGCACTTGGTGGATCCACTTGGTGGAGTCACTTGATGGAGTCCATCGACCGAGTCACTTGATGGAGTCACTTGGTGGAGTCACTTGATGGAGTCACTTGATGGAGTCACTTGATGGAGTCACTTGATGGAGTCACTTGATGGAGTCACTTGGTGGAGTCACTTGGTGGAGTCACTTGATGGAGTCACTTGGTGGAGTCCATCGATGGAGACACTTGGTGGATCCACTTGGTGGAGTCACTTGATGGAGTCCATCGACCGAGTCACTTGATGGAGTCACTTGGTGGAGTCCATCGATGGAGGCACTTGGTGGATTCACTTGGTGGAGTCACTTGATGGAGTCCATCGACAGAGTCACTTGATGGAGTCACTTGGTGGAGTCACTTGATGGAGTCCATCGACCGAGTCACTTGATGGAGTCACTTGGTGGAGTCCATCGATGGAGGCACTTGGTGGATTCACTTGGTGGAGTCACTTGATGGAGTCCATCGACCGAGTCACTTGATGGAGTCACTTGGTGGAGTCCATCGATGGAGGCACTTTGTGGATCACTTGGTGGAGTCACTTGATGGAGTCCATCGACCGAGTCACTTGATGGAGTCACTTGGTGGAGTCACTTGATGGAGTCCATCGACCGAGTCACTTGATGGAGTCACTTGGTGGAGTCCATCGATGGAGCACTTGGTGGATCCACTTGGTGGAGTCACTTGATGGAGTCCATCGACCGAGTCACTTGATGGAGTCACTTGGTGGAGTCACTTGATGGAGTCCATCGACCGAGTCACTTGATGGAGTCACTTGGTGGAGTCCATCGATGGAGTCACTTGGTGGATCCACTTGGTGGAGTCACTTGATGGAGTCCATCGACCGAGTCACTTGATGGAGTCACTTGGTGGAGTCCATCGATGGAGGCACTTGGTGGATTCACTTGGTGGAGTCACTTGATGGAGTCCATCGACAGAGTCACTTGATGGAGTCACTTGGTGGAGTCACTTGATGGAGTCCATCGACCGAGTCACTTGATGGAGTCACTTGGTGGAGTCCATCGATGGAGGCACTTGGTGGATTCACTTGGTGGAGTCACTTGATGGAGTCCATCGACCGAGTCACTTGATGGAGTCACTTGGTGGAGTCCATCGATGGAGGCACTTTGTGGATTCACTTGATGAGTCACTTGATGGAGTCACTTGGTGGAGTCCATCGATGGCGGCACTTGGTGGATCCACTTGGTGGAGTCACTTGATGGAGTCCATCGACCGAGTCACTTGATGGAGTCACTTGGTGGAGTCACTTGATGGAGTCACTTGATGGAGTCACTTGGTGGACTCACTTGATGGAGTCACTTGATGGAGTCACTTGGTGGAGTCACTTGATGGAGTCACTTGGTGGAGTCCATTGATGGAGACACTTGGTGGATCCACTTGGTGGAGTTACTTGATGGAGTCCATCGACAGAGTCACTTGATGGAGTCACTTGGTGGAGTCACTTGATGGAGTCCATCGACCGAGTCACTTGATGAAGTCACTTGGTGGAGTCCATCGATGGAGGCACTTGGTGGATTCACTTGGTGGAGTCACTTGATGGAGTCCATCGACCGAGTCACTTGATGAAGTCACTTGGTGGAGTCACTTGATGGAGTCACTTGATGGAGTCACTTGGTGGACTCACTTGATGGAGTCACTTGATGGAGTCACTTGGTGGAGTCACTTGATGGAGTCACTTGGTGGAGTCCATCGATGGAGACACTTGGTGGATCCACTTGGTGGAGTTACTTGATGGAGTCCATCGACCGAGTCACTTGATGGAGTCACTTGGTGGAGTCACTTGATGGAGTCCATCGACCGAGTCACTTGATGGAGTCACTTGGTGGAGTCCATCGATGGAGGCACTTGGTGGATTCACTTGGTGGAGTCACTTGATGGAGTCCATCGACCGAGTCACTTGATGGAGTCACTTGGTGGAGTCCATCGATGGCGGCACTTGGTGGATCCACTTGGTGGAGTCACTTGATGGAGTCCATCGACCGAGTCACTTGATGGAGTCACTTGGTGGAGTCACTTGATGGAGTCACTTGATGGAGTCACTTGGTGGACTCACTTGATGGAGTCACTTGATGGAGTCACTTGATGGAGTCCATCGATGGAGGCACTTGGTGGATCCACTTGGTGGAGTCACTTGATGGAGTCCATCGACCGAGTCACTTGATGGAGTCACTTGGTGGAGTCACTTGATGGAGTCACTTGATGGACTCACTTGATGGAGTCACTTGATGGAGTCACTTGGTGGAGTCCATCGATGGCGGCACTTGGTGGATCCACTTGGTGGAGTCACTTGATGGAGTCCATCGACCGAGTCACTTGATGGAGTCACTTGGTGGAGTCACTTGATGGAGTCACTTGATGGAGTCACTTGGTGGACTCACTTGATGGAGTCACTTGATGGAGTCACTTGATGGAGTCCATCGATGGAGGCACTTGGTGGATTCACTTGGTGGAGTCACTTGATGGAGTCCATCGACCGAGTCACTTGATGGAGTCACTTGGTGGAGTCCATCGATGGAGGCACTTGGTGGATCCACTTGGTGGAGTCACTTGATGGAGTCCATCGACCGAGTCACTTGATGGAGTCACTTGGTGGAGTCACTTGATGGAGTCACTTGATGGACTCACTTGATGGAGTCACTTGATGGAGTCACTTGGTGGAGTCCATCGATGGCGGCACTTGGTGGATCCACTTGGTGGAGTCACTTGATGGAGTCCATCGACCGAGTCACTTGATGGAGTCACTTGGTGGAGTCACTTGATGGAGTCACTTGATGGAGTCACTTGGTGGACTCACTTGATGGAGTCACTTGATGGAGTCACTTGGTGGAGTCACTTGATGGAGTCACTTGGTGGAGTCCATTGATGGAGACACTTGGTGGATCCACTTGGTGGAGTTACTTGATGGAGTCCATCGACAGAGTCACTTGATGGAGTCACTTGGTGGAGTCACTTGATGGAGTCCATCGACCGAGTCACTTGATGAGTCACTTGGTGGAGTCCATCGATGGAGGCACTTGGTGGATTCACTTGGTGGAGTCACTTGATGGAGTCCATCGACCGAGTCACTTGATGGAGTCACTTGGTGGAGTCACTTGATGGAGTCACTTGATGGAGTCACTTGGTGGACTCACTTGATGGAGTCACTTGATGGAGTCACTTGGTGGAGTCACTTGATGGAGTCACTTGGTGGAGTCCATCGATGGAGACACTTGGTGGATCCACTTGGTGGAGTTACTTGATGGAGTCCATCGACCGAGTCACTTGATGGAGTCACTTGGTGGAGTCACTTGATGGAGTCCATCGACCGAGTCACTTGATGGAGTCACTTGGTGGAGTCCATCGATGGAGGCACTTGGTGGATTCACTTGGTGGAGTCACTTGATGGAGTCCATCGACCGAGTCACTTGATGGAGTCACTTGGTGGAGTCCATCGATGGCGGCACTTGGTGGATCCACTTGGTGGAGTCACTTGATGGAGTCCATCGACCGAGTCACTTGATGGAGTCACTTGGTGGAGTCACTTGATGGAGTCACTTGATGGAGTCACTTGGTGGACTCACTTGATGGAGTCACTTGATGGAGTCACTTGATGGAGTCCATCGATGGAGGCACTTGGTGGATCCACTTGGTGGAGTCACTTGATGGAGTCCATCGACCGAGTCACTTGATGGAGTCACTTGGTGGAGTCACTTGATGGAGTCACTTGATGGACTCACTTGATGGAGTCACTTGATGGAGTCACTTGGTGGAGTCCATCGATGGCGGCACTTGGTGGATCCACTTGGTGGAGTCACTTGATGGAGTCCATCGACCGAGTCACTTGATGGAGTCACTTGGTGGAGTCACTTGATGGAGTCACTTGATGGAGTCACTTGGTGGACTCACTTGATGGAGTCACTTGATGGAGTCACTTGATGGAGTCCATCGATGGAGGCACTTGGTGGATTCACTTGGTGGAGTCACTTGATGGAGTCCATCGACCGAGTCACTTGATGGAGTCACTTGGTGGAGTCCATCGATGGCGGCACTTGGTGGATCACTTGGTGGAGTCACTTGATGGAGTCCATCGACCGAGTCACTTGATGGAGTCACTTGGTGGAGTCACTTGATGGAGTCACTTGATGGAGTCACTTGATGGAGTCACTTGATGGAGTCACTTGGTGGAGTCCATCGATGGAGGCACTTGGTGGATCACTTGGTGGAGTCACTTGATGGAGTCCATCGACCGAGTCACTTGATGGAGTCACTTGGTGGAGTCACTTGATGGAGTCACTTGATGGAGTCACTTGGTGGAGTCACTTGATGGAGTCACTTGATGGAGTCACTTGGTGGAGTCACTTGATGGAGTCACTTGGTGGAGTCCATTGATGGAGACACTTGGTGGATCCACTTGGTGGAGTCACTTGATGGAGTCCATCGACAGAGTCACTTGATGGAGTCACTTGGTGGAGTCCATCGATGGAGGCACTTGGTGGATCCACTTGGTGGAGTCACTTGATGGAGTCCATCGACCGAGTCACTTGATGGAGTCACTTGGTGGAGTCACTTGATGGAGTCACTTGATGGAGTCACTTGGTGGAGTCACTTGATGGAGTCACTTGATGGAGTCACTTGGTGGAGTCACTTGATGGAGTCACTTGGTGGAGTCCATTGATGGAGACACTTGGTGGATCCACTTGGTGGAGTTACTTGATGGAGTCCATCGACAGAGTCACTTGATGGAGTCACTTGGTGGAGTCACTTGATGGAGTCCATCGACCGAGTCACTTGATGGAGTCACTTGGTGGAGTCCATCGATGGAGGCACTTGGTGGATTCACTTGGTGGAGTCACTTGATGGAGTCCCTCGACCGAGTCACTTGATGGAGTCACTTGGTGGAGTCACTTGATGGAGTCACTTGATGGAGTCACTTGGTGGAGTCACTTGATGGAGTCACTTGATGGAGTCACTTGGTGGAGTCACTTGATGGAGTCACTTGGTGGAGTCCATCGATGGAGACACTTGGTGGATCCACTTGGTGGAGTCACTTGATGGAGTCCATCGACCGAGTCACTTGATGGAGTCACTTGGTGGAGTCACTTGATGGAGTCACTTGATGGAGTCACTTGGTGGAGTCACTTGATGGAGTCACTTGATGGAGTCACTTGGTGGAGTCACTTGATGGAGTCACTTGGTGGAGTCCATTGATGGAGACACTTGGTGGATCCACTTGGTGGAGTTACTTGATGGAGTCCATCGACAGAGTCACTTGATGGAGTCACTTGATGGAGTCACTTGATGGAGTCCATCGACCGAGTCACTTGATGGAGTCACTTGGTGGAGTCCATCGATGGAGACACTTGGTGGATCCACTTGGTGGAGTCACTTGATGGAGTCCATCGAGTCCTTGATGGAGTCACTTGATGGAGTCACTTGATGGAGTCCATCGATGGCGGCACTTGGTGGATTCACTTGGTGGAGTCACTTGATGGAGTCCATCGACAGAGTCACTTGATGGAGTCACTTGGTGGAGTCACTTGATGGAGTCCATCGACCGAGTCACTTGATGAGTCACTTGGTGGAGTCCATCGATGGAGGCACTTGGTGGATTCACTTGGTGGAGTCACTTGATGGAGTCCATCGACCGAGTCACTTGATGGAAGTCACTTGGTGGAGCCCATCGATGGAGGCACTTTGTGGATTCACTTGATGAAGTCACTTGATGGAGTCACTTGTGGAGTCCATCGATGGCGGCACTTGGTGGATCCACTTGGTGGAGTCACTTGATGGAGTCCATCGACCGAGTCACTTGATGGAGTCACTTGGTGGAGTCACTTGATGGAGTCACTTGATGGAGTCACTTGGTGGACTCACTTGATGGAGTCACTTGATGGAGTCACTTGGTGGAGTCACTTGATGGAGTCACTTGGTGGAGTCCATTGATGGAGACACTTGGTGGATCCACTTGGTGGAGTTACTTGATGGAGTCCATCGACAGAGTCACTTGATGGAGTCACTTGGTGGAGTCACTTGATGGAGTCCATCGACCGAGTCACTTGATGAAGTCACTTGGTGGAGTCCATCGATGGAGGCACTTGGTGGATTCACTTGGTGGAGTCACTTGATGGAGTCCATCGACCGAGTCACTTGATGAAGTCACTTGGTGGCGTCACTTGATGGAGTCACTTGATGGAGTCACTTGGTGGACTCACTTGATGGAGTCACTTGATGGAGTCACTTGGTGGAGTCACTTGATGGAGTCACTTGGTGGAGTCCATCGATGGAGACACTTGGTGGATCCACTTGGTGGAGTTACTTGATGGAGTCCATCGACCGAGTCACTTGATGGAGTCACTTGGTGGAGTCACTTGATGGAGTCCATCGACCGAGTCACTTGATGGAGTCACTTGGTGGAGTCCATCGATGGAGGCACTTGGTGGATTCACTTGGTGGAGTCACTTGATGGAGTCCATCGACCGAGTCACTTGATGGAGTCACTTGGTGGAGTCCATCGATGGCGGCACTTGGTGGATCCACTTGGTGGAGTCACTTGATGGAGTCCATCGACCGAGTCACTTGATGGAGTCACTTGGTGGAGTCACTTGATGGAGTCACTTGATGGAGTCACTTGGTGGACTCACTTGATGGAGTCACTTGATGGAGTCACTTGATGGAGTCCATCGATGGAGGCACTTGGTGGATCCACTTGGTGGAGTCACTTGATGGAGTCCATCGACCGAGTCACTTGATGGAGTCACTTGGTGGAGTCAGTTGATGGAGTCACTTGATGGACTCACTTGATGGAGTCACTTGATGGAGTCACTTGGTGGAGTCCATCGATGGCGGCACTTGGTGGATCCACTTGGTGGAGTCACTTGATGGAGTCCATCGACCGAGTCACTTGATGGAGTCACTTGGTGGAGTCACTTGATGGAGTCACTTGATGGAGTCACTTGGTGGACTCACTTGATGGAGTCACTTGATGGAGTCACTTGATGGAGTCCATCGATGGAGGCACTTGGTGGATTCACTTGGTGGAGTCACTTGATGGAGTCCATCGACCGAGTCACTTGATGGAGTCACTTGGTGGAGTCCATCGATGGAGGCACTTGGTGGATCACTTGGTGGAGTCACTTGATGGAGTCCATCGACCGAGTCACTTGATGGAGTCACTTGGTGGAGTCACTTGATGGAGTCACTTGATGGACTCACTTGATGGAGTCACTTGATGGAGTCACTTGGTGGAGTCCATCGATGGCGGCACTTGGTGGATCCACTTGGTGGAGTCACTTGATGGAGTCCATCGACCGAGTCACTTGATGGAGTCACTTGGTGGAGTCACTTGATGGAGTCACTTGATGGAGTCACTTGGTGGACTCACTTGATGGAGTCACTTGATGGAGTCACTTGGTGGAGTCACTTGATGGAGTCACTTGGTGGAGTCCTTTGATGGAGACACTTGGTGGATCCACTTGGTGGAGTTACTTGATGGAGTCCATCGACAGAGTCACTTGATGGAGTCACTTGGTGGAGTCACTTGATGGAGTCCATCGACCGAGTCACTTGATGGAGTCACTTGGTGGAGTCCATCGATGGAGGCACTTGGTGGATTCACTTGGTGGAGTCACTTGATGGAGTCCATCGACCGAGTCACTTGATGGAGTCACTTGGTGGAGTCACTTGATGGAGTCACTTGATGGAGTCACTTGGTGGACTCACTTGATGGAGTCACTTGATGGAGTCACTTGGTGGAGTCACTTGATGGAGTCACTTGGTGGAGTCCATCGATGGAGACACTTGGTGGATCCACTTGGTGGAGTTACTTGATGGAGTCCATCGACCGAGTCACTTGATGGAGTCACTTGGTGGAGTCACTTGATGGAGTCCATCGACCGAGTCACTTGATGGAGTCACTTGGTGGAGTCCATCGATGGAGGCACTTGGTGGATTCACTTGGTGGAGTCACTTGATGGAGTCCATCGACCGAGTCACTTGATGGAGTCACTTGGTGGAGTCCATCGATGGCGGCACTTGGTGGATCCACTTGGTGGAGTCACTTGATGGAGTCCATCGACCGAGTCACTTGATGGAGTCACTTGGTGGAGTCACTTGATGGAGTCACTTGATGGAGTCACTTGGTGGACTCACTTGATGGAGTCACTTGATGGAGTCACTTGATGGAGTCCATCGATGGAGGCACTTGGTGGATTCACTTGGTGGAGTCACTTGATGGAGTCCATCGACCGAGTCACTTGATGGAGTCACTTGGTGGAGTCCATCGATGGAGGCACTTGGTGGATCACTTGGTGGAGTCACTTGATGGAGTCCATCGACCGAGTCACTTGATGGAGTCACTTGGTGGAGTCCATCGATGGAGGCACTTGGTGGATCCACTTGGTGGAGTCACTTGATGGAGTCCATCGACCGAGTCACTTGATGGAGTCACTTGGTGGAGTCACTTGATGGAGTCACTTGATGGAGTCACTTGGTGGAGTCACTTGATGGAGTCACTTGATGGAGTCACTTGATGGAGTCCATCGATGGAGGCACTTGGTGGATTCACTTGGTGGAGTCACTTGATGGAGTCCATCGACCGAGTCACTTGATGGAGTCACTTGGTGGAGTCCATCGATGGAGGCACTTGGTGGATCCACTTGGTGGAGTCACTTGATGGAGTCCATCGACCGAGTCACTTGATGGAGTCACTTGGTGGAGTCCATCGATGGCGGCACTTGGTGGATCCACTTGGTGGAGTCACTTGATGGAGTCCATCGACCGAGTCACTTGATGGAGTCACTTGGTGGAGTCACTTGATGGAGTCACTTGATGGAGTCACTTGGTGGACTCACTTGATGGAGTCACTTGATGGAGTCACTTGGTGGAGTCACTTGATGGAGTCACTTGGTGGAGTCCTTTGATGGAGACACTTGGTGGATCCACTTGGTGGAGTTACTTGATGGAGTCCATCGACAGAGTCACTTGATGGAGTCACTTGATGGAGTCACTTGATGGAGTCCATCGACCGAGTCACTTGATGGAGTCACTTGGTGGAGTCCATCGATGGAGGCACTTGGTGGATTCACTTGGTGGAGTCACTTGATGGAGTCCATCGACCGAGTCACTTGATGAAGTCACTTGGTGGAGTCACTTGATGGAGTCACTTGATGGAGTCACTTGGTGGACTCACTTGATGGAGTCACTTGATGGAGTCACTTGGTGGAGTCACTTGATGGAGTCACTTGGTGGAGTCCATCGATGGAGACACTTGGTGGATCCACTTGGTGGAGTTACTTGATGGAGTCCATCGACCGAGTCACTTGATGGAGTCACTTGGTGGAGTCACTTGATGGAGTCCATCGACCGAGTCACTTGATGGAGTCACTTGGTGGAGTCCATCGATGGAGGCACTTGGTGGATTCACTTGGTGGAGTCACTTGATGGAGTCCATCGACCGAGTCACTTGATGGAGTCACTTGGTGGAGTCCATCGATGGCGGCACTTGGTGGATCCACTTGGTGGAGTCACTTGATGGAGTCCATCGACCGAGTCACTTGATGGAGTCACTTGGTGGAGTCACTTGATGGAGTCACTTGATGGAGTCACTTGGTGGACTCACTTGATGGAGTCACTTGATGGAGTCACTTGATGGAGTCCATCGATGGAGGCACTTGGTGGATTCACTTGGTGGAGTCACTTGATGGAGTCCATCGACCGAGTCACTTGATGGAGTCACTTGGTGGAGTCCATCGATGGCGGCACTTGGTGGATCCACTTGGTGGAGTCACTTGATGGAGTCCATCGACCGAGTCACTTGATGGAGTCACTTGGTGGAGTCCATCGATGGCGGCACTTGGTGGATCCACTTGGTGGAGTCACTTGATGGAGTCCATCGACCGAGTCACTTGATGGAGTCACTTGGTGGAGTCACTTGATGGAGTCACTTGGTGGAGTCCATTGATGGAGACACTTGGTGGAGTCACTTGATGGAGTCACTTGGTGGAGTCACTTGATGGAGTCACTTGATGGAGTCACTTGATGGAGTCACTTGGTGGAGTCACTTGTTGGAGTCACTTGATGGAGTCACTTGGTGGAGTCCATCGATGGAGACACTTGGTGGATCCACTTGGTGGAGTCACTTGATGGAGTCCATCGACAGAGTCACTTGATGGAGTCACTTGGTGGAGTCCATCGATGGAGACACTTGGTGGATCCACTTGGTGGAGTCACTTGATGGAGTCCATCGACCGAGTCACTTGATGGAGTCACTTGGTGGAGTCACTTGATGGAGTCACTTGATGGAGTCACTTGATGGAGTCACTTGATGGAGTCACTTGGTGGAGTCACTTGGTGGAGTCACTTGATGGAGTCACTTGGTGGAGTCCATCGATGGAGACACTTGGTGGATCCACTTGGTGGAGTTACTTGATGGAGTCCATCGACCGAGTCACTTGATGGAGGCACTTGATGGAGTCCATCAATGGCGGCACTTGGTGGATTTACTCGGTGGAGTCACTTGATGGAGTCCATCGACAGAGTCACTTGATGGAGTCACTTGGTGGAGTCACTTGATGGAGTCCATCGACCGAGTCACTTGATGAAGTCACTTGGTGGAGTCCATCGATGGAGGCACTTGGTGGATTCACTTGGTGGAGTCACTTGATGGAGTCCATCGACCGAGTCACTTGATGAAGTCACTTGGTGGAGCCCATCGATGGAGGCACTTTGTGGATTCACTTGATGAAGTCACTTGATGGAGTCACTTGGTGGAGTCCATCGATGGCGGCACTTGGTGGATCCACTTGGTGGAGTCACTTGATGGAGTCCATCGACCGAGTCACTTGATGGAGTCACTTGGTGGAGTCACTTGATGGAGTCACTTGATGGAGTCACTTGGTGGACTCACTTGATGGAGTCACTTGATGGAGTCACTTGGTGGAGTCACTTGATGGAGTCACTTGGTGGAGTCCATTGATGGAGACACTTGGTGGATCCACTTGGTGGAGTTACTTGATGGAGTCCATCGACAGAGTCACTTGATGGAGTCACTTGATGGAGTCACTTGATGGAGTCCATCGACCGAGTCACTTGATGGAGTCACTTGGTGGAGTCCATCGATGGAGACACTTGGTGGATCCACTTGGTGGAGTCACTTGATGGAGTCCATCGACCGAGTCACTTGATGGAGTCACTTGATGGAGTCCATCAATGGCGGCACTTGGTGGATTTACTTGGTGGAGTCACTTGATGGAGTCCATCGACAGAGTCACTTGATGGAGTCACTTGGTGGAGTCACTTGATGGAGTCCATCGACCGAGTCACTTGATGAGTCACTTGGTGGAGTCCATCGATGGAGGCACTTGGTGGATTCACTTGGTGGAGTCACTTGATGGAGTCCATCGACCGAGTCACTTGATGGAGTCACTTGGTGGAGCCCATCGATGGAGGCACTTTGTGGATTCACTTGATGAAGTCACTTGATGGAGTCACTTGGTGGAGTCCATCGATGGCGGCACTTGGTGGATCCACTTG
This sequence comes from Ulva mutabilis, assembly GCA_900538255.1. Classification (NCBI taxonomy): domain Eukaryota; kingdom Viridiplantae; phylum Chlorophyta; class Ulvophyceae; order Ulvales; family Ulvaceae; genus Ulva; species Ulva mutabilis. Next base: position 461,105 of record UNSF01000006.1, on the reverse strand, counting down.
GTGGAGTCACTTGATGGAGTCCATCGACCGAGTCACTTGATGGAGTCACTTGGTGGAGTCACTTGATGGAGTCACTTGATGGAGTCACTTGGTGGACTCACTTGATGGAGTCACTTGATGGAGTCACTTGGTGGAGTCACTTGATGGAGTCACTTGGTGGAGTCCATTGATGGAGACACTTGGTGGATCCACTTGGTGGAGTTACTTGATGGAGTCCATCGACAGAGTCACTTGATGGAGTCACTTGGTGGAGTCACTTGATGGAGTCCATCGACCGAGTCACTTGATGAAGTCACTTGGTGGAGTCCATCGATGGAGGCACTTGGTGGATTCACTTGGTGGAGTCACTTGATGGAGTCCATCGACCGAGTCACTTGATGAAGTCACTTGGTGGCGTCACTTGATGGAGTCACTTGATGGAGTCACTTGGTGGACTCACTTGATGGAGTCACTTGATGGAGTCACTTGGTGGAGTCACTTGATGGAGTCACTTGGTGGAGTCACTTGATGGAGTCACTTGGTGGAGTCCATCGATGGAGACACTTGGTGGATCCACTTGGTGGAGTTACTTGATGGAGTCCATCGACCGAGTCACTTGATGGAGTCACTTGGTGGAGTCACTTGATGGAGTCCATCGACCGAGTCACTTGATGGAGTCACTTGGTGGAGTCCATCGATGGAGGCACTTGGTGGATTCACTTGGTGGAGTCACTTGATGGAGTCCATCGACCGAGTCACTTGATGGAGTCACTTGGTGGAGTCCATCGATGGCGGCACTTGGTGGATCCACTTGGTGGAGTCACTTGATGGAGTCCATCGACCGAGTCACTTGATGGAGTCACTTGGTGGAGTCACTTGATGGAGTCACTTGATGGAGTCACTTGGTGGACTCACTTGATGGAGTCACTTGATGGAGTCACTTGATGGAGTCCATCGACCGAGTCACTTGATGGAGTCACTTGGTGGAGTCCATCGATGGAGGCACTTGGTGGATTCACTTGGTGGAGTCACTTGATGGAGTCCATCGACCGAGTCACTTGATGGAGTCACTTGGTGGAGTCCATCGATGGCGGCACTTGGTGGATCCACTTGGTGGAGTCACTTGATGGAGTCCATCGACCGAGTCACTTGATGGAGTCACTTGGTGGAGTCCATCGATGGAGTCACTTGGTGGATCCACTTGGTGGAGTCACTTGATGGAGTCCATCGACCGAGTCACTTGATGGAGTCACTTGGTGGAGTCACTTGATGGAGTCACTTGGTGGAGTCCATTGATGGAGTCACTTGGTGGAGTCACTTGATGGAGTCACTTGGTGGAGTCACTTGATGGAGTCACTTGATGGAGTCACTTGATGGAGTCACTTGATGGAGTCACTTGATGGAGTCACTTGATGGAGTCACTTGGTGGAGTCCATCGATGGAGACACTTGGTGGATCCACTTGGTGGAGTCACTTGATGGAGTCCATCGACCGAGTCACTTGATGGAGTCACTTGGTGGAGTCACTTGATGGAGTCACTTGATGGAGTCACTTGATGGAGTCACTTGATGGAGTCACTTGATGGAGTCACTTGGTGGAGTCACTTGGTGGAGTCACTTGATGGAGTCACTTGGTGGAGTCCATCGATGGAGACACTTGGTGGATCCACTTGGTGGAGTTACTTGATGGAGTCCATCGACCGAGTCACTTGATGGAGTCACTTGATGGAGTCCATCGATGGCGGCACTTGGTGGATTCACTTGGTGGAGTCACTTGATGGAGTCCATCGACAGAGTCACTTGATGGAGTCACTTGGTGGAGTCACTTGATGGAGTCCATCGACCGAGTCACTTGATGGAGTCACTTGGTGGAGTCCATCGATGGAGGCACTTGGTGGATTCACTTGGTGGAGTCACTTGATGGAGTCCATCGACCGAGTCACTTGATGGAGTCACTTGGTGGAGTCCATCGATGGAGGCACTTTGTGGATTCACTTGATGGAGTCACTTGATGGAGTCACTTGGTGGAGTCCATCGATGGCGGCACTTGGTGGATCCACTTGGTGGAGTCACTTGATGGAGTCCATCGACCGAGTCACTTGATGGAGTCACTTGGTGGAGTCACTTGATGGAGTCACTTGATGGAGTCACTTGGTGGACTCACTTGATGGAGTCACTTGATGGAGTCACTTGGTGGAGTCACTTGATGGAGTCACTTGGTGGAGTCCATTGATGGAGACACTTGGTGGATCCACTTGGTGGAGTTACTTGATGGAGTCCATCGACAGAGTCACTTGATGGAGTCACTTGATGGAGTCACTTGATGGAGTCCATCGACCGAGTCACTTGATGGAGTCACTTGGTGGAGTCCATCGATGGAGGCACTTGGTGGATCCACTTGGTGGAGTCACTTGATGGAGTCCATCGACCGAGTCACTTGATGGAGTCACTTGGTGGAGTCCATCGATGGCGGCACTTGGTGGATTCACTTGGTGGAGTCACTTGATGGAGTCCATCGACAGAGTCACTTGATGGAGTCACTTGGTGGAGTCACTTGATGGAGTCCATCGACAGAGTCACTTGATGGAGTCACTTGGTGGAGTCCATCGATGGAGACACTTGGTGGATTCACTTGGTGGAGTCACTTGATGGAGTCCATCGACCGAGTCACTTGATGGAGTCACTTGGTGGAGTCCATCGATGGAGGCACTTTGTGGATTCACTTGATGAAGTCACTTGATGGAGTCACTTGGTGGAGTCCATCGATGGCGGCACTTGGTGGATCCACTTGGTGGAGTCACTTGATGGAGTCCATCGACCGAGTCACTTGATGGAGTCACTTGGTGGAGTCACTTGATGGAGTCACTTGATGGAGTCACTTGGTGGACTCACTTGATGGAGTCACTTGATGGAGTCACTTGGTGGAGTCACTTGATGGAGTCACTTGGTGGAGTCCATTGATGGAGACACTTGGTGGATCCACTTGGTGGAGTTACTTGATGGAGTCCATCGACAGAGTCACTTGATGGAGTCACTTGGTGGAGTCACTTGATGGAGTCCATCGACCGAGTCACTTGATGGAGTCACTTGGTGGAGTCCATCGATGGAGGCACTTGGTGGATTCACTTGGTGGAGTCACTTGATGGAGTCCATCGACCGAGTCACTTGATGGAGTCACTTGGTGGAGTCACTTGATGGAGTCACTTGATGGAGTCACTTGGTGGAGTCACTTGATGGAGTCACTTGATGGAGTCACTTGATGGAGTCACTTGGTGGAGTCACTTGATGGAGTCACTTGGTGGAGTCCATCGATGGAGACACTTGGTGGATCCACTTGGTGGAGTTACTTGATGGAGTCCATCGACCGAGTCACTTGATGGAGTCACTTGGTGGAGTCACTTGATGGAGTCCATCGACCGAGTCACTTGATGGAGTCACTTGGTGGAGTCCATCGATGGAGGCACTTGGTGGATTCACTTGGTGGAGTCACTTGATGGAGTCCATCGACCGAGTCACTTGATGGAGTCACTTGGTGGAGTCCATCGATGGAGGCACTTGGTGGATTCACTTGGTGGAGTCACTTGATGGAGTCCATCGACCGAGTCACTTGATGGAGTCACTTGGTGGAGTCACTTGATGGAGTCACTTGATGGAGTCACTTGGTGGACTCACTTGATGGAGTCACTTGATGGAGTCACTTGATGGAGTCACTTGGTGGAGTCACTTGATGGAGTCACTTGGTGGAGTCCATCGATGGAGTCACTTGGTGGATCACTTGGTGGAGTCACTTGATGGAGTCCATCGACAGAGTCACTTGATGGAGTCACTTGGTGGAGTCACTTGATGGAGTCCATCGACCGAGTCACTTGATGGAGTCACTTGGTGGAGTCCATCGATGGAGGCACTTGGTGGATTCACTTGGTGGAGTCACTTGATGGAGTCCATCGACCGAGTCACTTGATGGAGTCACTTGGTGGAGTCACTTGATGGAGTCACTTGATGGAGTCACTTGGTGGAGTCACTTGATGGAGTCACTTGATGGAGTCACTTGGTGGAGTCACTTGGTGGAGTCACTTGATGGAGTCACTTGGTGGAGTCCATCGATGGAGACACTTGGTGGATCCACTTGGTGGAGTCACTTGATGGAGTCCATCGACCGAGTCACTTGATGGAGTCACTTGGTGGAGTCACTTGATGGAGTCCATCGACCGAGTCACTTGATGGAGTCACTTGGTGGAGTCCATCGATGGAGGCACTTGGTGGATTCACTTGGTGGAGTCACTTGATGGAGTCCATCGACCGAGTCACTTGATGGAGTCACTTGGTGGAGTCACTTGATGGAGTCCATCGACCGAGTCACTTGATGGAGTCACTTGGTGGAGTCCATCGATGGAGTCACTTGGTGGATTCACTTGGTGGAGTCACTTGATGGAGTCCATCGACCGAGTCACTTGATGGAGTCACTTGGTGGAGTCACTTGATGGAGTCACTTGATGGAGTCACTTGGTGGAGTCACTTGATGGAGTCACTTGATGGAGTCACTTGGTGGAGTCACTTGGTGGAGTCACTTGATGGAGTCACTTGGTGGAGTCCATCGATGGAGGCACTTGGTGGATCCACTTGGTGGAGTCACTTGATGGAGTCCATCGACCGAGTCACTTGATGGAGTCACTTGGTGGAGTCACTTGATGGAGTCACTTGATGGAGTCACTTGGTGGAGTCACTTGATGGAGTCACTTGATGGAGTCACTTGGTGGAGTCCATCGATGGAGGCACTTGGTGGATCCACTTGGTGGAGTCACTTGATGGAGTCCATCGACCGAGTCACTTGATGGAGTCACTTGGTGGAGTCACTTGATGGAGTCACTTGATGGAGTCACTTGATGGAGTCACTTGATGGAGTCACTTGGTGGAGTCCATCGATGGAGGCACTTGGTGGATTCACTTGGTGGAGTCACTTGATGGAGTCCATCGACCGAGTCACTTGATGGAGTCACTTGGTGGAGTCCATCGATGGAGGCACTTGGTGGATCCACTTGGTGGAGTCACTTGATGGAGTCCATCGACCGAGTCACTTGATGGAGTCACTTGGTGGAGTCACTTGATGGAGTCACTTGATGGAGTCACTTGGTGGAGTCACTTGATGGAGTCACTTGATGGAGTCACTTGATGGAGTCCATCGATGGAGGCACTTGGTGGATTCACTTGGTGGAGTCACTTGATGGAGTCCATCGACCGAGTCACTTGATGGAGTCACTTGGTGGAGTCCATCGATGGCGGCACTTGGTGGATCCACTTGGTGGAGTCACTTGATGGAGTCCATCGACCGAGTCACTTGATGGAGTCACTTGGTGGAGTCACTTGATGGAGTCACTTGATGGAGTCACTTGATGGAGTCACTTGATGGAGTCACTTGGTGGAGTCCATCGATGGAGGCACTTGGTGGATCCACTTGGTGGAGTCACTTGATGGAGTCCATCGACCGAGTCACTTGATGGAGTCACTTGGTGGAGTCACTTGATGGAGTCACTTGATGGAGTCACTTGGTGGATTCACTTGGTGGAGTCACTTGATGGAGTCCATCGACCGAGTCACTTGATGGAGTCACTTGGTGGAGTCCATCGATGGAGTCACTTGGTGGAGTCACTTGGTGGAGTCACTTGATGGAGTCCATCGACCGAGTCACTTGATGGAGTCACTTGGTGGAGTCCATCGATGGAGGCACTTGGTGGATTCACTTGGTGGAGTCACTTGATGGAGTCCATCGACCGAGTCACTTGATGGAGTCACTTGGTGGAGTCACTTGATGGAGTCACTTGATGGAGTCACTTGGTGGAGTCACTTGATGGAGTCACTTGATGGAGTCACTTGATGGAGTCACGATGGAGGCACTTGGTGGATTCACTTGGTGGAGTCACTTGATGGAGTCCATCGACCGAGTCACTTGATGGAGTCACTTGGTGGAGTCACTTGATGGAGTCACTTGATGGAGTCCTGATGGAGTCACTTGATGGAGTCACTTGGTGGAGTCCATCGATGGAGGCACTTGGTGGATCTCACTTGGTGGAGTCACTTGATGGAGTCCATCGACCGAGTCACTTGATGGAGTCACTTGGTGGAGTCACTTGATGGAGTCACTTGATGGAGTCACTTGGTGGAGTCACTTGATGGAGTCACTTGATGGAGTCACTTGATGGAGTCCATCGATGGAGGCACTTGGTGGATTCACTTGGTGGAGTCACTTGATGGAGTCCATCGACCGAGTCACTTGATGGAGTCACTTGGTGGAGTCCATCGATGGAGGCACTTGGTGGATCCACTTGGTGGAGTCACTTGATGGAGTCCATCGACCGAGTCACTTGATGGAGTCACTTGGTGGAGTCACTTGATGGAGTCACTTGATGGAGTCACTTGATGGAGTCACTTGATGGAGTCACTTGGTGGAGTCCATCGATGGCGGCACTTGGTGGATTCACTTGGTGGAGTCACTTGATGGAGTCCATCGACCGAGTCACTTGATGGAGTCACTTGGTGGAGTCCATCGATGGCGGCACTTGGTGGATCCACTTGGTGGAGTCACTTGATGGAGTCCATCGACCGAGTCACTTGATGGAGTCACTTGGTGGAGTCACTTGATGGAGTCACTTGATGGAGTCACTTGGTGGACTCACTTGATGGAGTCACTTGATGGAGTCACTTGATGGAGTCCATCGATGGAGGCACTTGGTGGATTCACTTGGTGGAGTCACTTGATGGAGTCCATCGACCGAGTCACTTGATGGAGTCACTTGGTGGAGTCCATCGATGGCGGCACTTGGTGGATCCACTTGGTGGAGTCACTTGATGGAGTCCATCGACCGAGTCACTTGATGGAGTCACTTGGTGGAGTCACTTGATGGAGTCACTTGATGGAGTCACTTGATGGAGTCACTTGATGGAGTCACTTGGTGGAGTCCATCGATGGCGGCACTTGGTGGATCCACTTGGTGGAGTCACTTGATGGAGTCCATCGACCGAGTCACTTGATGGAGTCACTTGGTGGAGTCACTTGATGGAGTCACTTGATGGAGTCACTTGATGGAGTCACTTGATGGAGTCACTTGGTGGAGTCCATCGATGGAGGCACTTGGTGGAGTCACTTGGTGGAGTCACTTGATGGAGTCCATCGACCGAGTCACTTGATGGAGTCACTTGGTGGAGTCATCGATGGAGTCACTTGTGGAGTCACTTGATGGAGTCACTTGATGGAGTCACTTGATGGAGTCACTTGATGGAGTCCATCGATGGAGGCACTTGGTGGATTCACTTGGTGGAGTCACTTGATGGAGTCCATCGACCGAGTCACTTGATGGAGTCACTTGGTGGAGTCCATCGATGGCGCACTTGGTGGATCCACTGGTGGAGTCACTTGATGGAGTCCATCGACCGAGTCACTTGATGGAGTCACTTGGTGGAGTCACTTGATGGAGTCACTTGATGGAGTCACTTGGTGGAGTCACTTGATGGAGTCACTTGATGGAGTCACTTGGTGGAGTCACTTGATGGAGTCACTTGGTGGAGTCCTTGATGGAGACACTTGGTGGATCCACTTGGTGGAGTCACTTGATGGAGTCCATCGACAGAGTCACTTGATGGAGTCACTTGGTGGAGTCACTTGATGGAGTCCATCGACCGAGTCACTTGATGGAGTCACTTGGTGGAGTCCATCGATGGAGGCACTTGGTGGATTCACTTGGTGGAGTCACTTGATGGAGTCCATCGACCGAGTCACTTGATGGAGTCACTTGGTGGAGTCACTTGATGGAGTCACTTGATGGAGTCACTTGGTGGAGTCACTTGATGGAGTCACTTGATGGAGTCACTTGGTGGAGTCACTTGATGGAGTCACTTGGTGGAGTCCATCGATGGAGACACTTGGTGGATCCACTTGGTGGAGTCACTTGATGGAGTCCATCGACCGAGTCACTTGATGGAGTCACTTGGTGGAGTCACTTGATGGAGTCACTTGGTGGATCCACTTGGTGGAGTCACTTGATGGAGTCCATCGACCGAGTCACTTGATGGAGTCACTTGGTGGAGTCACTTGATGGAGTCACTTGATGGAGTCACTTGGTGGAGTCACTTGATGGAGTCACTTGATGGAGTCACTTGATGGAGTCCATCGATGGAGTCACTTGATGGAGTCACTTGGTGGAGTCACTTGATGGAGTCCATCGACCGAGTCACTTGATGGAGTCACTTGGTGGAGTCCATCGATGGGGCACTTGGTGGATCACTTGGTGGAGTCACTTGATGGAGTCCATCGACCGAGTCACTTGATGGAGTCACTTGGTGGAGTCCATCGATGGCGGCACTTGGTGGATCCACTTGGTGGAGTCACTTGATGGAGTCCATCGACCGAGTCACTTGATGGAGTCACTTGGTGGAGTCACTTGATGGAGTCACTTGGTGGAGTCCATTGATGGAGTCACTTGTGGAGTCACTTGATGGAGTCACTTGATGGAGTCACTTGATGGAGTCACTTGATGGAGTCACTTGATGGAGTCACTTGTGGAGTCACTTGATGGAGTCACTTGATGGAGTCACTTGTGGAGTCCATCGATGGAGACACTTGGTGGATCCACTTGGTGGAGTCACTTGATGGAGTCCATCGACCGAGTCACTTGATGGAGTCACTTGGTGGAGTCCATCGATGGAGTCACTTTGTGGATTCACTTGATGGAGTCACTTGATGGAGTCACTTGGTGGAGTCCATCGATGGAGGCACTTGGTGGATCCACTTGGTGGAGTCACTTGATGGAGTCCATCGATGGAGTCACTTGATGGAGTCACTTGGTGGAGTCACTTGATGGAGTCCATCGACCGAGTCACTTGATGGAGTCACTTGATGGAGTCCATCGATGGAGGCACTTGGTGGATTCACTTGGTGGAGTCACTTGATGGAGTCCATCGACCGAGTCACTTGATGGAGTCACTTGGTGGAGTCCATCGATGGAGGCACTTGGTGGATTCACTTGGTGGAGTCACTTGATGGAGTCCATCGACCGAGTCACTTGATGGAGTCACTTGGTGGAGTCATCGATGGAGTCACTTGTGGATTCACTTGATGGAGTCACTTGATGGAGTCACTTGGTGGAGTCCATCGATGGAGGCACTTGGTGGATCCACTTGGTGGAGTCACTTGATGGAGTCCATCGACCGAGTCACTTGATGGAGTCACTTGGTGGAGTCACTTGATGGAGTCACTTGATGGAGTCACTTGGTGGAGTCACTTGATGGAGTCACTTGATGGAGTCACTTGATGGAGTCCATCGATGGAGGCACTTGGTGGATTCACTTGGTGGAGTCACTTGATGGAGTCCATCGACCGAGTCACTTGATGGAGTCACTTGGTGGAGTCCATCGATGGCGGCACTTGGTGGATCCACTTGGTGGAGTCACTTGATGGAGTCCATCGACCGAGTCACTTGATGGAGTCACTTGGTGGAGTCACTTGATGGAGTCACTTGATGGAGTCACTTGATGGAGTCACTTGATGGAGTCACTTGGTGGAGTCCATCGATGGAGGCACTTGGTGGATCCACTTGGTGGAGTCACTTGATGGAGTCCATCGACCGAGTCACTTGATGGAGTCACTTGGTGGAGTCACTTGATGGAGTCACTTGATGGAGTCACTTGATGGAGTCACTTGATGGAGTCACTTGATGGAGTCACTTGATGGAGTCACTTGATGGAGTCCATCGATGGAGGCACTTGGTGGATCACTTGGTGGAGTCACTTGATGGAGTCCATCGACCGAGTCACTTGATGGAGTCACTTGGTGGAGTCACTTGATGGAGTCACTTGATGGAGTCACTTGATGGAGTCACTTGATGGAGTCACTTGGTGGAGTCCATCGATGGGGCACTTGGTGGATCCACTTGGTGGAGTCACTTGATGGAGTCCATCGACCGAGTCACTTGATGGAGTCACTTGGTGGAGTCACTTGATGGAGTCACTTGATGGAGTCACTTGGTGGAGTCACTTGATGGAGTCACTTGATGGAGTCACTTGATGGAGTCCATCGATGGAGGCACTTGGTGGATTCACTTGGTGGAGTCACTTGATGGAGTCCATCGACCGAGTCACTTGATGGAGTCACTTGGTGGAGTCCATCGATGGAGGCACTTGGTGGATCCACTTGGTGGAGTCACTTGATGGAGTCCATCGACCGAGTCACTTGATGGAGTCACTTGGTGGAGTCACTTGATGGAGTCACTTGATGGACTCACTTGATGGAGTCACTTGATGGAGTCACTTGGTGGAGTCCATCGATGGAGGCACTTGGTGGATCCACTTGGTGGAGTCACTTGATGGAGTCCATCGACCGAGTCACTTGATGGAGTCACTTGGTGGAGTCCATCGATGGAGGCACTTGGTGGATCCACTTGGTGGAGTCACTTGATGGAGTCCATCGACCGAGTCACTTGATGGAGTCACTTGGTGGAGTCACTTGATGGAGTCACTTGATGGAGTCACTTGATGGAGTCACTTGATGGAGTCACTTGGTGGAGTCCATCGATGGAGGCACTTGGTGGATCCACTTGGTGGAGTCACTTGATGGAGTCCATCGACCGAGTCACTTGATGGAGTCACTTGGTGGAGTCACTTGATGGAGTCACTTGATGGAGTCACTTGATGGAGTCACTTGATGGAGTCACTTGGTGGAGTCCATCGATGGAGGCACTTGATGGAGTCACTTGGTGGAGTCACTTGATGGAGTCCATCGACTGAGTCACTTGATGGAGTCACTTGGTGGAGTCCATCGATGGAGGCACTTTGTGGAGTCACTTGATGGAGTCACTTGATGGAGTCACTTGATGGAGTCACTTGATGGAGTCCATCGATGGAGGCACTTGGTGGATTCACTTGGTGGAGTCACTTGATGGAGTCCATCGACCGAGTCACTTGATGGAGTCACTTGGTGGAGTCCATCGATGGCGGCACTTGGTGGATCCACTTGGTGGAGTCACTTGATGGAGTCCATCGACCGAGTCACTTGATGGAGTCACTTGGTGGAGTCACTTGATGGAGTCACTTGATGGAGTCACTTGGTGGACTCACTTGATGGAGTCACTTGATGGAGTCACTTGGTGGAGTCACTTGATGGAGTCACTTGGTGGAGTCCTTTGATGGAGACACTTGGTGGATCCACTTGGTGGAGTTACTTGATGGAGTCCATCGACAGAGTCACTTGATGGAGTCACTTGATGGAGTCACTTGATGGAGTCCATCGACCGAGTCACTTGATGAAGTCACTTGGTGGAGTCCATCGATGGAGGCACTTGGTGGATTCACTTGGTGGAGTCACTTGATGGAGTCCATCGACCGAGTCACTTGATGAAGTCACTTGGTGGAGTCACTTGATGGAGTCACTTGATGGAGTCACTTGGTGGACTCACTTGATGGAGTCACTTGATGGAGTCACTTGGTGGAGTCACTTGATGGAGTCACTTGGTGGAGTCCATCGATGGAGACACTTGGTGGATCCACTTGGTGGAGTTACTTGATGGAGTCCATCGACCGAGTCACTTGATGGAGTCACTTGGTGGAGTCACTTGATGGAGTCCATCGACCGAGTCACTTGATGGAGTCACTTGGTGGAGTCCATCGATGGAGGCACTTGGTGGATTCACTTGGTGGAGTCACTTGATGGAGTCCATCGACCGAGTCACTTGATGGAGTCACTTGGTGGAGTCCATCGATGGCGGCACTTGGTGGATCCACTTGGTGGAGTCACTTGATGGAGTCCATCGACCGAGTCACTTGATGGAGTCACTTGGTGGAGTCACTTGATGGAGTCACTTGATGGAGTCACTTGGTGGACTCACTTGATGGAGTCACTTGATGGAGTCACTTGATGGAGTCCATCGATGGAGGCACTTGGTGGATTCACTTGGTGGAGTCACTTGATGGAGTCCATCGACCGAGTCACTTGATGGAGTCACTTGGTGGAGTCCATCGATGGCGGCACTTGGTGGATCCACTTGGTGGAGTCACTTGATGGAGTCCATCGACCGAGTCACTTGATGGAGTCACTTGGTGGAGTCACTTGATGGAGTCACTTGGTGGAGTCCATTGATGGAGTCACTTGGTGGAGTCACTTGATGGAGTCACTTGGTGGAGTCACTTGATGGAGTCACTTGATGGAGTCACTTGATGGAGTCACTTGGTGGAGTCACTTGATGGAGTCACTTGATGGAGTCACTTGGTGGAGTCCATCGATGGAGGCACTTGGTGGATCCACTTGGTGGAGTCACTTGATGGAGTCCATCGACCGAGTCACTTGATGGAGTCACTTGGTGGAGTCCATCGATGGAGACACTTGGTGGATCCACTTGGTGGAGTCACTTGATGGAGTCCATCGACCGAGTCACTTGATGGAGTCACTTGGTGGAGTCACTTGATGGAGTCACTTGATGGAGTCACTTGATGGAGTCACTTGATGGAGTCACTTGGTGGAGTCACTTGGTGGAGTCACTTGATGGAGTCACTTGGTGGAGTCCATCGATGGAGACACTTGGTGGATCCACTTGGTGGAGTTACTTGATGGAGTCCATCGACCGAGTCACTTGATGGAGTCACTTGATGGAGTCCATCGATGGCGGCACTTGGTGGATTCACTTGGTGGAGTCACTTGATGGAGTCCATCGACAGAGTCACTTGATGGAGTCACTTGGTGGAGTCACTTGATGGAGTCCATCGACCGAGTCACTTGATGGAGTCACTTGGTGGAGTCCATCGATGGAGGCACTTGGTGGATTCACTTGGTGGAGTCACTTGATGGAGTCCATCGACCGAGTCACTTGATGGAGTCACTTGGTGGAGTCCATCGATGGAGGCACTTTGTGGATTCACTTGATGGAGTCACTTGATGGAGTCACTTGGTGGAGTCCATCGATGGCGGCACTTGGTGGATCCACTTGGTGGAGTCACTTGATGGAGTCCATCGACCGAGTCACTTGATGGAGTCACTTGGTGGAGTCACTTGATGGAGTCACTTGATGGAGTCACTTGGTGGACTCACTTGATGGAGTCACTTGATGGAGTCACTTGATGGAGTCCATCGATGGAGGCACTTGGTGGATTCACTTGGTGGAGTCACTTGATGGAGTCCATCGACCGAGTCACTTGATGGAGTCACTTGGTGGAGTCCATCGATGGAGGCACTTGGTGGATCCACTTGGTGGAGTCACTTGATGGAGTCCATCGACCGAGTCACTTGATGGAGTCACTTGGTGGAGTCACTTGATGGAGTCACTTGATGGAGTCACTTGATGGAGTCACTTGATGGAGTCACTTGGTGGAGTCCATCGATGGAGGCACTTGGTGGATCCACTTGGTGGAGTCACTTGATGGAGTCCATCGACCGAGTCACTTGATGGAGTCACTTGGTGGAGTCACTTGATGGAGTCACTTGATGGAGTCACTTGATGGAGTCACTTGATGGAGTCACTTGGTGGAGTCCATCGATGGAGGCACTTGATGGAGTCACTTGGTGGAGTCACTTGATGGAGTCCATCGACCGAGTCACTTGATGGAGTCACTTGGTGGAGTCCATCGATGGAGGCACTTTGTGGAGTCACTTGATGGAGTCACTTGATGGAGTCACTTGATGGAGTCACTTGATGGAGTCCATCGATGGAGGCACTTGGTGGATTCACTTGGTGGAGTCACTTGATGGAGTCCATCGACCGAGTCACTTGATGGAGTCACTTGGTGGAGTCCATCGATGGCGGCACTTGGTGGATCCACTTGGTGGAGTCACTTGATGGAGTCCATCGACCGAGTCACTTGATGGAGTCACTTGGTGGAGTCACTTGATGGAGTCACTTGATGGAGTCACTTGGTGGACTCACTTGATGGAGTCACTTGATGGAGTCACTTGGTGGAGTCACTTGATGGAGTCACTTGGTGGAGTCCATTGATGGAGACACTTGGTGGATCCACTTGGTGGAGTTACTTGATGGAGTCCATCGACAGAGTCACTTGATGGAGTCACTTGATGGAGTCACTTGATGGAGTCCATCGACCGAGTCACTTGATGGAGTCACTTGGTGGAGTCCATCGATGGAGGCACTTGGTGGATTCACTTGGTGGAGTCACTTGATGGAGTCCATCGACCGAGTCACTTGATGAAGTCACTTGGTGGAGTCACTTGATGGAGTCACTTGATGGAGTCACTTGGTGGACTCACTTGATGGAGTCACTTGATGGAGTCACTTGGTGGAGTCACTTGATGGAGTCACTTGGTGGAGTCCATCGATGGAGACACTTGGTGGATCCACTTGGTGGAGTTACTTGATGGAGTCCATCGACCGAGTCACTTGATGGAGTCACTTGGTGGAGTCACTTGATGGAGTCCATCGACCGAGTCACTTGATGGAGTCACTTGGTGGAGTCCATCGATGGAGGCACTTGGTGGATTCACTTGGTGGAGTCACTTGATGGAGTCCATCGACCGAGTCACTTGATGGAGTCACTTGGTGGAGTCCATCGATGGCGGCACTTGGTGGATCCACTTGGTGGAGTCACTTGATGGAGTCCATCGACCGAGTCACTTGATGGAGTCACTTGGTGGAGTCACTTGATGGAGTCACTTGATGGAGTCACTTGGTGGACTCACTTGATGGAGTCACTTGATGGAGTCACTTGATGGAGTCCATCGATGGAGGCACTTGGTGGATTCACTTGGTGGAGTCACTTGATGGAGTCCATCGACCGAGTCACTTGATGGAGTCACTTGGTGGAGTCCATCGATGGCGGCACTTGGTGGATCCACTTGGTGGAGTCACTTGATGGAGTCCATCGACCGAGTCACTTGATGGAGTCACTTGGTGGAGTCCATCGATGGCGGCACTTGGTGGATCCACTTGGTGGAGTCACTTGATGGAGTCCATCGACCGAGTCACTTGATGGAGTCACTTGGTGGAGTCACTTGATGGAGTCACTTGGTGGAGTCCATTGATGGAGACACTTGGTGGAGTCACTTGATGGAGTCACTTGGTGGAGTCACTTGATGGAGTCACTTGATGGAGTCACTTGATGGAGTCACTTGGTGGAGTCACTTGTTGGAGTCACTTGATGGAGTCACTTGGTGGAGTCCATCGATGGAGACACTTGGTGGATCCACTTGGTGGAGTCACTTGATGGAGTCCATCGACAGAGTCACTTGATGGAGTCACTTGGTGGAGTCCATCGATGGAGACACTTGGTGGATCCACTTGGTGGAGTCACTTGATGGAGTCCATCGACCGAGTCACTTGATGGAGTCACTTGGTGGAGTCACTTGATGGAGTCACTTGATGGAGTCACTTGATGGAGTCACTTGATGGAGTCACTTGGTGGAGTCACTTGGTGGAGTCACTTGATGGAGTCACTTGGTGGAGTCCATCGATGGAGACACTTGGTGGATCCACTTGGTGGAGTTACTTGATGGAGTCCATCGACCGAGTCACTTGATGGAGTCACTTGATGGAGTCCATCGATGGCGGCACTTGGTGGATTTACTTGGTGGAGTCACTTGATGGAGTCCATCGACAGAGTCACTTGATGGAGTCACTTGGTGGAGTCACTTGATGGAGTCCATCGACCGAGTCACTTGATGGAGTCACTTGGTGGAGTCCATCGATGGAGGCACTTGGTGGATTCACTTGGTGGAGTCACTTGATGGAGTCCATCGACCGAGTCACTTGATGGAGTCACTTGGTGGAGTCCATCGATGGAGGCACTTTGTGGATTCACTTGATGAAGTCACTTGATGGAGTCACTTGGTGGAGTCCATCGATGGCGGCACTTGGTGGATCCACTTGGTGGAGTCACTTGATGGAGTCCATCGACCGAGTCACTTGATGGAGTCACTTGGTGGAGTCACTTGATGGAGTCACTTGATGGAGTCACTTGGTGGACTCACTTGATGGAGTCACTTGATGGAGTCACTTGGTGGAGTCACTTGATGGAGTCACTTGGTGGAGTCCATTGATGGAGACACTTGGTGGATCCACTTGGTGGAGTACTTGATGGAGTCCATCGACAGAGTCACTTGATGGAGTCACTTGATGGAGTCACTTGATGGAGTCCATCGACCGAGTCACTTGATGGAGTCACTTGGTGGAGTCCATCGATGGAGACACTTGGTGGATCCACTTGGTGGAGTCACTTGATGGAGTCCATCGACCGAGTCACTTGATGGAGTCACTTGGTGGAGTCCATCAATGGCGGCACTTGGTGGATTTACTTGGTGGAGTCACTTGATGGAGTCCATCGACAGAGTCACTTGATGGAGTCACTTGGTGGAGTCACTTGATGGAGTCCATCGACCGAGTCACTTGATGGAGTCACTTGGTGGAGTCCATCGATGGAGGCACTTGGTGGATTCACTTGGTGGAGTCACTTGATGGAGTCCATCGACCGAGTCACTTGATGGAGTCACTTGGTGGAGTCCATCGATGGAGGCACTTTGTGGATTCACTTGATGAAGTCACTTGATGGAGTCACTTGGTGGAGTCCATCGATGGCGGCACTTGGTGGATCCACTTGGTGGAGTCACTTGATGGAGTCCATCGACCGAGTCACTTGATGGAGTCACTTGGTGGAGTCACTTGATGGAGTCACTTGATGGAGTCACTTGGTGGACTCACTTGATGGAGTCACTTGATGGAGTCACTTGGTGGAGTCACTTGATGGAGTCACTTGGTGGAGTCCATTGATGGAGACACTTGGTGGATCCACTTGGTGGAGTTACTTGATGGAGTCCATCGACAGAGTCACTTGATGGAGTCACTTGGTGGAGTCACTTGATGGAGTCCATCGACCGAGTCACTTGATGGAGTCACTTGGTGGAGTCCATCGATGGAGGCACTTGGTGGATTCACTTGGTGGAGTCACTTGATGGAGTCCATCGACCGAGTCACTTGATGGAGTCACTTGGTGGAGTCACTTGATGGAGTCACTTGATGGAGTCACTTGGTGGAGTCACTTGATGGAGTCACTTGATGGAGTCACTTGGTGGAGTCACTTGATGGAGTCACTTGGTGGAGTCCATCGATGGAGACACTTGGTGGATCCACTTGGTGGAGTCACTTGATGGAGTCCATCGACCGAGTCACTTGATGGAGTCACTTGGTGGAGTCACTTGATGGAGTCCATCGACCGAGTCACTTGATGGAGTCACTTGGTGGAGTCCATCGATGGAGGCACTTGGTGGATTCACTTGGTGGAGTCACTTGATGGAGTCCATCGACCGAGTCACTTGATGGAGTCACTTGGTGGAGTCACTTGATGGAGTCCATCGACCGAGTCACTTGATGGAGTCACTTGGTGGAGTCCATCGATGGAGGCACTTGGTGGATTCACTTGGTGGAGTCACTTGATGGAGTCCATCGACCGAGTCACTTGATGGAGTCACTTGGTGGAGTCCATCGATGGAGTCACTTTGTGGAGTCACTTGATGAAGTCACTTGATGGAGTCACTTGGTGGAGTCCATCGATGGAGGCACTTGGTGGATCCACTTGGTGGAGTCACTTGATGGAGTCCATCGACCGAGTCACTTGATGGAGTCACTTGGTGGAGTCACTTGATGGAGTCACTTGATGGAGTCACTTGGTGGACTCACTTGATGGAGTCACTTGATGGAGTCACTTGGTGGAGTCACTTGATGGAGTCACTTGGTGGAGTCCATCGATGGAGACACTTGGTGGATCCACTTGGTGGAGTTACTTGATGGAGTCCATCGACCGAGTCACTTGATGGAGTCACTTGGTGGAGTCACTTGATGGAGTCCATCGACCGAGTCACTTGATGGAGTCACTTGGTGGAGTCCATCGATGGAGGCACTTGGTGGATTCACTTGGTGGAGTCACTTGATGGAGTCCATCGACCGAGTCACTTGATGGAGTCACTTGGTGGAGTCCATCGATGGCGGCACTTGGTGGATCCACTTGGTGGAGTCACTTGATGGAGTCCATCGACCGAGTCACTTGATGGAGTCACTTGGTGGAGTCACTTGATGGAGTCACTTGATGGAGTCACTTGGTGGAGTCACTTGATGGAGTCACTTGATGGAGTCACTTGATGGAGTCCATCGATGGAGGCACTTGGTGGATCCACTTGGTGGAGTCACTTGATGGAGTCCATCGACCGAGTCACTTGATGGAGTCACTTGGTGGAGTCACTTGATGGAGTCACTTGATGGAGTCACTTGATGGAGTCACTTGATGGAGTCACTTGGTGGAGTCCATCGATGGCGGCACTTGGTGGATCCACTTGGTGGAGTCACTTGATGGAGTCCATCGACCGAGTCACTTGATGGAGTCACTTGGTGGAGTCACTTGATGGAGTCACTTGATGGAGTCACTTGGTGGACTCACTTGATGGAGTCACTTGATGGAGTCACTTGATGGAGTCCATCGATGGAGGCACTTGGTGGATTCACTTGGTGGAGTCACTTGATGGAGTCCATCGACCGAGTCACTTGATGGAGTCACTTGGTGGAGTCCATCGATGGCGGCACTTGGTGGATCACTTGGTGGAGTCACTTGATGGAGTCCATCGACCGAGTCACTTGATGGAGTCACTTGGTGGAGTCACTTGATGGAGTCACTTGATGGAGTCACTTGATGGAGTCACTTGATGGAGTCACTTGGTGGAGTCCATCGATGGAGGCACTTGGTGGATCCACTTGGTGGAGTCACTTGATGGAGTCCATCGACCGAGTCACTTGATGGAGTCACTTGGTGGAGTCACTTGATGGAGTCACTTGATGGAGTCCATCGATGGAGGCACTTGGTGGATTCACTTGGTGGAGTCACTTGATGGAGTCCATCGACCGAGTCACTTGATGGAGTCACTTGGTGGAGTCCATCGATGGAGGCACTTGGTGGATTCACTTGGTGGAGTCACTTGATGGAGTCCATCGACCGAGTCACTTGATGGAGTCACTTGGTGGAGTCACTTGATGGAGTCACTTGATGGAGTCACTTGGTGGACTCACTTGATGGAGTCACTTGATGGAGTCCATCGACCGAGTCACTTGATGGAGTCACTTGGTGGAGTCCATCGATGGAGGCACTTGGTGGATCCACTTGGTGGAGTCACTTGATGGAGTCCATCGACCGAGTCACTTGATGGAGTCACTTGGTGGAGTCACTTGATGGAGTCACTTGGTGGAGTCACTTGATGGAGTCACTTGATGGAGTCACTTGATGGAGTCCATCGATGGAGGCACTTGGTGGATCCACTTGGTGGAGTCACTTGATGGAGTCCATCGACCGAGTCACTTGATGGAGTCACTTGGTGGAGTCACTTGATGGAGTCACTTGATGGAGTCACTTGATGGAGTCACTTGATGGAGTCACTTGGTGGAGTCCATCGATGGAGGCACTTGGTGGATCCACTTGGTGGAGTCACTTGATGGAGTCCATCGACCGAGTCACTTGATGGAGTCACTTGGTGGAGTCACTTGATGGAGTCACTTGGTGGAGTCACTTGATGGAGTCACTTGATGGAGTCACTTGATGGAGTCCATCGATGGAGGCACTTGGTGGATTCACTTGGTGGAGTCACTTGATGGAGTCCATCGACCGAGTCACTTGATGGAGTCACTTGGTGGAGTCCATCGATGGAGTCACTTTGTGGAGTCACTTGATGGAGTCACTTGATGGAGTCACTTGATGGAGTCACTTGATGGAGTCCATCGATGGAGGCACTTGGTGGATTCACTTGGTGGAGTCACTTGATGGAGTCCATCGACCGAGTCACTTGATGGAGTCACTTGGTGGAGTCCATCGATGGCGGCACTTGGTGGATCCACTTGGTGGAGTCACTTGATGGAGTCCATCGACCGAGTCACTTGATGGAGTCACTTGGTGGAGTCAATTGATGGAGTCTCTTGATGGAGTCACTTGGTGGACTCACTTGATGGAGTCACTTGATGGAGTCACTTGGTGGAGTCACTTGATGGAGTCACTTGGTGGAGTCCATTGATGGAGACACTTGGTGGATCCACTTGGTGGAGTACTTGATGGAGTCCATCGACAGAGTCACTTGATGGAGTCACTTGGTGGAGTCACTTGATGGAGTCCATCGACCGAGTCACTTGATGGAGTCACTTGGTGGAGTCCATCGATGGAGGCACTTGGTGGATTCACTTGGTGGAGTCACTTGATGGAGTCCATCGACCGAGTCACTTGATGGAGTCACTTGGTGGAGTCACTTGATGGAGTCACTTGATGGAGTCACTTGGTGGACTCACTTGATGGAGTCACTTGATGGAGTCACTTGGTGGAGTCACTTGATGGAGTCACTTGGTGGAGTCCATCGATGGAGACACTTGGTGGATCCACTTGGTGGAGTTACTTGATGGAGTCCATCGACCGAGTCACTTGATGGAGTCACTTGGTGGAGTCACTTGATGGAGTCCATCGACCGAGTCACTTGATGGAGTCACTTGGTGGAGTCCATCGATGGAGGCACTTGGTGGATTCACTTGGTGGAGTCACTTGATGGAGTCCATCGACCGAGTCACTTGATGGAGTCACTTGGTGGAGTCCATCGATGGCGGCACTTGGTGGATCCACTTGGTGGAGTCACTTGATGGAGTCCATCGACCGAGTCACTTGATGGAGTCACTTGGTGGAGTCACTTGATGGAGTCACTTGATGGAGTCACTTGGTGGACTCACTTGATGGAGTCACTTGATGGAGTCACTTGATGGAGTCCATCGATGGAGGCACTTGGTGGATTCACTTGGTGGAGTCACTTGATGGAGTCCATCGACCGAGTCACTTGATGGAGTCACTTGGTGGAGTCCATCGATGGAGGCACTTGGTGGATTCACTTGGTGGAGTCACTTGATGGAGTCCATCGACCGAGTCACTTGATGGAGTCACTTGGTGGAGTCCATCGATGGCGGCACTTGGTGGATCCACTTGGTGGAGTCACTTGATGGAGTCCATCGACCGAGTCACTTGATGGAGTCACTTGATGGAGTCACTTGATGGAGTCACTTGATGGAGTCACTTGATGGAGTCACTTGATGGAGTCCATCGATGGAGGCACTTGGTGGATCCACTTGGTGGAGTCACTTGATGGAGTCCATCGACCGAGTCACTTGATGGAGTCACTTGGTGGAGTCACTTGATGGAGTCACTTGATGGAGTCACTTGATGGAGTCACTTGATGGAGTCACTTGGTGGAGTCCATCGATGGAGGCACTTGGTGGATCCACTTGGTGGAGTCACTTGATGGAGTCCATCGACCGAGTCACTTGATGGAGTCACTTGGTGGAGTCACTTGATGGAGTCACTTGATGGAGTCACTTGGGTCACTTGATGGAGTCACTTGATGGAGTCACTTGATGGAGTCCATCGATGGAGGCACTTGGTGGATTCACTTGGTGGAGTCACTTGATGGAGTCCATCGACCGAGTCACTTGATGGAGTCACTTGGTGGAGTCCATCGATGGCGGCACTTGGTGGATCCACTTGGTGGAGTCACTTGATGGAGTCCATCGACCGAGTCACTTGATGGAGTCACTTGGTGGAGTCACTTGATGGAGTCACTTGATGGACTCACTTGATGGAGTCACTTGATGGAGTCACTTGGTGGAGTCCATCGATGGAGGCACTTGGTGGATCCACTTGGTGGAGTCACTTGATGGAGTCCATCGACCGAGTCACTTGATGGAGTCACTTGGTGGAGTCCATCGATGGAGGCACTTGGTGGATCCACTTGGTGGAGTCACTTGATGGAGTCCATCGACCGAGTCACTTGATGGAGTCACTTGGTGGAGTCACTTGATGGAGTCACTTGATGGAGTCACTTGGTGGAGTCACTTGATGGAGTCACTTGATGGAGTCACTTGATGGAGTCCATCGATGGAGGCACTTGGTGGATTCACTTGGTGGAGTCACTTGATGGAGTCCATCGACCGAGTCACTTGATGGAGTCACTTGGTGGAGTCCATCGATGGAGTCACTTGGTGGATCCACTTGGTGGAGTCACTTGATGGAGTCCATCGACCGAGTCACTTGATGGAGTCACTTGGTGGAGTCACTTGATGGAGTCACTTGATGGACTCACTTGATGGAGTCACTTGATGGAGTCACTTGGTGGAGTCCATCGATGGAGGCACTTGGTGGATCCACTTGGTGGAGTCACTTGATGGAGTCCATCGACCGAGTCACTTGATGGAGTCACTTGGTGGAGTCACTTGATGGAGTCACTTGATGGAGTCACTTGATGGAGTCACTTGATGGAGTCACTTGGTGGAGTCCATCGATGGAGGCACTTGATGGAGTCACTTGGTGGAGTCACTTGATGGAGTCCATCGACTGAGTCACTTGATGGAGTCACTTGGTGGAGTCCATCGATGGAGGCACTTTGTGGAGTCACTTGATGGAGTCACTTGATGGAGTCACTTGATGGAGTCACTTGATGGAGTCCATCGATGGAGGCACTTGGTGGATTCACTTGGTGGAGTCACTTGATGGAGTCCATCGACCGAGTCACTTGATGGAGTCACTTGGTGGAGTCCATCGATGGCGGCACTTGGTGGATCCACTTGGTGGAGTCACTTGATGGAGTCCATCGACCGAGTCACTTGATGGAGTCACTTGGTGGAGTCACTTGATGGAGTCACTTGATGGAGTCACTTGGTGGACTCACTTGATGGAGTCACTTGATGGAGTCACTTGGTGGAGTCACTTGATGGAGTCACTTGGTGGAGTCCTTTGATGGAGACACTTGGTGGATCCACTTGGTGGAGTTACTTGATGGAGTCCATCGACAGAGTCACTTGATGGAGTCACTTGATGGAGTCACTTGATGGAGTCCATCGACCGAGTCACTTGATGAAGTCACTTGGTGGAGTCCATCGATGGAGGCACTTGGTGGATTCACTTGGTGGAGTCACTTGATGGAGTCCATCGACCGAGTCACTTGATGAAGTCACTTGGTGGCGTCACTTGATGGAGTCACTTGATGGAGTCACTTGGTGGACTCACTTGATGGAGTCACTTGATGGAGTCACTTGGTGGAGTCACTTGATGGAGTCACTTGGTGGAGTCCATCGATGGAGACACTTGGTGGATCCACTTGGTGGAGTTACTTGATGGAGTCCATCGACCGAGTCACTTGATGGAGTCACTTGGTGGAGTCACTTGATGGAGTCCATCGACCGAGTCACTTGATGGAGTCACTTGGTGGAGTCCATCGATGGAGGCACTTGGTGGATTCACTTGGTGGAGTCACTTGATGGAGTCCATCGACCGAGTCACTTGATGGAGTCACTTGGTGGAGTCCATCGATGGCGGCACTTGGTGGATCCACTTGGTGGAGTCACTTGATGGAGTCCATCGACCGAGTCACTTGATGGAGTCACTTGGTGGAGTCACTTGATGGAGTCACTTGATGGAGTCACTTGGTGGACTCACTTGATGGAGTCACTTGATGGAGTCACTTGATGGAGTCCATCGATGGAGGCACTTGGTGGATTCACTTGGTGGAGTCACTTGATGGAGTCCATCGACCGAGTCACTTGATGGAGTCACTTGGTGGAGTCCATCGATGGCGGCACTTGGTGGATCCACTTGGTGGAGTCACTTGATGGAGTCCATCGACCGAGTCACTTGATGGAGTCACTTGGTGGAGTCCATCGATGGCGGCACTTGGTGGATCCACTTGGTGGAGTCACTTGATGGAGTCCATCGACCGAGTCACTTGATGGAGTCACTTGGTGGAGTCACTTGATGGAGTCACTTGGTGGAGTCCATTGATGGAGACACTTGGTGGAGTCACTTGATGGAGTCACTTGGTGGAGTCACTTGATGGAGTCACTTGATGGAGTCACTTGATGGAGTCACTTGGTGGAGTCACTTGTTGGAGTCACTTGATGGAGTCACTTGGTGGAGTCCATCGATGGAGACACTTGGTGGATCCACTTGGTGGAGTTACTTGATGGAGTCCATCGACAGAGTCACTTGATGGAGTCACTTGGTGGAGTCCATCGATGGAGACACTTGGTGGATCCACTTGGTGGAGTCACTTGATGGAGTCCATCGACCGAGTCACTTGATGGAGTCACTTGGTGGAGTCACTTGATGGAGTCACTTGATGGAGTCACTTGATGGAGTCACTTGATGGAGTCACTTGGTGGAGTCACTTGGTGGAGTCACTTGATGGAGTCACTTGGTGGAGTCCATCGATGGAGACACTTGGTGGATCCACTTGGTGGAGTTACTTGATGGAGTCCATCGACCGAGTCACTTGATGGAGTCACTTGATGGAGTCCATCAATGGCGGCACTTGGTGGATTACTTGGTGGAGTCACTTGATGGAGTCCATCGACAGAGTCACTTGATGGAGTCACTTGGTGGAGTCACTTGATGGAGTCCATCGACCGAGTCACTTGATGAAGTCACTTGGTGGAGTCCATCGATGGAGGCACTTGGTGGATTCACTTGGTGGAGTCACTTGATGGAGTCCATCGACCGAGTCACTTGATGAAGTCACTTGGTGGAGTCCATCGATGGAGGCACTTTGTGGATTCACTTGATGAAGTCACTTGATGGAGTCACTTGGTGGAGTCCATCGATGGCGGCACTTGGTGGATCCACTTGGTGGAGTCACTTGATGGAGTCCATCGACCGAGTCACTTGATGGAGTCACTTGGTGGAGTCACTTGATGGAGTCACTTGATGGAGTCACTTGGTGGACTCACTTGATGGAGTCACTTGATGGAGTCACTTGGTGGAGTCACTTGATGGAGTCACTTGGTGGAGTCCATTGATGGAGACACTTGGTGGATCCACTTGGTGGAGTTACTTGATGGAGTCCATCGACAGAGTCACTTGATGGAGTCACTTGATGGAGTCACTTGATGGAGTCCATCGACCGAGTCACTTGATGGAGTCACTTGGTGGAGTCCATCGATGGGCACTTGGTGGATCCACTTGGTGGAGTCACTTGATGGAGTCCATCGACCGAGTCACTTGATGGAGTCACTTGATGGAGTCCATCGATGGCGGCACTTGGTGGATTACTTGGTGGAGTCACTTGATGGAGTCCATCGACAGAGTCACTTGATGGAGTCACTTGGTGGAGTCACTTGATGGAGTCCATCGACCGAGTCACTTGATGAGTCACTTGGTGGAGTCCATCGATGGAGGCACTTGGTGGATTCACTTGGTGGAGTCACTTGATGGAGTCCATCGACCGAGTCACTTGATGGAGTCACTTGGTGGAGCCCATCGATGGAGGCACTTTGTGGATTCACTTGATGAAGTCACTTGATGGAGTCACTTGGTGGAGTCCATCGATGGCGGCACTTGGTGGATCCACTTGGTGGAGTCACTTGATGGAGTCCATCGACCGAGTCACTTGATGGAGTCACTTGGTGGAGTCACTTGATGGAGTCACTTGATGGAGTCACTTGGTGGACTCACTTGATGGAGTCACTTGATGGAGTCACTTGGTGGAGTCACTTGATGGAGTCACTTGGTGGAGTCCATTGATGGAGACACTTGGTGGATCCACTTGGTGGAGTTACTTGATGGAGTCCATCGACAGAGTCACTTGATGGAGTCACTTGGTGGAGTCACTTGATGGAGTCCATCGACCGAGTCACTTGATGAGTCACTTGGTGGAGTCCATCGATGGAGGCACTTGGTGGATTCACTTGGTGGAGTCACTTGATGGAGTCCATCGACCGAGTCACTTGATGAAGTCACTTGGTGGCGTCACTTGATGGAGTCACTTGATGGAGTCACTTGGTGGACTCACTTGATGGAGTCACTTGATGGAGTCACTTGGTGGAGTCACTTGATGGAGTCACTTGGTGGAGTCCATCGATGGAGACACTTGGTGGATCCACTTGGTGGAGTTACTTGATGGAGTCCATCGACCGAGTCACTTGATGGAGTCACTTGGTGGAGTCACTTGATGGAGTCCATCGACCGAGTCACTTGATGGAGTCACTTGGTGGAGTCCATCGATGGAGGCACTTGGTGGATTCACTTGGTGGAGTCACTTGATGGAGTCCATCGACCGAGTCACTTGATGGAGTCACTTGGTGGAGTCCATCGATGGCGGCACTTGGTGGATCCACTTGGTGGAGTCACTTGATGGAGTCCATCGACCGAGTCACTTGATGGAGTCACTTGGTGGAGTCACTTGATGGAGTCACTTGATGGAGTCACTTGGTGGACTCACTTGATGGAGTCACTTGATGGAGTCACTTGATGGAGTCCATCGATGGAGGCACTTGGTGGATCCACTTGGTGGAGTCACTTGATGGAGTCCATCGACCGAGTCACTTGATGGAGTCACTTGGTGGAGTCAGTTGATGGAGTCACTTGATGGACTCACTTGATGGAGTCACTTGATGGAGTCACTTGGTGGAGTCCATCGATGGCGGCACTTGGTGGATCCACTTGGTGGAGTCACTTGATGGAGTCCATCGACCGAGTCACTTGATGGAGTCACTTGGTGGAGTCACTTGATGGAGTCACTTGATGGAGTCACTTGGTGGACTCACTTGATGGAGTCACTTGATGGAGTCACTTGATGGAGTCCATCGATGGAGGCACTTGGTGGATTCACTTGGTGGAGTCACTTGATGGAGTCCATCGACCGAGTCACTTGATGGAGTCACTTGGTGGAGTCCATCGATGGCGGCACTTGGTGGATCCACTTGGTGGAGTCACTTGATGGAGTCCATCGACCGAGTCACTTGATGGAGTCACTTGGTGGAGTCAGTTGATGGAGTCACTTGATGGACTCACTTGATGGAGTCACTTGATGGAGTCACTTGGTGGAGTCCATCGATGGCGGCACTTGGTGGATCCACTTGGTGGAGTCACTTGATGGAGTCCATCGACCGAGTCACTTGATGGAGTCACTTGGTGGAGTCACTTGATGGAGTCACTTGATGGAGTCCATCGATGGAGGCACTTGGTGGATTCACTTGGTGGAGTCACTTGATGGAGTCCATCGACCGAGTCACTTGATGGAGTCACTTGGTGGAGTCCATCGATGGCGGCACTTGGTGGATTCACTTGGTGGAGTCACTTGATGGAGTCCATCGACCGAGTCACTTGATGGAGTCACTTGGTGGAGTCACTTGATGGAGTCACTTGATGGAGTCACTTGGTGGACTCACTTGATGGAGTCACTTGATGGAGTCCATCGACCGAGTCACTTGATGGAGTCACTTGGTGGAGTCCATCGATGGCGGCACTTGGTGGATCCACTTGGTGGAGTCACTTGATGGAGTCCATCGACCGAGTCACTTGATGGAGTCACTTGGTGGAGTCACTTGATGGAGTCACTTGGTGGACTCACTTGATGATCACTTGATGGAGTCACTTGATGGAGTCCATCGATGGACACTTGGTGGATCCACTTGGTGGAGTCACTTGATGGAGTCCATCGACCGAGTCACTTGATGGAGTCACTTGGTGGAGTCACTTGATGGAGTCACTTGATGGACTCACTTGATGGAGTCACTTGATGGAGTCACTTGGTGGAGTCCATCGATGGCGGCACTTGGTGGATCCACTTGGTGGAGTCACTTGATGGAGTCCATCGACCGAGTCACTTGATGGAGTCACTTGGTGGAGTCACACTTGATGGAGTCACTTGTGGACTCACTTGATGGAGTCACTTGATGGAGTCACTTGATGGAGTCCATCGATGGAGGCACTTGGTGGATTCACTTGGTGGAGTCACTTGATGGAGTCCATCGACCGAGTCACTTGATGGAGTCACTTGGTGGAGTCACTTGATGGAGTCACTTGATGGTCACTTGGTGGAGTCACTTGATGGAGTCACTTGATGGAGTCACTTGGGGAGTCACTTGATGGAGTCACTTGGTGGAGTCCATCGATGGGACACTTGGTGGATCCACTTGGTGGAGTCACTTGATGGAGTCCATCGACCGAGTCACTTGATGGAGTCACTTGGTGGAGTCACTTGATGGAGTCCACTTGACCGAGTCACTTGATGGAGTCACTTGGTGGAGTCACTCGATGGAGGCACTTGGT
The DNA here is from genome assembly GCA_900538255.1 of Ulva mutabilis. Taxonomy (NCBI): domain Eukaryota; kingdom Viridiplantae; phylum Chlorophyta; class Ulvophyceae; order Ulvales; family Ulvaceae; genus Ulva; species Ulva mutabilis. The sequence goes on along the minus strand of UNSF01000006.1, from coordinate 433,047 downwards.
GGAGTCACTTGGTGGAGTCACTTGATGGAGTCCATCGACCGAGTCACTTGATGGAGTCACTTGGTGGAGTCCATCGATGGAGGCACTTGGTGGATCACTTGGTGGAGTCACTTGATGGAGTCCATTGATGGAGTCACTTGATGGAGTCACTTGATGGAGTCACTTGATGGAGTCACTTGATGGAGTCACTTGGTGGAGTCACTTGATGGAGTCACTTGATGGAGTCACTTGATGGAGTCCATCGATGGAGGCACTTGGTGGATCCACTTGGTGGAGTCACTTGATGGAGTCCATCGACCGAGTCACTTGATGGAGTCACTTGGTGGAGTCACTTGATGGAGTCACTTGATGGAGTCACTTGATGGAGTCACTTGATGGAGTCACTTGATGGAGTCACTTGATGGAGTCACTTGATGGAGTCACTTGGTGGAGTCACTTGATGGAGTCACTTGATGGAGTCACTTGGTGGAGTCACTTGATGGAGTCACTTGGTGGAGTCACTTGATGGAGACACTTGGTGGATCACTTGGTGGAGTTACTTGATGGAGTCCATCGACGGAGTCACTTGATGGAGTCACTTGGTGGAGTCACTTGATGGAGTCCATCGACGGAGTCACTTGATGAAGTCACTTGGTGGAGTCCATCGATGGAGGCACTTGGTGGATTCACTTGGTGGAGTCACTTGATGGAGTCCATTGACGGAGTCACTTGATGGAGTCACTTGGTGGAGTCACTTGATGGAGTCACTTGATGGAGTCACTTGGTGGAGTCACTTGATGGAGTCACTTGATGGAGTCACTTGGTGGAGTCACTTGATGGAGTCACTTGGTGGAGTCCATCGGGAGTCACTTGGTGGATCCACTTGGTGGAGTTACTTGATGGAGTCCATCGACGAGTCACTTGATGGAGTCACTTGGTGGAGTCACTTGATGGAGTCCATCGACCGAGTCACTTGATGGAGTCACTTGGTGGAGTCCATCGATGGAGGCACTTGGTGGATTCACTTGGTGAGTCACTTGATGGAGTCCATCGACCGAGTCACTTGATGGAGTCACTTGGTGGAGTCCATCGATGGAGGCACTTGTGGATCCACTTGTGGAGTCACTTGATGGAGTCCATCGACCGAGTCACTTGATGGAGTCACTTGTGGAGTCACTTGATGGAGTCACTTGAGTCACTTGGTGGACTCACTTGATGGAGTCACTTGATGGAGTCACTTGATGGAGTCCATCGATGGAGGCACTTGGTGGATCCACTTGGTGGAGTCACTTGATGGAGTCCATCGACCGAGTCACTTGATGGAGTCACTTGGTGGAGTCAGTTGATGGAGTCACTTGATGGACCATTGATGGAGTCACTTGATGGAGTCACTTGGTGGAGTCCATCGATGGCGGCACTTGGTGGATCCACTTGGTGGAGTCACTTGATGGAGTCCATCGACCGAGTCACTTGATGGAGTCACTTGTGGAGTCACTTGATGGAGTCACTTGATGGAGTCACTTGGTGGACTCACTTGATGGAGTCACTGATGGAGTCACTTGATGGAGTCCATCGATGGAGCACTTGGTGATTCACTTGGTGGAGTCACTTGATGGAGTCCATCGACCGAGTCACTTGATGGAGTCACTTGGTGGAGTCCATCGATGGCGGCACTTGTGGATCCACTTGGTGGAGTCACTTGATGGAGTCCATCGACCGAGTCACTTGATGGAGTCACTTGGTGGAGTCAGTTGATGGATCACTTGATGGACTCACTTGATGGAGTCACTTGATGGAGTCACTTGGTGGAGTCCATCGATGGAGGCACTTGGTGGATCACTTGGTGGAGTCACTTGATGGAGTCCATCGACCGAGTCACTTGATGGAGTCACTTGGTGGAGTCACTTGATGGAGTCACTTGATGGAGTCACTTGATGGAGTCACTTGGTGGAGTCACTTGATGGAGTCACTTGATGGAGTCTCGACCGAGTCACTTGATGGAGTCACTTGGTGGAGTCCATCGATGGAGGCACTTGGTGGATCCACTTGGTGGAGTCACTTGATGGAGTCCATCGACCGAGTCACTTGATGGAGTCACTTGGTGGAGTCACTTGATGGAGTCACTTGATGTCACTTGGTGGAGTCACTTGATGGAGTCACTTGATGGAGTCCATGATGGAGTCACTTGATGGAGTCACTTGGTGGAGTCCATCGATGGAGTCACTTGTGGATCCACTTGGTGGAGTCACTTGATGGAGTCCATCGACCGAGTCACTTGATGGAGTCACTTGGTGGAGTCACTTGATGGAGTCACTTGGTGGAGTCACTTGATGGAGTCACTTGATGGAGTCACTTGATGGAGTCCATCGATGGAGGCACTTGGTGGATCACTTGGTGGAGTCACTTGATGGAGTCCATCGACCGAGTCACTTGATGGAGTCACTTGGTGGAGTCACTTGATGGAGTCACTTGATGGAGTCACTTGATGGAGTCACTTGATGGAGTCACTTGGTGGAGTCCATCGATGGAGGCACTTGGTGGATCCACTTGGTGAGTCACTTGATGGAGTCCATCGACCGAGTCACTTGATGGAGTCACTTGGTGGAGTCACTTGATGAGTCACTTGTGGAGTCACTTGATGGAGTCACTTGATGGAGTCACTTGTGGAGTCCATCGATGGAGGCACTTGGTGGATTCACTTGGTGGAGTCACTTGATGGAGTCCATCGACCGAGTCACTTGATGGAGTCACTTGTGGAGTCACTTGATGGAGTCACTTGATGGAGTCACTTGGTGGAGTCACTTGATGGAGTCACTTGATGGAGTCACTTGGTGGAGTCACTTGATGGAGTCACTTGGTGGAGTCCATCGATGGAGACACTTGTGAGATCCACTTGGTGGAGTCACTTGATGGAGTCCATCGACCGAGTCACTTGATGGAGTCACTTGGTGGAGTCACTTGATGGAGTCCATCGACCGAGTCACTTGATGGAGTCACTTGGTGGAGTCCATCGATGGAGCACTTGGTGGATTCACTTGGTGGAGTCACTTGATGGAGTCCATCGACGAGTCACTTGATGGAGTCACTTGGTGGAGTCCATCGATGAGGCACTTGGTGGATCCACTTGGTGGAGTCACTTGATGGAGTCCATCGACCGAGTCACTTGATGGAGTCACTTGTGGAGTCACTTGATGGAGTCACTTGATGGAGTCACTTGGTGGAGTCACTTGATGGAGTCACTTGATGGAGTCACTTGATGGAGTCCATCGATGAGGCACTTGGTGGATCACTTGTGGAGTCACTTGATGGAGTCCATCGACGAGTCACTTGATGGAGTCACTTGTGATCAGTGATGGAGTCACTTGATAGTCCACTTGATGGAGTCACTTGATGGAGTCACTTGTGGAGTCACTTGATGAGTCACTTGATGGAGTCACTTGGTGGACTCACTTGATGGAGTCACTTGATGGAGTCACTTGTGGAGTCACTTGATGGAGTCACTTGGTGGAGTCCATTGATGGAGACACTTGGTGGATCCACTTGGTGGAGTTACTTGATGGAGTCCATCGACAGAGTCACTTGATGGAGTCACTTGGTGGAGTCACTTGATGGAGTCCATCGACCGAGTCACTTGATGAAGTCACTTGGTGGAGTCCATCGATGGAGGCACTTGGTGGATTCACTTGGTGGAGTCACTTGATGGAGTCCATCGACCGAGTCACTTGATGAAGTCACTTGGTGGCGTCACTTGATGGAGTCACTTGATGGAGTCACTTGGTGGACTCACTTGATGGAGTCACTTGATGGAGTCACTTGGTGGAGTCACTTGATGGAGTCACTTGGTGGAGTCCATCGATGGAGACACTTGGTGGATCCACTTGGTGGAGTTACTTGATGGAGTCCATCGACCGAGTCACTTGATGGAGTCACTTGGTGGAGTCACTTGATGGAGTCCATCGACCGAGTCACTTGATGGAGTCACTTGGTGGAGTCCATCGATGGGCACTTGGTGGATTCACTTGGTGGAGTCACTTGATGGAGTCCATCGACCGAGTCACTTGATGGAGTCACTTGTGGAGTCCATCGATGGCGGCACTTGGTGGATCCACTTGGTGGAGTCACTTCATGGAGTCCATCGACCGAGTCACTTGATGGAGTCACTTGGTGGAGTCACTTGATGGAGTCACTTGATGGAGTCACTTGGTGGACTCACTTGATGGAGTCACTTGATGGAGTCACTTGATGGAGTCCATCGATGGAGGCACTTGGTGGATCCACTTGGTGGAGTCACTTGATGGAGTCCATCGACCGAGTCACTTGATGGAGTCACTTGTGGAGTCAGTTGATGGAGTCACTTGATGGACTCACTTGATGGAGTCACTTGATGAGTCACTTGGTGGAGTCCATCGATGGCGGCACTTGGTGGATCCACTTGGTGGAGTCACTTGATGGAGTCCATCGACCGAGTCACTTGATGGAGTCACTTGGTGAGTCACTTGATGGAGTCACTTGATGGAGTCACTTGTGGAGTCACTTGATGGAGTCACTTGATGGAGTCACTTGATGGAGTCCATCGATGGAGGCACTTGGTGGATTCACTTGGTGGAGTCACTTGATGGAGTCCATCGACCGAGTCACTTGATGGAGTCACTTGGTGGAGTCCATCGATGGCGGCACTTGGTGGATCTACTTGGTGGAGTCACTTGATGGAGTCCATCGACCGAGTCACTTGATGGAGTCACTTGGTGGAGTCAGTTGATGGAGTCACTTGATGGACTCACTTGATGGAGTCACTTGATGGAGTCACTTGGTGGAGTCCATCGATGGCGGCACTTGGTGGATCCACTTGGTGGAGTCACTTGATGGAGTCCATCGACCGAGTCACTTGATGGAGTCACTTGGTGGAGTCACTTGATGGAGTCACTTGATGGAGTCCATCGATGGAGGCACTTGGTGGATTCACTTGGTGGAGTCACTTGATGGAGTCCATCGACCGAGTCACTTGATGGAGTCACTTGGTGGAGTCCATCGATGGCGGCACTTGGTGGATCACTTGGTGGAGTCACTTCATGGAGTCCATCGACCGAGTCACTTGATGGAGTCACTTGGTGGAGTCACTTGATGGAGTCACTTGATGGAGTCACTTGGTGGACTCACTTGATGGAGTCACTTGATGGAGTCCATCGACCGAGTCACTTGATGGAGTCACTTGGTGGAGTCCATCGATGGCGGCACTTGGTGGATCCACTTGGTGGAGTCACTTCATGGAGTCCATCGACCGAGTCACTTGATGGAGTCACTTGGTGGAGTCACTTGATGGAGTCACTTGGTGGACTCACTTGATGGAGTCACTTGATGGAGTCACTTGATGGAGTCCATCGATGGAGGCACTTGGTGGATCCACTTGGTGGAGTCACTTGATGGAGTCCATCGACCGAGTCACTTGATGGAGTCACTTGGTGGAGTCACTTGATGGAGTCACTTGATGGAGTCACTTGATGGAGTCACTTGATGGAGTCACTTGGTGGAGTCCATCGATGGCGGACTTGGGATCCACTTGGTGGAGTCACTTGATGGAGTCCATCGACCGAGTCACTTGATGGAGTCACTTGGTGGAGTCACTTGATGGAGTCACTTGGTGGACTCACTTGATGGAGTCACTTGATGGAGTCACTTGATGGAGTCCATCGATGGAGGCACTTGGTGGATTCACTTGGTGGAGTCACTTGATGGAGTCCATCGACCGAGTCACTTGATGGAGTCACTTGGTGGAGTCCATCGATGGCGGCACTTGGTGGATTCACTTGGTGGAGTCACTTCATGGAGTCCATCGACCGAGTCACTTGATGGAGTCACTTGGTGGAGTCACTTGATGGAGTCACTTGATGGAGTCACTTGGTGGACTCACTTGATGGAGTCACTTGATGGAGTCCATCGACCGAGTCACTTGATGGAGTCACTTGGTGGAGTCCATCGATGGCGGCACTTGGTGGATCCACTTGGTGGAGTCACTTCATGGAGTCCATCGACCGAGTCACTTGATGGAGTCACTTGGTGGAGTCACTTGATGGAGTCACTTGGTGGACTCACTTGATGGAGTCACTTGATGGAGTCACTTGATGGAGTCCATCGATGGAGGCACTTGGTGGATCCACTTGGTGGAGTCACTTGATGGAGTCCATCGACCGAGTCACTTGATGGAGTCACTTGGTGGAGTCACTTGATGGAGTCACTTGATGGACTCACTTGATGGAGTCACTTGATGGAGTCACTTGGTGGAGTCCATCGATGGCGGCACTTGGTGGATCCACTTGGTGGAGTCACTTGATGGAGTCCATCGACCGAGTCACTTGATGGAGTCACTTGGTGGAGTCACTTGATGAGTCACTTGGTGGACTCACTTGATGGAGTCACTTGATGGAGTCACTTGATGGAGTCCATCGATGGAGGCACTTGGTGGATCCACTTGGTGGAGTCACTTGATGGAGTCCATCGACCGAGTCACTTGATGGAGTCACTTGGTGGAGTCAGTTGATGGAGTCACTTGATGGACCACTTGTGGAGTCACTTGATGGAGTCACTGATGGAGTCACTTGTGGAGTCACTTGATGGAGTCACTTGATGGAGTCACTTGATGGAGTCCATCGATGAGGCACTTGGTGGATCCACTTGGTGGAGTCACTTGATGGAGTCCATCGACCGAGTCACTTGATGGAGTCACTTGGTGGAGTCACTTGATGGAGTCACTTGATGGCTCACTTGATGGAGTCACTTGATGGAGTCACTTGGTGGAGTCCATTGATGGAGGCACTTGGTGGATCCACTTGGTGGAGTCACTTGATGGAGTCCATCGACCGAGTCACTTGATGGAGTCACTTGGTGGAGTCACTTGATGGAGTCACTTGATGGAGTCACTTGATGGAGTCCATCGATGGAGGCACTTGGTGGATTCACTTGGTGGAGTCACTTGATGGAGTCCATCGACCGAGTCACTTGATGGAGTCACTTGGTGGAGTCCATCGATGGCAGCACTTGGTGGATCCACTTGGTGGAGTCACTTGATGGAGTCCATCGACCGAGTCACTTGATGGAGTCACTTGGTGGAGTCAGTTGATGGAGTCACTTGATGGAGTCACTTGATGGAGTCACTTGATGGAGTCACTTGGTGGAGTCCATCGATGGCGGCACTTGGTGGATCACTTGGTGGAGTCACTTGATGGAGTCCATCGATCGAGTCACTTGATGGAGTCACTTGGTGGAGTCACTTGATGGAGTCACTTGATGGAGTCACTTGGTGGACTCACTTGATGGAGTCACTTGATGGAGTCACTTGATGGAGTCCATCGATGGAGCACTTGGTGGATCACTTGGTGGAGTCACTTGATGGAGTCCATCGACCGAGTCACTTGATGGAGTCACTTGGTGGAGTCCATCGATGGCGGCACTTGGTGGATCCACTTGGTGGAGTCACTTGATGGAGTCCATCGACCGAGTCACTTGATGGAGTCACTTGGTGGAGTCAGTTGATGGAGTCACTTGATGGACTCACTTGATGGAGTCACTTGATGGAGTCACTTGGTGGAGTCCATCGATGGCGGCACTTGGTGGATCCACTTGGTGGAGTCACTTGATGGAGTCCATCGACCGAGTCACTTGATGGAGTCACTTTGGAGTCACTTGATGGAGTCACTTGATGGAGTCACTTGATGGAGTCACTTGATGGAGTCAGGTGGAGTCCATCGATGGAGGCACTTGATGGAGTCACTTGGTGGAGTCACTTGATGGAGTCCATCGACTGAGTCACTTGATGGAGTCACTTGGTGGAGTCCATCGATGGAGGCACTTTGTGGATTCACTTGATGAAGTCACTTGATGGAGTCACTTGGTGGAGTCCATCGATGGAGGCACTTGGTGATCACTTGGTGGAGTCACTTGATGGAGTCCATCGACCGAGTCACTTGATGGAGTCACTTGGTGGAGTCACTTGATGGAGTCACTTGATGGAGTCACTTGGTGGAGTCACTTGATGGAGTCACTTGATGGAGTCACTTGATGGAGTCACTTGATGGAGTCCATCGATGGAGGCACTTGGTGGATTCACTTGGTGGAGTCACTTGATGGAGTCCATCGACCGAGTCACTTGATGGAGTCACTTGGTGGAGTCCATCGATGGCGCACTTGGTGGATCCACTTGGTGGAGTCACTTGATGGAGTCCATCGACCGAGTCACTTGATGGAGTCACTTGTGGAGTCACTTGATGGAGTCACTTGATGGAGTCACTTGGTGGACTCACTTGATGGAGTCACTTGATGGAGTCACTTGGTGGAGTCACTTGATGGAGTCACTTGGTGGAGTCCATGATGGAGACACTTGGTGGATCCACTTGGTGGAGTTACTTGATGGAGTCCATCGACCGAGTCACTTGATGGAGTCACTTGGTGGAGTCACTTGATGGAGTCCATCGACCGAGTCACTTGATGGAGTCACTTGGTGGAGTCCATCGATGGAGCACTTGGTGGATTCACTTGGTGGAGTCACTTGATGGAGTCCATCGACCGAGTCACTTGATGGAGTCACTTGTGGAGTCACTTGATGGGCACTTGATGGAGTCACTTGGTGGAGTCACTTGATGGAGTCACTTGATGGAGTCACTTGTGGAGTCACTTGATGGAGTCACTTGGTGGAGTCCATCGATGGAGACACTTGGTGGATCCACTTGGTGGAGTACTTGATGGAGTCCATCGACCGAGTCACTTGATGGAGTCACTTGGTGGAGTCACTTGATGGAGTCACTTGATGGAGTCACTTGATGGAGTCACTTGGATGAGTCACTTGTGGATGGAGTCACTTGATGAGTCACTTGATGGAGTCACTTGGTGGAGTCCATCGATGGAGACACTTGGTGGATCCACTTGTGGAGTCACTTGATGGAGTCCATCGACAGAGTCACTTGATGGAGTCACTTGGTGGAGTCACTTGATGGAGTCCATCGACCGAGTCACTTGATGGAGTCACTTGGTGGAGTCCATTGATGGAGTCACTTGGTGGATCCACTTTGGTGGAGTCACTTGATGGAGTCCATCGACCGAGTCACTTGATGGAGTCACTTGGTGGAGTCATTGATGGAGTCCATCGACCGAGTCACTTGATGGAGTCACTTGGTGGAGTCCATCGATGGAGGCACTTGGTGGATCCACTTGGTGGAGTCACTTGATGGAGTCCATCGACCGAGTCACTTGATGGAGTCACTTGATGGAGTCCATCAATGGCGGCACTTGGTGGATCACTTGGTGGAGTCACTTGATGGAGTCCATCGACAGAGTCACTTGGATGGAGTCCACTTGGTGGAGTCACTTGATGGAGTCCATCGACCGAGTCACTTGATGGAGTCACTTGGTGGAGTCCATCGATGGAGGCACTTGGTGGATTCACTTGGTGGAGTCACTTGATGGAGTCCATCGACCGAGTCACTTGATGGAGTCACTGGTGGAGTCCATCGATGGAGGCACTTGTGGAGTCACTTGATGGAGTCACTTGATGGAGTCACTTGGTGGAGTCATCGATGGCGGCACTTGGTGGATCCACTTGGTGGAGTCACTTGATGGAGTCCATCGACCGAGTCACTTGATGGAGTCACTTGGTGGAGTCACTTGATGGAGTCACTTGATGGAGTCACTTGGTGGACTCACTTGATGGAGTCACTTGATGGAGTCACTTGGTGGAGTCACTTGATGGAGTCACTTGGTGGAGTCCATTGATGGAGACACTGGTGGATCCACTTGGTGGAGTTACTTGATGGAGTCCATCGACAGAGTCACTTGATGGAGTCACTTGGTGGAGTCACTTGATGGAGTCCATCGACCGAGTCACTTGATGGAGTCACTTGTGGAGTCCATCGATGGAGGCACTTGGTGGATTCACTTGGTGGAGTCACTTGATGGAGTCCATCGACCGAGTCACTTGATGAGTCACTTGGTGGAGTCACTTGATGGAGTCACTTGATGGAGTCACTTGGTGGACTCACTTGATGGAGTCACTTGATGGAGTCACTTGGTGGAGTCACTTGATGGAGTCACTTGGTGGAGTCCATCGATGGAGACACTTGGTGGATCCACTTGGTGGAGTTACTTGATGGAGTCCATCGACCGAGTCACTTGATGGAGTCACTTGGTGGAGTCACTTGATGGAGTCCATCGACCGAGTCACTTGATGGAGTCACTTGGTGGAGTCCATCGATGGAGGCACTTGGTGGATCACTTGGTGGAGTCACTTGATGGAGTCCATCGACCGAGTCACTTGATGGAGTCACTTGGTGGAGTCCATCGATGGCGGCACTTGGTGGATCCACTTGGTGGAGTCACTTGATGGAGTCCATCGACCGAGTCACTTGATGGAGTCACTTGGTGGAGTCACTTGATGGAGTCACTTGATGGAGTCACTTGGTGGAGTCACTTGATGGAGTCACTTGATGGAGTCACTTGATGGAGTCCATCGATGGAGGCACTTGGTGGATCCACTTGGTGGAGTCACTTGATGGAGTCCATCGACCGAGTCACTTGATGGAGTCACTTGGTGGAGTCAGTTGATGGAGTCACTTGATGGAGTCACTTGATGGAGTCACTTGATGGAGTCACTTGGTGGAGTCCATCGATGGCGGCACTTGGTGGATCCACTTGGTGGAGTCACTTGATGGAGTCCATCGACCGAGTCACTTGATGGAGTCACTTGGTGGAGTCACTTGATGGAGTCACTTGATGGAGTCACTGGTGGAGTCACTTGATGGAGTCACTTGATGGAGTCACTTGATGGAGTCCATCGATGGAGGCACTTGTGGATTCACTTGGTGGAGTCACTTGATGGAGTCCATCGACCGAGTCACTTGATGGAGTCACTTGGTGGAGTCCATCGATGGCGGCACTTGGTGGTCACTTGGTGGAGTCACTTGATGGAGTCCATCGACCGAGTCACTTGATGGAGTCACTTGGTGGAGTCACTTGATGGAGTCACTTGATGGAGTCACTTGATGGAGTCACTTGATGGAGTCACTTGGTGGAGTTCAGTCCATCGATGGCGGCACTTGGTGGATCCACTTGGTGGAGTCACTTGATGGAGTCCATCGACCGAGTCACTTGATGGAGTCACTTGGTGGAGTCACTTGATGGAGTCACTTGATGGAGTCCATCGATGGAGGCACTTGGTGGAGTCACTTGGTGGAGTCACTTGATGGAGTCCATCGATCGAGTCACTTGATGGAGTCACTTGGTGGAGTCCATCGATGGAGGCACTTGGTGGATTCACTTGGTGGAGTCACTTGATGGAGTCCATCGACCGAGTCACTTGATGGAGTCACTTGGTGGAGTCACTTGATGGAGTCACTTGATGGAGTCACTTGGTGGAGTCACTTGATGGAGTCACTTGATGGAGTCCATGGACCGAGTCACTTGATGGAGTCACTTGGTGGAGTCCATCGATGGAGGCACTTGGTGGATCCACTTGGTGGAGTCACTTGATGGAGTCCATCGACCGAGTCACTTGATGGAGTCACTTGGTGGAGTCTTGATGGAGTCACTTGATGGAGTCACTTGATGGAGTCACTTGATGGAGTCACTTGGATGGAGTCCATCGATGGAGCACTTGGTGGATCCACTTGGTGGAGTCACTTGATGGAGTCCATCGACCGAGTCACTTGATGGAGTCACTTGGTGGAGTCACTTGATGGAGTCACTTGATGGAGTCACTTGATGGAGTCACTTGATGGAGTCACTTGGTGGAGTCCATCGATGGAGGCACTTGGTGGATCCACTTGGTGGAGTCACTTGATGGAGTCCATCGACCGAGTCACTTGATGGAGTCACTTGGTGGAGTCACTTGATGGAGTCACTTGGTGGAGTCACTTGATGGAGTCACTTGATGGAGTCACTTGATGGAGTCCATCGATGGAGGCACTTGGTGGATTCACTTGGTGGAGTCACTTGATGGAGTCCATCGACCGAGTCACTTGATGGAGTCACTTGGTGGAGTCCATCGATGGCGGCACTTGGTGGATTCACTTGGTGGAGTCACTTGATGGAGTCCATCGACCGAGTCACTTGATGGAGTCACTTGGTGGAGTCACTTGATGGAGTCACTTGATGGAGTCACTTGGTGGAGTCACTTGATGGAGTCACTTGGTGGAGTCCATCGATGGAGCACTTGGTGGATCCACTTGGTGGAGTCACTTGATGGAGTCCATCGACCGAGTCACTTGATGGAGTCACTTGGTGGAGTCACTTGATGGAGTCACTTGATGGAGTCACTTGATGGAGTCCATCGATGGAGGCACTTGGTGGATTCACTTGGTGGAGTCACTTGATGGAGTCCATCGACCGAGTCACTTGATGGAGTCACTTGGTGGAGTCCATCGATGGGCACTTGGTGGATCACTTGGTGGAGTCACTTGATGGAGTCATCGACCGAGTCACTTGATGGAGTCACTTGGTGGAGTCATTGATGGAGTCACTTGATGGAGTCACTTGATGGAGTCACTTGATGGAGTCACTTGGTGGAGTCCATCGATGGAGGCACTTGGTGGATCCACTTGGTGGAGTCACTTGATGGAGTCCATCGACCGAGTCACTTGATGGAGTCACTTGGTGGAGTCACTTGATGGAGTCACTTGATGGAGTCACTTGGTGGAGTCACTTGATGGAGTCACTTGATGGAGTCACTTGGTGGAGTCCATCGATGGAGGCACTTGGTGGATTCACTTGGTGGAGTCACTTGATGGAGTCCATCGACCGAGTCACTTGATGGAGTCACTTGGTGGAGTCCATCGATGGAGTCACTTGTGGAGTCACTTGATGGAGTCACTTGATGGAGTCACTTGGTGGAGTCCATCGATGGAGGCACTTGGTGATCACTTGGTGGAGTCACTTGATGGAGTCCATCGACCGAGTCACTTGATGGAGTCACTTGGTGGAGTCACTTGATGGAGTCACTTGATGGAGTCACTTGGTGGACTCACTTGATGGAGTCACTTGATGGAGTCATCGACCGAGTCACTTGATGGAGTCACTTGGTGGAGTCCATCGATGGAGGCACTTGGTGGATCCACTTGGTGGAGTCACTTGATGGAGTCCATCGACCGAGTCACTTGATGGAGTCACTTGGTGGAGTCACTTGATGGAGTCACTTGGTGGAGTCACTTGATGGAGTCACTTGATGGAGTCACTTGATGGAGTCCATCGATGGAGGCACTTGGTGGATCCACTTGGTGGAGTCACTTGATGGAGTCCATCGACCGAGTCACTTGATGGAGTCACTTGGTGGAGTCACTTGATGGAGTCACTTGATGGAGTCACTTGATGGAGTCACTTGATGGAGTCACTGGTGGAGTCCATCGATGGAGGCACTTGGTGGATCCACTTGGTGGAGTCACTTGATGGAGTCCATCGACCGAGTCACTTGATGGAGTCACTTGGTGGAGTCACTTGATGGAGTCACTTGTGGAGTCACTTGATGGAGTCACTTGATGGAGTCACTTGATGGAGTCCATCGATGGAGGCACTTGGTGGATTCACTTGGTGGAGTCACTTGATGGAGTCCATCGACCGAGTCACTTGATGGAGTCACTTGGTGGAGTCCATCGATGGAGGCACTTGGTGGATTCACTTGGTGGAGTCACTTGATGGAGTCCATCGACCGAGTCACTTGATGGAGTCACTTGGTGGAGTCACTTGATGGAGTCACTTGATGGAGTCACTTGGTGGAGTCACTTGATGGAGTCACTTGGTGGAGTCCATCGATGGAGGCACTTGGTGGATCCACTTGGTGGAGTCACTTGATGGAGTCCATCGACCGAGTCACTTGATGGAGTCACTTGGTGGAGTCACTTGATGGAGTCACTTGATGGAGTCACTTGATGGAGTCCATCGATGGAGGCACTTGGTGGATTCACTTGGTGGAGTCACTTGATGGAGTCCATCGACCGAGTCACTTGATGGAGTCACTTGGTGGAGTCCATCGATGGAGGCACTTGGTGGATCACTTGGTGGAGTCACTTGATGGAGTCCATCGACCGAGTCACTTGATGGAGTCACTTGGTGGAGTCACTTGATGGAGTCACTTGATGGAGTCACTTGATGGAGTCACTTGATGGAGTCACTTGATGGAGTCCATCGATGGAGGCACTTGGTGGATCACTTGGTGGAGTCACTTGATGGAGTCCATCGACCGAGTCACTTGATGGAGTCACTTGGTGGAGTCACTTGATGGAGTCACTTGATGGAGTCACTTGGTGGAGTCACTTGATGGAGTCACTTGATGGAGTCACTTGGTGGAGTCCATCGATGGAGGCACTTGGTGGATTCACTTGGTGGAGTCACTTGATGGAGTCCATCGACCGAGTCACTTGATGGAGTCACTTGGTGGAGTCCATCGATGGAGTCACTTGGTGGAGTCACTTGATGGAGTCACTTGATGGAGTCACTTGGTGGAGTCCATCGATGGAGGCACTTGGTGGATCCACTTGGTGGAGTCACTTGATGGAGTCCATCGACCGAGTCACTTGATGGAGTCACTTGGTGGAGTCACTTGATGGAGTCACTTGATGGAGTCACTTGGTGGAGTCACTTGATGGAGTCACTTGATGGAGTCACTTGATGGAGTCACTTGATGGAGTCACTTGGTGGAGTCCATTGATGGAGACACTTGGTGGATCCACTTGGTGGAGTCACTTGATGGAGTCCATCGACAGAGTCACTTGATGGAGTCACTTGGTGGAGTCACTTGATGGAGTCCATCGACCGAGTCACTTGATGGAGTCACTTGGTGGAGTCCATCGATGGAGGCACTTGGTGGATCCACTTGGTGGAGTCACTTGATGGAGTCCATCGACCGAGTCACTTGATGGAGTCACTTGGTGGAGTCATTGATGGAGCACTTGGTGGATTCACTGGTGGAGTCACTTGATGGAGTCCATCGATGGAGTCACTTGATGGAGTCACTTGGTGGAGTCACTTGATGGAGTCCATCGACCGAGTCACTTGATGGAGTCACTTGGTGGAGTCCATCGATGGAGGCACTTGGTGGATTCACTTTGTGGAGTCACTTGATGGAGTCCATCGACCGAGTCACTTGATGGAGTCACTTGGTGGAGTCCATCGATGGAGGCACTTTGTGGATTCACTTGATGAAGTCACTTGATGGAGTCACTTGGTGGAGTCCATCGATGGCGGCACTTGGTGGATCCACTTGGTGGAGTCACTTGATGGAGTCCATCGACCGAGTCACTTGATGGAGTCACTTGGTGGACACTTGATGGAGTCACTTGATGGAGTCACTTGGTGGACTCACTTGATGGAGTCACTTGATGGAGTCACTTGGTGGAGTCACTTGATGGAGTCACTTGGTGGAGTCCATTGATGGAGACACTTGGTGGATCCACTTGGTGGAGTTACTTGATGGAGTCCATCGACAGAGTCACTTGATGGAGTCACTTGGTGGAGTCACTTGATGGAGTCCATCGACCGAGTCACTTGATGGAGTCACTTGGTGGAGTCCATCGATGGAGCACTTGGTGGATTCACTTGGTGGAGTCACTTGATGGAGTCCATCGACCGAGTCACTTGATGAAGTCACTTGGTGGCGTCACTTGATGGAGTCACTTGATGGAGTCACTTGGTGGACTCACTTGATGGAGTCACTTGATGGAGTCACTTGGTGGAGTCACTTGATGGAGTCACTTGGTGGAGTCCATCGATGGAGACACTTGGTGGATCCACTTGGTGGAGTTACTTGATGGAGTCCATCGACCGAGTCACTTGATGGAGTCACTTGGTGGAGTCACTTGATGGAGTCCATCGACCGAGTCACTTGATGGAGTCACTTGGTGGAGTCCATCGATGGAGGCACTTGGTGGATTCACTTGGTGGAGTCACTTGATGGAGTCCATCGACCGAGTCACTTGATGGAGTCACTTGGTGGAGTCCATCGATGGCGGCACTTGGTGGATCCACTTGGTGGAGTCACTTGATGGAGTCCATCGACCGAGTCACTTGATGGAGTCACTTGGTGGAGTCACTTGATGGAGTCACTTGATGGAGTCACTTGGTGGACTCACTTGATGGAGTCACTTGATGGAGTCACTTGATGGAGTCCATCGATGGAGGCACTTGGTGGATCACTTGTGGAGTCACTTGATGGAGTCCATCGACCGAGTCACTTGATGGAGTCACTTGGTGGAGTCACTTGATGGAGTCACTTGATGGAGTCACTTGATGGAGTCACTTGATGGAGTCACTTGGTGGAGTCCATCGATGGCGGCACTTGGTGGATCCACTTGGTGGAGTCACTTGATGGAGTCCATCGACCGAGTCACTTGATGGAGTCACTTGGTGGAGTCACTTGATGGAGTCACTTGATGGAGTCACTTGGTGGACTCACTTGATGGAGTCACTTGATGGAGTCACTTGATGGAGTCCATCGATGGAGGCACTTGGTGGATTCACTTGGTGGAGTCACTTGATGGAGTCCATCGACCGAGTCACTTGATGGAGTCACTTGGTGGAGTCCACTTGATGGAGTCACTTGATGGAGTCACTTGTGGAGTCTTGATGGAGTCACTTGATGGAGTCACTTGGTGGAGTCCATCGATGGAGGCACTTGGTGGATTCACTTGGTGGAGTCACTTGATGGAGTCCATCGACCGAGTCACTTGATGGAGTCACTTGGTGGAGTCACTTGATGGAGTCACTTGATGGAGTCACTTGATGGAGTCACTTGATGGAGTCACTTGGTGGAGTCCATCGATGGAGGCACTTGGTGGATCCACTTGGTGGAGTCACTTGATGGAGTCCATCGACCGAGTCACTTGATGGAGTCACTTGGTGGAGTCACTTGATGGAGTCACTTGATGGAGTCACTTGATGGAGTCACTTGATGGAGTCACTTGGTGGAGTCCATCGATGGAGGCACTTGGTGGATTCACTTGGTGGAGTCACTTGATGGAGTCCATCGACCGAGTCACTTGATGGTCACTTGGTGGAGTCACTTGATGGAGTCACTTGATGGAGTCCATCGATGGAGTCACTTGATGGAGTCACTTGGTGGAGTCACTTGATGGAGTCCATCGATGGACGAGTCACTTGATGGAGTCACTTGGTGGAGTCCATCGATGGAGGCACTTGGTGGATCACTTGGTGGAGTCACTTGATGGAGTCCATCGACCGAGTCACTTGATGGAGTCACTTGGTGGAGTCACTTGATGGAGTCCACTTGATGGAGTCACTTGGTGGAGTCACTTGATGGAGTCACTTGATGGAGTCCATCGACGGAGTCACTTGATGGAGTCACTTGGTGGAGTCCATCGATGGAGGCACTTGGTGGATCCACTTGGTGGAGTCACTTGATGGAGTCCATCGACCGAGTCACTTGATGGAGTCACTTGGTGGAGTCACTTGATGGAGTCACTTGGTGGAGTCACTTGATGGAGTCACTTGATGGAGTCACTTGATGGAGTCCATCGATGGAGGCACTTGGTGGATCCACTTGGTGGAGTCACTTGATGGAGTCCATCGACCGAGTCACTTGATGGAGTCACTTGGTGGAGTCACTTGATGGAGTCACTTGATGGAGTCACTTGATGGAGTCACTTGATGGAGTCACTTGGTGGAGTCCATCGATGGAGGCACTTGGTGGATCACTTGGTGGAGTCACTTGATGGAGTCCATCGACCGAGTCACTTGATGGAGTCACTTGGTGGAGTCACTTGATGGAGTCACTTGGTGGAGTCACTTGATGGAGTCACTTGATGGAGTCACTTGATGGAGTCCATCGATGGAGGCACTTGGTGGATTCACTTGGTGGAGTCACTTGATGGAGTCCATCGACCGAGTCACTTGATGGAGTCACTTGGTGGAGTCCATCGATGGCGGCACTTGGTGGATCCACTTGGTGGAGTCACTTGATGGAGTCCATCGACCGAGTCACTTGATGGAGTCACTTGGTGGAGTCACTTGATGGAGTCACTTGATGGAGTCACTTGGTGGACTCACTTGATGGAGTCACTTGATGGAGTCCATCGACGAGTCACTTGATGGAGTCACTTGGTGGAGTCCATCGATGGAGCACTTGGTGGATCCACTTGGTGGAGTCACTTGATGGAGTCCATCGACCGAGTCACTTGATGGAGTCACTTGGTGGAGTCACTTGATGGAGTCACTTGGTGGATCACTTGATGGAGTCACTTGATGGAGTCACTTGATGGAGTCCATCGATGGAGGCACTTGGTGGATCCACTTGGTGGAGTCACTTGATGGAGTCCATCGACCGAGTCACTTGATGGAGTCACTTGGTGGAGTCACTTGATGGAGTCACTTGATGGAGTCACTTGATGGAGTCACTTGATGGAGTCACTTGGTGGAGTCCATCGATGGCGGCACTTGGTGGATCCACTTGGTGGAGTCACTTGATGGAGTCCATCGACCGAGTCACTTGATGGAGTCACTTGGTGGAGTCACTTGATGGAGTCACTTGGTGGACTCACTTGATGGAGTCACTTGATGGAGTCACTTGATGGAGTCCATCGATGGAGGCACTTGGTGGATCACTTGGTGGAGTCACTTGATGGAGTCCATCGACCGAGTCACTTGATGGAGTCACTTGGTGGAGTCACTTGATGGAGTCACTTGATGGAGTCACTTGGTGGAGTCACTTGATGGAGTCACTTGATGGAGTCACTTGGTGGACTCACTTGATGGAGTCACTTGATGGAGTCACTTGATGGAGTCCATCGATGGAGGCACTTGGTGGATCCACTTGGTGGAGTCACTTGATGGAGTCCATCGACCGAGTCACTTGATGGAGTCACTTGGTGGAGTCACTTGATGGAGTCACTTGATGGGTCACTTGATGGAGTCACTTGATGGAGTCACTTGGTGGAGTCCATCGATGGAGGCACTTGGTGGATCCACTTGGTGGAGTCACTTGATGGAGTCCATCGACCGAGTCACTTGATGGAGTCACTTGGTGGAGTCACTTGATGGAGTCACTTGATGGAGTCACTTGATGGAGTCCATCGATGGAGGCACTTGGTGGATTCACTTGGTGGAGTCACTTGATGGAGTCCATCGACCGAGTCACTTGATGGAGTCACTTGGTGGAGTCCATCGATGGAGGCACTTGGTGGATCCACTTGGTGGAGTCACTTGATGGAGTCCATCGACCGAGTCACTTGATGGAGTCACTTGGTGGAGTCACTTGATGGAGTCACTTGATGGACTCACTTGATGGAGTCACTTGATGGAGTCACTTGGTGGAGTCCATCGATGGCGGCACTTGGTGGATCCACTTGGTGGAGTCACTTGATGGAGTCCATCGACCGAGTCACTTGATGGAGTCACTTGGTGGAGTCACTTGATGGAGTCACTTGATGGAGTCACTTGGTGGACTCACTTGATGGAGTCACTTGATGGAGTCACTTGATGGAGTCCATCGATGGAGGCACTTGGTGGATTCACTTGGTGGAGTCACTTGATGGAGTCCATCGACCGAGTCACTTGATGGAGTCACTTGGTGGAGTCCATCGATGGCGGCACTTGGTGGATCCACTTGGTGGAGTCACTTGATGGAGTCCATCGACCGAGTCACTTGATGGAGTCACTTGGTGGAGTCACTTGATGGAGTCACTTGATGGAGTCACTTGATGGAGTCACTTGATGGAGTCACTTGGTGGAGTCCATCGATGGCGGCACTTGGTGGATCCACTTGGTGGAGTCACTTGATGGAGTCCATCGACCGAGTCACTTGATGGAGTCACTTGGTGGAGTCACTTGATGGAGTCACTTGATGGAGTCACTTGATGGAGTCACTTGATGGAGTCACTTGGTGGAGTCCATCGATGGAGGCACTTGGTGGAGTCACTTGGTGGAGTCACTTGATGGAGTCCATCGACCGAGTCACTTGATGGAGTCACTTGGTGGAGTCCATCGATGGAGGCACTTGTGGATTCACTTGATGGAGTCACTTGATGGAGTCACTTGGTGAGTCCATCGATGGAGGCACTTGGTGGATCCACTTGGTGGAGTCACTTGATGGAGTCCATCGACCGAGTCACTTGATGGAGTCACTTGGTGGAGTCACTTGATGGAGTCACTTGATGGAGTCACTTGTGGAGTCACTTGATGGAGTCACTTGATGGAGTCACTTGATGGAGTCACTTGATGGAGTCCATCGATGGAGGCACTTGGTGGATTCACTTGGTGGAGTCACTTGATGGAGTCCATCGACCGAGTCACTTGATGGAGTCACTTGGTGGAGTCCATCGATGGCGGCACTTGGTGGATCCACTTGGTGGAGTCACTTGATGGAGTCCATCGACCGAGTCACTTGATGGAGTCACTTGGTGGAGTCACTTGATGGAGTCACTTGATGGAGTCACTTGGTGGAGTCACTTGATGGAGTCACTTGATGGAGTCACTTGGTGGAGTCACTTGATGGAGTCACTTGGTGGAGTCCATTGATGGAGGACACTTGTGGATCCACTTGGTGGAGTCACTTGATGGAGTCCATCGACCGAGTCACTTGATGGAGTCACTTGGTGGAGTCACTTGATGGAGTCCATCGACCGAGTCACTTGATGGAGTCACTTGGTGGAGTCACTTGATGGAGTCACTTGATGGAGTCACTTGGTGGAGTCACTTGATGGAGTCCTTGGATGGAGTCACTTGATGGAGTCACTTGGTGGAGTCCACGATGGAGCACTTGGTGGATTCACTTGGTGGAGTCACTTGATGGAGTCCATCGACCGAGTCACTTGATGGAGTCACTTGGTGGAGTCACTTGATGGAGTCACTTGATGGAGTCACTTGGTGGAGTCACTTGATGGAGTCACTTGATGGAGTCACTTGATGGAGTCACTTGATGGAGTCCATCGATGGAGGCACTTGGTGGATTCACTTGGTGGAGTCACTTGATGGAGTCCACGACCGAGTCACTTGATGGAGTCACTTGGTGGAGTCACTTGATGGAGTCACTTGATGGAGTCACTTGGTGGAGTCACTTGATGGAGTCACTTGATGGAGTCACTTGGTGGAGTCACTTGATGGAGTCACTTGGTGGAGTCCATCGATGGAGACACTTGGTGGATCCACTTGGTGGAGTCACTTGATGGAGTCCATCGACCGAGTCACTTGATGGAGTCACTTGGTGGAGTCACTTGATGGAGTCACTTGATGGAGTCACTTGATGGAGTCACTTGATGGAGTCACTTGATGGAGTCACTTGGTGGAGTCACTTGATGGAGTCACTTGGTGGAGTCCATTGATGGAGACACTTGGTGGATCCACTTGGTGGAGTCACTTGATGGAGTCCATCGACCGAGTCACTTGATGGAGTCACTTGATGGAGTCACTTGATGGAGTCCATCGACGAGTCACTTGATGGAGTCACTTGGTGGAGTCCATCGATGGAGGCACTTGGTGGATCACAGTCACTTGATGGAGTCCATCGACCGAGTCACTTGATGGAGTCACTTGGTGGAGTCACTTGATGGAGTCACTTGATGGAGTCACTTGGTGGACTCACTTGATGGAGTCACTTGATGGAGTCACTTGGTGGAGTCACTTGATGGAGTCACTTGGTGGAGTCCATCGATGGAGACACTTGGTGGATCCACTTGGTGGAGTCACTTGATGGAGTCCATCGACCGAGTCACTTGATGGAGTCACTTGGTGGAGTCACTTGATGGAGTCACTTGATGGAGTCACTTGATGGAGTCACTTGATGGAGTCACTTGGTGGAGTCACTTGGTGGAGTCACTTGATGGAGTCACTTGGTGGAGTCCATCGATGAGTCACTTGGTGGATCCACTTGGTGGAGTCACTTGATGGAGTCCATCGACCGAGTCACTTGATGGAGTCACTTGGTGGAGTCCATCGATGGAGTCACTTGGTGGATTCACTTGGTGGAGTCACTTGATGGAGTCCATCGACCGAGTCACTTGATGGAGTCACTTGGTGGAGTCCATCGATGGAGGCACTTGGTGGATCCACTTGGTGGAGTCACTTGATGGAGTCCATCGACCGAGTCACTTGATGGAGTCACTTGGTGGAGTCACTTGATGGAGTCACTTGATGGAGTCACTTGGTGGAGTCACTTGATGGAGTCACTTGGTGGAGTCACTTGATGGAGTCACTTGGTGGGATCACTTGGTGGAGTCACTTGATGGAGTCCATCGACAGAGTCACTTGATGGAGTCACTTGGTGGAGTCACTTGATGGAGTCCATCGACCGAGTCACTTGATGGAGTCACTTGGTGGAGTCCATCGATGGAGGCACTTGGTGGATTCACTTGGTGGAGTCACTTGATGGAGTCCATCGACCGAGTCACTTGATGGAGTCACTTGGTGGAGTCACTTGATGGAGTCACTTGATGGAGTCACTTGGTGGAGTCACTTGATGGAGTCACTTGATGGAGTCACTTGATGGAGTCACTTGGTGGAGTCACTTGATGGAGTCACTTGGTGGAGTCATCGATGGAGTCACTTGGTGGATCCACTTGGTGGAGTCACTTGATGGAGTCCATCGACCGAGTCACTTGATGGAGTCACTTGGTGGAGTCACTTGATGGAGTCACTTGATGGAGTCACTTGATGGAGTCACTTGATGGAGTCACTTGGTGGAGTCACTTGATGGAGTCACTTGATGGAGTCACTTGGTGGAGTCACTTGATGGAGTCACTTGGTGGAGTCCATCGATGGAGGCACTTGGTGGATCCACTTGGTGGAGTCACTTGATGGAGTCCATCGACCGAGTCACTTGATGGAGTCACTTGGTGGAGTCACTTGATGGAGTCCATCGACCGAGTCACTTGATGGAGTCACTTGGTGGAGTCCATCGATGGAGGCACTTGGTGGATTCACTTGGTGGAGTCACTTGATGGAGTCCATCGACCGAGTCACTTGATGGAGTCACTTGGTGGAGTCACTTGATGGAGTCACTTGATGGAGTCACTTGGTGGAGTCACTTGATGGAGTCACTTGATGGAGTCACTTGGTGGAGTCACTTGATGGAGTCACTTGGTGGAGTCCATCGATGGAGTCACTTTGTGGATTCACTTGATGAAGTCACTTGATGGAGTCACTTGGTGGAGTCCATCGATGGCGGCACTTGGTGGATCCACTTGGTGGAGTCACTTGATGGAGTCCATCGACCGAGTCACTTGATGGAGTCACTTGGTGGAGTCACTTGATGGAGTCACTTGATGGAGTCACTTGGTGGAGTCACTTGATGGAGTCACTTGATGGAGTCACTTGGTGGAGTCACTTGATGGAGTCACTTGGTGGAGTCCATCGATGGAGACACTTGGTGGATTCACTTGGTGGAGTCACTTGATGGAGTCCATCGACCGAGTCACTTGATGGAGTCACTTGGTGGAGTCACTTGATGGAGTCCATCGACCGAGTCACTTGATGGAGTCACTTGGTGGAGTCCATCGATGGAGGCACTTGGTGGATTCACTTGGTGGAGTCACTTGATGGAGTCCATCGACGGAGTCACTTGATGGAGTCACTTGGTGGAGTCACTTGATGGAGTCACTTGATGGAGTCACTTGATGGAGTCACTTGATGGAGTCACTTGGTGGAGTCACTTGGTGGAGTCACTTGATGGAGTCACTTGGTGGAGTCCATCGATGGAGACACTTGGTGGATCCACTTGGTGGAGTCACTTGATGGAGTCCATCGACCGAGTCACTTGATGGAGTCACTTGGTGGAGTCACTTGATGGAGTCACTTGATGGAGTCACTTGATGGAGTCACTTGATGGAGTCATTGATGGAGTCACTTGGTGGAGTCACTTGATGGAGTCACTTGGTGGAGTCCATCGATGGAGTCACTTGGTGGATCCACTTGGTGGAGTCACTTGATGGAGTCCATCGACCGAGTCACTTGATGGAGTCACTTGGTGGAGTCCATCGATGGAGGCACTTGGTGGATTCACTTGGTGGAGTCACTTGATGGAGTCCATCGACCGAGTCACTTGATGGAGTCACTTGGTGGAGTCCATCGATGGAGGCACTTGGTGGATCCACTTGGTGGAGTCACTTGATGGAGTCCATCGACCGAGTCACTTGATGGAGTCACTTGGTGGAGTCACTTGATGGAGTCACTTGATGGAGTCACTTGGTGGAGTCACTTGATGGAGTCACTTGGTGGAGTCCATCGATGGAGACACTTGGTGGATCCACTTGGTGGAGTCACTTGATGGAGTCCATCGACCGAGTCACTTGATGGAGTCACTTGGTGGAGTCACTTGATGGAGTCCATCGACCGAGTCACTTGATGGAGTCACTTGGTGGAGTCCATCGATGGAGGCACTTGGTGGATTCACTTGGTGGAGTCACTTGATGGAGTCCATCGACCGAGTCACTTGATGGAGTCACTTGGTGGAGTCACTTGATGGAGTCACTTGATGGAGTCACTTGGTGGAGTCACTTGATGGAGTCACTTGATGGAGTCACTTGATGGAGTCACTTGGTGGAGTCACTTGATGGAGTCACTTGGTGGAGTCCATCGATGGAGACACTTGGTGGATCCACTTGGTGGAGTCACTTGATGGAGTCCATCGACCGAGTCACTTGATGGAGTCACTTGGTGGAGTCACTTGATGGAGTCACTTGATGGAGTCACTTGATGGAGTCACTTGATGGAGTCACTTGGTGGAGTCACTTGATGGAGTCACTTGATGGAGTCACTTGGTGGAGTCACTTGATGGAGTCACTTGGTGGAGTCCATTGATGGAGTCACTTGGTGGATCCACTTGGTGGAGTCACTTGATGGAGTCCATCGACCGAGTCACTTGATGGAGTCACTTGGTGGAGTCACTTGATGGAGTCCATCGACCGAGTCACTTGATGGAGTCACTTGGTGGAGTCCATCGATGGAGGCACTTGGTGGATTCACTTGGTGGAGTCACTTGATGGAGTCCATCGACCGAGTCACTTGATGGAGTCACTTGGTGGAGTCACTTGATGGAGTCACTTGATGGAGTCACTTGGTGGAGTCACTTGATGGAGTCACTTGATGGAGTCACTTGGTGGAGTCACTTGATGGAGTCACTTGGTGGAGTCCATCGATGGAGTCACTTGTGGAGTCACTTGATGGAGTCACTTGATGGAGTCACTTGGTGGAGTCCATCGATGGAGGCACTTGGTGGATCCACTTGGTGGAGTCACTTGATGGAGTCCATCGACCGAGTCACTTGATGGAGTCACTTGGTGGAGTCACTTGATGGAGTCACTTGATGGAGTCACTTGGTGGACTCACTTGATGGAGTCACTTGATGGAGTCACTTGGTGGAGTCACTTGATGGAGTCACTTGGTGGAGTCCATTGATGGAGACACTTGGTGGATCCACTTGGTGGAGTTACTTGATGGAGTCCATCGACAGAGTCACTTGATGGAGTCACTTGGTGGAGTCACTTGATGGAGTCCATCGACCGAGTCACTTGATGGAGTCACTTGGTGGAGTCCATCGATGGAGGCACTTGGTGGATTCACTTGGTGGAGTCACTTGATGGAGTCCATCGACCGAGTCACTTGATGGAGTCACTTGGTGGAGTCACTTGATGGAGTCACTTGATGGAGTCACTTGGTGGACTCACTTGATGGAGTCACTTGATGGAGTCACTTGGTGGAGTCACTTGATGGAGTCACTTGGTGGAGTCCATCGATGGAGACACTTGGTGGATCCACTTGGTGGAGTTACTTGATGGAGTCCATCGACCGAGTCACTTGATGGAGTCACTTGGTGGAGTCACTTGATGGAGTCCATCGACCGAGTCACTTGATGGAGTCACTTGGTGGAGTCCATCGATGGAGGCACTTGGTGGATCCACTTGGTGGAGTCACTTGATGGAGTCCATCGACCGAGTCACTTGATGGAGTCACTTGGTGGAGTCACTTGATGGAGTCACTTGATGGAGTCACTTGGTGGAGTCACTTGATGGAGTCACTTGATGGAGTCCATCGATGGAGGCACTTGGTGGATCCACTTGGTGGAGTCACTTGATGGAGTCCATCGACCGAGTCACTTGATGGAGTCACTTGGTGGAGTCACTTGATGGAGTCACTTGATGGAGTCACTTGATGGAGTCACTTGATGGAGTCACTTGGTGGAGTCCATCGATGGAGGCACTTGGTGGATCCACTTGGTGGAGTCACTTGATGGAGTCCATCGACCGAGTCACTTGATGGAGTCACTTGGTGGAGTCACTTGATGGAGTCACTTGATGGAGTCACTTGATGGAGTCCATCGATGGAGTCACTTGGTGGATCACTTGGTGGAGTCACTTGATGGAGTCCATCGACCGAGTCACTTGATGGAGTCACTTGGTGGAGTCCATCGATGGAGGCACTTGGTGGATCCACTTGGTGGAGTCACTTGATGGAGTCCATCGACCGAGTCACTTGATGGAGTCACTTGGTGGAGTCACTTGATGGAGTCACTTGATGGAGTCACTTGATGGAGTCACTTGATGGAGTCACTTGGTGGAGTCCATCGATGGAGGCACTTGGTGGATCCACTTGGTGGAGTCACTTGATGGAGTCCATCGACCGAGTCACTTGATGGAGTCACTTGGTGGAGTCACTTGATGGAGTCACTTGATGGAGTCACTTGGTGGAGTCACTTGATGGAGTCACTTGATGGAGTCACTTGATGGAGTCCATCGATGGAGGCACTTGGTGGATTCACTTGGTGGAGTCACTTGATGGAGTCCATCGACCGAGTCACTTGATGGAGTCACTTGGTGGAGTCCATCGATGGAGGCACTTGGTGGATCCACTTGGTGGAGTCACTTGATGGAGTCCATCGACCGAGTCACTTGATGGAGTCACTTGGTGGAGTCACTTGATGGAGTCACTTGATGGAGTCACTTGATGGAGTCACTTGATGGAGTCACTTGGTGGAGTCCATCGATGGCGGCACTTGGTGGATCCACTTGGTGGAGTCACTTGATGGAGTCCATCGACCGAGTCACTTGATGGAGTCACTTGGTGGAGTCACTTGATGGAGTCACTTGATGGAGTCACTTGATGGAGTCACTTGATGGAGTCACTTGGTGGAGTCCATCGATGGAGGCACTTGATGGAGTCACTTGGTGGAGTCACTTGATGGAGTCCATCGACCGAGTCACTTGATGGAGTCACTTGGTGGAGTCCATCGATGGAGTCACTTGATGGAGTCACTTGATGGAGTCACTTGATGGAGTCACTTGGTGGAGTCCATCGATGGAGGCACTTGGTGGATCCACTTGGTGGAGTCACTTGATGGAGTCCATCGACCGAGTCACTTGATGGAGTCACTTGGTGGAGTCACTTGATGGAGTCACTTGATGGAGTCACTTGGTGGAGTCACTTGATGGAGTCACTTGATGGAGTCACTTGATGGAGTCACTTGATGGAGTCCATCGATGGAGGCACTTGGTGGATTCACTTGGTGGAGTCACTTGA
This sequence comes from Ulva mutabilis, assembly GCA_900538255.1. Classification (NCBI taxonomy): domain Eukaryota; kingdom Viridiplantae; phylum Chlorophyta; class Ulvophyceae; order Ulvales; family Ulvaceae; genus Ulva; species Ulva mutabilis. The sequence continues at coordinate 405,579 of UNSF01000006.1, read as the reverse complement.
TGGAGTCCATCGACCGAGTCACTTGATGGAGTCACTTGGTGGAGTCCATCGATGGCGGCACTTGGTGGATCCACTTGGTGGAGTCACTTGATGGAGTCCATCGACCGAGTCACTTGATGGAGTCACTTGGTGGAGTCACTTGATGGAGTCACTTGATGGAGTCACTTGGTGGACTCACTTGATGGAGTCACTTGATGGAGTCACTTGGTGGAGTCACTTGATGGAGTCACTTGGTGGAGTCCATTGATGGAGACACTTGGTGGATCCACTTGGTGGAGTTACTTGATGGAGTCCATCGACAGAGTCACTTGATGGAGTCACTTGATGGAGTCACTTGATGGAGTCCATCGACCGAGTCACTTGATGGAGTCACTTGGTGGAGTCCATCGATGGAGGCACTTGGTGGATTCACTTGGTGGAGTCACTTGATGGAGTCCATCGACCGAGTCACTTGATGGAGTCACTTGGTGGAGTCACTTGATGGAGTCACTTGATGGAGTCACTTGGTGGACTCACTTGATGGAGTCACTTGATGGAGTCACTTGGTGGAGTCACTTGATGGAGTCACTTGGTGGAGTCCATCGATGGAGACACTTGGTGGATCCACTTGGTGGAGTTACTTGATGGAGTCCATCGACCGAGTCACTTGATGGAGTCACTTGGTGGAGTCACTTGATGGAGTCACTTGATGGAGTCACTTGATGGAGTCACTTGATGGAGTCACTTGATGGAGTCACTTGGTGGAGTCACTTGATGGAGTCACTTGGTGGAGTCCATCGATGGAGACACTTGGTGGATCCACTTGGTGGAGTTACTTGATGGAGTCCATCGACAGAGTCACTTGATGGAGTCACTTGGTGGAGTCACTTGATGGAGTCCATCGACCGAGTCACTTGATGGAGTCACTTGGTGGAGTCCATCGATGGAGGCACTTGGTGGATTCACTTGGTGGAGTCACTTGATGGAGTCCATCGACCGAGTCACTTGATGGAGTCACTTGGTGGAGTCACTTGATGGAGTCACTTGATGGAGTCACTTGGTGGAGTCACTTGATGGAGTCACTTGATGGAGTCACTTGGTGGAGTCACTTGATGGAGTCACTTGGTGGAGTCCATCGATGGAGACACTTGGTGGATCCACTTGGTGGAGTCACTTGATGGAGTCCATCGACCGAGTCACTTGATGGAGTCACTTGGTGGAGTCACTTGATGGAGTCACTTGATGGAGTCACTTGATGGAGTAACTTGATGGAGTCACTTGGTGGAGTCACTTGGTGGAGTCACTTGATGGAGTCACTTGGTGGAGTCCATCGATGGAGTCACTTGGTGGATCCACTTGGTGGAGTCACTTGATGGAGTCCATCGACCGAGTCACTTGATGGAGTCACTTGGTGGAGTCCATCGATGGAGGCACTTGGTGGATTCACTTGGTGGAGTCACTTGATGGAGTCCATCGACCGAGTCACTTGATGGAGTCACTTGGTGGAGTCCATCGATGGAGGCACTTGGTGGATCCACTTGGTGGAGTCACTTGATGGAGTCCATCGACCGAGTCACTTGATGGAGTCACTTGGTGGAGTCACTTGATGGAGTCACTTGATGGAGTCACTTGGTGGAGTCACTTGATGGAGTCACTTGGTGGAGTCCATTGATGGAGACACTTGGTGGATCCACTTGGTGGAGTCACTTGATGGAGTCCATCGACCGAGTCACTTGATGGAGTCACTTGGTGGAGTCACTTGATGGAGTCCATCGACCGAGTCACTTGATGGAGTCACTTGGTGGAGTCCATCGATGGAGGCACTTGGTGGATTCACTTGGTGGAGTCACTTGATGGAGTCCATCGACCGAGTCACTTGATGGAGTCACTTGGTGGAGTCACTTGATGGAGTCACTTGATGGAGTCACTTGGTGGAGTCACTTGATGGAGTCACTTGATGGAGTCACTTGATGGAGTCACTTGGTGGAGTCACTTGATGGAGTCACTTGGTGGAGTCCATCGATGGAGCACTTGGTGGATCCACTTGGTGGAGTCACTTGATGGAGTCCATCGACCGAGTCACTTGATGGAGTCACTTGGTGGAGTCACTTGATGGAGTCACTTGATGGAGTCACTTGATGGAGTCACTTGATGGAGTCACTTGGTGGAGTCACTTGATGGAGTCACTTGATGGAGTCACTTGGTGGAGTCACTTGATGGAGTCACTTGGTGGAGTCCATCGATGGAGGCACTTGGTGGATCCACTTGGTGGAGTCACTTGATGGAGTCCATCGACCGAGTCACTTGATGGAGTCACTTGGTGGAGTCACTTGATGGAGTCCATCGACCGAGTCACTTGATGGAGTCACTTGGTGGAGTCCATCGATGGAGGCACTTGGTGGATTCACTTGGTGGAGTCACTTGATGGAGTCCATCGACCGAGTCACTTGATGGAGTCACTTGGTGGAGTCACTTGATGGAGTCACTTGATGGAGTCACTTGGTGGAGTCACTTGATGGAGTCACTTGATGGAGTCACTTGTGGAGTCACTTGATGGAGTCACTTGGTGGAGTCCATCGATGGAGTCACTTGTGGATCACTTGATGGAGTCACTTGATGGAGTCACTTGGTGGAGTCCATCGATGGAGGCACTTGGTGGATCACTTGGTGGAGTCACTTGATGGAGTCCATCGACCGAGTCACTTGATGGAGTCACTTGGTGGAGTCACTTGATGGAGTCACTTGATGGAGTCACTTGGTGGAGTCACTTGATGGAGTCACTTGATGGAGTCACTTGGTGGAGTCACTTGATGGAGTCACTTGGTGGAGTCCATCGATGGAGACACTTGGTGGATCCACTTGGTGGAGTCACTTGATGGAGTCCATCGACAGAGTCACTTGATGGAGTCACTTGGTGGAGTCACTTGATGGAGTCCATCGACCGAGTCACTTGATGGAGTCACTTGGTGGAGTCCATCGATGGAGGCACTTGGTGGATTCACTTGGTGGAGTCACTTGATGGAGTCCATCGACCGAGTCACTTGATGGAGTCACTTGGTGGAGTCACTTGATGGAGTCACTTGATGGAGTCACTTGGTGGACTCACTTGATGGAGTCACTTGATGGAGTCACTTGGTGGAGTCACTTGATGGAGTCACTTGGTGGAGTCCATCGATGGAGACACTTGGTGGATCCACTTGGTGGAGTCACTTGATGGAGTCCATCGACCGAGTCACTTGATGGAGTCACTTGGTGGAGTCACTTGATGGAGTCCATCGACCGAGTCACTTGATGGAGTCACTTGGTGGAGTCCATCGATGGAGGCACTTGGTGGATCCACTTGGTGGAGTCACTTGATGGAGTCCATCGACCGAGTCACTTGATGGAGTCACTTGGTGGAGTCACTTGATGGAGTCACTTGATGGAGTCACTTGGTGGAGTCACTTGATGGAGTCACTTGATGGAGTCCATCGATGGAGGCACTTGGTGGATCCACTTGGTGGAGTCACTTGATGGAGTCCATCGACCGAGTCACTTGATGGAGTCACTTGGTGGAGTCACTTGATGGAGTCACTTGATGGAGTCACTTGATGGAGTCACTTGATGGAGTCACTTGGTGGAGTCCATCGATGGAGGCACTTGGTGGATCCACTTGGTGGAGTCACTTGATGGAGTCCATCGACCGAGTCACTTGATGGAGTCACTTGGTGGAGTCCATCGATGGCGGCACTTGGTGGATCCACTTGGTGGAGTCACTTGATGGAGTCCATCGACCGAGTCACTTGATGGAGTCACTTGGTGGAGTCACTTGATGGAGTCACTTGATGGAGTCACTTGGTGGAGTCACTTGATGGAGTCACTTGATGGAGTCACTTGATGGAGTCCATCGATGGAGGCACTTGGTGGATCCACTTGGTGGAGTCACTTGATGGAGTCCATCGACCGAGTCACTTGATGGAGTCACTTGGTGGAGTCACTTGATGGAGTCACTTGATGGAGTCACTTGATGGAGTCACTTGATGGAGTCACTTGGTGGAGTCCATCGATGGAGGCACTTGGTGGATCCACTTGGTGGAGTCACTTGATGGAGTCCATCGACCGAGTCACTTGATGGAGTCACTTGGTGGAGTCACTTGATGGAGTCACTTGATGGAGTCACTTGGTGGAGTCACTTGATGGAGTCACTTGATGGAGTCACTTGATGGAGTCCATCGATGGAGGCACTTGGTGGATTCACTTGGTGGAGTCACTTGATGGAGTCCATCGACCGAGTCACTTGATGGAGTCACTTGGTGGAGTCCATCGATGGCGGCACTTGGTGGATCCACTTGGTGGAGTCACTTGATGGAGTCCATCGACCGAGTCACTTGATGGAGTCACTTGGTGGAGTCACTTGATGGAGTCACTTGATGGACTCACTTGATGGAGTCACTTGATGGAGTCACTTGGTGGAGTCCATCGATGGAGGCACTTGGTGGATCCACTTGGTGGAGTCACTTGATGGAGTCCATCGACCGAGTCACTTGATGGAGTCACTTGGTGGAGTCCATCGATGGCGGCACTTGGTGGATCCACTTGGTGGAGTCACTTGATGGAGTCCATCGACCGAGTCACTTGATGGAGTCACTTGGTGGAGTCACTTGATGGAGTCACTTGATGGAGTCACTTGGTGGACTCACTTGATGGAGTCACTTGATGGAGTCACTTGATGGAGTCCATCTATGGAGGCACTTGGTGGATTCACTTGGTGGAGTCACTTGATGGAGTCCATCGACCGAGTCACTTGATGGAGTCACTTGGTGGAGTCCATCGATGGAGGCACTTGGTGGATCCACTTGGTGGAGTCACTTGATGGAGTCCATCGACCGAGTCACTTGATGGAGTCACTTGGTGGAGTCATTGATGGAGTCACTTGATGGACTCACTTGATGGAGTCACTTGATGGAGTCACTTGGTGGAGTCCATCGATGGCGGCACTTGGTGGATCCACTTGGTGGAGTCACTTGATGGAGTCCATCGACCGAGTCACTTGATGGAGTCACTTGGTGGAGTCACTTGATGGAGTCACTTGATGGAGTCACTTGATGGAGTCACTTGATGGAGTCACTTGGTGGAGTCCATCGATGGAGGCACTTGATGGAGTCACTTGGTGGAGTCACTTGATGGAGTCCATCGACGGAGTCACTTGATGGAGTCCACTTGGTGGAGTCCATCGATGGAGGCACTTGGTGGAGTCACTTGATGGAGTCACTTGATGGAGTCACTTGATGGAGTCACTTGTGGAGTCCATCGATGGAGGCCACTTGGTGGATTCACTTGGTGGAGTCACTTGATGGAGTCCATCGACCGAGTCACTTGATGGAGTCACTTGTGGAGTCCATCGATGGCGGCACTTGGTGGATCCACTTGGTGGAGTCACTTGATGGAGTCCATCGACCGAGTCACTTGATGGAGTCACTTGGTGGAGTCACTTGATGGAGTCACTTGATGGAGTCACTTGGTGGACTCACTTGATGGAGTCACTTGATGGAGTCACTTGGTGGAGTCACTTGATGGAGTCACTTGGTGGAGTCACTTGATGGAGACACTTGGTGGATCCACTTGGTGGAGTCACTTGATGGAGTCCATCGACAGAGTCACTTGATGGAGTCACTTGATGGAGTCACTTGATGGAGTCCATCGACCGAGTCACTTGATGGAGTCACTTGGTGGAGTCCATCGATGGAGGCACTTGGTGGATTCACTTGGTGGAGTCACTTGATGGAGTCCATCGACCGAGTCACTTGATGGAGTCACTTGGTGGAGTCACTTGATGGAGTCACTTGATGGAGTCACTTGGTGGACTCACTTGATGGAGTCACTTGATGGAGTCACTTGGTGGAGTCCATCGATGGAGGCACTTGGTGGATCCACTTGATGGAGTCACTTGATGGAGTCCATTCGACCGAGTCACTTGATGGAGTCACTTGGTGGAGTCACTTGATGGAGTCACTTGATGGAGTCACTTGATGGAGTCACTTGATGGAGTCACTTGGTGGAGTCCATCGATGGGCGGCACTTGGTGGATCCACTTGGTGGAGTCACTTGATGGAGTCCATCGATGGAGTCACTTGATGGAGTCACTTGGTGGAGTCACTTGATGGAGTCACTTGATGGAGTCACTTGGTGGACTCACTTGATGGAGTCACTTGATGGAGTCACTTGATGGAGTCCATCGATGGAGGCACTTGGTGGATTCACTTGGTGGAGTCACTTGATGGAGTCCATCGACCGAGTCACTTGATGGAGTCACTTGGTGGAGTCCATCGATGGCGGCACTTGGTGGATCCACTTGGTGGAGTCACTTGATGGAGTCCATCGACCGAGTCACTTGATGGAGTCACTTGGTGGAGTCAGTTGATGGAGTCACTTGATGGACTCACTTGATGGAGTCACTTGATGGAGTCACTTGGTGGAGTCCATCGATGGCGGCACTTGGTGGATCCACTTGGTGGAGTCACTTGATGGAGTCCATCGACCGAGTCACTTGATGGAGTCACTTGGTGGAGTCCATCGATGGGTCACTTGGTGGATCCACTTGGTGGAGTCACTTGATGGAGTCCATCGACCGAGTCACTTGATGGAGTCACTTGGTGGAGTCACTGATGGAGTCACTTGATGAGTCACTTGGTGGACTCACTTGATGGAGTCACTTGATGGAGTCACTTGATGGAGTCCATCGATGGAGGCACTTGGTGGATTCACTTGGTGGAGTCACTTGATGGAGTCCATCGACCGAGTCACTTGATGGAGTCACTTGGTGGAGTCCATCGATGGCGGCACTTGGTGGATCCACTTGGTGGAGTCACTTGATGGAGTCCATCGACCGAGTCACTTGATGGAGTCACTTGGTGGAGTCACTTGATGGAGTCACTTGATGGAGTCACTTGATGGTNGGAGTCACTTGGTGGGTCACTTGATGGAGTCACTTGATGGAGTCACTTGGTGGACCACTTGATGGTCACTTGATGAGTCACTTGGTGGAGTCACTTGATGGAGTCACTTGGTGGAGTCCTTGATGGAGACACTTGGTGGATCCACTTGTGGAGTTACTTGATGAGTCCATCGACAGAGTCACTTGATGGAGTCACTTGATGGAGTCACTTGATGGAGTCCATCGACGCGAGTCACTTGATGAAGTCACTTGATGGAGTCCATCGATGGAGCACTTGGTGGATCACTTGGTGGAGTCACTTGATGGAGTCCATCGACCGAGTCACTTGATGAGTCACTTGGTGGCGTCACTTGATGGAGTCACTTGATGGAGTCACTTTGGTGGACTCACTTGATGGAGTCACTTGATGAGTCACTTGGTGGAGTCACTTGATGGAGTCACTTGGTGGAGTCCATCGATGGAGACACTTGGTGGATCCACTTGGTGGAGTTACTTGATGGAGTCCATCGACCGAGTCACTTGATGGAGTCACTTGGTGGAGTCACTTGATGGAGTCCATCGACCGAGTCACTTGATGGAGTCACTTGGTGGAGTCCATCGATGGAGGCACTTGGTGGATTCACTTGGTGGAGTCACTTGATGGAGTCCATCGACCGAGTCACTTGATGGAGTCACTTGGTGGAGTCCATCGATGGCGGCACTTGGTGGATCCACTTGGTGGAGTCACTTGATGGAGTCCATCGACCGAGTCACTTGATGGAGTCACTTGGTGGAGTCACTTGATGGAGTCACTTGATGGAGTCACTTGGTGGAGTCACTTGATGGAGTCACTTGATGGAGTCACTTGATGGAGTCCATCGATGGAGGCACTTGGTGGATTCACTTGGTGGAGTCACTTGATGGAGTCCATCGACCGAGTCACTTGATGGAGTCACTTGGTGGAGTCCATCGATGGCGGCACTTGGTGGATCCACTTGGTGGAGTCACTTGATGGAGTCCATCGACCGAGTCACTTGATGGAGTCACTTGGTGGAGTCCATCGATGGCGGCACTTGGTGGATCCACTTGGTAAAGTCACTTGATGGAGTCCATCGACCGAGTCACTTGATGGAGTCACTTGGTGGAGTCACTTGATGGAGTCACTTGGTGGAGTCCATTGATGGAGACACTTGGTGGAGTCACTTGATGGAGTCACTTGGTGGAGTCACTTGATGGAGTCACTTGATGGAGTAACTTGATGGAGTCACTTGGTGGAGTCACTTGTTGGAGTCACTTGATGGAGTCACTTGGTGGAGTCCATCGATGGAGACACTTGGTGGATCCACTTGGTGGAGTTACTAGATGGAGTCCATCGACAGAGTCACTTGATGGAGTCACTTGGTGGAGTCCATCGATGGAGACACTTGGTGGATCCACTTGGTGGAGTCACTTGATGGAGTCCATCGACCGAGTCACTTGATGGAGTCACTTGGTGGAGTCACTTGATGGAGTCACTTGATGGAGTCACTTGATGGAGTAACTTGATGGAGTCACTTGGTGGAGTCACTTGGTGGAGTCACTTGATGGAGTCACTTGGTGGAGTCCATCGATGGAGACACTTGGTGGATCCACTTGGTGGAGTTACTTGATGGAGTCCATCGACCGAGTCACTTGATGGAGGCACTTGATGGAGTCCATCAATGGCGGCACTTGGTGGATTTACTCGGTGGAGTCACTTGATGGAGTCCATCGACAGAGTCACTTGATGGAGTCACTTGGTGGAGTCACTTGATGGAGTCCATCGACCGAGTCACTTGATGAAGTCACTTGGTGGAGTCCATCGATGGAGGCACTTGGTGGATTCACTTGGTGGAGTCACTTGATGGAGTCCATCGACCGAGTCACTTGATGAAGTCACTTGGTGGAGCCCATCGATGGAGGCACTTTGTGGATTCACTTGATGAAGTCACTTGATGGAGTCACTTGGTGGAGTCCATCGATGGCGGCACTTGGTGGATCCACTTGGTGGAGTCACTTGATGGAGTCCATCGACCGAGTCACTTGATGGAGTCACTTGGTGGAGTCACTTGATGGAGTCACTTGATGGAGTCACTTGGTGGACTCACTTGATGGAGTCACTTGATGGAGTCACTTGGTGGAGTCACTTGATGGAGTCACTTGGTGGAGTCCATTGATGGAGACACTTGGTGGATCCACTTGGTGGAGTTACTTGATGGAGTCCATCGACAGAGTCACTTGATGGAGTCACTTGATGGAGTCACTTGATGGAGTCCATCGACCGAGTCACTTGATGGAGTCACTTGGTGGAGTCCATCGATGGAGACACTTGGTGGATCCACTTGGTGGAGTTACTTGATGGAGTCCATCGACCGAGTCACTTGATGGAGGCACTTGATGGAGTCCATCAATGGCGGCACTTGGTGGATTTACTCGGTGGAGTCACTTGATGGAGTCCATCGACAGAGTCACTTGATGGAGTCACTTGGTGGAGTCACTTGATGGAGTCCATCGACCGAGTCACTTGATGAAGTCACTGGGTGGAGTCCATCGATGGAGGCACTTGGTGGATTCACTTGGTGGAGTCACTTGATGGAGTCCATCGACCGAGTCACTTGATGAAGTCACTTGGTGGAGCCCATCGATGGAGGCACTTTGTGGATTCACTTGATGAAGTCACTTGATGGAGTCACTTGGTGGAGTCCATCGATGGCGGCACTTGGTGGATCCACTTGGTGGAGTCACTTGATGGAGTCCATCGACCGAGTCACTTGATGGAGTCACTTGGTGGAGTCACTTGATGGAGTCACTTGATGGAGTCACTTGGTGGACTCACTTGATGGAGTCACTTGATGGAGTCACTTGGTGGAGTCACTTGATGGAGTCACTTGGTGGAGTCCATTGATGGAGACACTTGGTGGATCCACTTGGTGGAGTTACTTGATGGAGTCCATCGACAGAGTCACTTGATGGAGTCACTTGGTGGAGTCACTTGATGGAGTCCATCGACCGAGTCACTTGATGAAGTCACTTGGTGGAGTCCATCGATGGAGGCACTTGGTGGATTCACTTGGTGGAGTCACTTGATGGAGTCCATCGACCGAGTCACTTGATGAAGTCACTTGGTGGCGTCACTTGATGGAGTCACTTGATGGACTCACTTGGTGGACTCACTTGATGGAGTCACTTGATGGAGTCACTTGGTGGAGTCACTTGATGGAGTCACTTGGTGGAGTCCATCGATGGAGACACTTGGTGGATCCACTTGGTGGCGTTACTTGATGGAGTCCATCGACCGAGTCACTTGATGGAGTCACTTGGTGGAGTCACTTGATGGAGTCCATCGACCGAGTCACTTGATGGAGTCACTTGGTGGAGTCCATCGATGGAGGCACTTGGTGGATTCACTTGGTGGAGTCACTTGATGGAGTCCATCGACCGAGTCACTTGATGGAGTCACTTGGTGGAGTCCATCGATGGCGGCACTTGGTGGATCCACTTGGTGGAGTCACTTCATGGAGTCCATCGACCGAGTCACTTGATGGAGTCACTTGGTGGAGTCACTTGATGGAGTCACTTGATGGAGTCACTTGGTGGACTCACTTGATGGAGTCACTTGATGGAGTCACTTGATGGAGTCCATCGATGGAGGCACTTGGTGGATCCACTTGGTGGAGTCACTTGATGGAGTCCATCGACCGAGTCACTTGATGGAGTCACTTGGTGGAGTCAGTTGATGAAGTCACTTGATAGACTCACTTGATGGAGTCACTTGATGGAGTCACTTGGTGGAGTCCATCGATGGCGGCACTTGGTGGATCCACTTGGTGGAGTCACTTGATGGAGTCCATCGACCGAGTCACTTGATGGAGTCACTTGGTGGAGTCACTTGATGGAGTCACTTGATGGAGTCACTTGGTGGACTCACTTGATGGAGTCACTTGATGGAGTCACTTGATGGAGTCCATCGATGGAGGCACTTGGTGGATTCACTTGGTGGAGTCACTTGATGGAGTCCATCGACCGAGTCACTTGATGGAGTCACTTGGTGGAGTCCATCGATGGCGGCACTTGGTGGATCCACTTGGTGGAGTCACTTGATGGAGTCCATCGACCGAGTCACTTGATGGAGTCACTTGGTGGAGTCACTTGATGGAGTCACTTGATGGACTCACTTGATGGAGTCACTTGATGGAGTCACTTGGTGGAGTCCATCGATGGAGGCACTTGGTGGAGCCACTTGGTGGAGTCACTTGATGGAGTCCATCGATGGAGTCACTTGATGGAGTCACTTGGTGGAGTCACTTGATGGAGTCACTTGATGGAGTCACTTGGTGGAGTCACTTGATGGAGTCACTTGATGGAGTCACTTGGTGGAGTCACTTGATGGAGTCACTTGGTGGAGTCCATCGATGGAGACACTTGGTGGATCCACTTGGTGGAGTCACTTGATGGAGTCCATCGACCGAGTCACTTGATGGAGTCACTTGGTGGAGTCCATCGATGGCGGCACTTGGTGGATCCACTTGGTGGAGTCACTTGATGGAGTCCATCGACCGAGTCACTTGATGGAGTCACTTGGTGGAGTCACTTGATGGAGTCACTTGATGGAGTCACTTGGTGGAGTCACTTGATGGAGTCACTTGATGGAGTCACTTGGTGGAGTCACTTGATGGAGTCACTTGGTGGAGTCCATTGATGGAGACACTTGGTGGATCCACTTGGTGGAGTTACTTGATGGAGTCCATCGACAGAGTCACTTGATGGAGTCACTTGGTGGAGTCACTTGATGGAGTCCATCGACCGAGTCACTTGATGGAGTCACTTGGTGGAGTCCATCGATGGAGGCACTTGGTGGATTCACTTGGTGGAGTCACTTGATGGAGTCCATCGACCGAGTCACTTGATGGAGTCACTTGGTGGAGTCACTTGATGGAGTCACTTGATGGAGTCACTTGATGGAGTAACTTGATGGAGTCACTTGGTGGAGTCACTTGGTGGAGTCACTTGATGGAGTCACTTGGTGGAGTCCATCGATGGAGACACTTGGTGGATCCACTTGGTGGAGTTACTTGATGGAGTCCATCGACCGAGTCACTTGATGGAGGCACTTGATGGAGTCCATCAATGGCGGCACTTGGTGGATTTACTCGGTGGAGTCACTTGATGGAGTCCATCGACAGAGTCACTTGATGGAGTCACTTGGTGGAGTCACTTGATGGAGTCCATCGACCGAGTCACTTGATGAAGTCACTTGGTGGAGTCCATCGATGGAGGCACTTGGTGGATTCACTTGGTGGAGTCACTTGATGGAGTCCATCGACCGAGTCACTTGATGAAGTCACTTGGTGGAGTCCATCGATGGAGGCACTTGATGGAGTCACTTGGTGGAGTCACTTGATGGAGTCCATCGACTGAGTCACTTGATGGAGTCACTTGGTGGAGTCCATCGATGGAGGCACTTTGTGGAGTCACTTGATGGAGTCACTTGATGGAGTCACTTGATGGAGTCACTTGATGGAGTCCATCGATGGAGGCACTTGGTGGATTCACTTGGTGGAGTCACTTGATGAAGTCCATCGACCGAGTCACTTGATGGAGTCACTTGTTGGAGTCCATCGATGGCGGCACTTGGTGGATCCACTTGGTGGAGTCACTTGATGGAGTCCATCGACCGAGTCACTTGATGGAGTCACTTGGTGGTGTCACTTGATGGAGTCACTTGATGGAGTCACTTGGTGGACTCACTTGATGGAGTCACTTGATGGAGTCACTTGGTGGAGTCACTTGATGGAGTCACTTGGTGGAGTCCTTTGATGGAGACACTTGGTGGATCCACTTGGTGGACTTACTTGATGGAGTCCATCGACAGAGTCACTTGATGGAGTCACTTGATGGAGTCACTTGATGGAGTCCATCGACCGAGTCACTTGATGAAGTCACTTGGTGGAGTCCATCGATGGAGGCACTTGGTGGATTCACTTGGTGGAGTCACTTGATGGAGTCCATCGACCGAGTCACTTGATGAAGTCACTTGGTGGCGTCACTTGATGGAGTCACTTGATGGAGTCACTTGGTGGACTCACTTGATGGAGTCACTTGATGGAGTCACTTGGTGGAGTCACTTGATGGAGTCACTTGGTGGAGTCCATCGATGGAGACACTTGGTGGATCCACTTGGTGGAGTTACTTGATGGAGTCCATCGACCGAGTCACTTGATGGAGTCACTTGGTGGAGTCACTTGATGGAGTCCATCGACCGAGTCACTTGATGGAGTCACTTGGTGGAGTCCATCGATGGAGGCACTTGGTGGATTCACTTGGTGGAGTCACTTGATGGAGTCCATCGACCGAGTCACTTGATGGAGTCACTTGGTGGAGTCCATCGATGGCGGCACTTGGTGGATCAACTTGGTGGAGTCACTTGATGGAGTCCATCGACCGAGTCACTTGATGGAGTCACTTGGTGGAGTCACTTGATGGAGTCACTTGATGGAGTCACTTGGTGGACTCACTTGATGGAGTCACTTGATGGAGTCACTTGATGGAGTCCATCGATGGAGGCACTTGGTGGATTCACTTGGTGGAGTCACTTGATGGAGTCCATCGACCGACTCACTTGATGGAGTCACTTGGTGGAGTCCATCGATGGCGGCACTTGGTGGATCCACTTGGTGGAGTCACTTGATGGAGTCCATCGACCGAGTCACTTGATGGAGTCACTTGGTGGAGTCCATCGATGGCGGCACTTGGTGGATCCACTTGGTAAAGTCACTTGATGGAGTCCATCGACCGAGTCACTTGATGGAGTCACTTGGTGGAGTCACTTGATGGAGTCACTTGGTGGAGTCCATTGATGGAGACACTTGGTGGAGTCACTTGATGGAGTCACTTGGTGGAGTCACTTGATGGAGTCACTTGATGGAGTAACTTGATGGAGTCACTTGGTGGAGTCACTTGTTGGAGTCACTTGATGGAGTCACTTGGTGGAGTCCATCGATGGAGACACTTGGTGGATCCACTTGGTGGAGTTACTAGATGGAGTCCATCGACAGAGTCACTTGATGGAGTCACTTGGTGGAGTCCATCGATGGAGACACTTGGTGGATCCACTTGGTGGAGTCACTTGATGGAGTCCATCGACCGAGTCACTTGATGGAGTCACTTGGTGGAGTCACTTGATGGAGTCACTTGATGGAGTCACTTGATGGAGTCACTTGATGGAGTAACTTGATGGAGTCACTTGGTGGAGTCACTTGGTGGAGTCACTTGATGGAGTCACTTGGTGGAGTCCATCGATGGAGACACTTGGTGGATCCACTTGGTGGAGTTACTTGATGGAGTCCATCGACCGAGTCACTTGATGGAGGCACTTGATGGAGTCCATCAATGGCGGCACTTGGTGGATTTACTCGGTGGAGTCACTTGATGGAGTCCATCGACAGAGTCACTTGATGGAGTCACTTGGTGGAGTCACTTGATGGAGTCCATCGACCGAGTCACTTGATGAAGTCACTTGGTGGAGTCCATCGATGGAGGCACTTGGTGGATTCACTTGGTGGAGTCACTTGATGGAGTCCATCGACCGAGTCACTTGATGAAGTCACTTGGTGGAGCCCATCGATGGAGGCACTTTGTGGATTCACTTGATGAAGTCACTTGATGGAGTCACTTGGTGGAGTCCATCGATGGCGGCACTTGGTGGATCCACTTGGTGGAGTCACTTGATGGAGTCCATCGACCGAGTCACTTGATGGAGTCACTTGGTGGAGTCACTTGATGGAGTCACTTGATGGAGTCACTTGGTGGACTCACTTGATGGAGTCACTTGATGGAGTCACTTGGTGGAGTCACTTGATGGAGTCACTTGGTGGAGTCCATTGATGGAGACACTTGGTGGATCCACTTGGTGGAGTTACTTGATGGAGTCCATCGACAGAGTCACTTGATGGAGTCACTTGATGGAGTCACTTGATGGAGTCCATCGACCGAGTCACTTGATGGAGTCACTTGGTGGAGTCCATCGATGGAGACACTTGGTGGATCCACTTGGTGGAGTTACTTGATGGAGTCCATCGACCGAGTCACTTGATGGAGGCACTTGATGGAGTCCATCAATGGCGGCACTTGGTGGATTTACTCGGTGGAGTCACTTGATGGAGTCCATCGACAGAGTCACTTGATGGAGTCACTTGGTGGAGTCACTTGATGGAGTCCATCGACCGAGTCACTTGATGAAGTCACTGGGTGGAGTCCATCGATGGAGGCACTTGGTGGATTCACTTGGTGGAGTCACTTGATGGAGTCCATCGACCGAGTCACTTGATGAAGTCACTTGGTGGAGCCCATCGATGGAGGCACTTTGTGGATTCACTTGATGAAGTCACTTGATGGAGTCACTTGGTGGAGTCCATCGATGGCGGCACTTGGTGGATCCACTTGGTGGAGTCACTTGATGGAGTCCATCGACCGAGTCACTTGATGGAGTCACTTGGTGGAGTCACTTGATGGAGTCACTTGATGGAGTCACTTGGTGGACTCACTTGATGGAGTCACTTGATGGAGTCACTTGGTGGAGTCACTTGATGGAGTCACTTGGTGGAGTCCATTGATGGAGACACTTGGTGGATCCACTTGGTGGAGTTACTTGATGGAGTCCATCGACAGAGTCACTTGATGGAGTCACTTGGTGGAGTCACTTGATGGAGTCCATCGACCGAGTCACTTGATGAAGTCACTTGGTGGAGTCCATCGATGGAGGCACTTGGTGGATTCACTTGGTGGAGTCACTTGATGGAGTCCATCGACCGAGTCACTTGATGAAGTCACTTGGTGGCGTCACTTGATGGAGTCACTTGATGGACTCACTTGGTGGACTCACTTGATGGAGTCACTTGATGGAGTCACTTGGTGGAGTCACTTGATGGAGTCACTTGGTGGAGTCCATCGATGGAGACACTTGGTGGATCCACTTGGTGGCGTTACTTGATGGAGTCCATCGACCGAGTCACTTGATGGAGTCACTTGGTGGAGTCACTTGATGGAGTCCATCGACCGAGTCACTTGATGGAGTCACTTGGTGGAGTCCATCGATGGAGGCACTTGGTGGATTCACTTGGTGGAGTCACTTGATGGAGTCCATCGACCGAGTCACTTGATGGAGTCACTTGGTGGAGTCCATCGATGGCGGCACTTGGTGGATCCACTTGGTGGAGTCACTTCATGGAGTCCATCGACCGAGTCACTTGATGGAGTCACTTGGTGGAGTCACTTGATGGAGTCACTTGATGGAGTCACTTGGTGGACTCACTTGATGGAGTCACTTGATGGAGTCACTTGATGGAGTCCATCGATGGAGGCACTTGGTGGATCCACTTGGTGGAGTCACTTGATGGAGTCCATCGACCGAGTCACTTGATGGAGTCACTTGGTGGAGTCAGTTGATGAAGTCACTTGATAGACTCACTTGATGGAGTCACTTGATGGAGTCACTTGGTGGAGTCCATCGATGGCGGCACTTGGTGGATCCACTTGGTGGAGTCACTTGATGGAGTCCATCGACCGAGTCACTTGATGGAGTCACTTGGTGGAGTCACTTGATGGAGTCACTTGATGGAGTCACTTGGTGGACTCACTTGATGGAGTCACTTGATGGAGTCACTTGATGGAGTCCATCGATGGAGGCACTTGGTGGATTCACTTGGTGGAGTCACTTGATGGAGTCCATCGACCGAGTCACTTGATGGAGTCACTTGGTGGAGTCCATCGATGGCGGCACTTGGTGGATCTACTTGGTGGAGTCACTTGATGGAGTCCATCGACCGAGTCACTTGATGGAGTCACTTGGTGGAGTCAGTTGATGGAGTCACTTGATGGACTCACTTGATGGAGTCACTTGATGGAGTCACTTGGTGGAGTCCATCGATGGCGGCACTTGGTGGATCCACTTGGTGGAGTCACTTGATGGAGTCCATCGACCGAGTCACTTGATGGAGTCACTTGGTGGAGTCACTTGATGGAGTCACTTGATGGAGTCACTTGGTGGACTCACTTGATGGAGTCACTTGATGGAGTCACTTGGTGGAGTCACTTGATGGAGTCACTTGGTGGAGTCCTTTGATGGAGACACTTGGTGGATCCACTTGGTGGACTTACTTGATGGAGTCCATCGACAGAGTCACTTGATGGAGTCACTTGTTGGAGTCCATCGATGGCGGCACTTGGTGGATCCACTTGGTGGAGTCACTTGATGGAGTCCATCGACCGAGTCACTTGATGGAGTCACTTGGTGGAGTCACTTGATGGAGTCACTTGATGGAGTCACTTGGTGGACTCACTTGATGGAGTCACTTGATGGAGTCACTTGGTGGAGTCACTTGATGGAGTCACTTGGTGGAGTCCTTTGATGGAGACACTTGGTGGATCCACTTGGTGGACTTACTTGATGGAGTCCATCGACAGAGTCACTTGATGGAGTCACTTGATGGAGTCACTTGATGGAGTCCATCGACCGAGTCACTTGATGAAGTCACTTGGTGGAGTCCATCGATGGAGGCACTTGGTGGATTCACTTGGTGGACTCACTTGATGGAGTCACTTGATGGAGTCACTTGGTGGAGTCACTTGATGGAGTCACTTGGTGGAGTCCATCGATGGAGACACTTGGTGGATCCACTTGGTGGAGTTACTTGATGGAGTCCATCGACCGAGTCACTTGATGGAGTCACTTGGTGGAGTCACTTGATGGAGTCCATCGACCGAGTCACTTGATGGAGTCACTTGGTGGAGTCCATCGATGGAGGCACTTGGTGGATTCACTTGGTGGAGTCACTTGATGGAGTCCATCGACCGAGTCACTTGATGAAGTCACTTGGTGGAGTCACTTGATGGAGTCACTTGATGGAGTCACTTGGTGGACTCACTTGATGGAGTCACTTGATGGAGTCACTTGGTGGAGTCACTTGATGGAGTCACTTGGTGGAGTCCATCGATGGAGACACTTGGTGGATCCACTTGGTGGAGTTACTTGATGGAGTCCATCGACCGAGTCACTTGATGGAGTCACTTGGTGGAGTCACTTGATGGAGTCCCTCGATCGAGTCACTTGATGGAGTCACTTGGTGGAGTCCATCGATGGAGGCACTTGGTGGAGTCACTTGGTGGAGTCACTTGATGGAGTCCATCGACCGAGTCACTTGATGGAGTCACTTGGTGGAGTCACTTGATGGAGTCACTTGATGGACTCACTTGGTGGACTCACTTGATGGAGTCACTTGATGGAGTCACTTGGTGGAGTCACTTGATGGAGTCACTTGGTGGAGTCCATCGATGGAACACTTGGTGGAGTCCCTTGGTGGAGTCACTTGATGGAGTCCATTGATGGAGTCACTTGATGGAGTCACTTGGTGGAGTCACTTGATGGAGTCCTTGATGGAGTCACTTGATGGAGTCACTGGTGGAGTCCATCGATGGAGGCACTTGGTGGATTCACTTGGTGGAGTCACTTGATGGAGTCCATCGACCGAGTCACTTGATGGAGTCACTTGGTGGAGTCACTTGATGGAGTCACTTGATGGAGTCACTTGNGTCACTTGATGGAGGCACTTGATGGAGTCCATCAATGGGACACTTGGTGGATTCACATCGTGGAGTCACTTGATGGAGTCATCGATGGAGTCATTGATGGAGTCACTTGGTGGAGTCACTTGATGGAGTCCATCGACCGAGTCACTTGATGGAGTCACTTGGTGGAGTCCATCGATGGAGGCACTTGGTGGATTCACTTGGTGGAGTCACTTGATGGAGTCCATCGACCGAGTCACTTGATGGAGTCACTTGGTGGAGTCCATCGATGGAGGCACTTTGTGGATCACTTGATGGAGTCACTTGATGGAGTCACTTGGTGGAGTCCATCGATGGAGGCACTTGGTGGATCCTTGGTGGAGTCACTTGATGGAGTCCATCGACCGAGTCACTTGATGGAGTCACTTGGTGGAGTCACTTGATGGAGTCACTTGATGGAGTCACTTGGTGGACTCACTTGATGGAGTCACTTGATGGAGTCACTTTGTGGAGTCACTTGATGGAGTCACTTGGTGGAGTCCATGATGGAGACACTTGGTGGATCCACTTGGTGGAGTTACTTGATGGAGTCCATCGACGAGTCACTTGATGGAGTCACTTGGTGGAGTCACTTGATGGAGTCCATCGACCGAGTCACTTGATGAAGTCACTTGGTGGAGTCCATCGATGGAGGCACTTGGTGGATTCACTTGGTGGAGTCACTTGATGGAGTCCATCGACCGAGTCACTTGATGGAGTCACTTGGTGGAGTCACTTGATGGAGTCACTTGATGGAGTCACTTGGTGGAGTCACTTGATGGAGTCACTTGATGGAGTCACTTGGTGGAGTCACTTGATGGAGTCACTTGGTGGAGTCCACTCGATGGAGTCACTTGGTGGAGTCACTTGGTGGAGTCACTTGATGGAGTCCATCGACCGAGTCACTTGATGGAGTCACTTGGTGGAGTCACTTGATGGAGTCCATCGACCGAGTCACTTGATGGAGTCACTTGGTGGAGTCCATCGATGGAGGCACTTGGTGGATTCACTTGGTGGAGTCACTTGATGGAGTCCATCGACCGAGTCACTTGATGGAGTCACTTGGTGGAGTCCATCGATGGGGCACTTGGTGGATTCACTTGGTGGAGTCACTTGATGGAGTCCATCGACCGAGTCACTTGATGGAGTCACTTGGTGGAGTCACTTGATGGAGTCACTTGATGGAGTCACTTGGTGGACTCACTTGATGGAGTCACTTGATGGAGTCACTTGATGGAGTCCATCGATGGAGGCACTTGGTGGATCCACTTGGTGGAGTCACTTGATGGAGTCCATCGACCGAGTCACTTGATGGAGTCACTTGGTGGAGTCACTTGATGGAGTCACTTGATGGAGTCACTTGATGGAGTCACTTGATGGAGTCACTTGGTGGAGTCCATCGATGGAGGCACTTGGTGGATCCACTTGGTGGAGTCACTTGATGGAGTCCATCGACCGAGTCACTTGATGGAGTCACTTGGTGGAGTCACTTGATGGAGTCACTTGATGGAGTCACTTGGTGGATCACTTGATGGAGTCACTTGATGGAGTCACTTGATGGAGTCCATCGATGGAGTCACTTGGTGGATTCACTTGGTGGAGTCACTTGATGGAGTCCATCGACCGTCACTTGATGGAGTCACTTGGTGGAGTCCATCGATGGAGGCACTTGGTGGATTCACTTGGTGGAGTCACTTGATGGAGTCCATCGACCGAGTCACTTGGTGGAGCCCATCGATGGAGGCACTTTGTGGATTCACTTGATGAAGTCACTTGATGGGAGTCACTTGGTGAGTCCATCGGATGGCGGCACTTGGTGATCCCTTGTGGAGTCACTTGATGGATCCATCGACCGAGTCACTTGATGGAGTCACTTGGTGGAGTCACTTGATGGAGTCACTTGATGGAGTCACTTGGTGGACTCACTGATGGAGTCACTTGATGGAGTCACTTGGTGGAGTCACTTGAGGAGTCACTTGGTGGAGTCCATTGATGGAGACACTTGGTGGATCCACTTGGTGGAGTTACTTGATGGAGTCCATCGACAGAGTCACTTGATGGAGTCACTTGATGGGAGTCACTTGATGGAGTCCATCGACCGAGTCACTTGATGAAGTCACTTGGTGGAGTCCATCGATGGAGGCACTTGGTGGATTCACTTGGTGGAGTCACTTGATGGAGTCCATCGACCGAGTCACTTGATGAAGTCACTTGGTGGCAGTCACTTGATGGAGTCACTTGATGGAGTCACTTGGTGGAGTCACTTGCTGGAGTCACTTGATGGAGTCACTTGGTGGAGTCAATTGATGGAGTTCCACTGGTGGAGTCCATCGATTGGAGACACTTGGTGGATCCACTTGGTGGAGTTACTTGATGGAGTCCATCGACCGAGTCACTTGATGGAGTCACTTGGTGGAGTCACTTGATGGAGTCCATCGACCGAGTCACTTGATGGAGTCACTTGGTGGAGTCCATCGATGGAGGACACTTGGTGGATTCCACTTGGTGGAGTCACTTGATGGAGTCCATCGACCGAGTCACTTGATGGAGTCACTTGGTGGAGTCCATCGATGCGGCACTTGGTGGATCACTGGTGGAGTCACTTGATGGAGTCCATCGACCGAGTCACTGATGAGTCACTTGTGGAGTCACTTGATGGAGTCACTTGATGGAGTCACTTGGTGGACTCACTTGATGGAGCACTGATGGAGTCACTTGGGATGGAGTCTCATCGATGGAGGCACTTGGGTGGATTCACTTGGTGGAGTCACCTTGATGGAGTCCATCGACCGAGTCACTTGATGGAGTCACTTGGTGGAGTCCATCGATGGAGGCACTTGGTGGATCCACTTGGTGGAGTCACTTGATGGAGTCCATCGACCGAGTCACTTGATGGAGTCACTTGGTGGAGTCCATCGATGGCGGCACTTGGTGGATCCACTTGGTGGAGTCACTTGATGGAGTCCATCGACCGAGTCACTTGATGGAGTCACTTGGTGGAGTCACTTGATGGAGTCACTTGATGGAGTCACTTGGTGGACTCACTTGATGGAGTCACTTGATGGAGTCACTTGATGGAGTCCATCGATGGAGTCACTTGGTGGAGTCACTTGGTGGAGTCACTTGATGGAGTCCATCGACCGAGTCACTTGATGGAGTCACTTGGTGGAGTCCATCGATGGAGGCACTTTGGTGGATCCTTGGTGGAGTCACTTGATGGAGTCCATCGACCGAGTCACTTGATGGAGTCACTTGGTGGAGTCCATCGATGGAGGCACTTGGTGGATCACTTGGTGGAGTCACTTGATGGAGTCCATCGACCGAGTCACTTGATGGAGTCACTTGGTGGAGTCACTTGATGGAGTCACTTGATGGAGTCACTTGGTGGAGT
The DNA here is from genome assembly GCA_900538255.1 of Ulva mutabilis. Classification (NCBI taxonomy): domain Eukaryota; kingdom Viridiplantae; phylum Chlorophyta; class Ulvophyceae; order Ulvales; family Ulvaceae; genus Ulva; species Ulva mutabilis. The sequence continues at coordinate 383,677 of UNSF01000006.1, read as the reverse complement.
CACTTGATGGAGTCACTTGATGGAGTCACTTGGTGGAGTCACTTGATGGAGTCACTTGGTGGAGTCCATCGATGGAGACACTTGGTGGATCCACTTGGTGGAGTCACTTGATGGAGTCCATCGACAGAGTCACTTGATGGAGTCACTTGGTGGAGTCACTTGATGGAGTCCATCGACCGAGTCACTTGATGGAGTCACTTGGTGGAGTCCATCGATGGAGGCACTTGGTGGATTCACTTGGTGGAGTCACTTGATGGAGTCCATCGACCGAGTCACTTGATGGAGTCACTTGGTGGAGTCACTTGATGGAGTCACTTGATGGAGTCACTTGGTGGAGTCACTTGATGGAGTCACTTGATGGAGTCACTTGGTGGAGTCACTTGATGGAGTCACTTGGTGGAGTCCATCGATGGAGACACTTGGTGGATCCACTTGGTGGAGTCACTTGATGGAGTCCATCGACCGAGTCACTTGATGGAGTCACTTGGTGGAGTCACTTGATGGAGTCCATCGACCGAGTCACTTGATGGAGTCACTTGGTGGAGTCCATCGATGGCGGCACTTGGTGGATCCACTTGGTGGAGTCACTTGATGGAGTCCATCGACCGAGTCACTTGATGGAGTCACTTGGTGGAGTCACTTGATGGAGTCACTTGATGGAGTCACTTGGTGGAGTCACTTGATGGAGTCACTTGATGGAGTCACTTGGTGGAGTCACTTGATGGAGTCACTTGGTGGAGTCCATCGATGGAGACACTTGGTGGATCCACTTGGTGGAGTCACTTGATGGAGTCCATCGACCGAGTCACTTGATGGAGTCACTTGGTGGAGTCATCGATGGAGGCACTTGGTGGATCCACTTGGTGGAGTCACTTGATGGAGTCCATCGACCGAGTCACTTGATGGAGTCACTTGGTGGAGTCACTTGATGGAGTCACTTGATGGAGTCACTTGGTGGAGTCACTTGATGGAGTCACTTGATGGAGTCACTTGATGGAGTCACTTGATGGAGTCACTTGGTGGAGTCACTTGATGGAGTCACTTGATGGAGTCACTTGGTGGAGTCACTTGATGGAGTCCATCGATGGAGTCACTTGATGGAGTCACTTGATGGAGTCACTTGATGGAGTCCATCGACCGAGTCACTTGATGGAGTCACTTGGTGGAGTCCATCGATGGAGTCACTTGATGGAGTCACTTGGTGGAGTCACTTGATGGAGTCACTTGGTGGAGTCACTTGATGGAGTCACTTGATGGAGTCACTTGATGGAGTCACTTGATGGATTCACTTGGTGGATTCACTTGGTGGAGTCACTTGATGGAGTCATCGACCGAGTCACTTGATGGAGTCACTTGGTGGAGTCCATCGATGGAGGCACTTGGTGGATCACTTGGTGGAGTCACTTGATGGAGTCCATCGACCGAGTCACTTGATGGAGTCACTTGGTGGAGTCACTTGATGGAGTCACTTGATGGAGTCACTTGATGGAGTCACTTGATGGAGTCACTTGGTGGAGTCCACTTGGTGGATCCACTTGTGGAGTCACTTGATGGAGTCCATCGACCGAGTCACTTGATGGAGTCACTTGGTGGAGTCACTTGATGGAGTCACTTGATGGAGTCACTTGGTGGAGTCACTTGATGGAGTCACTTGATGGAGTCACTTGGTGGAGTCACTTGATGGAGTCACTTGGTGGAGTCCATCGATGGAGACACTTGGTGGATCCACTTGGTGGAGTCACTTGATGGAGTCCATCGACCGAGTCACTTGATGGAGTCACTTGGTGGAGTCCATCGATGGGGCACTTGGTGGATCCACTTGGTGGAGTCACTTGATGGAGTCCATCGACCGAGTCACTTGATGGAGTCACTTGGTGGAGTCACTTGATGGAGTCACTTGATGGAGTCACTTGGTGGAGTCACTTGATGGAGTCACTTGATGGAGTCACTTGGTGGAGTCACTTGATGGAGTCACTTGGTGGAGTCCATTGATGGAGACACTTGGTGGATCCACTTGGTGGAGTCACTTGATGGAGTCCATCGACCGAGTCACTTGATGGAGTCACTTGGTGGAGTCACTTGATGGAGTCCATCGACCGAGTCACTTGATGGAGTCACTTGGTGGAGTCCATCGATGGAGCACTTGGTGGATTCACTTGGTGGAGTCACTTGATGGAGTCCATCGACCGAGTCACTTGATGGAGTCACTTGGTGGAGTCACTTGATGGAGTCACTTGATGGAGTCACTTGGTGGAGTCACTTGATGGAGTCACTTGATGGAGTCACTTGGTGGAGTCACTTGATGGAGTCACTTGGTGGAGTCCATCGATGGAGGCACTTGGTGGATCCACTTGGTGGAGTCACTTGATGGAGTCCATCGACCGAGTCACTTGATGGAGTCACTTGGTGGAGTCACTTGATGGAGTCACTTGATGGAGTCACTTGGTGGACTCACTTGATGGAGTCACTTGATGGAGTCACTTGGTGGAGTCACTTGATGGAGTCACTTGGTGGAGTCCATTGATGGAGACACTTGGTGGATCACTTGGTGGAGTCACTTGATGGAGTCCATCGACCGAGTCACTTGATGGAGTCACTTGATGGAGTCACTTGATGGAGTCCATCGACCGAGTCACTTGATGGAGTCACTTGGTGGAGTCCATCGATGGAGACACTTGGTGGATCCACTTGGTGGAGTCACTTGATGGAGTCCATCGACCGAGTCACTTGATGGAGTCACTTGGTGGAGTCCATCGATGGCGGCACTTGGTGGATTCACTTGGTGGAGTCACTTGATGGAGTCCATCGACAGAGTCACTTGATGGAGTCACTTGGTGGAGTCACTTGATGGAGTCCATCGACCGAGTCACTTGATGGAGTCACTTGGTGGAGTCCATCGATGGAGGCACTTGGTGGATTCACTTGGTGGAGTCACTTGATGGAGTCCATCGACCGAGTCACTTGATGGAGTCACTTGGTGGAGTCCATCGATGGAGGCACTTGTGGATTCACTTGATGAAGTCACTTGATGGAGTCACTTGGTGGAGTCCATCGATGGCGGCACTTGGTGGATCCACTTGGTGGAGTCACTTGATGGAGTCCATCGACCGAGTCACTTGATGGAGTCACTTGGTGGAGTCACTTGATGGAGTCACTTGATGGAGTCACTTGGTGGACTCACTTGATGGAGTCACTTGATGGAGTCACTTGGTGGAGTCACTTGATGGAGTCACTTGGTGGAGTCCATTGATGGAGACACTTGGTGGATCCACTTGGTGGAGTTACTTGATGGAGTCCATCGACAGAGTCACTTGATGGAGTCACTTGGTGGAGTCACTTGATGGAGTCCATCGACCGAGTCACTTGATGAAGTCACTTGGTGGAGTCCATCGATGGAGGCACTTGGTGGATTCACTTGGTGGAGTCACTTGATGGAGTCCATCGACCGAGTCACTTGATGGAGTCACTTGGTGGAGTCACTTGATGGAGTCACTTGATGGAGTCACTTGGTGGACTCACTTGATGGAGTCACTTGATGGAGTCACTTGGTGGAGTCACTTGATGGAGTCACTTGGTGGAGTCCATCGATGGAGACACTTGGTGGATCCACTTGGTGGAGTTACTTGATGGAGTCCATCGACCGAGTCACTTGATGGAGTCACTTGGTGGAGTCACTTGATGGAGTCCATCGACCGAGTCACTTGATGGAGTCACTTGGTGGAGTCCATCGATGGAGGCACTTGGTGGATTCACTTGGTGGAGTCACTTGATGGAGTCCATCGACCGAGTCACTTGATGGAGTCACTTGGTGGAGTCCATCGATGGCGGCACTTGGTGGATCCACTTGGTGGAGTCACTTGATGGAGTCCATCGACCGAGTCACTTGATGGAGTCACTTGGTGGAGTCACTTGATGGAGTCACTTGATGGAGTCACTTGGTGGACTCACTTGATGGAGTCACTTGATGGAGTCACTTGATGGAGTCCATCGATGGAGGCACTTGGTGGATCCACTTGGTGGAGTCACTTGATGGAGTCCATCGACCGAGTCACTTGATGGAGTCACTTGGTGGAGTCAGTTGATGGAGTCACTTGATGGACTCACTTGATGGAGTCACTTGATGGAGTCACTTGGTGGAGTCCATCGATGGCGGCACTTGGTGGATCCACTTGGTGGAGTCACTTGATGGAGTCCATCGACCGAGTCACTTGATGGAGTCACTTGGTGGAGTCACTTGATGGAGTCACTTGATGGAGTCACTTGGTGGAGTCACTTGATGGAGTCACTTGATGGAGTCACTTGATGGAGTCCATCGATGGAGGCACTTGGTGGATTCACTTGGTGGAGTCACTTGATGGAGTCCATCGACCGAGTCACTTGATGGAGTCACTTGGTGGAGTCCATCGATGGAGGCACTTGGTGGATCACTTGGTGGAGTCACTTGATGGAGTCCATCGACCGAGTCACTTGATGGAGTCACTTGGTGGAGTCACTTGATGGAGTCACTTGATGGACTCACTTGATGGAGTCACTTGATGGAGTCACTTGGTGGAGTCCATCGATGGCGGCACTTGGTGGATCCACTTGGTGGAGTCACTTGATGGAGTCCATCGACCGAGTCACTTGATGGAGTCACTTGGTGGAGTCACTTGATGGAGTCACTTGATGGAGTCACTTGGTGGACTCACTTGATGGAGTCACTTGATGGAGTCACTTGGTGGAGTCACTTGATGGAGTCACTTGGTGGAGTCCATTGATGGAGACACTTGGTGGATCCACTTGGTGGAGTTACTTGATGGAGTCCATCGACAGAGTCACTTGATGGAGTCACTTGGTGGAGTCACTTGATGGAGTCCATCGACCGAGTCACTTGATGGAGTCACTTGGTGGAGTCCATCGATGGAGGCACTTGGTGGATTCACTTGGTGGAGTCACTTGATGGAGTCCATCGACCGAGTCACTTGATGAAGTCACTTGGTGGAGTCACTTGATGGAGTCACTTGATGGAGTCACTTGGTGGACTCACTTGATGGAGTCACTTGATGGAGTCACTTGGTGGAGTCACTTGATGGAGTCACTTGGTGGAGTCCATCGATGGAGACACTTGGTGGATCCACTTGGTGGAGTTACTTGATGGAGTCCATCGACCGAGTCACTTGATGGAGTCACTTGGTGGAGTCACTTGATGGAGTCCATCGACCGAGTCACTTGATGGAGTCACTTGGTGGAGTCCATCGATGGAGGCACTTGGTGGATTCACTTGGTGGAGTCACTTGATGGAGTCCATCGACCGAGTCACTTGATGGAGTCACTTGGTGGAGTCCATCGATGGCGGCACTTGGTGGATCCACTTGGTGGAGTCACTTGATGGAGTCCATCGACCGAGTCACTTGATGGAGTCACTTGGTGGAGTCACTTGATGGAGTCACTTGATGGAGTCACTTGGTGGAGTCACTTGATGGAGTCACTTGATGGAGTCACTTGATGGAGTCCATCGATGGAGGCACTTGGTGGATTCACTTGGTGGAGTCACTTGATGGAGTCCATCGACCGAGTCACTTGATGGAGTCACTTGGTGGAGTCCATCGATGGAGGCACTTGGTGGATCCACTTGGTGGAGTCACTTGATGGAGTCCATCGACCGAGTCACTTGATGGAGTCACTTGGTGGAGTCCATCGATGGCGGCACTTGGTGGATCCACTTGGTGGAGTCACTTGATGGAGTCCATCGACCGAGTCACTTGATGGAGTCACTTGGTGGAGTCACTTGATGGAGTCACTTGATGGAGTCACTTGGTGGAGTCACTTGATGGAGTCACTTGATGGAGTCACTTGATGGAGTCCATCGATGGAGTCACTTGGTGGATTCACTTGGTGGAGTCACTTGATGGAGTCCATCGACCGAGTCACTTGATGGAGTCACTTGGTGGAGTCCATCGATGGAGGCACTTGGTGGATCCACTTGGTGGAGTCACTTGATGGAGTCCATCGACCGAGTCACTTGATGGAGTCACTTGGTGGAGTCCATCGATGGAGGCACTTGGTGGATCCACTTGGTGGAGTCACTTGATGGAGTCCATCGACCGAGTCACTTGATGGAGTCACTTGGTGGAGTCACTTGATGGAGTCACTTGATGGAGTCACTTGGTGGAGTCACTTGATGGAGTCACTTGATGGAGTCACTTGGTGGAGTCACTTGATGGAGTCACTTGGTGGAGTCCATTGATGGAGACACTTGGTGGATCCACTTGGTGGAGTTACTTGATGGAGTCCATCGACAGAGTCACTTGATGGAGTCACTTGGTGGAGTCACTTGATGGAGTCCATCGACCGAGTCACTTGATGGAGTCACTTGGTGGAGTCCATCGATGGAGGCACTTGGTGGATTCACTTGGTGGAGTCACTTGATGGAGTCCATCGACCGAGTCACTTGATGGAGTCACTTGGTGGAGTCACTTGATGGAGTCACTTGATGGAGTCACTTGGTGGACTCACTTGATGGAGTCACTTGATGGAGTCACTTGGTGGAGTCACTTGATGGAGTCACTTGGTGGAGTCCATCGATGGAGACACTTGGTGGATCCACTTGGTGGAGTCACTTGATGGAGTCCATCGACCGAGTCACTTGATGGAGTCACTTGGTGGAGTCACTTGATGGAGTCCATCGACCGAGTCACTTGATGGAGTCACTTGGTGGAGTCCATCGATGGAGGCACTTGGTGGATCCACTTGGTGGAGTCACTTGATGGAGTCCATCGACCGAGTCACTTGATGGAGTCACTTGGTGGAGTCACTTGATGGAGTCACTTGATGGAGTCACTTGGTGGAGTCACTTGATGGAGTCACTTGATGGAGTCACTTGGTGGAGTCACTTGATGGAGTCACTTGGTGGAGTCCATTGATGGAGACACTTGGTGGATCCACTTGGTGGAGTCACTTGATGGAGTCCATCGACCGAGTCACTTGATGGAGTCACTTGGTGGAGTCCATCGATGGAGGCACTTGGTGGATCCACTTGGTGGAGTCACTTGATGGAGTCCATCGACCGAGTCACTTGATGGAGTCACTTGGTGGAGTCACTTGATGGAGTCACTTGATGGAGTCACTTGGTGGAGTCACTTGATGGAGTCACTTGATGGAGTCACTTGGTGGAGTCACTTGATGGAGTCACTTGGTGGAGTCCATTGATGGAGACACTTGGTGGATCCACTTGGTGGAGTCACTTGATGGAGTCCATCGACAGAGTCACTTGATGGAGTCACTTGGTGGAGTCACTTGATGGAGTCCATCGACCGAGTCACTTGATGGAGTCACTTGGTGGAGTCCATCGATGGAGGCACTTGGTGGATTCACTTGGTGGAGTCACTTGATGGAGTCCATCGACCGAGTCACTTGATGGAGTCACTTGGTGGAGTCACTTGATGGAGTCACTTGATGGAGTCACTTGGTGGAGTCACTTGATGGAGTCACTTGATGGAGTCACTTGGTGGAGTCACTTGATGGAGTCACTTGGTGGAGTCCATCGATGGAGACACTTGGTGGATCCACTTGGTGGAGTCACTTGATGGAGTCCATCGACCGAGTCACTTGATGGAGTCACTTGGTGGAGTCACTTGATGGAGTCACTTGATGGAGTCACTTGGTGGAGTCACTTGATGGAGTCACTTGATGGAGTCACTTGGTGGAGTCACTTGATGGAGTCACTTGGTGGAGTCCATTGATGGAGACACTTGGTGGATCCACTTGGTGGAGTTACTTGATGGAGTCCATCGACAGAGTCACTTGATGGAGTCACTTGATGGAGTCACTTGATGGAGTCCATCGACCGAGTCACTTGATGGAGTCACTTGGTGGAGTCCATCGATGGAGGCACTTGGTGGATCCACTTGGTGGAGTCACTTGATGGAGTCCATCGACCGAGTCACTTGATGGAGTCACTTGGTGGAGTCCATCGATGGAGGCACTTGGTGGATTCACTTGGTGGAGTCACTTGATGGAGTCCATCGATGGAGTCACTTGATGGAGTCACTTGGTGGAGTCACTTGATGGAGTCCATCGACCGAGTCACTTGATGGAGTCACTTGGTGGAGTCCATCGATGGAGGCACTTTGTGGATTCACTTGATGAAGTCACTTGATGGAGTCACTTGGTGGAGTCCATCGATGGCGGCACTTGGTGGATCCACTTGGTGGAGTCACTTGATGGAGTCCATCGACCGAGTCACTTGATGGAGTCACTTGGTGGAGTCACTTGATGGAGTCACTTGATGGAGTCACTTGGTGGACTCACTTGATGGAGTCACTTGATGGAGTCACTTGGTGGAGTCACTTGATGGAGTCACTTGGTGGAGTCCATTGATGGAGACACTTGGTGGATCCACTTGGTGGAGTTACTTGATGGAGTCCATCGACAGAGTCACTTGATGGAGTCACTTGGTGGAGTCACTTGATGGAGTCCATCGACCGAGTCACTTGATGGAGTCACTTGGTGGAGTCCATCGATGGAGGCACTTGGTGGATTCACTTGGTGGAGTCACTTGATGGAGTCCATCGACCGAGTCACTTGATGGAGTCACTTGGTGGAGTCACTTGATGGAGTCACTTGATGGAGTCACTTGGTGGACTCACTTGATGGAGTCACTTGATGGAGTCACTTGGTGGAGTCACTTGATGGAGTCACTTGGTGGAGTCCATCGATGGAGACACTTGGTGGATCCACTTGGTGGAGTTACTTGATGGAGTCCATCGACCGAGTCACTTGATGGAGTCACTTGGTGGAGTCACTTGATGGAGTCCATCGACCGAGTCACTTGATGGAGTCACTTGGTGGAGTCCATCGATGGAGGCACTTGGTGGATTCACTTGGTGGAGTCACTTGATGGAGTCCATCGACCGAGTCACTTGATGGAGTCACTTGGTGGAGTCCATCGATGGCGGCACTTGGTGGATCCACTTGGTGGAGTCACTTGATGGAGTCCATCGACCGAGTCACTTGATGGAGTCACTTGGTGGAGTCACTTGATGGAGTCACTTGATGGAGTCACTTGGTGGACTCACTTGATGGAGTCACTTGATGGAGTCACTTGATGGAGTCCATCGATGGAGGCACTTGGTGGATCCACTTGGTGGAGTCACTTGATGGAGTCCATCGACCGAGTCACTTGATGGAGTCACTTGGTGGAGTCAGTTGATGGAGTCACTTGATGGACTCACTTGATGGAGTCACTTGATGGAGTCACTTGGTGGAGTCCATCGATGGCGGCACTTGGTGGATCCACTTGGTGGAGTCACTTGATGGAGTCCATCGACCGAGTCACTTGATGGAGTCACTTGGTGGAGTCACTTGATGGAGTCACTTGATGGAGTCACTTGGTGGACTCACTTGATGGAGTCACTTGATGGAGTCACTTGATGGAGTCCATCGATGGAGGCACTTGGTGGATTCACTTGGTGGAGTCACTTGATGGAGTCCATCGACCGAGTCACTTGATGGAGTCACTTGGTGGAGTCCATCGATGGCGGCACTTGGTGGATCACTTGGTGGAGTCACTTGATGGAGTCCATCGACCGAGTCACTTGATGGAGTCACTTGGTGGAGTCACTTGATGGAGTCACTTGATGGACTCACTTGATGGAGTCACTTGATGGAGTCACTTGGTGGAGTCCATCGATGGCGGCACTTGGTGGATCCACTTGGTGGAGTCACTTGATGGAGTCCATCGACCGAGTCACTTGATGGAGTCACTTGGTGGAGTCACTTGATGGAGTCACTTGATGGAGTCACTTGGTGGACTCACTTGATGGAGTCACTTGATGGAGTCACTTGGTGGAGTCACTTGATGGAGTCACTTGGTGGAGTCCTTTGATGGAGACACTTGGTGGATCCACTTGGTGGAGTTACTTGATGGAGTCCATCGACAGAGTCACTTGATGGAGTCACTTGGTGGAGTCACTTGATGGAGTCCATCGACCGAGTCACTTGATGGAGTCACTTGGTGGAGTCCATCGATGGAGGCACTTGGTGGATTCACTTGGTGGAGTCACTTGATGGAGTCCATCGACCGAGTCACTTGATGGAGTCACTTGGTGGAGTCACTTGATGGAGTCACTTGATGGAGTCACTTGGTGGACTCACTTGATGGAGTCACTTGATGGAGTCACTTGGTGGAGTCACTTGATGGAGTCACTTGGTGGAGTCCATCGATGGAGACACTTGGTGGATCCACTTGGTGGAGTTACTTGATGGAGTCCATCGACCGAGTCACTTGATGGAGTCACTTGGTGGAGTCACTTGATGGAGTCCATCGACCGAGTCACTTGATGGAGTCACTTGGTGGAGTCCATCGATGGAGGCACTTGGTGGATTCACTTGGTGGAGTCACTTGATGGAGTCCATCGACCGAGTCACTTGATGGAGTCACTTGGTGGAGTCCATCGATGGCGGCACTTGGTGGATCCACTTGGTGGAGTCACTTGATGGAGTCCATCGACCGAGTCACTTGATGGAGTCACTTGGTGGAGTCACTTGATGGAGTCACTTGATGGAGTCACTTGGTGGACTCACTTGATGGAGTCACTTGATGGAGTCACTTGATGGAGTCCATCGATGGAGGCACTTGGTGGATTCACTTGGTGGAGTCACTTGATGGAGTCCATCGACCGAGTCACTTGATGGAGTCACTTGGTGGAGTCCATCGATGGAGGCACTTGGTGGATCCACTTGGTGGAGTCACTTGATGGAGTCCATCGACCGAGTCACTTGATGGAGTCACTTGGTGGAGTCCATCGATGGCGGCACTTGGTGGATCCACTTGGTGGAGTCACTTGATGGAGTCCATCGACCGAGTCACTTGATGGAGTCACTTGGTGGAGTCACTTGATGGAGTCACTTGATGGAGTCACTTGGTGGACTCACTTGATGGAGTCACTTGATGGAGTCACTTGATGGAGTCCATCGATGGAGGCACTTGGTGGATTCACTTGGTGGAGTCACTTGATGGAGTCCATCGACCGAGTCACTTGATGGAGTCACTTGGTGGAGTCCATCGATGGAGGCACTTGGTGGATCACTTGGTGGAGTCACTTGATGGAGTCCATCGACCGAGTCACTTGATGGAGTCACTTGGTGGAGTCCATCGATGGAGGCACTTGGTGGATCCACTTGGTGGAGTCACTTGATGGAGTCCATCGACCGAGTCACTTGATGGAGTCACTTGGTGGAGTCACTTGATGGAGTCACTTGATGGAGTCACTTGGTGGAGTCACTTGATGGAGTCACTTGATGGAGTCACTTGGTGGAGTCACTTGATGGAGTCACTTGGTGGAGTCCATCGATGGAGACACTTGGTGGATCCACTTGGTGGAGTTACTTGATGGAGTCCATCGACCGAGTCACTTGATGGAGTCACTTGGTGGAGTCACTTGATGGAGTCCATCGACCGAGTCACTTGATGGAGTCACTTGGTGGAGTCCATCGATGGAGGCACTTGGTGGATTCACTTGGTGGAGTCACTTGATGGAGTCCATCGACCGAGTCACTTGATGGAGTCACTTGGTGGAGTCCATCGATGGAGGCACTTGGTGGATCCACTTGGTGGAGTCACTTGATGGAGTCCATCGACCGAGTCACTTGATGGAGTCACTTGGTGGAGTCACTTGATGGAGTCACTTGATGGAGTCACTTGGTGGACTCACTTGATGGAGTCACTTGATGGAGTCACTTGATGGAGTCCATCGATGGAGGCACTTGGTGGATTCACTTGGTGGAGTCACTTGATGGAGTCCATCGACCGAGTCACTTGATGGAGTCACTTGGTGGAGTCCATCGATGGAGGCACTTGGTGGATCACTTGGTGGAGTCACTTGATGGAGTCCATCGACCGAGTCACTTGATGGAGTCACTTGGTGGAGTCCATCGATGGCGGCACTTGGTGGATCCACTTGGTGGAGTCACTTGATGGAGTCCATCGACCGAGTCACTTGATGGAGTCACTTGGTGGAGTCACTTGATGGAGTCACTTGATGGAGTCACTTGGTGGAGTCACTTGATGGAGTCACTTGATGGAGTCACTTGATGGAGTCCATCGATGGAGGCACTTGGTGGATTCACTTGGTGGAGTCACTTGATGGAGTCCATCGACCGAGTCACTTGATGGAGTCACTTGGTGGAGTCCATCGATGGAGGCACTTGGTGGATCCACTTGGTGGAGTCACTTGATGGAGTCCATCGACCGAGTCACTTGATGGAGTCACTTGGTGGAGTCCATCGATGGAGGCACTTGGTGGATCCACTTGGTGGAGTCACTTGATGGAGTCCATCGACCGAGTCACTTGATGGAGTCACTTGGTGGAGTCACTTGATGGAGTCACTTGATGGAGTCACTTGGTGGAGTCACTTGATGGAGTCACTTGATGGAGTCACTTGGTGGAGTCACTTGATGGAGTCACTTGGTGGAGTCCATTGATGGAGACACTTGGTGGATCCACTTGGTGGAGTCACTTGATGGAGTCCATCGACAGAGTCACTTGATGGAGTCACTTGGTGGAGTCACTTGATGGAGTCCATCGACCGAGTCACTTGATGGAGTCACTTGGTGGAGTCCATCGATGGAGGCACTTGGTGGATTCACTTGGTGGAGTCACTTGATGGAGTCCATCGACCGAGTCACTTGATGGAGTCACTTGGTGGAGTCACTTGATGGAGTCACTTGATGGAGTCACTTGGTGGACTCACTTGATGGAGTCACTTGATGGAGTCACTTGGTGGAGTCACTTGATGGAGTCACTTGGTGGAGTCCATCGATGGAGACACTTGGTGGATCCACTTGGTGGAGTCACTTGATGGAGTCCATCGACCGAGTCACTTGATGGAGTCACTTGGTGGAGTCACTTGATGGAGTCCATCGACCGAGTCACTTGATGGAGTCACTTGGTGGAGTCCATCGATGGAGGCACTTGGTGGATCCACTTGGTGGAGTCACTTGATGGAGTCCATCGACCGAGTCACTTGATGGAGTCACTTGGTGGAGTCACTTGATGGAGTCACTTGATGGAGTCACTTGGTGGAGTCACTTGATGGAGTCACTTGATGGAGTCACTTGGTGGAGTCACTTGATGGAGTCACTTGGTGGAGTCCATTGATGGAGACACTTGGTGGATCCACTTGGTGGAGTCACTTGATGGAGTCCATCGACCGAGTCACTTGATGGAGTCACTTGGTGGAGTCCATCGATGGCGGCACTTGGTGGATCCACTTGGTGGAGTCACTTGATGGAGTCCATCGACCGAGTCACTTGATGGAGTCACTTGGTGGAGTCACTTGATGGAGTCACTTGATGGAGTCACTTGGTGGACTCACTTGATGGAGTCACTTGATGGAGTCACTTGGTGGAGTCACTTGATGGAGTCACTTGGTGGAGTCCATTGATGGAGACACTTGGTGGATCCACTTGGTGGAGTTACTTGATGGAGTCCATCGACAGAGTCACTTGATGGAGTCACTTGATGGAGTCACTTGATGGAGTCCATCGACCGAGTCACTTGATGGAGTCACTTGGTGGAGTCCATCGATGGAGGCACTTGGTGGATTCACTTGGTGGAGTCACTTGATGGAGTCCATCGACCGAGTCACTTGATGGAGTCACTTGGTGGAGTCACTTGATGGAGTCACTTGATGGAGTCACTTGGTGGAGTCACTTGATGGAGTCACTTGATGGAGTCACTTGGTGGAGTCACTTGATGGAGTCACTTGGTGGAGTCCATCGATGGAGACACTTGGTGGATCCACTTGGTGGAGTCACTTGATGGAGTCCATCGACCGAGTCACTTGATGGAGTCACTTGGTGGAGTCACTTGATGGAGTCACTTGATGGAGTCACTTGGTGGAGTCACTTGATGGAGTCACTTGATGGAGTCACTTGGTGGAGTCACTTGATGGAGTCACTTGGTGGAGTCCATCGATGGAGTCACTTGGTGGATCCACTTGGTGGAGTCACTTGATGGAGTCCATCGACCGAGTCACTTGATGGAGTCACTTGATGGAGTCACTTGATGGAGTCCATCGACCGAGTCACTTGATGGAGTCACTTGGTGGAGTCCATCGATGGAGGCACTTGGTGGATCCACTTGGTGGAGTCACTTGATGGAGTCCATCGACCGAGTCACTTGATGGAGTCACTTGGTGGAGTCCATCGATGGAGGCACTTGGTGGATTCACTTGGTGGAGTCACTTGATGGAGTCCATCGACGGAGTCACTTGATGGAGTCACTTGGTGGAGTCACTTGATGGAGTCCATCGACCGAGTCACTTGATGGAGTCACTTGGTGGAGCCCATCGATGGAGGCACTTTGTGGATTCACTTGATGGAGTCACTTGATGGAGTCACTTGGTGGAGTCCATCGATGGCGGCACTTGGTGGATCCACTTGGTGGAGTCACTTGATGGAGTCCATCGACCGAGTCACTTGATGGAGTCACTTGGTGGAGTCACTTGATGGAGTCACTTGATGGAGTCACTTGGTGGACTCACTTGATGGAGTCACTTGATGGAGTCACTTGGTGGAGTCACTTGATGGAGTCACTTGGTGGAGTCCATTGATGGAGACACTTGGTGGATCCACTTGGTGGAGTTACTTGATGGAGTCCATCGACAGAGTCACTTGATGGAGTCACTTGGTGGAGTCACTTGATGGAGTCCATCGACCGAGTCACTTGATGGAGTCACTTGGTGGAGTCCATCGATGGAGGCACTTGGTGGATTCACTTGGTGGAGTCACTTGATGGAGTCCATCGACCGAGTCACTTGATGGAGTCACTTGGTGGAGTCACTTGATGGAGTCACTTGATGGAGTCACTTGGTGGACTCACTTGATGGAGTCACTTGATGGAGTCACTTGGTGGAGTCACTTGATGGAGTCACTTGGTGGAGTCCATCGATGGAGACACTTGGTGGATCCACTTGGTGGAGTCACTTGATGGAGTCCATCGACCGAGTCACTTGATGGAGTCACTTGGTGGAGTCACTTGATGGAGTCCATCGACCGAGTCACTTGATGGAGTCACTTGGTGGAGTCCATCGATGGAGGCACTTGGTGGATTCACTTGGTGGAGTCACTTGATGGAGTCCATCGACCGAGTCACTTGATGGAGTCACTTGGTGGAGTCCATCGATGGCGGCACTTGGTGGATCCACTTGGTGGAGTCACTTGATGGAGTCCATCGACCGAGTCACTTGATGGAGTCACTTGGTGGAGTCACTTGATGGAGTCACTTGATGGAGTCACTTGGTGGACTCACTTGATGGAGTCACTTGATGGAGTCACTTGATGGAGTCCATCGATGGAGGCACTTGGTGGATCCACTTGGTGGAGTCACTTGATGGAGTCCATCGACCGAGTCACTTGATGGAGTCACTTGGTGGAGTCAGTTGATGGAGTCACTTGATGGACTCACTTGATGGAGTCACTTGATGGAGTCACTTGGTGGAGTCCATCGATGGCGGCACTTGGTGGATCCACTTGGTGGAGTCACTTGATGGAGTCCATCGACCGAGTCACTTGATGGAGTCACTTGGTGGAGTCACTTGATGGAGTCACTTGATGGAGTCACTTGGTGGACTCACTTGATGGAGTCACTTGATGGAGTCACTTGATGGAGTCCATCGATGGAGGCACTTGGTGGATTCACTTGGTGGAGTCACTTGATGGAGTCCATCGACCGAGTCACTTGATGGAGTCACTTGGTGGAGTCCATCGATGGAGCACTTGGTGGATCACTTGGTGGAGTCACTTGATGGAGTCCATCGACCGAGTCACTTGATGGAGTCACTTGGTGGAGTCACTTGATGGAGTCACTTGATGGACTCACTTGATGAGTCACTTGATGGAGTCACTTGGTGGAGTCCATCGATGGCGGCACTTGGTGGATCCACTTGGTGGAGTCACTTGATGGAGTCCATCGACCGAGTCACTTGATGGAGTCACTTGGTGGAGTCACTTGATGGAGTCACTTGATGGAGTCACTTGTGGACTCACTTGATGGAGTCACTTGATGGAGTCACTTGTGGAGTCACTTGATGGAGTCACTTGGTGGAGTCCATTGATGGAGACACTTGGTGGATCCACTTGTGGAGTTACTTGATGGAGTCCATCGACAGAGTCACTTGATGGAGTCACTTGGTGGAGTCACTTGATGGAGTCCATCGACCGAGTCACTTGATGAGTCACTTGGTGGAGTCCATCGATGGAGGCACTTGGTGGATTCACTTGGTGGAGTCACTTGATGGAGTCCATCGACCGAGTCACTTGATGAAGTCACTTGGTGGAGTCACTTGATGGAGTCACTTGATGGAGTCACTTGGTGGACTCACTTGATGGAGTCACTTGATGGAGTCACTTGGTGGAGTCACTTGATGGAGTCACTTGGTGGAGTCCATCGATGGAGACACTTGGTGGATCCACTTGTGGAGTACTTGATGGAGTCCATCGACCGAGTCACTTGATGGAGTCACTTGGTGGAGTCACTTGATGGAGTCCATCGACCGAGTCACTTGATGGAGTCACTTGGTGGAGTCCATCGATGGAGGCACTTGGTGGATTCACTTGGTGGAGTCACTTGATGGAGTCCATCGACCGAGTCACTTGATGGAGTCACTTGGGAGTCCATCGATGGCGGCACTTGGTGGATCCACTTGGTGGAGTCACTTGATGGAGTCCATCGACCGAGTCACTTGATGGAGTCACTTGGTGGAGTCACTTGATGGAGTCACTTGATGGAGTCACTTGTGGAGTCACTTGATGGAGTCACGTGGAGTCACTTGATGGAGTCCATCGATGGAGCACTTGGTGGATCACTTGGTGGAGTCACTTGATGGAGTCCATCGACCGAGTCACTTGATGGAGTCACTTGGTGGAGTCCATCGATGGCGCACTTGGTGGATCACTTGGTGGAGTCACTTGATGGAGTCCATCGACCGAGTCACTTGATGGAGTCACTTGGTGGAGTCCATCGATGGCGGCACTTGGTGGATCCACTTGGTGGAGTCACTTGATGGAGTCCATCGACCGAGTCACTTGATGGAGTCACTTGGTGGAGTCACTTGATGGAGTCACTTGATGGAGTCACTTGGTGGAGTCACTTGATGGAGTCACTTGATGGAGTCACTTGATGGAGTCCATCGATGGAGTCACTTGGGGAGTCACTTGGTGGAGTCACTTGATGGAGTCCATCGACCGAGTCACTTGATGGAGTCACTTGGTGGAGTCCATCGATGGAGCACTTGGTGGATCCACTTGGTGGAGTCACTTGATGGAGTCCATCGACCGAGTCACTTGATGGAGTCACTTGGTGGAGTCCATCGATGGAGCACTTGGTGGATCCACTTGGTGGAGTCACTTGATGGAGTCCATCGACCGAGTCACTTGATGGAGTCACTTGGTGGAGTCACTTGATGGAGTCACTTGATGGAGTCACTTGGTGGAGTCACTTGATGGAGTCACTTGATGGAGTCACTTGGTGGAGTCACTTGATGGAGTCACTTGTGGAGTCCATTGATGGAGACACTTGGTGGATCCACTTGGTGGAGTTACTTGATGGAGTCCATCGACAGAGTCACTTGATGGAGTCACTTGATGGAGTCACTTGATGGAGTCCATCGACCGAGTCACTTGATGAAGTCACTTGGTGGAGTCCATCGATGGAGGCACTTGGTGGATTCACTTGGTGGAGTCACTTGATGGAGTCCATCGACCGAGTCACTTGATGAAGTCACTTGGTGGAGTCACTTGATGGAGTCACTTGATGGAGTCACTTGGTGGACTCACTTGATGGAGTCACTTGATGGAGTCACTTGGTGAGTCACTTGATGGAGTCACTTGGTGGAGTCCATCGATGGAGGACACTTGGTGGATCCACTTGGTGGAGTTACTTGATGGAGTCCATCGACCGAGTCACTTGATGGAGTCACTTGTGGAGTCACTTGATGGAGTCCATCGACCGAGTCACTTGATGGAGTCACTTGGTGGAGTCCATCGATGGAGCACTTGTGGATTCACTTGGTGGAGTCACTTGATGGAGTCCATCGACCGAGTCACTTGATGGAGTCACTTGGTGGAGTCCATCGATGGCGGCACTTGGTGGATCCACTTGGTGGAGTCACTTGATGGAGTCCATCGACCGAGTCACTTGATGGAGTCACTTGGTGGAGTCACTTGATGGAGTCACTTTGTGGATCACTTGATGGAGTCACTTGATGGAGTCACTTGGTGGAGTCCATCGATGGAGCACTTGGTGGATCCACTTGGTGGAGTCACTTGATGGAGTCCATCGACCGAGTCACTTGATGGAGTCACTTGGTGGAGTCACTTGATGGAGTCACTTGATGGAGTCACTTGGTGGAGTCACTTGATGGAGTCACTTGATGGAGTCACTTGGTGGAGTCACTTGATGGAGTCACTTGGTGGAGTCATTGATGGAGTCACTTGTGGAGTCACTTGTGGAGTCACTTGATGGAGTCCATCGACCGAGTCACTTGATGGAGTCACTTGGTGGAGTCACTTGATGGAGTCCATCGACCGAGTCACTTGATGGAGTCACTTGGTGGAGTCCATCGATGGAGGCACTTGGTGGATTCACTTGGTGGAGTCACTTGATGGAGTCCATCGACCGAGTCACTTGATGGAGTCACTTGGTGGAGTCACTTGATGGAGTCACTTGATGGAGTCACTTGGTGGAGTCACTTGATGGAGTCACTTGATGGAGTCACTTGGTGGAGGCTGGCAATCGGGTACTCCAGTTGATGAGAGACAACCCACAACTGTATGACCTGAAGATGCTGAAACCTACGGGGGTAGCGCTTCAGTGTCATGGTTGCCACGTGGCTGAACAGAGAAGTGGCGATAGAGCACAGCACGGGGGCAAGGTGACTGAGAATGCCACCCATGCAGGAGAAGTGTTGCATGCTGACCTAGCAAGGCAGATCAAACCAGTAGGAATCGGGGTATGAACTATATCCTGGTAGTAGTGGATGACACTAGGACGATGCTGCCAGTCAAAAATGACGTACTCCGAGGACACAGGCGGCAACTAGCACCAAGGACGCCATCGTGACTCGAGAGGGACGTCATCTAGCGATCACAACCCCGTCCTCGGGAGACAAGGGCGCCAAGATGACGTAACTGGCTGGTGGCCGGCTGGGTATGACGTCCCCATGCCATCATGCGCACGGCTGGGGTACATCCGGATGACCCACAGGTGGGACATATTGATGCCGTCACTGCCACCGCCACTGAGACGGCTTACATGCCGATGACGTCCTGGGTGGTGCGCGTAGATGGTGACGTAACCCGGACGTAATTGGTGACGTCCTGCTCGGGTGCCATTGGTTGTCCGAATAGGCCTATTCGGACACCTCCCTCTCCGGTAACCGCTGCACCAGGCGCGAGTGTCCCCTTACTGGGTAAGACATACCTAACATCCGATGTCGACTTATCTATCAGGGATACCTATTGCAGCAGAGCACACTTGATCGTGCAGTAGCGGCAACGTGTGCATTCTGTCCACACGCACCTAGCATGCTACAAGGCATCAGGAGCACAGTGCTGCTACACAAACACAGACGATGTTTTATATGGGAAAGTGAGTAACTCGGCCGCTATTTGGAGGGCGGGGGTTGCATCGCAGTCGACGATCTCGAAAAATGTGGCAACAACCGGAGCGCCCGGCCCGATGACCTTTGGCTTGATTCACTGGACCTGCCTAACGTCGTATCAAGAGACTCAAAGCATAAAGATAGGCCGATCGTGGAGCCCCTTTCAGCCGCTCGTTGGACAGGCGGGATCCTGGTAGCTACCAAAACGCAAACACGCGCGCCGGACACACATCGAGCTTGCTTGGAGGCAGCACTTAGCGTAGTACTTGCTACCTAAACACAACATATGTTCTTAGAAGGGAGGTGAGTCACCTGCCCGCTAGTTGGATGGCGGGGTTGCAATGCAGCAACCGACGAATCTCGAAGGAGTGGCAAACAACCGGAGCACCCGGCTAGCAGACGGCCGCCTTGACGCACTGGACCAGCCTAACGTCGTACACGAAAGTATAAGCTGAAAGATAGGCTGGTGCGGAGCCGGCCTGTCGCTCGCAGGCTCGGCGGGATCCTGGTAGCTGCCATCGAGCTAACACATGTGCCAAGGCCTAACACGCAGTGACGTATCGTGATATCAATTGCCAAATACCTAAAATAAGATATGGTAAGGTTGAATCCACGTAAGATATCAGACATGGTACAGTCGTGGTGATTGAGTGGGCAGCGCCCTGCTGTCGTCGTCGTGCGCGACAGGGGGAAATGTCAACGTAGACAGGATTTTTTCATGGACTTGCATCACTGTCTGTACTCGTCATGTAGGCAGCTGCATATTCATCCGTGTACGTTGTAGCGATTCGAACGACGTGTACGCGTGCAAGCCGTTGTCGCGACGATCCGGTGGGCACTCGTCACCACCATCGATCGGTGACTGCTGCCCTAGACAGCCAAGCCTGGTGTACATGTGCCCATTCCTGGAGGATTTCCATAGATTAAATAGCATCATCATGTGCCGCATTGCGCTCGATGCTTGCTTCTCCTTTTTGCTTCCCCTTATCCAGAGACCTTGCTGCCAGCCAATGGATCGCCCTATGCGCAACAGGTCCATCAATCCCTACAGGGAGATAGAATACGGTTCGAGTTGGACTGAGGCAGATTTTGCGCACGAGTTGGAGCGTGGGCGAGACTGGCACCGCGTGAATCCCGCCTTAGTGGCGCGGTGGCCAATCCCCTTTGCGAGGCCGGCCCATGGCCCGGTTCCCGTCTACGCAACGGAAAGGACCTATCGCTGGACCCAGGTGCTCGCGCATGCCGGGCAGTCCAGGATGACATAGAGCGGGGGACTTCACTCCACTGCGAGCCATGCCCGCCTGTGTTTGAAGCCATGCCAACGGGATCACCACTCAACCTGTACTTCCTGCTGTATGGGTCGTCCCATAGTGGGGGGTCCTCGGAAAGCTGATGCGTATGCGTCTTGGGCCTACCGAAACGTGCCTGCGTTCATTGACTTGTGTCTCAGGGAGATGAGTCGTTGGCACGGGACTTCCTCGTACGAGTTCGAGGTAGTGGCTCTCCGTACAGCAAATTTTTACCCGACGAGTCGCGCGGCGTTCCACATGAGGCTGGTGTTCAAGCATCGGCACCACATGTTCGCAAGTATGGCGGACGTGAGGTCAAGGGCCACCGCTATCATCACACAGGCCTACCAGGAGATGAGCGACAGACATTGGCCAAATCTCCTGCAATGGGCCGCGTATACCCACAACGACACTCCTTCCCCACCAGACCGCTACGGGTCATCTTCCCAAGGTCCGTGCTTGCCACCTTGCCGGCATGTGAAAACGGCGTTGCCTGACGGGCCGCTGGGGCACACTTTCCCGATCCTGTCCAATTGCAGGCACTGTGGCATGCAGGGACCTGCTCCTGCCGGATGGCCGCCTGATGCCAACCTAGACTGGGACAGGAACATCAGCCGAACCAGGCTTGATCCCTGCCACCCCACCATAGAGCCTGACCAGCGGTGAATGTGGAAGGTCTTTCTGTCATCGCCAGCCACCCCAGCGGTGAATGAGAGGGGACGTCGCACTCGCGATGTAGTGCCATTCCGGACTCAGGGTACATGCCCGGACGACCCAGAGACAGCCTGCTGCACGTGTTTCCTAGGGCCGGGCGGAACCTAGCGTCTTGTGCATGACAGTTAGGTGGTACTGCCGTCCGGCAAGATGCATACCTGTAACTGGCAAATCCTGCGTGTGTTCAGTTGTCATGATTGTGGTATCGAGGAGATATACATGCACATGGAATAAATATCATTTCGCCTACACGCTGTACCTGCTTTGATTCGTGCAACCGTTGCACTAATAGCATGTACCGCATACGGTATAGTGAGGGCATATGCAGCAGGAGGGTTGCATTAACCGCCATGATATCATCGGAACCGCGCTTAATCATCCGTCCTCCCACACTCCCAGGACCTCATCACGTGCCCCCATCCGCGACACTACCTTTATCCGCGTATTCATCTGTCTGTCGGCACTGCCACTTCTCCTCCCGCCCCCCCGTTGACCAACCTCTTCAGCGGGCCCCTCGCCGTCGGGCGGTTGGCGAACCAAGATCTAGTGCCGCTGCGGCCCCCCCTAGGCCCCTCCTCACCCGCATCAGTACCCTCATCGGCCACCTCGCCGTCAGCCGTTGGCTCACCACCGTCTCGTGCCGCATCAGCAGCCCCCCCAGTCCCCTCCTGGCCCGCATCACCCTCTTGGTGGATTCACTTGATGGAGTCATTTGATGGAGTCACTTGGTGGAGTCACTTGGTGGAGTCACTTGATGGAGTCCATCGACCGAGTCACTTGATGGAGGCACTTGATGGAGTCACTTGATGGAGTCACTTGGTGGAGTCACTTGATGGAGTCACTTGATGGAGTCACTTGATGGAGTCACTTGATGGAGTCACTTGATGGAGTCACTTGATGCAGTCACTTGGGTGGATTCACTTGATGCAGTCACTTGATGGAATCCATCGACCGAGTCACTTGATGGAGTCACTTGGTGGACTCACTTGATGGAGTCACTTGGTGGAGTCCATCGATGGAGACACTTGGTGGATCCACTTGGTGGAGTTACTTGATGGAGTCCATCGACCGAGTCACTTGATGGAGGCACTTGATGGAGTCCATCAATGGCGGCACTTGGTGGATTCACTCGGTGGAGTCACTTGATGGAGTCCATCGACAGAGTCACTTGATGGAGTCACTTGGTGGAGTCACTTGATGGAGTCACTTGATGGAGTCACTTGGTGGACTCACTTGATGGAGTCACTTGATGGAGTCACTTGGTGGAGTCACTTGATGGAGTCACTTGGTGGAGTCCATCGATGGAGACACTTGGTGGATCCACTTGGTGGAGTTACTTGATGGAGTCCATCGACCGAGTCACTTGATGGAGTCACTTGGTGGAGTCCATCGATGGAGGCACTTGGTGGATTCACTTGGTGGAGTCACTTGATGGAGTCCATTGACCGAGTCACTTGATGGAGTCACTTGGTGGAGTCACTTGATGGAGTTCCATCGACCGAGTCACTTGATGAAGTCACTTGGTGGAGTCCATCGATGGAGGCACTTGGTGGATTCACTTGGTGGAGTCACTTAATGGAGTCCATCGACCGAGTCACTTGATGAAGTCCACTTGGTGGAGCCCATCGATGGAGGCACTTTGTGGATTCACTTGATGAAGTCACTTGATGGAGTCACTTGGTGGAGTCCATCGATGGCGGCACTTGGTGGATCCACTTGGTGGAGTCACTTGATGGAGTCCATCGACCGAGTCACTTGATGGAGTCACTTGGTGGAGTCACTTGATGGAGTCACTTGATGGAGTCACTTGGTGGAGTCACTTGATGGAGTCACTTGATGGAGTCACTTGGTGGAGTCACTTGGTGGAGTCACTTGATGGAGTCACTTGGTGGAGTCCATCGATGGAGACACTTGGTGGATCCACTTGGTGGAGTTACTTGATGGAGTCCATCGACCGAGTCACTTGATGGAGGCACTTGATGGAGTCCATCAATGGCGGCACTTGGTGGATTCACTCGGTGGAGTCACTTGATGGAGTCCATCGACAGAGTCACTTGATGGAGTCACTTGGTGGAGTCACTTGATGGAGTCCATCGACCGAGTCACTTGATGGAGTCACTTGGTGGAGTCCATCGATGGAGGCACTTGGTGGATTCACTTGGTGGAGTCACTTGATGGAGTCCATCGACCGAGTCACTTGATGAAGTCACTTGGTGGAGCCCATCGATGGAGGCACTTTGTGGATTCACTTGATGAAGTCACTTGATGGAGTCACTTGGTGGAGTCCATCGATGGCGGCACTTGGTGGATCCACTTGGTGGAGTCACTTGATGGAGTCCATCGACCGAGTCACTTGATGGAGTCACTTGGTGGAGTCACTTGATGGAGTCACTTGATGGAGTCACTTGGTGGAGTCACTTGATGGAGTCACTTGATGGAGTCAATTGGTGGAGTCACTTGATGGAGTCACTTGATGGAGTCACTTGATGGAGTCACTTGGTGGAGTCCATCGATGGAGACACTTGGTGGATCCACTTGGTGGAGTTACTTGATGGAGTCCATCGACGGAGTCACTTGATGGAGTCACTTGGTGGAGTCCATCGATGGAGGCACTTGGTGGATTCACTTGGTGGAGTCACTTGATGGAGTCCATTGACCGAGTCACTTGATGGAGTCACTTGGTGGAGTCACTTGATGGAGTCCATCGACCGAGTCACTTGATGAAGTCACTTGGTGGAGCCCATCGATGGAGGCACTTTGTGGATTCACTTGATGAAGTCACTTGATGGAGTCACTTGGTGGAGTCCATCGATGGCGGCACTTGGTGGATCCACTTGGTGGAGTCACTTGATGGAGTCCATCGACCGAGTCACTTGATGGAGTCACTTGATGGAGTCACTTGGTGGAGTCACTTGATGGAGTCACTTGATGGAGTCACTTGATGGAGTAACTTGATGGAGTCACTTGGTGGAGTCACTTGGTGGAGTCACTTGATGGAGTCACTTGGTGGAGTCCATCGATGGAGACACTTGGTGGATCCACTTGGTGGAGTTACTTGATGGAGTCCATCGACCGAGTCACTTGATGGAGGCACTTGATGGAGTCCATCAATGGCGGCACTTGGTGGATTTACTCGGTGGAGTCACTTGATGGAGTCCATCGACAGAGTCACTTGATGGAGTCACTTGGTGGAGTCACTTGATGGATTCCATCGACCGAGTCACTTGATGAAGTCACTTGGTGGAGTCCATCGATGGAGGCACTTGGTGGATTCACTTGGTGGAGTCACTTGATGGAGTCCATCGACCGAGTCACTTGATGAAGTCACTTGGTGGAGCCCATCGATGGAGGCACTTTGTGGATTCACTTGATGAAGTCACTTGATGGATTCACTTGGTGGAGTCCATCGATGGCGGCACTTGGTGGATCCACTTGGTGGAGTTACTTGATGGAGTCCATCGACCGAGTCACTTTGATGGAGTCACTTGGTGGAGTCACTTGATGGAGTCACTTGATGGAGTCACTTGGTGGAGTCACTTGATGGAGTCACTTGATGGAGTCACTTGGTGGAGTCACTTGATGGAGTCACTTGGTGGAGTCCATTGATGGAGGACACTTGGTGGATCCACTTGGTGGAGTTACTTGATGGAGTCCATCGACAGAGTCACTTGATGGAGTCACTTGGTGGAGTCACTTGATGGAGTCCATCGACCGAGTCACTTGATGAAGTCACTTGGTGGAGTCCATCGATGGAGGCACTTGGTGGATTCACTTGGTGGAGTCACTTGATGGAGTCCATCGACCGAGTCACTTGATGAAGTCACTTGGTGGCGTCACTTGATGGAGTCACTTGATGGAGTCACTTGGTGGACTCACTTGATGGAGTCACTTGATGGAGTCACTTGGTGGAGTCACTTGATGGAGTCACTTGGTGGAGTCCATCGATGGAGACACTTGGTGGATCCACTTGGTGGCGTTACTTGATGGAGTCCATCGACCGAGTCACTTGATGGAGTCACTTGGTGGAGTCACTTGATGGAGTCCATCGACCGAGTCACTTGATGGAGTCACTTGGTGGAGTCCATCGATGGAGGCACTTGGTGGATTCACTTGGTGGAGTCACTTGATGGAGTCCATCGACCGAGTCACTTGATGGAGTCACTTGGTGGAGTCCATCGATGGCGGCACTTGGTGGATCCACTTGGTGGAGTCACTTCATGGAGTCCATCGACCGAGTCACTTGATGGAGTCACTTGGTGGAGTCACTTGATGGAGTCACTTGATGGAGTCACTTGGTGGACTCACTTGATGGAGTCACTTGATGGAGTCACTTGATGGAGTCCATCGATGGAGGCACTTGGTGGATCCACTTGGTGGAGTCACTTGATGGAGTCCATCGACCGAGTCACTTGATGGATTCACTTGGTGGAGTCAGTTGATGGAGTCACTTGATGGACTCACTTGATGGAGTCACTTGATGGAGTCACTTGGTGGAGTCCATCGATGGCGGCACTTGGTGGATCCACTTGGTGGAGTCACTTGATGGAGTCCATCGACCGAGTCACTTGATGGAGTCACTTGGTGGAGTCACTTGATGGAGTCACTTGATGGAGTCACTTGGTGGAGTCACTTGATGGAGTCACTTGATGGAGTCACTTGATGGAGTCCATCGATGGAGGCACTTGGTGGATTCACTTGGTGGAGTCACTTGATGGAGTCCATCGACCGAGTCACTTGATGGAGTCACTTGGTGGAGTCCATCGATGGCGGCACTTGGTGGATCCACTTGGTGGAGTCACTTGATGGAGTCCATCGACCGAGTCACTTGATGGAGTCACTTGGTGGAGTCAGTTGATGGAGTCACTTGATGGACTCACTTGATGGAGTCACTTGATGGAGTCACTTGGTGGAGTCCATCGATGGCGGCACTTGGTGGATCCACTTGGTGGAGTCACTTGATGGAGTCCATCGACAGAGTCACTTGATGGAGTCACTTGGTGGAGTCACTTGATGGAGTCCATCGACCGAGTCACTTGATGAAGTCACTTGGTGGAGTCCATCGATGGAGGCACTTGGTGGATTCACTTGGTGGAGTCACTTGATGGAGTCCATCGACCGAGTCACTTGATGAAGTCACTTGGTGGAGCCCATCGATGGAGGCACTTTGTGGATTCACTTGATGAAGTCACTTGATGGAGTCACTTGGTGGAGTCCATCGATGGCGGCACTTGGTGGATCCACTTGGTGGAGTTACTTGATGGAGTCCATCGACCGAGTCACTTGATGGAGTCACTTGGTGGAGTCACTTGATGGAGTCACTTGATGGAGTCACTTGGTGGACTCACTTGATGGAGTCACTTGATGGAGTCACTTGGTGGAGTCACTTGATGGAGTCACTTGGTGGAGTCCATTGATGGAGACACTTGGTGGATCCACTTGGTGGAGTTACTTGATGGAGTCCATCGACAGAGTCACTTGATGGAGTCACTTGGTGGAGTCACTTGATGGAGTCCATCGACCGAGTCACTTGATGAAGTCACTTGGTGGAGTCCATCGATGGAGGCACTTGGTGGATTCACTTGGTGGAGTCACTTGATGGAGTCCATCGACCGAGTCACTTGATGAAGTCACTTGGTGGCGTCACTTGATGGAGTCACTTGATGGAGTCACTTGGTGGACTCACTTGATGGAGTCACTTGATGGAGTCACTTGGTGGAGTCACTTGATGGAGTCACTTGGTGGAGTCCATCGATGGAGACACTTGGTGGATCCACTTGGTGGCGTTACTTGATGGAGTCCATCGACCGAGTCACTTGATGGAGTCACTTGGTGGAGTCACTTGATGGAGTCCATCGACCGAGTCACTTGATGGAGTCACTTGGTGGAGTCCATCGATGGAGGCACTTGGTGGATTCACTTGGTGGAGTCACTTGATGGAGTCCATCGACCGAGTCACTTGATGGAGTCACTTGGTGGAGTCCATCGATGGCGGCACTTGGTGGATCCACTTGGTGGAGTCACTTGATGGAGTCCATCGACCGAGTCACTTGATGGAGTCACTTGGTGGAGTCACTTGATGGAGTCACTTGATGGAGTCACTTGGTGGACTCACTTGATGGAGTCACTTGATGGAGTCACTTGATGGAGTCCATCGATGGAGGCACTTGGTGGATTCACTTGGTGGAGTCACTTGATGGAGTCCATCGACCGAGTCACTTGATGGAGTCACTTGGTGGAGTCCATCGATGGCGGCACTTGGTGGATCCACTTGGTGGAGTCACTTGATGGAGTCCATCGACCGAGTCACTTGATGGAGTCACTTGGTGGAGTCCATCGATGGCGGCACTTGGTGGATCCACTTGGTGGAGTCACTTGATGGAGTCCATCGACGGAGTCACTTGATGGAGTCACTTGGTGGAGTCACTTGATGGAGTCACTTGGTGGAGTCCATTGATGGAGTCACTTGGTGGAGTCACTTGATGGAGTCACTTGGTGGAGTCACTTGATGGAGTCACTTGATGGAGTAACTTGATGGAGTCACTTGGTGGAGTCACTTGTTGGAGTCACTTGATGGAGTCACTTGGTGGAGTCCATCGATGGAGACACTTGGTGGATCCACTTGGTGGAGTCACTTGATGGAGTCCATCGACAGAGTCACTTGATGGAGTCACTTGGTGGAGTCCATCGATGGAGACACTTGGTGGATCCACTTGGTGGAGTCACTTGATGGAGTCCATCGACCGAGTCACTTGATGGAGTCACTTGGTGGAGTCACTTGATGGAGTCACTTGATGGAGTCACTTGATGGAGTCACTTGATGGAGTCACTTGGTGGAGTCACTTGTGGAGTCACTTGATGGAGTCACTTGGTGGAGTCCATCGATGGAGACACTTGGTGGATCCACTTGGTGGAGTACTTGATGGAGTCCATCGACCGAGTCACTTGATGGAGTCACTTGATGGAGTCCATCGATGGCGGCACTTGGTGGATTCACTTGGTGGAGTCACTTGATGGAGTCCATCGACAGAGTCACTTGATGGAGTCACTTGGTGGAGTCACTTGATGGAGTCCATCGACCGAGTCACTTGATGAAGTCACTTGGTGGAGTCCATCGATGGAGGCACTTGGTGGATTCACTTGGTGGAGTCACTTGATGGAGTCCATCGACCGAGTCACTTGATGGAGTCACTTGGTGGAGCCATCGATGGAGTCACTTGTGGATTCACTTGATGGAGTCACTTGATGGAGTCACTTGGTGGAGTCCATCGATGGCGGCACTTGGTGGATCCACTTGGTGGAGTCACTTGATGGAGTCCATCGACCGAGTCACTTGATGGAGTCACTTGGTGGAGTCACTTGATGGAGTCACTTGATGGAGTCACTTGGTGGAGTCACTTGATGGAGTCACTTGATGGAGTCACTTGGTGGAGTCACT
Organism: Ulva mutabilis; assembly: GCA_900538255.1. NCBI lineage: Eukaryota > Viridiplantae > Chlorophyta > Ulvophyceae > Ulvales > Ulvaceae > Ulva > Ulva mutabilis. The sequence goes on along the minus strand of UNSF01000006.1, from coordinate 354,595 downwards.
TGATGGAGTCACTTGGTGGAGTCCATTGATGGAGACACTTGGTGGATCCACTTGGTGGAGTCACTTGATGGAGTCCATCGACAGAGTCACTTGATGGAGTCACTTGGTGGAGTCACTTGATGGAGTCCATCGACCGAGTCACTTGATGGAGTCACTTGGTGGAGTCCATCGATGGAGGCACTTGGTGGATCCACTTGGTGGAGTCACTTGATGGAGTCCATCGACCGAGTCACTTGATGGAGTCACTTGGTGGAGTCCATCGATGGAGGCACTTGGTGGATTCACTTGGTGGAGTCACTTGATGGAGTCCATCGACAGAGTCACTTGATGGAGTCACTTGGTGGAGTCACTTGATGGAGTCCATCGACCGAGTCACTTGATGGAGTCACTTGGTGGAGTCCATCGATGGAGGCACTTGGTGGATTCACTTGGTGGAGTCACTTGATGGAGTCCATCGACCGAGTCACTTGATGGAGTCACTTGGTGGAGTCACTTGATGGAGTCACTTGATGGAGTCACTTGGTGGAGTCACTTGATGGAGTCACTTGATGGAGTCACTTGGTGGAGTCACTTGATGGAGTCACTTGGTGGAGTCCATCGATGGAGACACTTGGTGGATCCACTTGGTGGAGTCACTTGATGGAGTCCATCGACCGAGTCACTTGATGGAGTCACTTGGTGGAGTCACTTGATGGAGTCACTTGATGGAGTCACTTGATGGAGTCACTTGATGGAGTCACTTGGTGGAGTCCATCGATGGAGGCACTTGGTGGATCCACTTGGTGGAGTCACTTGATGGAGTCCATCGACCGAGTCACTTGATGGAGTCACTTGGTGGAGTCACTTGATGGAGTCACTTGATGGAGTCACTTGGTGGAGTCACTTGATGGAGTCACTTGATGGAGTCACTTGGTGGAGTCACTTGATGGAGTCACTTGGTGGAGTCCATTGATGGAGACACTTGGTGGATCCACTTGGTGGAGTTACTTGATGGAGTCCATCGACAGAGTCACTTGATGGAGTCACTTGGTGGAGTCACTTGATGGAGTCCATCGACCGAGTCACTTGATGGAGTCACTTGGTGGAGTCCATCGATGGAGGCACTTGGTGGATTCACTTGGTGGAGTCACTTGATGGAGTCCATCGACCGAGTCACTTGATGGAGTCACTTGGTGGAGTCACTTGATGGAGTCACTTGATGGAGTCACTTGGTGGACTCACTTGATGGAGTCACTTGATGGAGTCACTTGGTGGAGTCACTTGATGGAGTCACTTGGTGGAGTCCATCGATGGAGACACTTGGTGGATCCACTTGGTGGAGTTACTTGATGGAGTCCATCGACCGAGTCACTTGATGGAGTCACTTGGTGGAGTCACTTGATGGAGTCCATCGACCGAGTCACTTGATGGAGTCACTTGGTGGAGTCCATCGATGGAGGCACTTGGTGGATTCACTTGGTGGAGTCACTTGATGGAGTCCATCGACCGAGTCACTTGATGGAGTCACTTGGTGGAGTCCATCGATGGCGGCACTTGGTGGATCCACTTGGTGGAGTCACTTGATGGAGTCCATCGACCGAGTCACTTGATGGAGTCACTTGGTGGAGTCACTTGATGGAGTCACTTGATGGAGTCACTTGGTGGACTCACTTGATGGAGTCACTTGATGGAGTCACTTGATGGAGTCCATCGATGGAGGCACTTGGTGGATTCACTTGGTGGAGTCACTTGATGGAGTCCATCGACCGAGTCACTTGATGGAGTCACTTGGTGGAGTCCATCGATGGAGCACTTGGTGGATCCACTTGGTGGAGTCACTTGATGGAGTCCATCGACCGAGTCACTTGATGGAGTCACTTGGTGGAGTCCATCGATGGAGGCACTTGGTGGATCCACTTGGTGGAGTCACTTGATGGAGTCCATCGACCGAGTCACTTGATGGAGTCACTTGGTGGAGTCACTTGATGGAGTCACTTGGTGGAGTCCATTGATGGAGTCACTTGGTGGAGTCACTTGATGGAGTCACTTGGTGGAGTCACTTGATGGAGTCACTTGATGGAGTCACTTGATGGAGTCACTTGGTGGAGTCACTTGATGGAGTCACTTGATGGAGTCACTTGGTGGAGTCCATCGATGGAGACACTTGGTGGATCCACTTGGTGGAGTCACTTGATGGAGTCCATCGACCGAGTCACTTGATGGAGTCACTTGGTGGAGTCCATCGATGGAGGCACTTGGTGGATCCACTTGGTGGAGTCACTTGATGGAGTCCATCGACCGAGTCACTTGATGGAGTCACTTGGTGGAGTCCATCGATGGAGACACTTGGTGGATCCACTTGGTGGAGTCACTTGATGGAGTCCATCGACCGAGTCACTTGATGGAGTCACTTGGTGGAGTCACTTGATGGAGTCACTTGGTGGAGTCCATTGATGGAGTCACTTGGTGGAGTCACTTGATGGAGTCACTTGATGGAGTCACTTGATGGAGTCACTTGATGGAGTCACTTGATGGAGTCACTTGATGGAGTCACTTGATGGAGTCACTTGATGGAGTCACTTGGTGGAGTCCATCGATGGAGTCACTTGGTGGATCCACTTGGTGGAGTCACTTGATGGAGTCCATCGACCGAGTCACTTGATGGAGTCACTTGGTGGAGTCCATCGATGGAGGCACTTGGTGGATTCACTTGGTGGAGTCACTTGATGGAGTCCATCGACGGAGTCACTTGATGGAGTCACTTGGTGGAGTCACTTGATGGAGTCCATCGACCGAGTCACTTGATGGAGTCACTTGGTGGAGTCCATCGATGGAGGCACTTGGTGGATTCACTTGGTGGAGTCACTTGATGGAGTCCATCGACCGAGTCACTTGATGGAGTCACTTGGTGGAGTCCATCGATGGAGTCACTTTGTGGAGTCACTTGATGAGTCACTTGATGGAGTCACTTGGTGGAGTCCATCGATGGAGGCACTTGGTGGATCCACTTGGTGGAGTCACTTGATGGAGTCCATCGACCGAGTCACTTGATGGAGTCACTTGGTGGAGTCACTTGATGGAGTCACTTGATGGAGTCACTTGGTGGAGTCACTTGATGGAGTCACTTGATGGAGTCACTTGGTGGAGTCACTTGATGGAGTCACTTGGTGGAGTCCATTGATGGAGACACTTGGTGGATCCACTTGGTGGAGTTACTTGATGGAGTCCATCGACAGAGTCACTTGATGGAGTCACTTGGTGGAGTCACTTGATGGAGTCCATCGACCGAGTCACTTGATGGAGTCACTTGGTGGAGTCCATCGATGGAGACACTTGGTGGAGCCACTTGGTGGAGTCACTTGATGGAGTCCATCGACCGAGTCACTTGATGGAGTCACTTGGTGGAGTCACTTGATGGAGTCACTTGATGGAGTCACTTGGTGGAGTCACTTGATGGAGTCACTTGATGGAGTCACTTGGTGGAGTCACTTGATGGAGTCACTTGGTGGAGTCCATTGATGGAGACACTTGGTGGATCCACTTGGTGGAGTCACTTGATGGAGTCCATCGACCGAGTCACTTGATGGAGTCACTTGATGGAGTCACTTGATGGAGTCCATCGACCGAGTCACTTGATGGAGTCACTTGGTGGAGTCCATCGATGGAGGCACTTGGTGGATCCACTTGGTGGAGTCACTTGATGGAGTCCATCGACCGAGTCACTTGATGGAGTCACTTGGTGGAGTCCATCGATGGCGGCACTTGGTGGATTCACTTGGTGGAGTCACTTGATGGAGTCCATCGACAGAGTCACTTGATGGAGTCACTTGGTGGAGTCACTTGATGGAGTCCATCGACCGAGTCACTTGATGGAGTCACTTGGTGGAGTCCATCGATGGAGGCACTTGGTGGATTCACTTGGTGGAGTCACTTGATGGAGTCCATCGACCGAGTCACTTGATGGAGTCACTTGGTGGAGTCACTTGATGGAGTCACTTGATGGAGTCACTTGGTGGAGTCACTTGATGGAGTCACTTGATGGAGTCACTTGGTGGAGTCACTTGATGGAGTCACTTGGTGGAGTCCATCGATGGAGACACTTGGTGGATCCACTTGGTGGAGTCACTTGATGGAGTCCATCGACCGAGTCACTTGATGGAGTCACTTGGTGGAGTCACTTGATGGAGTCACTTGATGGAGTCACTTGATGGAGTCACTTGATGGAGTCACTTGGTGGAGTCCATCGATGGCGGCACTTGGTGGATCCACTTGGTGGAGTCACTTGATGGAGTCCATCGACCGAGTCACTTGATGGAGTCACTTGGTGGAGTCACTTGATGGAGTCACTTGATGGAGTCACTTGGTGGACTCACTTGATGGAGTCACTTGATGGAGTCACTTGGTGGAGTCACTTGATGGAGTCACTTGGTGGAGTCCTTTGATGGAGACACTTGGTGGATCCACTTGGTGGAGTTACTTGATGGAGTCCATCGACAGAGTCACTTGATGGAGTCACTTGGTGGAGTCACTTGATGGAGTCCATCGACCGAGTCACTTGATGGAGTCACTTGGTGGAGTCCATCGATGGAGGCACTTGGTGGATTCACTTGGTGGAGTCACTTGATGGAGTCCATCGACCGAGTCACTTGATGGAGTCACTTGGTGGAGTCACTTGATGGAGTCACTTGATGGAGTCACTTGGTGGACTCACTTGATGGAGTCACTTGATGGAGTCACTTGGTGGAGTCACTTGATGGAGTCACTTGGTGGAGTCCATCGATGGAGACACTTGGTGGATCCACTTGGTGGAGTTACTTGATGGAGTCCATCGACCGAGTCACTTGATGGAGTCACTTGGTGGAGTCACTTGATGGAGTCCATCGACCGAGTCACTTGATGGAGTCACTTGGTGGAGTCCATCGATGGAGGCACTTGGTGGATTCACTTGGTGGAGTCACTTGATGGAGTCCATCGACCGAGTCACTTGATGGAGTCACTTGGTGGAGTCCATCGATGGCGGCACTTGGTGGATCCACTTGGTGGAGTCACTTGATGGAGTCCATCGACCGAGTCACTTGATGGAGTCACTTGGTGGAGTCACTTGATGGAGTCACTTGATGGAGTCACTTGGTGGACTCACTTGATGGAGTCACTTGATGGAGTCACTTGATGGAGTCCATCGATGGAGGCACTTGGTGGATTCACTTGGTGGAGTCACTTGATGGAGTCCATCGACCGAGTCACTTGATGGAGTCACTTGGTGGAGTCCATCGATGGCGGCACTTGGTGGATCCACTTGGTGGAGTCACTTGATGGAGTCCATCGACCGAGTCACTTGATGGAGTCACTTGGTGGAGTCCATCGATGGCGGCACTTGGTGGATCCACTTGGTGGAGTCACTTGATGGAGTCCATCGACCGAGTCACTTGATGGAGTCACTTGGTGGAGTCACTTGATGGAGTCACTTGGTGGAGTCCATTGATGGAGACACTTGGTGGAGTCACTTGATGGAGTCACTTGGTGGAGTCACTTGATGGAGTCACTTGATGGAGTCACTTGATGGAGTCACTTGGTGGAGTCACTTGTTGGAGTCACTTGATGGAGTCACTTGGTGGAGTCCATCGATGGAGACACTTGGTGGATCCACTTGGTGGAGTCACTTGATGGAGTCCATCGACAGAGTCACTTGATGGAGTCACTTGGTGGAGTCCATCGATGGAGACACTTGGTGGATCCACTTGGTGGAGTCACTTGATGGAGTCCATCGACCGAGTCACTTGATGGAGTCACTTGGTGGAGTCACTTGATGGAGTCACTTGATGGAGTCACTTGATGGAGTCACTTGATGGAGTCACTTGGTGGAGTCACTTGGTGGAGTCACTTGATGGAGTCACTTGGTGGAGTCCATCGATGGAGACACTTGGTGGATCCACTTGGTGGAGTTACTTGATGGAGTCCATCGACCGAGTCACTTGATGGAGTCACTTGATGGAGTCCATCAATGGCGGCACTTGGTGGATTTACTCGGTGGAGTCACTTGATGGAGTCCATCGACAGAGTCACTTGATGGAGTCACTTGGTGGAGTCACTTGATGGAGTCCATCGACCGAGTCACTTGATGAAGTCACTTGGTGGAGTCCATCGATGGAGGCACTTGGTGGATTCACTTGGTGGAGTCACTTGATGGAGTCCATCGACCGAGTCACTTGATGGAGTCACTTGGTGGAGCCCATCGATGGAGGCACTTTGTGGATTCACTTGATGAAGTCACTTGATGGAGTCACTTGGTGGAGTCCATCGATGGCGGCACTTGGTGGATCCACTTGGTGGAGTCACTTGATGGAGTCCATCGACCGAGTCACTTGATGGAGTCACTTGGTGGAGTCACTTGATGGAGTCACTTGATGGAGTCACTTGGTGGACTCACTTGATGGAGTCACTTGATGGAGTCACTTGGTGGAGTCACTTGATGGAGTCACTTGGTGGAGTCCATTGATGGAGACACTTGGTGGATCCACTTGGTGGAGTTACTTGATGGAGTCCATCGACAGAGTCACTTGATGGAGTCACTTGATGGAGTCACTTGATGGAGTCCATCGACCGAGTCACTTGATGGAGTCACTTGGTGGAGTCCATCGATGGAGGCACTTGGTGGATCCACTTGGTGGAGTCACTTGATGGAGTCCATCGACCGAGTCACTTGATGGAGTCACTTGGTGGAGTCACTTGATGGAGTCACTTGATGGAGTCACTTGGTGGACTCACTTGATGGAGTCACTTGATGGAGTCACTTGGTGGAGTCACTTGATGGAGTCACTTGGTGGAGTCCATTGATGGAGACACTTGGTGGATCCACTTGGTGGAGTCACTTGATGGAGTCCATCGACCGAGTCACTTGATGGAGTCACTTGGTGGAGTCACTTGATGGAGTCCATCGACCGAGTCACTTGATGGAGTCACTTGGTGGAGTCCATCGATGGAGGCACTTGGTGGATCCACTTGGTGGAGTCACTTGATGGAGTCCATCGACCGAGTCACTTGATGGAGTCACTTGGTGGAGTCCATCGATGGCGGCACTTGGTGGATTCACTTGGTGGAGTCACTTGATGGAGTCCATCGACAGAGTCACTTGATGGAGTCACTTGGTGGAGTCACTTGATGGAGTCCATCGACCGAGTCACTTGATGGAGTCACTTGGTGGAGTCCATCGATGGAGGCACTTGGTGGATTCACTTGGTGGAGTCACTTGATGGAGTCCATCGACCGAGTCACTTGATGGAGTCACTTGGTGGAGTCCATCGATGGAGTCACTTGTGGATTCACTTGATGGAGTCACTTGATGGAGTCACTTGGTGGAGTCCATCGATGGCGGCACTTGGTGGATCCACTTGGTGGAGTCACTTGATGGAGTCCATCGACCGAGTCACTTGATGGAGTCACTTGGTGGAGTCACTTGATGGAGTCACTTGATGGAGTCACTTGGTGGACTCACTTGATGGAGTCACTTGATGGAGTCACTTGGTGGAGTCACTTGATGGAGTCACTTGGTGGAGTCCATTGATGGAGACACTTGGTGGATCCACTTGGTGGAGTCACTTGATGGAGTCCATCGACCGAGTCACTTGATGGAGTCACTTGGTGGAGTCACTTGATGGAGTCACTTGATGGAGTCACTTGGTGGAGTCACTTGATGGAGTCACTTGATGGAGTCACTTGGTGGAGTCACTTGATGGAGTCACTTGGTGGAGTCCATCGATGGAGACACTTGGTGGATCCACTTGGTGGAGTCACTTGATGGAGTCCATCGACCGAGTCACTTGATGGAGTCACTTGGTGGAGTCACTTGATGGAGTCCATCGACCGAGTCACTTGATGGAGTCACTTGGTGGAGTCCATCGATGGAGGCACTTGGTGGATTCACTTGGTGGAGTCACTTGATGGAGTCCATCGACCGAGTCACTTGATGGAGTCACTTGGTGGAGTCCATCGATGGCGGCACTTGGTGGATCCACTTGGTGGAGTCACTTGATGGAGTCCATCGACCGAGTCACTTGATGGAGTCACTTGGTGGAGTCACTTGATGGAGTCACTTGATGGAGTCACTTGGTGGAGTCACTTGATGGAGTCACTTGATGGAGTCACTTGATGGAGTCCATCGATGGAGACACTTGGTGGATCCACTTGGTGGAGTTACTTGATGGAGTCCATCGACAGAGTCACTTGATGGAGTCACTTGGTGGAGTCACTTGATGGAGTCCATCGACCGAGTCACTTGATGGAGTCACTTGGTGGAGTCCATCGATGGAGGCACTTGGTGGATTCACTTGGTGGAGTCACTTGATGGAGTCCATCGACCGAGTCACTTGATGGAGTCACTTGGTGGAGTCACTTGATGGAGTCACTTGATGGAGTCACTTGGTGGACTCACTTGATGGAGTCACTTGATGGAGTCACTTGGTGGAGTCACTTGATGGAGTCACTTGGTGGAGTCCATCGATGGAGACACTTGGTGGATCCACTTGGTGGAGTCACTTGATGGAGTCCATCGACAGAGTCACTTGATGGAGTCACTTGGTGGAGTCACTTGATGGAGTCCATCGACCGAGTCACTTGATGGAGTCACTTGGTGGAGTCCATCGATGGAGGCACTTGGTGGATTCACTTGGTGGAGTCACTTGATGGAGTCCATCGACCGAGTCACTTGATGGAGTCACTTGGTGGAGTCACTTGATGGAGTCACTTGATGGAGTCACTTGGTGGACTCACTTGATGGAGTCACTTGATGGAGTCACTTGGTGGAGTCACTTGATGGAGTCACTTGGTGGAGTCCATCGATGGAGACACTTGGTGGATCCACTTGGTGGAGTTACTTGATGGAGTCCATCGACCGAGTCACTTGATGGAGTCACTTGGTGGAGTCACTTGATGGAGTCCATCGACCGAGTCACTTGATGGAGTCACTTGGTGGAGTCCATCGATGGAGGCACTTGGTGGATTCACTTGGTGGAGTCACTTGATGGAGTCCATCGACCGAGTCACTTGATGGAGTCACTTGGTGGAGTCACTTGATGGAGTCACTTGATGGAGTCACTTGGTGGAGTCACTTGATGGAGTCACTTGATGGAGTCACTTGGTGGAGTCACTTGATGGAGTCACTTGGTGGAGTCCATCGATGGAGACACTTGGTGGATCCACTTGGTGGAGTTACTTGATGGAGTCCATCGACCGAGTCACTTGATGGAGTCACTTGGTGGAGTCACTTGATGGAGTCCATCGACCGAGTCACTTGATGGAGTCACTTGGTGGAGTCCATCGATGGAGGCACTTGGTGGATTCACTTGGTGGAGTCACTTGATGGAGTCCATCGACCGAGTCACTTGATGGAGTCACTTGGTGGAGTCCATCGATGGCGGCACTTGGTGGATCCACTTGGTGGAGTCACTTGATGGAGTCCATCGACCGAGTCACTTGATGGAGTCACTTGGTGGAGTCACTTGATGGAGTCACTTGATGGAGTCACTTGGTGGAGTCACTTGATGGAGTCACTTGATGGAGTCCATCGATGGAGGCACTTGGTGGATCCACTTGGTGGAGTCACTTGATGGAGTCCATCGACCGAGTCACTTGATGGAGTCACTTGGTGGAGTCACTTGATGGAGTCACTTGATGGAGTCACTTGATGGAGTCACTTGATGGAGTCACTTGGTGGAGTCCATCGATGGAGGCACTTGGTGGATCCACTTGGTGGATCACTTGGTGGAGTCACTTGATGGAGTCCATCGACCGAGTCACTTGATGGAGTCACTTGGTGGAGTCCATCGATGGAGGCACTTGGTGGATCCACTTGGTGGAGTCACTTGATGGAGTCCATCGATCGAGTCACTTGATGGAGTCACTTGGTGGAGTCACTTGATGGAGTCACTTGGTGGAGTCCATTGATGGAGTCACTTGGTGGAGTCACTTGATGGAGTCACTTGGTGGAGTCACTTGATGGAGTCACTTGATGGAGTCACTTGATGGAGTCACTTGGTGGAGTCACTTGATGGAGTCACTTGATGGAGTCACTTGGTGGAGTCCATCGATGGAGTCACTTGGTGGATCCACTTGGTGGAGTCACTTGATGGAGTCCATCGACAGAGTCACTTGATGGAGTCACTTGGTGGAGTCCATCGATGGAGACACTTGGTGGATCCACTTGGTGGAGTCACTTGATGGAGTCCATCGACCGAGTCACTTGATGGAGTCACTTGGTGGAGTCACTTGATGGAGTCACTTGATGGAGTCACTTGATGGAGTCACTTGATGGAGTCACTTGGTGGAGTCACTTGGTGGAGTCACTTGATGGAGTCACTTGGTGGAGTCCATCGATGGAGACACTTGGTGGATCCACTTGGTGGAGTCACTTGATGGAGTCCATCGACCGAGTCACTTGATGGAGTCACTTGGTGGAGTCCATCGATGGAGGCACTTGGTGGATTCACTTGGTGGAGTCACTTGATGGAGTCCATCGACCGAGTCACTTGATGGAGTCACTTGGTGGAGTCCATCGATGGAGGCACTTGATGGAGTCACTTGGTGGAGTCACTTGATGGAGTCCATCGACTGAGTCACTTGATGGAGTCACTTGGTGGAGTCCATTGATGGAGTCACTTTGTGGAGTCACTTGATGGAGTCACTTGATGGAGTCACTTGATGGAGTCACTTGATGGAGTCCATCGATGGAGGCACTTGGTGGATTCACTTGGTGGAGTCACTTGATGGAGTCCATCGACCGAGTCACTTGATGGAGTCACTTGGTGGAGTCCATCGATGGCGGCACTTGGTGGATCCACTTGGTGGAGTCACTTGATGGAGTCCATCGACCGAGTCACTTGATGGAGTCACTTGGTGGAGTCACTTGATGGAGTCACTTGATGGAGTCACTTGGTGGACTCACTTGATGGAGTCACTTGATGGAGTCACTTGGTGGAGTCACTTGATGGAGTCACTTGGTGGAGTCCTTTGATGGAGACACTTGGTGGATCCACTTGGTGGAGTTACTTGATGGAGTCCATCGACAGAGTCACTTGATGGAGTCACTTGATGGAGTCACTTGATGGAGTCCATCGACCGAGTCACTTGATGGAGTCACTTGGTGGAGTCCATCGATGGAGGCACTTGGTGGATTCACTTGGTGGAGTCACTTGATGGAGTCCATCGACCGAGTCACTTGATGAAGTCACTTGGTGGAGTCACTTGATGGAGTCACTTGATGGAGTCACTTGGTGGACTCACTTGATGGAGTCACTTGATGGAGTCACTTGGTGGAGTCACTTGATGGAGTCACTTGGTGGAGTCCATCGATGGAGACACTTGGTGGATCCACTTGGTGGAGTTACTTGATGGAGTCCATCGACCGAGTCACTTGATGGAGTCACTTGGTGGAGTCACTTGATGGAGTCCATCGACCGAGTCACTTGATGGAGTCACTTGGTGGAGTCCATCGATGGAGGCACTTGGTGGATTCACTTGGTGGAGTCACTTGATGGAGTCCATCGACCGAGTCACTTGATGGAGTCACTTGGTGGAGTCCATCGATGGCGGCACTTGGTGGATCCACTTGGTGGAGTCACTTGATGGAGTCCATCGACCGAGTCACTTGATGGAGTCACTTGGTGGAGTCACTTGATGGAGTCACTTGATGGAGTCACTTGGTGGAGTCACTTGATGGAGTCACTTGATGGAGTCACTTGATGGAGTCCATCGATGGAGGCACTTGGTGGATTCACTTGGTGGAGTCACTTGATGGAGTCCATCGACCGAGTCACTTGATGGAGTCACTTGGTGGAGTCCATCGATGGCGGCACTTGGTGGATCCACTTGGTGGAGTCACTTGATGGAGTCCATCGACCGAGTCACTTGATGGAGTCACTTGGTGGAGTCCATCGATGGAGGCACTTGGTGGATCCACTTGGTGGAGTCACTTGATGGAGTCCATCGACCGAGTCACTTGATGGAGTCACTTGGTGGAGTCACTTGATGGAGTCACTTGGTGGAGTCCATTGATGGAGACACTTGGTGGAGTCACTTGATGGAGTCACTTGGTGGAGTCACTTGATGGAGTCACTTGATGGAGTCACTTGATGGAGTCACTTGGTGGAGTCACTTGTTGGAGTCACTTGATGGAGTCACTTGGTGGAGTCCATCGATGGAGACACTTGGTGGATCCACTTGGTGGAGTCACTTGATGGAGTCCATCGACCGAGTCACTTGATGGAGTCACTTGGTGGAGTCCATCGATGGAGGCACTTGGTGGATCCACTTGGTGGAGTCACTTGATGGAGTCCATCGACCGAGTCACTTGATGGAGTCACTTGGTGGAGTCACTTGATGGAGTCACTTGATGGAGTCACTTGATGGAGTCACTTGATGGAGTCACTTGATGGAGTCACTTGGTGGAGTCACTTGGTGGAGTCACTTGATGGAGTCACTTGGTGGAGTCCATCGATGGAGACACTTGGTGGATCCACTTGGTGGAGTCACTTGATGGAGTCCATCGACCGAGTCACTTGATGGAGTCACTTGGTGGAGTCCATCGATGGCGGCACTTGGTGGATTCACTTGGTGGAGTCACTTGATGGAGTCCATCGACAGAGTCACTTGATGGAGTCACTTGGTGGAGTCACTTGATGGAGTCCATCGACCGAGTCACTTGATGAAGTCACTTGGTGGAGTCCATCGATGGAGGCACTTGGTGGATTCACTTGGTGGAGTCACTTGATGGAGTCCATCGACCGAGTCACTTGATGGAGTCACTTGGTGGAGTCCATCGATGGAGGCACTTTGTGGATTCACTTGATGAAGTCACTTGATGGAGTCACTTGGTGGAGTCCATCGATGGCGGCACTTGGTGGATCCACTTGGTGGAGTCACTTGATGGAGTCCATCGACCGAGTCACTTGATGGAGTCACTTGGTGGAGTCACTTGATGGAGTCACTTGATGGAGTCACTTGGTGGACTCACTTGATGGAGTCACTTGATGGAGTCACTTGGTGGAGTCACTTGATGGAGTCACTTGGTGGAGTCCATTGATGGAGACACTTGGTGGATCCACTTGGTGGAGTTACTTGATGGAGTCCATCGACAGAGTCACTTGATGGAGTCACTTGATGGAGTCACTTGATGGAGTCCATCGACCGAGTCACTTGATGGAGTCACTTGGTGGAGTCCATCGATGGAGGCACTTGGTGGATCCACTTGGTGGAGTCACTTGATGGAGTCCATCGACCGAGTCACTTGATGGAGTCACTTGATGGAGTCCATCAATGGCGGCACTTGGTGGATTCACTTGGTGGAGTCACTTGATGGAGTCCATCGACAGAGTCACTTGATGGAGTCACTTGGTGGAGTCACTTGATGGAGTCCATCGACCGAGTCACTTGATGGAGTCACTTGATGGAGTCCACTTGGTGGATTCACTTGGTGGAGTCACTTGATGGAGTCCATCGACCGAGTCACTTGATGGAGTCACTTGGTGGAGTCCATCGATGGAGGCACACTGGATTCACTTGATGAGTCACTTGATGGAGTCACTTGGTGGAGTCCATCGATGGAGGCACTTGGTGGATCCACTTGGTGGAGTCACTTGATGGAGTCCATCGACCGAGTCACTTGATGGAGTCACTTGGTGGAGTCACTTGATGGAGTCACTTGATGGAGTCACTTGGTGGAGTCACTTGATGGAGTCACTTGATGGAGTCACTTGGTGGAGTCACTTGATGGAGTCACTTGGTGGAGTCCATTGATGGAGACACTTGGTGGATCCACTTGGTGGAGTTACTTGATGGAGTCCATCGACAGAGTCACTTGATGGAGTCACTTGGTGGAGTCACTTGATGGAGTCCATCGACCGAGTCACTTGATGGAGTCACTTGGTGGAGTCCATCGATGGAGGCACTTGGTGGATTCACTTGGTGGAGTCACTTGATGGAGTCCATCGACCGAGTCACTTGATGGAGTCACTTGGTGGAGTCACTTGATGGAGTCACTTGATGGAGTCACTTGGTGGACTCACTTGATGGAGTCACTTGATGGAGTCACTTGGTGGAGTCACTTGATGGAGTCACTTGGTGGAGTCCATCGATGGAGTCACTTGGTGGATCCACTTGGTGGAGTCACTTGATGGAGTCCATCGACGGAGTCACTTGATGGAGTCACTTGGTGGAGTCACTTGATGGAGTCCATCGACCGAGTCACTTGATGGAGTCACTTGGTGGAGTCCATCGATGGAGGCACTTGGTGGATTCACTTGGTGGAGTCACTTGATGGAGTCCATCGACCGAGTCACTTGATGGAGTCACTTGGTGGAGTCTCGATGGCGGCACTTGGTGGATCACTTGGTGGAGTCACTTGATGGAGTCCATCGACCGAGTCACTTGATGGAGTCACTTGGTGGAGTCCCTTGATGGAGTCACTTGATGGAGTCACTTGGTGGAGTCACTTGATGGAGTCACTTGATGGAGTCACTTGATGGAGTCCATCGATGGAGGCACTTGGTGGATCACTTGGTGGAGTCACTTGATGGAGTCCATCGACGAGTCACTTGATGGAGTCACTTGGTGGAGTCAGTTGATGAAGTCACTTGATAGACTCACTTGATGGAGTCACTTGATGGAGTCACTTGGTGGAGTCCATCGATGGAGGCACTTGGTGGATCANGTCACTTGATGGAGTCACTTGGTGGAGTCACTTGATGGAGTCACTTGATGGAGTCACTTGGTGGAGTCACTTGATGGAGTCACTTGATGGAGTCACTTGATGGAGTCACTTGATGGAGTCACTTGGTGGAGTCCATCGATGGAGGCACTTGGTGGATCCACTTGGTGGAGTCACTTGATGGAGTCCATCGACCGAGTCACTTGATGGAGTCACTTGGTGGAGTCACTTGATGGAGTCACTTGATGGAGTCACTTGGTGGAGTCACTTGATGGAGTCACTTGATGGAGTCACTTGGTGGAGTCACTTGATGGAGTCACTTGGTGGAGTCCCTTGATGGAGACACTTGGTGGATCCACTTGGTGGAGTCACTTGATGGAGTCCATCGACGGAGTCACTTGATGGAGTCACTTGATGGAGTCACTTGATGGAGTCCATCGACCGAGTCACTTGATGGAGTCACTTGGTGGAGTCCATCGATGGAGCACTTGGTGGATTCACTTGGTGGAGTCACTTGATGGAGTCCATCGACCGAGTCACTTGATGGAGTCACTTGGTGGAGTCACTTGATGGAGTCACTTGATGGAGTCACTTGGTGGACTCACTTGATGGAGTCACTTGATGGAGTCACTTGGTGGAGTCACTTGATGGAGTCACTTGGTGGAGTCCATCGATGGAGGCACTTGGTGGATCCACTTGGTGGAGTCACTTGATGGAGTCCATCGACCGAGTCACTTGATGGAGTCACTTGGTGGAGTCACTTGATGGAGTCCATCGACCGAGTCACTTGATGGAGTCACTTGGTGGAGTCCATCGATGGAGGCACTTGGTGGATTCACTTGGTGGAGTCACTTGATGGAGTCCATCGACCGAGTCACTTGATGAGTCACTTGGTGGAGTCCATCGATGGCGGCACTTGGTGGATCCCTTGGTGGAGTCACTTGATGGAGTCCTGACCGAGTCACTTGATGGAGTCACTGGTGGAGTCACTTGATGGAGTCACTTGATGGAGTCACTTGGTGGAGTCACTTGATGGAGTCACTTGATGGAGTCACTTGATGGAGTCCTCGATGGAGTCACTTGGTGGATTCACTTGGTGGAGTCACTTGATGGAGTCCATCGACCGAGTCACTTGATGGAGTCACTTGGTGGAGTCCATCGATGGCGGCACTTGGTGGATCCACTTGGTGGAGTCACTTGATGGAGTCCATCGACCGAGTCACTTGATGGAGTCACTTGGTGGAGTCCATCGATGGAGGCACTTGGTGGATCCACTGGTAAGTCACTTGATGGAGTCCATCGACCGAGTCACTTGATGGAGTCACTTGGTGGAGTCACTTGATGGAGTCACTTGGTGGAGTCCATTGATGGAGTCACTTGATGGAGTCACTTGATGGAGTCACTTGATGGAGTCACTTGATGGAGTCACTTGATGGAGTCACTTGATGGAGTCACTTGTGAGTCACTTGGTGGAGTCTTGGATGGAGTCACTTGGTGGAGTCCATCGATGGAGTCACTTGGTGGATCCACTTGGTGGAGTCACTTGATGGAGTCCATCGACCGAGTCACTTGATGGAGTCACTTGGTGGAGTCCATCGATGGAGGCACTTGGTGGATCCACTTGGTGGAGTCACTTGATGGAGTCCATCGACCGAGTCACTTGATGGAGTCACTTGGTGGAGTCACTTGATGGAGTCACTTGATGGAGTCACTTGATGGAGTCACTTGATGGAGTCACTTGGTGGAGTCACTTGTGGAGTCACTTGATGGAGTCACTTGGTGGAGTCCATCGATGGAGACACTTGGTGGATCCACTTGGTGGAGTCACTTGATGGAGTCCATCGACCGAGTCACTTGATGGAGTCACTTGGTGGAGTCCATCGATGGAGGCACTTGGTGGATTCACTTGGTGGAGTCACTTGATGGAGTCCATCGACAGAGTCACTTGATGGAGTCACTTGGTGGAGTCACTTGATGGAGTCCATCGACCGAGTCACTTGATGGAGTCACTTGGTGGAGTCCATCGATGGAGGCACTTGGTGGATTCACTTGGTGGAGTCACTTGATGGAGTCCATCGACCGAGTCACTTGATGGAGTCACTTGGTGGAGTCCATCGATGGAGGCACTTTGTGGATTCACTTGATGGAGTCACTTGATGGAGTCACTTGGTGGAGTCCATCGATGGCGGCACTTGGTGGATCCACTTGGTGGAGTCACTTGATGGAGTCCATCGACCGAGTCACTTGATGGAGTCACTTGGTGGAGTCACTTGATGGAGTCACTTGATGGAGTCACTTGGTGGAGTCACTTGATGGAGTCACTTGATGGAGTCACTTGGTGGAGTCACTTGATGGAGTCACTTGGTGGAGTCCATTGATGGAGTCACTTGGTGGATCCACTTGGTGGAGTCACTTGATGGAGTCCATCGACAGAGTCACTTGATGGAGTCACTTGGTGGAGTCACTTGATGGAGTCCATCGACCGAGTCACTTGATGGAGTCACTTGGTGGAGTCCATCGATGGAGACACTTGGTGGATTCACTTGGTGGAGTCACTTGATGGAGTCCATCGACCGAGTCACTTGATGGAGTCACTTGGTGGAGTCACTTGATGGAGTCCATCGACCGAGTCACTTGATGGAGTCACTTGGTGGAGTCCATCGATGGAGGCACTTGGTGGATTCACTTGGTGGAGTCACTTGATGGAGTCCATCGACCGAGTCACTTGATGGAGTCACTTGGTGGAGTCACTTGATGGAGTCACTTGATGGAGTCACTTGGTGGAGTCACTTGATGGAGTCACTTGGTGGAGTCCATTGATGGAGACACTTGGTGGATCCACTTGGTGGAGTCACTTGATGGAGTCCATCGACAGAGTCACTTGATGGAGTCACTTGATGGAGTCACTTGATGGAGTCCATCGACCGAGTCACTTGATGAGTCACTTGGTGGAGTCCATCGATGGAGGCACTTGGTGGATTCACTTGGTGGAGTCACTTGATGGAGTCCATCGACCGAGTCACTTGATGAAGTCACTTGGTGGAGTCACTTGATGGAGTCACTTGATGGAGTCACTTGGTGGACTCACTTGATGGAGTCACTTGATGGAGTCACTTGGTGGAGTCACTTGATGGAGTCACTTGGTGGAGTCCATCGATGGAGACACTTGGTGGATCCACTTGGTGGAGTTACTTGATGGAGTCCATCGACCGAGTCACTTGATGGAGTCACTTGGTGGAGTCACTTGATGGAGTCCATCGACCGAGTCACTTGATGGAGTCACTTGGTGGAGTCCATCGATGGAGGCACTTGGTGGATTCACTTGGTGGAGTCACTTGATGGAGTCCATCGACCGAGTCACTTGATGGAGTCACTTGGTGGAGTCCATCGATGGCGGCACTTGGTGGATCCACTTGGTGGAGTCACTTGATGGAGTCCATCGACCGAGTCACTTGATGGAGTCACTTGGTGGAGTCACTTGATGGAGTCACTTGATGGAGTCACTTGGTGGACTCACTTGATGGAGTCACTTGATGGAGTCACTTGATGGAGTCCATCGATGGAGGCACTTGGTGGATTCACTTGGTGGAGTCACTTGATGGAGTCCATCGACCGAGTCACTTGATGGAGTCACTTGGTGGAGTCCATCGATGGCGGCACTTGGTGGATCCACTTGGTGGAGTCACTTGATGGAGTCCATCGACCGAGTCACTTGATGGAGTCACTTGGTGGAGTCCATCGATGGCGGCACTTGGTGGATCCACTTGGTGGAGTCACTTGATGGAGTCCATCGACCGAGTCACTTGATGGAGTCACTTGGTGGAGTCACTTGATGGAGTCACTTGGTGGAGTCCATTGATGGAGACACTTGGTGGAGTCACTTGATGGAGTCACTTGGTGGAGTCACTTGATGGAGTCACTTGATGGAGTCACTTGATGGAGTCACTTGGTGGAGTCACTTGTTGGAGTCACTTGATGGAGTCACTTGGTGGAGTCCATCGATGGAGACACTTGGTGGATCCACTTGGTGGAGTCACTTGATGGAGTCCATCGACAGAGTCACTTGATGGAGTCACTTGGTGGAGTCCATCGATGGAGACACTTGGTGGATCCACTTGGTGGAGTCACTTGATGGAGTCCATCGACCGAGTCACTTGATGGAGTCACTTGGTGGAGTCACTTGATGGAGTCACTTGATGGAGTCACTTGATGGAGTCACTTGATGGAGTCACTTGTGGAGTCACTTGGTGGAGTCACTTGATGGAGTCACTTGGTGGAGTCCATCGATGGAGACACTTGGTGGATCCACTTGGTGGAGTTACTTGATGGAGTCCATCGACCGAGTCACTTGATGGAGTCACTTGATGGAGTCCATCAATGGAGGCACTTGGTGGATTCACTTGGTGGAGTCACTTGATGGAGTCCATCGACAGAGTCACTTGATGGAGTCACTTGGTGGAGTCACTTGATGGAGTCCATCGACCGAGTCACTTGATGGAGTCACTTGGTGGAGTCCATCGATGGAGGCACTTGGTGGATTCACTTGGTGGAGTCACTTGATGGAGTCCATCGACCGAGTCACTTGATGGAGTCACTTGGTGGAGTCCATCGATGGAGGCACTTTGTGGATTCACTTGATGAAGTCACTTGATGGAGTCACTTGGTGGAGTCCATCGATGGCGGCACTTGGTGGATCCACTTGGTGGAGTCACTTGATGGAGTCCATCGACCGAGTCACTTGATGGAGTCACTTGGTGGAGTCACTTGATGGAGTCACTTGATGGAGTCACTTGGTGGACTCACTTGATGGAGTCACTTGATGGAGTCACTTGGTGGAGTCACTTGATGGAGTCACTTGGTGGAGTCCATTGATGGAGACACTTGGTGGATCCACTTGGTGGAGTCACTTGATGGAGTCCATCGACAGAGTCACTTGATGGAGTCACTTGGTGGAGTCACTTGATGGAGTCCATCGACCGAGTCACTTGATGGAGTCACTTGGTGGAGTCCATCGATGGAGGCACTTGGTGGATTCACTTGGTGGAGTCACTTGATGGAGTCCATCGACCGAGTCACTTGATGGAGTCACTTGGTGGAGTCACTTGATGGAGTCACTTGATGGAGTCACTTGGTGGAGTCACTTGATGGAGTCACTTGATGGAGTCACTTGGTGGAGTCACTTGATGGAGTCACTTGGTGGAGTCCATCGATGGAGGCACTTGGTGGATTCACTTGGTGGAGTCACTTGATGGAGTCCATCGACCGAGTCACTTGATGGAGTCACTTGGTGGAGTCCATCGATGGAGGCACTTTGTGGATTCACTTGATGAAGTCACTTGATGGAGTCACTTGGTGGAGTCCATCGATGGCGGCACTTGGTGGATCCACTTGGTGGAGTCACTTGATGGAGTCCATCGACCGAGTCACTTGATGGAGTCACTTGGTGGAGTCACTTGATGGAGTCACTTGATGGAGTCACTTGGTGGACTCACTTGATGGAGTCACTTGATGGAGTCACTTGGTGGAGTCACTTGATGGAGTCACTTGGTGGAGTCCATTGATGGAGACACTTGGTGGATCCACTTGGTGGAGTTACTTGATGGAGTCCATCGACAGAGTCACTTGATGGAGTCACTTGGTGGAGTCACTTGATGGAGTCCATCGACCGAGTCACTTGATGGAGTCACTTGGTGGAGTCCATCGATGGAGGCACTTGGTGGATTCACTTGGTGGAGTCACTTGATGGAGTCCATCGACCGAGTCACTTGATGGAGTCACTTGGTGGAGTCACTTGATGGAGTCACTTGATGGAGTCACTTGGTGGACTCACTTGATGGAGTCACTTGATGGAGTCACTTGGTGGAGTCACTTGATGGAGTCACTTGGTGGAGTCCATCGATGGAGACACTTGGTGGATCCACTTGGTGGAGTTACTTGATGGAGTCCATCGACCGAGTCACTTGATGGAGTCACTTGGTGGAGTCACTTGATGGAGTCCATCGACCGAGTCACTTGATGGAGTCACTTGGTGGAGTCCATCGATGGAGGCACTTGGTGGATTCACTTGGTGGAGTCACTTGATGGAGTCCATCGACCGAGTCACTTGATGGAGTCACTTGGTGGAGTCCATCGATGGCGGCACTTGGTGGATCCACTTGGTGGAGTCACTTGATGGAGTCCATCGACCGAGTCACTTGATGGAGTCACTTGGTGGAGTCACTTGATGGAGTCACTTGATGGAGTCACTTGGTGGACTCACTTGATGGAGTCACTTGATGGAGTCACTTGATGGAGTCCATCGATGGAGGCACTTGGTGGATCCACTTGGTGGAGTCACTTGATGGAGTCCATCGACCGAGTCACTTGATGGAGTCACTTGGTGGAGTCAGTTGATGGAGTCACTTGATGGACTCACTTGATGGAGTCACTTGATGGAGTCACTTGGTGGAGTCCATCGATGGCGGCACTTGGTGGATCCACTTGGTGGAGTCACTTGATGGAGTCCATCGACCGAGTCACTTGATGGAGTCACTTGGTGGAGTCACTTGATGGAGTCACTTGATGGAGTCACTTGGTGGACTCACTTGATGGAGTCACTTGATGGAGTCACTTGATGGAGTCCATCGATGGAGGCACTTGGTGGATTCACTTGGTGGAGTCACTTGATGGAGTCCATCGACCGAGTCACTTGATGGAGTCACTTGGTGGAGTCCATCGATGGCGGCACTTGGTGGATCCACTTGGTGGAGTCACTTGATGGAGTCCATCGACCGAGTCACTTGATGGAGTCACTTGGTGGAGTCACTTGATGGAGTCACTTGATGGACTCACTTGATGGAGTCACTTGATGGAGTCACTTGGTGGAGTCCATCGATGGCGGCACTTGGTGGATCCACTTGGTGGAGTCACTTGATGGAGTCCATCGACCGAGTCACTTGATGGAGTCACTTGGTGGAGTCCATCGATGGAGGCACTTGGTGGATCACTTGGTGGAGTCACTTGATGGAGTCCATCGACCGAGTCACTTGATGGAGTCACTTGGTGGAGTCACTTGATGGAGTCACTTGATGGAGTCACTTGGTGGAGTCACTTGATGGAGTCACTTGATGGAGTCACTTGATGGAGTCCATCGATGGAGGCACTTGGTGGATTCACTTGGTGGAGTCACTTGATGGAGTCCATCGACCGAGTCACTTGATGGAGTCACTTGGTGGAGTCCATCGATGGCGGCACTTGGTGGATCCACTTGGTGGAGTCACTTGATGGAGTCCATCGACCGAGTCACTTGATGGAGTCACTTGGTGGAGTCACTTGATGGAGTCACTTGATGGAGTCACTTGATGGAGTCACTTGATGGAGTCACTTGGTGGAGTCCATCGATGGAGGCACTTGGTGGATTCACTTGGTGGAGTCACTTGATGGAGTCCATCGACCGAGTCACTTGATGGAGTCACTTGGTGGAGTCACTTGATGGAGTCACTTGATGGAGTCACTTGATGGAGTCACTTGATGGAGTCACTTGATGGAGTCACTTGGTGGAGTCCATCGATGGAGGCACTTGATGGAGTCACTTGGTGGAGTCACTTGATGGAGTCCATCGACTGAGTCACTTGATGGAGTCACTTGGTGGAGTCCATCGATGGAGTCACTTGGTGGAGTCACTTGATGGAGTCACTTGATGGAGTCACTTGATGGAGTCACTTGATGGAGTCACTTGATGGAGTCCATCGATGGAGGCACTTGGTGGATTCACTTGGTGGAGTCACTTGATGGAGTCCATCGACCGAGTCACTTGATGGAGTCACTTGGTGGAGTCCATCGATGGAGGCACTTGGTGGATCCACTTGGTGGAGTCACTTGATGGAGTCCATCGACCGAGTCACTTGATGGAGTCACTTGGTGGAGTCACTTGATGGAGTCACTTGATGGAGTCACTTGGTGGAGTCACTTGATGGAGTCACTTGATGGAGTCACTTGGTGGAGTCACTTGATGGAGTCACTTGGTGGAGTCCTTTGATGGAGTCACTTGGTGGAGTCACTTGGTGGAGTCACTTGATGGAGTCCATCGATGGAGTCACTTGATGGAGTCACTTGATGGAGTCACTTGATGGAGTCCATCGATGGAGTCACTTGATGGAGTCACTTGGTGGAGTCACTTGATGGAGTCACTTGATGGAGTCACTTGGTGGAGTCACTTGATGGAGTCACTTGATGGAGTCACTTGATGGAGTCACTTGATGGAGTCACTTGGTGGAGTCCATCGATGGAGGCACTTGGTGGATCCACTTGGTGGAGTCACTTGATGGAGTCCATCGACCGAGTCACTTGATGGAGTCACTTGGTGGAGTCACTTGATGGAGTCACTTGATGGAGTCACTTGGTGGACTCACTTGATGGAGTCACTTGATGGAGTCACTTGGTGGAGTCACTTGATGGAGTCACTTGGTGGAGTCCTTTGATGGAGACACTTGGTGGATCCACTTGGTGGAGTTACTTGATGGAGTCCATCGACAGAGTCACTTGATGGAGTCACTTGATGGAGTCACTTGATGGAGTCCATCGACCGAGTCACTTGATGGAGTCACTTGGTGGAGTCCATCGATGGAGGCACTTGGTGGATTCACTTGGTGGAGTCACTTGATGGAGTCCATCGACCGAGTCACTTGATGAAGTCACTTGGTGGCGTCACTTGATGGAGTCACTTGATGGAGTCACTTGGTGGACTCACTTGATGGAGTCACTTGATGGAGTCACTTGGTGGAGTCACTTGATGGAGTCACTTGGTGGAGTCCATCGATGGAGACACTTGGTGGATCCACTTGGTGGAGTTACTTGATGGAGTCCATCGACCGAGTCACTTGATGGAGTCACTTGGTGGAGTCACTTGATGGAGTCCATCGACCGAGTCACTTGATGGAGTCACTTGGTGGAGTCCATCGATGGAGGCACTTGGTGGATTCACTTGGTGGAGTCACTTGATGGAGTCCATCGACCGAGTCACTTGATGGAGTCACTTGGTGGAGTCCATCGATGGCGGCACTTGGTGGATCCACTTGGTGGAGTCACTTGATGGAGTCCATCGACCGAGTCACTTGATGGAGTCACTTGGTGGAGTCACTTGATGGAGTCACTTGATGGAGTCACTTGGTGGACTCACTTGATGGAGTCACTTGATGGAGTCACTTGATGGAGTCCATCGATGGAGGCACTTGGTGGATTCACTTGGTGGAGTCACTTGATGGAGTCCATCGACCGAGTCACTTGATGGAGTCACTTGGTGGAGTCCATCGATGGCGGCACTTGGTGGATCCACTTGGTGGAGTCACTTGATGGAGTCCATCGACCGAGTCACTTGATGGAGTCACTTGGTGGAGTCCATCGATGGCGGCACTTGGTGGATCCACTTGGTAAAGTCACTTGATGGAGTCCATCGACCGAGTCACTTGATGGAGTCACTTGGTGGAGTCACTTGATGGAGTCACTTGGTGGAGTCCATTGATGGAGACACTTGGTGGAGTCACTTGATGGAGTCACTTGGTGGAGTCACTTGATGGAGTCACTTGATGGAGTCACTTGATGGAGTCACTTGGTGGAGTCACTTGTTGGAGTCACTTGATGGAGTCACTTGGTGGAGTCCATCGATGGAGACACTTGGTGGATCCACTTGGTGGAGTTACTAGATGGAGTCCATCGACAGAGTCACTTGATGGAGTCACTTGGTGGAGTCCATCGATGGAGACACTTGGTGGATCCACTTGGTGGAGTCACTTGATGGAGTCCATCGACCGAGTCACTTGATGGAGTCACTTGGTGGAGTCACTTGATGGAGTCACTTGATGGAGTCACTTGATGGAGTACTTGATGGAGTCACTTGGTGGAGTCACTTGGTGGAGTCACTTGATGGAGTCACTTGGTGGAGTCCATCGATGGAGACACTTGGTGGATCCACTTGGTGGAGTTACTTGATGGAGTCCATCGACCGAGTCACTTGATGGAGTCACTTGATGGAGTCCATCAATGGCGGCACTTGGTGGATTTACTTGGTGGAGTCACTTGATGGAGTCCATCGACAGAGTCACTTGATGGAGTCACTTGGTGGAGTCACTTGATGGAGTCCATCGACCGAGTCACTTGATGAAGTCACTTGGTGGAGTCCATCGATGGAGGCACTTGGTGGATTCACTTGGTGGAGTCACTTGATGGAGTCCATCGACCGAGTCACTTGATGAAGTCACTTGGTGGAGTCCATCGATGGAGGCACTTTGTGGATTCACTTGATGAGTCACTTGATGGAGTCACTTGGTGGAGTCCATCGATGGAGGCACTTGGTGGATCCACTTGGTGGAGTCACTTGATGGAGTCCATCGACCGAGTCACTTGATGGAGTCACTTGGTGGAGTCACTTGATGGAGTCACTTGATGGAGTCACTTGGTGGACTCACTTGATGGAGTCACTTGATGGAGTCACTTGGTGGAGTCACTTGATGGAGTCACTTGGTGGAGTCCATTGATGGAGACACTTGGTGGATCCACTTGGTGGAGTCACTTGATGGAGTCCATCGACAGAGTCACTTGATGGAGTCACTTGATGGAGTCACTTGATGGAGTCCATCGACCGAGTCACTTGATGGAGTCACTTGGTGGAGTCCATCGATGGAGACACTTGGTGGATTCACTTGGTGGAGTCACTTGATGGAGTCCATCGACCGAGTCACTTGATGGAGTCACTTGGTGGAGTCACTTGATGGAGTCCATCGACCGAGTCACTTGATGGAGTCACTTGGTGGAGTCCATCGATGGAGGCACTTGGTGGAGTCACTTGGTGGAGTCACTTGATGGAGTCCATCGACCGAGTCACTTGATGGAGTCACTTGGTGGAGTCACTTGATGGAGTCACTTGATGGAGTCACTTGGTGGAGTCACTTGATGGAGTCACTTGGTGGAGTCCATTGATGGAGACACTTGGTGGATCCACTTGGTGGAGTTACTTGATGGAGTCCATCGACAGAGTCACTTGATGGAGTCACTTGGTGGAGTCACTTGATGGAGTCCATCGACCGAGTCACTTGATGGAGTCACTTGGTGGAGTCCATCGATGGAGGCACTTGGTGGATTCACTTGGTGGAGTCACTTGATGGAGTCCATCGACCGAGTCACTTGATGAAGTCACTTGGTGGAGTCACTTGATGGAGTCACTTGATGGAGTCACTTGGTGGACTCACTTGATGGAGTCACTTGATGGAGTCACTTGGTGGAGTCACTTGATGGAGTCACTTGGTGGAGTCCATCGATGGAGACACTTGGTGGATCCACTTGGTGGAGTCACTTGATGGAGTCCATCGACCGAGTCACTTGATGGAGTCACTTGGTGGAGTCACTTGATGGAGTCCATCGACCGAGTCACTTGATGGAGTCACTTGGTGGAGTCCATCGATGGAGGCACTTGGTGGATTCACTTGGTGGAGTCACTTGATGGAGTCCATCGACCGAGTCACTTGATGGAGTCACTTGGTGGAGTCCATCGATGGCGGCACTTGGTGGATCCACTTGGTGGAGTCACTTGATGGAGTCCATCGACCGAGTCACTTGATGGAGTCACTTGGTGGAGTCACTTGATGGAGTCACTTGATGGAGTCACTTGGTGGACTCACTTGATGGAGTCACTTGATGGAGTCACTTGATGGAGTCCATCGATGGAGGCACTTGGTGGATCCACTTGGTGGAGTCACTTGATGGAGTCCATCGACCGAGTCACTTGATGGAGTCACTTGGTGGAGTCAGTTGATGGAGTCACTTGATGGACTCACTTGATGGAGTCACTTGATGGAGTCACTTGGTGGAGTCCATCGATGGCGGCACTTGGTGGATCCACTTGGTGGAGTCACTTGATGGAGTCCATCGACCGAGTCACTTGATGGAGTCACTTGGTGGAGTCACTTGATGGAGTCACTTGATGGAGTCACTTGGTGGACTCACTTGATGGAGTCACTTGATGGAGTCACTTGATGGAGTCCATCGATGGAGGCACTTGGTGGATTCACTTGGTGGAGTCACTTGATGGAGTCCATCGACCGAGTCACTTGATGGAGTCACTTGGTGGAGTCCATCGATGGCGGCACTTGGTGGATCCACTTGGTGGAGTCACTTGATGGAGTCCATCGACCGAGTCACTTGATGGAGTCACTTGGTGGAGTCACTTGATGGAGTCACTTGATGGACTCACTTGATGGAGTCACTTGATGGAGTCACTTGGTGGAGTCCATCGATGGAGGCACTTGGTGGATCCACTTGGTGGAGTCACTTGATGGAGTCCATCGACCGAGTCACTTGATGGAGTCACTTGGTGGAGTCACTTGATGGAGTCACTTGATGGAGTCCATCGATGGAGGCACTTGGTGGATTCACTTGGTGGAGTCACTTGATGGAGTCCATCGACCGAGTCACTTGATGGAGTCACTTGGTGGAGTCCATCGATGGAGGCACTTGGTGGATTCACTTGGTGGAGTCACTTGATGGAGTCCATCGACCGAGTCACTTGATGGAGTCACTTGGTGGAGTCACTTGATGGAGTCACTTGATGGAGTCACTTGGTGGACTCACTTGATGGAGTCACTTGATGGAGTCCATCGACCGAGTCACTTGATGGAGTCACTTGGTGGAGTCCATCGATGGAGGCACTTGGTGGATCCACTTGGTGGAGTCACTTGATGGAGTCCATCGACCGAGTCACTTGATGGAGTCACTTGGTGGAGTCACTTGATGGAGTCACTTGGTGGAGTCACTTGATGGAGTCACTTGATGGAGTCACTTGATGGAGTCCATCGATGGAGGCACTTGGTGGATCCACTTGGTGGAGTCACTTGATGGAGTCCATCGACCGAGTCACTTGATGGAGTCACTTGGTGGAGTCACTTGATGGAGTCACTTGATGGACTCACTTGATGGAGTCACTTGATGGAGTCACTTGGTGGAGTCCATCGATGGAGGCACTTGGTGGATCCACTTGGTGGAGTCACTTGATGGAGTCCATCGACCGAGTCACTTGATGGAGTCACTTGGTGGAGTCACTTGATGGAGTCACTTGGTGGAGTCACTTGATGGAGTCACTTGATGGAGTCACTTGATGGAGTCCATCGATGGAGGCACTTGGTGGATTCACTTGGTGGAGTCACTTGATGGAGTCCATCGACCGAGTCACTTGATGGAGTCACTTGGTGGAGTCCATCGATGGCGGCACTTGGTGGATTCACTTGGTGGAGTCACTTGATGGAGTCCATCGACCGAGTCACTTGATGGAGTCACTTGGTGGAGTCACTTGATGGAGTCACTTGATGGAGTCACTTGGTGGACTCACTTGATGGAGTCACTTGATGGAGTCACTTGGTGGAGTCACTTGATGGAGTCACTTGGTGGAGTCCATCGATGGAGACACTTGGTGGATCCACTTGGTGGAGTCACTTGATGGAGTCCATCGACCGAGTCACTTGATGGAGTCACTTGGTGGAGTCCATCGATGGAGGCACTTGGTGGATTCACTTGGTGGAGTCACTTGATGGAGTCCATCGANTGGAGTCACTTGGTGGAGTCACTTGATGGAGTCACTTGGTGGAGTCATTGATGGAGTCACTTGGTGGAGTCACTTGATGGAGTCACTTGATGGAGTCACTTGATGGAGTCACTTGATGGAGTCACTTGATGGAGTCACTTGGTGGAGACTTGATGGAGTCACTTGATGGAGTCACTTGATGGAGTCCATCGATGGAGGCACTTGGTGGATCCACTTGGTGGAGTCACTTGATGGAGTCCATCGACCGAGTCACTTGATGGAGTCACTTGGTGGAGTCCATCGATGGCGGCACTTGGTGGATCCACTTGGTGGAGTCACTTGATGGAGTCCATCGACCGAGTCACTTGATGGAGTCACTTGGTGGAGTCACTTGATGGAGTCACTTGATGGAGTCACTTGATGGAGTCACTTGATGGAGTCACTTGGTGGAGTCACTGGTGGAGTCACTTGATGGAGTCACTTGGTGGAGTCCATCGATGGAGTCACTTGGTGGATCCACTTGGTGGAGTCACTTGATGGAGTCCATCGACCGAGTCACTTGATGGAGTCACTTGGTGGAGTCCATCGATGGAGGCACTTGGTGGATTCACTTGGTGGAGTCACTTGATGGAGTCCATCGACCGAGTCACTTGATGGAGTCACTTGGTGGAGTCACTTGATGGAGTCACTTGATGGAGTCACTTGGTGGACTCACTTGATGGAGTCACTTGATGGAGTCACTTGGTGGAGTCACTTGATGGAGTCACTTGGTGGAGTCATTGATGGAGACACTTGTGGATCCACTTGGTGGAGTCACTTGATGGAGTCCATCGATGGAGTCACTTGATGGAGTCACTTGATGGAGTCCATCGACCGAGTCACTTGATGGAGTCACTTGGTGGAGTCCATCGATGGAGGCACTTGGTGGATCACTTGGTGGAGTCACTTGATGGAGTCCATCGACCGAGTCACTTGATGGAGTCACTTGATGGAGTCCATCGATGGCGGCACTTGGTGGATCCACTTGGTGGAGTCACTTGATGGAGTCCATCGACAGAGTCACTTGATGGAGTCACTTGGTGGAGTCACTTGATGGAGTCCATCGACCGAGTCACTTGATGGAGTCACTTGGTGGAGTCCATCGATGGAGGCACTTGGTGGATTCACTTGGTGGAGTGATGGAGTCCATCGACCGAGTCACTTGATGGAGTCACTTGGTGGAGTCCATCGATGGAGGCACTTTGTGGATTCACTTGATGGAAGTCACTTGATGGAGTCACTTGGTGGAGTCCATCGATGGCGGCACTTGGTGGATCCACTTGGTGGAGTCACTTGATGGAGTCCATCGACCGAGTCACTTGATGGAGTCACTTGGTGGAGTCACTTGATGGAGTCACTTGATGGAGTCACTTGGTGGACTCACTTGATGGAGTCACTTGATGGAGTCACTTGTGGAGTCACTTGATGGAGTCACTTGGTGGAGTCCATTGATGGAGACACTTGGTGGATCCACTTGGTGGGACTTGATGGAGTCCATCGACAGAGTCACTTGATGGAGTCACTTGGTGGAGTCACTTGATGGAGTCCATCGACCGAGTCACTTGATGGAGTCACTTGGTGGAGTCCATCGATGGAGGCACTTGGTGGATTCACTTGGTGGAGTCACTTGATGGAGTCCATCGACCGAGTCACTTGATGAAGTCACTTGGTGGCGTCACTTGATGGAGTCACTTGATGGAGTCACTTGGTGGACTCACTTGATGGAGTCACTTGATGGCACTTGGTGGAGTCACTTGATGGAGTCACTTGGTGGAGTCCATCGATGGAGACACTTGGTGGATCCACTTGGTGGAGTTACTTGATGGAGTCCATCGACCGAGTCACTTGATGGAGTCACTTGGTGGAGTCACTTGATGGAGTCCATCGACCGAGTCACTTGATGGAGTCACTTGGTGGAGTCCATCGATGGAGGCACTTGGTGGATTCACTTGGTGGAGTCACTTGATGGAGTCCATCGACCGAGTCACTTGATGGAGTCACTTGGTGGAGTCCATCGATGGCGGCACTTGGTGGATCCACTTGGTGGAGTCACTTGATGGAGTCCATCGACCGAGTCACTTGATGGAGTCACTTGGTGGAGTCACTTGATGGAGTCACTTGATGGAGTCACTTGGTGGACCACTTGATGGAGTCACTTGATGGAGTCCATCGATGGAGGCACTTGGTGGATCCACTTGGTGGAGTCACTTGATGGAGTCCATCGACCGAGTCACTTGATGGAGTCACTTGGAGTCCATCGATGGAGGCACTTGGTGGATTCACTTGGTGGAGTCACTTGATGGAGTCCATCGACCGAGTCACTTGATGGAGTCACTTGGTGGAGTCCATCGATGGCGGCACTTGGTGGATCCACTTGGTGGAGTCACTTGATGGAGTCCATCGACCGAGTCACTTGATGGAGTCACTTGGTGGAGTCACTTGATGGAGTCACTTGATGGAGTCACTTGGTGGAGTCACTTGATGGAGTCACTTGGTGGAGTCCATGATGGAGGCACTTGGTGGATCCACTGGTGGAGTCACTTGATGGAGTCCATCGACCGAGTCACTTGATGGAGTCACTTGGTGGAGTCACTTGATGGAGTCCATCGACGAGTCACTTGATGGAGTCACTTGGTGGAGTCCATCGATGGAGGCACTTGGTGGATTCACTTGGTGGAGTCACTTGATGGAGTCCATCGACCGAGTCACTTGATGGAGTCACTTGGTGGAGTCACTTGATGGAGTCACTTGATGGAGTCACTTGGTGGAGTCACTTGATGGAGTCACTTGATGGAGTCACTTGGTGGAGTCACTTGATGGAGTCACTTGGTGGAGTCCATCGATGGAGACACTTGGTGGATCACTTGGTGGAGTCACTTGATGGAGTCCATCGACCGAGTCACTTGATGGAGTCACTTGGTGGAGTCACTTGATGGAGTCACTTGATGGAGTCACTTGATGGAGTCACTTGATGGAGTCACTTGGTGGAGTCACTTGATGGAGTCACTTGATGGAGTCACTTGGTGGAGTCCATCGATGGAGTCACTTGTTTGGTGGATCACTTGGTGGAGTCACTTGATGGAGTCCATCGACCGAGTCACTTGATGGAGTCACTTGGTGGAGTCCATCGATGAGGCACTTGGTGGATTCACTTGGTGGAGTCACTTGATGGAGTCATCGACCGAGTCACTTGATGGAGTCACTTGGTGGAGTCCATCGATGGCGGCACTTGGTGGATCCACTTGGTGGAGTCACTTGATGGAGTCCATCGACCGAGTCACTTGATGGAGTCACTTGGTGGAGTCACTTGATGGAGTCACTTGATGGAGTCACTTGGTGGAGTCACTTGATGGAGTCACTTGGTGGAGTCCATTGATGGAGACACTTGGTGGATCCACTTGGTGGAGTCACTTGATGGAGTCCATCGACAGAGTCACTTGATGGAGTCACTTGGTGGAGTCACTTGATGGAGTCCATCGACCGAGTCACTTGATGGAGTCACTTGGTGGAGTCCATCGATGGAGGCACTTGGTGGATTCACTTGGTGGAGTCACTTGATGGAGTCCATCGACCGAGTCACTTGATGGAGTCACTTGGTGGAGTCACTTGATGGAGTCACTTGATGGAGTCACTTGGTGGAGTCACTTGATGGAGTCACTTGATGGAGTCACTTGGTGGAGTCACTTGATGGAGTCACTTGGTGGAGTCCATCGATGGAGACACTTGGTGGATCCACTTGGTGGAGTTACTTGATGGAGTCCATCGACCGAGTCACTTGATGGAGTCACTTGGTGGAGTCACTTGATGGAGTCCATCGACCGAGTCACTTGATGGAGTCACTTGGTGGAGTCCATCGATGGAGGCACTTGGTGGATCACTTGGTGGAGTCACTTGATGGAGTCCATCGACCGAGTCACTTGATGGAGTCACTTGGTGGAGTCCATCGATGGGGCACTTGGTGGATCCTTGGTGGAGTCACTTGATGGAGTCCATCGACCGAGTCACTTGATGGAGTCACTTGGTGGAGTCACTTGATGGAGTCACTTGATGGAGTCACTTGGTGGACTCACTTGATGGAGTCACTTGATGGAGTCACTTGATGGAGTCCATCGATGGAGGCACTTGGTGATCACTTGGTGGAGTCACTTGATGGAGTCCATCGACCGAGTCACTTGATGGAGTCACTTGGTGGAGTCCATCGATGGGCACTTGGTGGATCCACTTGGTGGAGTCACTTGATGGAGTCCATCGACCGAGTCACTTGATGGAGTCACTTGGTGGAGTCACTTGATGGAGTCACTTGATGGAGTCACTTGATGGAGTCACTTGATGGAGTCACTTGGTGGAGTCCATCGATGGAGTCACTTGGTGGATCACTTGGTGGAGTCACTTGGTGGAGTCACTTGATGGAGTCCATCGACCGAGTCACTTGATGGAGTCACTTGGTGGAGTCCATCGATGGAGGCACTTGGTGGATCCACTTGGTGGAGTCACTTGATGGAGTCCATCGACGGAGTCACTTGATGGAGTCACTTGGTGGAGTCACTTGATGGAGTCCATTGATGGAGTCACTTGATGGAGTCACTTGATGGAGTCACTTGATGGAGTCACTTGATGGAGTCACTTGATGGAGTCACTTGATGGAGTCACTTGGTGGAGTCACTTGATGGAGTCACTTGATGGAGTCACTTGGTGGAGTCCATCGATGGAGACACTTGGTGGATCCACTTGGTGGAGTCACTTGATGGAGTCCATCGACCGAGTCACTTGATGGAGTCACTTGGTGGAGTCCATCGATGGAGTCACTTGGTGGATCCACTTGGTGGAGTCACTTGATGGAGTCCATCGACCGAGTCACTTGATGGAGTCACTTGGTGGAGTCACTTGATGGAGTCACTTGATGGAGTCACTTGATGGAGTCACTTGATGGAGTCACTTGATGGAGTCACTTGGTGGAGTCACTTGATGGAGTCACTTGTGGAGTCCATCGATGGAGACACTTGGTGGATCCACTTGGTGGAGTCACTTGATGGAGTCCATCGACCGAGTCACTTGATGGAGTCACTTGATGGAGTCCATCGATGGAGCACTTGGTGGATTCACTTGGTGGAGTCACTTGATGGAGTCCATCGACCGAGTCACTTGATGGAGTCACTTGGTGGAGTCCATCGATGGAGGCACTTGGTGGATTCACTTGGTGGAGTCACTTGATGGAGTCCATCGACCGAGTCACTTGATGGAGTCACTTGGTGGAGTCACTTGATGGAGTCACTTGTGGAGTCACTTGATGGAGTCACTTGATGGAGTCACTTGGTGGAGTCCATCGATGGAGGCACT
The DNA here is from genome assembly GCA_900538255.1 of Ulva mutabilis. Taxonomy (NCBI): domain Eukaryota; kingdom Viridiplantae; phylum Chlorophyta; class Ulvophyceae; order Ulvales; family Ulvaceae; genus Ulva; species Ulva mutabilis. The sequence continues at coordinate 320,999 of UNSF01000006.1, read as the reverse complement.
TGTGGATCCACTTGGTGGAGTCACTTGATGGAGTCCATCGACCGAGTCACTTGATGGAGTCACTTGTAGTCATGGATGGAGTCACTTGATGGATCTTGATGGAGTCACTTGATGGAGTCCATCGGAGGGTCACTTGGTGGATCACTTGGTGGAGTCACTTGATGGAGTCCATCGACCGGAGTCACTTGATGGAGTCACTTGGTGGAGTCCATCGATGGAGGCACTTGGTGGTCTGGGGAGATTGAGATGGAGTCAGAGGAGTCACTTGATGGAGTCACTTGGTGGAGTCACTTGATGGAGTCACTTGATGGAGTCACTTGGTGGAGTCCATCGATGGAGGCACTTGGTGGAGTCCACTTGGTGGAGTCACTTGATGGAGTCCATCGGACCGAGTCACTTGATGGAGTCACTTGGTGGAGTCACTTGATGGAGTCACTTGATGGAGTCCATCGATGGAGTCACTTGGTGGATTCACTTGGTGGAGTCACTTGATGGAGTCCATCGACCGAGTCACTTGATGAGTCACTTGGTGGAGTCCATCGATGGCGGCACTTGGTGGATTCACTTGGTGGAGTCACTTGATGGAGTCCATCGACCGAGTCACTTGATGGAGTCACTTGGTGGAGTCACTTGATGGAGTCACTTGATGGAGTCACTTGGTGGACTCACTTGATGGAGTCACTTGATGGAGTCCATCGACCGAGTCACTTGATGGAGTCACTTGGTGGAGTCCATCGATGGAGGCACTTGGTGGATCCACTTGGTGGAGTCACTTGATGGAGTCCATCGACCGAGTCACTTGATGGAGTCACTTGGTGGAGTCACTTGATGGAGTCACTTGGTGGAGTCACTTGATGGAGTCACTTGATGGAGTCACTTGATGGAGTCCATCGATGGAGGCACTTGGTGGATCCACTTGGTGGAGTCACTTGATGGAGTCCATCGACCGAGTCACTTGATGGAGTCACTTGGTGGAGTCACTTGATGGAGTCACTTGATGGAGTCACTTGATGAGTCACTTGATGGAGTCACTTGGTGGAGTCCATCGATGGGCACTTGGTGGATCACTTGGTGGAGTCACTTGATGGAGTCCATCGACCGAGTCACTTGATGGAGTCACTTGGTGGAGTCACTTGATGGAGTCACTTGGTGGAGTCACTTGATGGAGTCACTTGATGGAGTCACTTGATGGAGTCCATCGATGGAGGCACTTGGTGGATTCACTTGGTGGAGTCACTTGATGGAGTCCATCGACCGAGTCACTTGATGGAGTCACTTGGTGGAGTCCATCGATGGCGGCACTTGGTGGATTCACTTGGTGGAGTCACTTGATGGAGTCCATCGACCGAGTCACTTGATGGAGTCACTTGGTGGAGTCACTTGATGGAGTCACTTGATGGAGTCACTTGGTGGACTCACTTGATGGAGTCACTTGATGGAGTCCATCGACCGAGTCACTTGATGGAGTCACTTGGTGGAGTCCATCGATGGAGGCACTTGGTGGATCCACTTGGTGGAGTCACTTGATGGAGTCCATCGACCGAGTCACTTGATGGAGTCACTTGGTGGAGTCACTTGATGGAGTCACTTGATGGAGTCACTTGATGGAGTCACTTGATGGAGTCACTTGATGGAGTCCATCGATGGAGGCACTTGGTGGATCCACTTGGTGGAGTCACTTGATGGAGTCCATCGACCGAGTCACTTGATGGAGTCACTTGGTGGAGTCCTTGATGGAGTCACTTGATGGACTCACTTGATGGAGTCACTTGATGGAGTCACTTGGTGGAGTCCATCGATGGAGGCACTTGGTGGATCCACTTGGTGGAGTCACTTGATGGAGTCCATCGACCGAGTCACTTGATGGAGTCACTTGGTGGAGTCACTTGATGGAGTCACTTGGTGGACTCACTTGATGGAGTCACTTGATGGAGTCACTTGGTGGAGTCCATCGATGGAGGCACTTGGTGGATCACTTGGTGAGTCACTTGATGGAGTCCATCGACCGAGTCACTTGATGGAGTCACTTGGTGGAGTCACTTGATGGAGTCACTTGATGGAGTCACTTGGTGGAGTCACTTGATGGAGTCACTTGATGGAGTCACTTGGTGGAGTCACTTGATGGAGTCACTTGATGGAGTCACTTGATGGAGTCCATCGATGGAGGCACTTGGTGGATCCACTTGGTGGAGTCACTTGATGGAGTCCATCGACCGAGTCACTTGATGGAGTCACTTGGTGGAGTCACTTGATGGAGTCACTTGATGGACCACTTGATGGAGTCACTTGATGGAGTCACTTGGTGGAGTCCATCGATGGCGGCACTTGGTGGATCCACTTGGTGGAGTCACTTGATGGAGTCCATCGACCGAGTCACTTGATGGAGTCACTTGGTGGAGTCACTTGATGGAGTCACTTGATGGAGTCACTTGGTGGACTCACTTGATGGAGTCACTTGATGGAGTCACTTGATGGAGTCCATCGATGGAGGCACTTGGTGGATTCACTTGGTGGAGTCACTTGATGGAGTCCATCGACCGAGTCACTTGATGGAGTCACTTGGTGGAGTCCATCGATGGAGGCACTTGGTGGATCCACTTGGTGGAGTCACTTGATGGAGTCCATCGACCGAGTCACTTGATGGAGTCACTTGGTGGAGTCACTTGATGGAGTCACTTGATGGAGTCACTTGATGGAGTCACTTGATGGAGTCACTTGGTGGAGTCCATCGATGGCGGCACTTGGTGGATCACTTGGTGGAGTCACTTGATGGAGTCCATCGACCGAGTCACTTGATGGAGTCACTTGGTGGAGTCACTTGATGGAGTCACTTGATGGAGTCACTTGGTGGACTCACTTGATGGAGTCACTTGATGGAGTCACTTGATGGAGTCCATCGATGGAGGCACTTGGTGGATTCACTTGGTGGAGTCACTTGATGGAGTCCATCGACCGAGTCACTTGATGGAGTCACTTGGTGGAGTCCATCGATGGCGGCACTTGGTGGATCCACTTGGTGGAGTCACTTGATGGAGTCCATCGATGGAGTCACTTGATGGAGTCACTTGGTGGAGTCACTTGATGGAGTCACTTGATGGACTCACTTGATGGAGTCACTTGATGGAGTCACTTGGTGGAGTCACTGGAGGAGTCCATCGATGGAGGCACTTGGTGGATCCACTTGGTGGAGTCACTTGATGGAGTCCATCGACCGAGTCACTTGATGGAGTCACTTGGTGGAGTCACTTGATGGAGTCACTTGATGGAGTCACTTGATGGAGTCACTTGATGGAGTCACTTGGTGGAGTCCATCGATGGAGGCACTTGATGGAGTCACTTGGTGGAGTCACTTGATGGAGTCCATCGACCGAGTCACTTGATGGAGTCACTTGGTGGAGTCCATCGATGGAGGCACTTGTGGATTCACTTGATGGAGTCACTTGATGGAGTCACTTGGTGGAGTCCATCGATGGAGGCACTTGGTGGATCCACTTGGTGGAGTCACTTGATGGAGTCCATCGACCGAGTCACTTGATGGAGTCACTTGGTGGAGTCACTTGATGGAGTCACTTGACTTGATGAGTCACTTGGTGGAGTCACTTGATGGAGTCACTTGATGGAGTCACTTGATGGAGTCACTTGATGGAGTCCATCGATGGAGGCACTTGGTGGATTCACTTGGTGGAGTCACTTGATGGAGTCCATCGACCGAGTCACTTGATGGAGTCACTTGGTGGAGTCCATCGATGGCGGCACTTGGTGGATCCACTTGGTGGAGTCACTTGATGGAGTCCATCGACCGAGTCACTTGATGGAGTCACTTGGTGGAGTCACTTGATGGAGTCACTTGATGGAGTCACTTGGTGGACTCACTTGATGGAGTCACTTGATGGAGTCACTTGGTGGAGTCACTTGATGGAGTCACTTGGTGGAGTCCATTGATGGAGACACTTGGTGGATCCACTTGGTGGAGTCACTTGATGGAGTCCATCGACAGAGTCACTTGATGGAGTCACTTGGTGGAGTCACTTGATGGAGTCCATCGACCGAGTCACTTGATGGAGTCACTTGGTGGAGTCCATCGATGGAGGCACTTGGTGGATTCACTTGGTGGAGTCACTTGATGGAGTCCATCGACCGAGTCACTTGATGAGTCACTTGGTGGAGTCACTTGATGGAGTCACTTGATGGAGTCACTTGGTGGACTCACTTGATGGAGTCACTTGATGGAGTCACTTGGTGGAGTCACTTGATGGAGTCACTTGTGGAGTCCATCGATGGAGACACTTGGTGGATCCACTTGGTGGAGTCACTTGATGGAGTCCATCGACCGAGTCACTTGATGGAGTCACTTGGTGGAGTCACTTGATGGAGTCACTTGATGGAGTCACTTGATGGAGTCACTTGATGGAGTCACTTGGTGGAGTCACTTGGTGGAGTCACTTGATGGAGTCACTTGGTGGAGTCCATCGATGGAGTCACTTGGTGGAGTCCACTTGGAGTCACTTGATGGAGTCCATCGACGAGTCACTTGATGGAGTCACTTGGTGGAGTCCATCGATGGAGGCACTTGGTGGATTCACTTGGTGGAGTCACTTGATGGAGTCCATCGACCGAGTCACTTGATGGAGTCACTTGGTGGAGTCCATCGATGGAGGCACTTGGTGGATCCACTTGGTGGAGTCACTTGATGGAGTCCATCGACCGAGTCACTTGATGGAGTCACTTGGTGGAGTCACTTGATGGAGTCACTTGATGGAGTCACTTGGTGGAGTCACTTGATGGAGTCACTTGGTGGAGTCCATTGATGGAGACACTTGGTGGATCCACTTGGTGGAGTTACTTGATGGAGTCCATCGACAGAGTCACTTGATGGAGTCACTTGATGGAGTCACTTGATGGAGTCCATCGACCGAGTCACTTGATGAAGTCACTTGGTGGAGTCCATCGATGGAGGCACTTGGTGGATTCACTTGGTGGAGTCACTTGATGGAGTCCATCGACCGAGTCACTTGATGAAGTCACTTGGTGGAGTCACTTGATGGAGTCACTTGATGGAGTCACTTGGTGGAGTCACTTGATGGAGTCACTTGATGGAGTCACTTGGTGGAGTCACTTGATGGAGTCACTTGGTGGAGTCCATCGATGGAGACACTTGGTGGATCCACTTGGTGGAGTTACTTGATGGAGTCCATCGACCGAGTCACTTGATGGAGTCACTTGGTGGAGTCACTTGATGGAGTCCATCGACCGAGTCACTTGATGGAGTCACTTGGTGGAGTCCATCGATGGAGGCACTTGGTGGATTCACTTGGTGGAGTCACTTGATGGAGTCCATCGACCGAGTCACTTGATGGAGTCACTTGGTGGAGTCCATCGATGGCGGCACTTGGTGGATCCACTTGGTGGAGTCACTTGATGGAGTCCATCGACCGAGTCACTTGATGGAGTCACTTGGTGGAGTCACTTGATGGAGTCACTTGATGGAGTCACTTGGTGGACTCACTTGATGGAGTCACTTGATGGAGTCACTTGATGGAGTCCATCGATGGAGGCACTTGGTGGATTCACTTGGTGGAGTCACTTGATGGAGTCCATCGACCGAGTCACTTGATGGAGTCACTTGGTGGAGTCCATCGATGGCGGCACTTGGTGGATCCACTTGGTGGAGTCACTTGATGGAGTCCATCGACCGAGTCACTTGATGGAGTCACTTGGTGGAGTCACTTGATGGAGTCACTTGATGGAGTCACTTGATGGAGTCATTGATGGAGTCACTTGGTGGAGTCACATTGATGGAGTCACTTGGTGGATCCACTGGTGGAGTCACTTGATGGAGTCACTTGATGGAGTCCATCGATGGAGTCACTTGATGGAGTNCACTTGGTGGAGTCACTTGATGGAGTCCATCGACAGAGTCACTTGATGGAGTCACTTGGTGGAGTCACTTGATGGAGTCCATCGACGAGTCACTTGATGGAGTCACTTGGTGGAGTCCATCGATGGAGGCACTTGGTGGATTCACTTGGTGGAGTCACTTGATGGAGTCCATCGACCGAGTCACTTGATGAAGTCACTTGGTGGAGTCACTTGATGGAGTCACTTGATGGAGTCACTGGTGGAGTCACTTGATGGAGTCACTTGATGGAGTCACTTGGTGGAGTCACTTGATGGAGTCACTTGGTGGAGTCCATCGATGGAGACACTTGGTGGATCCACTTGGTGGAGTCACTTGATGGAGTCCATCGACCGAGTCACTTGATGGAGTCACTTGGTGGAGTCACTTGATGGAGTCACTGATGGAGTCACTTGATGGAGTCACTTGATGGAGTCACTTGTGGAGTCACTTGATGGAGTCACTTGATGGAGTCATTGGTGGAGTCACTTGATGGAGTCACTTGGTGGAGTCCATGATGGAACACTTGGTGGATCACTTGGTGGAGTCACTTGATGGAGTCCATCGACCGAGTCACTTGATGGAGTCACTTGGTGGAGTCACTTGATGGAGTCCATCGACCGAGTCACTTGATGGAGTCACTTGGTGGAGTCCATCGATGGAGGCACTTGGTGGATTCACTTGGTGGAGTCACTTGATGGAGTCCATCGACCGAGTCACTTGATGGAGTCACTTGGTGGAGTCACTTGATGGAGTCACTTGATGGAGTCACTTGGTGGAGTCACTTGATGGGTCACTTGATGGAGTCACTTGGTGGAGTCACTTGATGGAGTCACTTGGTGGAGTCCATCGATGGAGCACTTGGTGGATTCACTTGTGAGTCACTTGATGGAGTCACTTGTGGAGTCCATCGATGGAGGCACTTGGTGTGGTCACTTGTGGAGTCACTTGATGGAGTCCATCGACCGAGTCACTTGATGGAGTCACTTGTGGAGTCCATCGATGGAGGCACTTGGTGGATCACTTGGGGAGTCACTTGATGAGTCCATCGACGAGTCACTTGATGGAGTCACTTGGTGGAGTCATTGATGGAGTCACTTGATGGAGTCACTTGATGGAGTCACTTGATGGAGTCACTTGGTGGAGTCACTTGATGGAGTCACTTGATGGAGTCACTTGATGGAGTCATCGATGGAGGATGGTGGATTCACTTGGTGGAGTCACTTGATGGAGTCATCGACGAGTCACTTGATGGAGTCACTTGGTGGAGTCCATCGATGGCGGCACTTGGTGGATCCACTTGGTGGAGTCACTTGATGGAGTCCATCGACCGAGTCACTTGATGGAGTCACTTGGTGGAGTCACTTGATGGAGTCACTTGATGGACACTTGGTGGAGTCACTTGATGGAGTCATTGATGGAGTCACTTGGTGGAGTCCATCGATGGAGGCACTTGGTGGATCCACTTGGTGGAGTCACTTGATGGAGTCCATCGTGGAGTCACTTGATGGAGTCACTTGGTGGAGTCACTTGATGGAGTCACTTGATGGAGTCCATCGATGGAGGCACTTGGTGGAGTCACTTGGTGGAGTCACTTGATGGAGTCATCGACCGAGTCACTTGATGGAGTCACTTGGTGGAGTCCATCGATGGAGGCACTTGGTGGATTCACTTGGTGGAGTCACTTGATGGAGTCCATCGACCGAGTCACTTGATGGAGTCACTTGTGTGGAGTCACTTGATGGAGTCACTTGATGGGTCACTTGGTGGAGTCACTTGATGGAGTCACTTGATGGAGTCCATCGACGAGTCACTTGATGGAGTCACTTGGTGGAGTCCATCGATGGCGGCACTTGGTGGATCCACTTGGTGGAGTCACTTGATGGAGTCCATCGACCGAGTCACTTGATGGAGTCACTTGTGGAGTCACTTGATGGAGTCACTTGTGGACTCACTTGATGGAGTCACTTGATGGAGTCACTTGATGGAGTCCATCGATGGAGGCACTTGGTGGATCCACTTGGTGGAGTCACTTGATGGAGTCCATCGACCGAGTCACTTGATGGAGTCACTTGGTGGAGTCACTTGATGGAGTCACTTGGTGGAGTCACTTGATGGAGTCACTTGATGGAGTCACTTGGTGGAGTCCATCGATGGAGGCACTTGGTGGATCCACTTGGTGGAGTCACTTGATGGAGTCCATCGACCGAGTCACTTGATGGAGTCACTTGTGGAGTCACTTGATGGAGTCACTTGGTGGAGTCACTTGTGGAGTCACTTGATGGAGTCACTTGATGGAGTCCATCGATGGAGGCACTTGGTGGATCCACTTGGTGGAGTCACTTGATGGAGTCCATCGACCGAGTCACTTGATGGAGTCACTTGGTGGAGTCACTTGATGGAGTCACTTGATGGAGTCACTTGGTGGAGTCACTTGATGGAGTCACTTGATGGAGTCACTTGGTGGAGTCACTTGATGGAGTCACTTGATGGAGTCACTTGGTGGAGTCCATCGATGGAGGCACTTGGTGGATCCACTTGGTGGAGTCACTTGATGGAGTCCATCGACCGAGTCACTTGATGGAGTCACTTGGTGGAGTCACTTGATGGAGTCACTTGATGGGTCACTTGATGGAGTCACTTGATGGAGTCACTTGGTGGAGTCCATCGATGGCGGCACTTGGTGGATCACTTGGTGGAGTCACTTGATGGAGTCCATCGACCGAGTCACTTGATGGAGTCACTTGGTGGAGTCACTTGATGGAGTCACTTGATGGAGTCACTTGTGGACTCACTTGATGGAGTCACTTGATGGAGTCACTTGATGGAGTCCATCGATGGAGGCACTTGGTGGATTCACTTGGTGGAGTCACTTGATGGAGTCCATCGACCGAGTCACTTGATGGAGTCACTTGGTGGAGTCCATCGATGGCGGCACTTGGTGGATCCACTTGGTGGAGTCACTTGATGGAGTCCATCGACCGAGTCACTTGATGGAGTCACTTGGTGGAGTCACTTGATGGAGTCACTTGATGGACTCACTTGATGGAGTCACTTGATGGAGTCACTTGGTGGAGTCCATCGATGGCGGCACTTGGTGGATCCACTTGGTGGAGTCACTTGATGGAGTCCATCGACCGAGTCACTTGATGGAGTCACTTGGTGGAGTCACTTGATGGAGTCACTTGATGGAGTCACTTGGTGGAGTCACTTGATGGAGTCACTTGATGGAGTCACTTGATGGAGTCCATCGATGGAGGCACTTGGTGGATTCACTTGGTGGAGTCACTTGATGGAGTCCATCGACCGAGTCACTTGATGGAGTCACTTGGTGGAGTCCATCGATGGAGGCACTTGGTGGATCACTTGTGGAGTCACTTGATGGAGTCCATCGACCGAGTCACTTGATGGTCACTTGTGGAGTCACTTGATGGAGTCACTTGATGGAGTCACTTGATGGAGTCACTTGATGGAGTCACTTGTGGAGTCCATCGATGGAGGCACTTGGTGGATCCACTTGGTGGAGTCACTTGATGGAGTCCATCGACCGAGTCACTTGATGGAGTCACTTGGTGGAGTCACTTGATGGAGTCACTTGATGGAGTCACTTGATGAGTCACTTGATGGAGTCACTTGGTGGAGATCGATGGAGGCACTTGATGGAGTCACTTGGTGGAGTCACTTGATGGAGTCCATCGACCGAGTCACTTGATGGAGTCACTTGGTGGAGTCCATCGATGGAGGCACTTTGTGGATTCACTTGATGGAGTCACTTGATGGAGTCACTTGGTGGAGTCCATCGATGGCGGCACTTGGTGGATCCACTTGGTGGAGTCACTTGATGGAGTCCATCGACCGAGTCACTTGATGGAGTCACTTGGTGGAGTCACTTGATGGAGTCACTTGATGGAGTCACTTGGTGGACCACTTGATGGAGTCACTTGATGGAGTCACTTGATGGAGTCACTTGATGGAGTCCATCGATGGAGGCACTTGGTGGATTCACTTGGTGGAGTCACTTGATGGAGTCATCGACCGAGTCACTTGATGGAGTCACTTGGTGGAGTCCATCGATGGCGGCACTTGGTGGATCCACTTGTGGAGTCACTTGATGGAGTCCATCGACCGAGTCACTTGATGGAGTCACTTGGTGGAGTCACTTGATGGAGTCACTTGATGGAGTCACTTGGTGGACTCACTTGATGGAGTCACTTGATGGAGTCACTTGGTGGAGTCACTTGATGGAGTCACTTGGTGGAGTCAATTGATGGAGACACTTGGTGGATCCACTTGGTGGAGTTACTTGATGGAGTCCATCGACAGAGTCACTTGATGGAGTCACTTGGTGGAGTCACTTGATGGAGTCCATCGACCGAGTCACTTGATGAAGTCACTTGGTGGAGTCCATCGATGGAGGCACTTGGTGGATCACTTGGTGGAGTCACTTGATGGAGTCCATCGACCGAGTCACTTGATGGAGTCACTTGGTGGCGTCACTTGATGGAGTCACTTGATGGAGTCACTTGGTGGACTCACTTGATGGAGTCACTTGATGGAGTCACTTGGTGGAGTCACTTGATGGAGTCACTTGGTGGAGTCATCGATGGAGACACTTGGTGGATCCACTTGGTGGAGTCACTTGATGGAGTCCATCGACCGAGTCACTTGATGGAGTCACTTGGTGGAGTCACTTGATGGAGTCACTTGATGGAGTCACTTGATGGAGTCACTTGGTGGAGTCACTTGATGGAGTCACTTGGTGGAGTCACTTGATGGAGTCACTTGATGGAGTCCATCGATGAGTCACTTGGTGGAGTCACTTGGTGGAGTCACTTGATGGAGTCCATCGACGAGTCACTTGATGGAGTCACTTGGTGGAGTCCATCGATGGAGCACTTGGTGGATTCACTTGGTGGAGTCACTTGATGGAGTCCATCGACCGAGTCACTTGATGGAGTCACTTGGTGGAGTCCATCGATGGCGGCACTTGGTGGATCCACTTGGTGGAGTCACTTGATGGAGTCATCGACCGAGTCACTTGATGGAGTCACTTGGTGGAGTCACTTGATGGAGTCACTTGATGGTCACTTGGTGGAGTCACTTGATGGAGTCACTTGGTGGAGTCCATCGATGGAGGCACTTGGTGGATCCACTTGGTGGAGTCACTTGATGGAGTCCATCGACCGAGTCACTTGATGGAGTCACTTGATGGAGTCACTTGATGGAGTCCATCGACCGAGTCACTTGATGGAGTCACTTGTGGAGTCCATCGATGGAGGCACTTGGTGGATTCACTTGGTGGAGTCACTTGATGGAGTCCATCGACCGAGTCACTTGATGGAGTCACTTGTGGAGTCACTTGATGGAGTCATTGATGGAGTCACTTGGTGGAGTCACTTGATGGAGTCACTTGATGGAGTCACTTGGTGGAGTCACTTGATGGAGTCACTTGGTGGAGTCCATCGATGGAGACACTTGGTGGATCCACTTGGTGGAGTCACTTGATGGAGTCCATCGACCGAGTCACTTGATGGAGTCACTTGTGGAGTCACTTGATGGAGTCACTTGATGGAGTCACTTGATGGAGTCACTTGATGGAGTCACTTGGTGGAGTCACTTGGTGGAGTCACTTGATGGAGTCACTTGGTGGAGTCCATCGATGGAGTCACTTGGTGGATCCACTTGGTGGAGTCACTTGATGGAGTCCATCGACCGAGTCACTTGATGGAGTCACTTGGTGGAGTCCATCGATGGAGCACTTGGTGGATCACTTGGTGGAGTCACTTGATGGAGTCCATCGACGAGTCACTTGATGGAGTCACTTGGTGGAGTCCATCGATGGAGGACTTGGTGGATCACTTGTGGAGTCACTTGATGGAGTCCATCGATGGAGTCACTTGATGGAGTCACTTGGTGGAGTCACTTGATGGAGTCACTTGATGGAGTCACTTGGTGGAGTCACTTGATGGAGTCACTTGGTGGAGTCCATTGATGGAGACACTTGGTGGATCCACTTGGTGGAGTTACTTGATGGAGTCCATCGACAGAGTCACTTGATGGAGTCACTTGGTGGAGTCACTTGATGGAGTCCATCGACCGAGTCACTTGATGGAGTCACTTGGTGGAGTCCATCGATGGAGGCACTTGGTGGATTCACTTGGTGGAGTCACTTGATGGAGTCCATCGACCGAGTCACTTGATGAAGTCACTTGGTGGAGTCACTTGATGGAGTCACTTGATGGAGTCACTTGGTGGAGTCACTTGATGGAGTCACTTGATGGAGTCACTTGGTGGAGTCACTTGATGGAGTCACTTGGTGGAGTCCATCGATGGACACTTGGTGGATCCACTTGGTGGAGTTACTTGATGGAGTCCATCGACCGAGTCACTTGATGGAGTCACTTGGTGGAGTCACTTGATGGAGTCCATCGACCGAGTCACTTGATGGAGTCACTTGGTGGAGTCCATCGATGGAGGCACTTGGTGGATTCACTTGGTGGAGTCACTTGATGGAGTCCATCGACCGAGTCACTTGATGGAGTCACTTGGTGGAGTCCATCGATGGCGGCACTTGGTGGATCCACTTGGTGGAGTCACTTGATGGAGTCCATCGACCGAGTCACTTGATGGAGTCACTTGGTGGAGTCACTTGATGGAGTCACTTGATGGAGTCACTTGGTGGAGTCACTTGATGGAGTCACTTGATGGAGTCACTTGATGGAGTCCATCGATGGAGGCACTTGTGGATTCACTTGTGGAGTCACTTGATGGAGTCCATCGACCGAGTCACTTGATGGAGTCACTTGGTGGAGTCCATCGATGGCGGCACTTGGTGGATCCACTTGGTGGAGTCACTTGATGGAGTCCATCGACCGAGTCACTTGATGGAGTCACTTGGTGGAGTCAGTGATGGAGTCACTTGATGGAGTCACTTGATGGAGTCACTTGATGGAGTCACTTGGTGGAGTCCTTCGTGGAGCACTTGGTGGAGTCACTTGGTGGATCACTTGGTGGAGTCACTTGATGGAGTCCATCGACGAGTCACTTGATGGAGTCACTTGGTGGAGTCCATCGATGGAGGCACTTGGTGGATCCACTTGGTGAGTCACTTGATGGAGTCCATCGACCGAGTCACTTGATGGAGTCACTTGGTGGAGTCCATCGATGGAGTCACTTGGTGGATTCACTTGGTGGAGTCACTTGATGGAGTCCATCGACCGAGTCACTTGATGGAGTCACTTGGTGGAGTCACTTGATGGAGTCCATCGACCGAGTCACTTGATGGAGTCACTTGGTGGAGTCCATCGATGGAGCACTTGGTGGATTCACTTGGTGGAGTCACTTGATGGAGTCATCGACCGAGTCACTTGATGGAGTCACTTGGTGGAGTCCATTGATGGAGTCACTTTGTGGATTCACTTGATGGAGTCACTTGATGGAGTCACTTGGTGGAGTCCATCGATGGAGTCACTTGGTGGATCCACTTGGTGGAGTCACTTGATGGAGTCCATCGACCGAGTCACTTGATGGAGTCACTTGATGGAGTCACTTGGTGGAGTCACTTGGTGGAGTCACTTGATGGAGTCACTTGATGGAGTCCATCGATGGAGGCACTTGGTGGATTCACTTGGTGGAGTCACTTGATGGAGTCCATCGACCGAGTCACTTGATGGAGTCACTTGGTGGAGTCCATCGATGGCGGCACTTGGTGGATCCACTTGGTGGAGTCACTTGATGGAGTCCATCGACCGAGTCACTTGATGGAGTCACTTGGTGGAGTCACTTGATGGAGTCACTTGATGGATCACTTGATGGAGTCACTTGATGGAGTCACTTGGTGGAGTCATCGATGGAGGCACTTGGTGGATCCACTTGGTGGAGTCACTTGATGGAGTCCATCGACCGAGTCACTTGATGGAGTCACTTGGTGGAGTCACTTGATGGAGTCACTTGATGGAGTCCATCGATGGAGCACTTGGTGGATTCACTTGGTGGAGTCACTTGATGGAGTCCATCGACCGAGTCACTTGATGGAGTCACTTGGTGGAGTCCATCGATGGCGGCACTTGGTGGATTCACTTGGTGGAGTCACTTGATGGAGTCCATCGACCGAGTCACTTGAGTCACTTGGTGGAGTCACTTGGATGGAGTCACTTGATGGAGTCACTTGATGGAGTCACTTGGTGGAGTCACTTGATGGAGTCACTTGATGGAGTCACTTGGTGGAGTCCATCGATGGAGACACTTGGTGGATCCACTTGGTGGAGTCACTTGATGGAGTCCATCGACCGAGTCACTTGATGGAGTCACTTGGTGGAGTCCTCGATGGAGTCACTTGGTGGAGTCACTTGGTGGAGTCACTTGATGGAGTCCATCGATGGAGTCACTTGATGGAGTCACTTGGTGGAGTCACTTGATGGAGTCCATCGACCGAGTCACTTGATGGAGTCACTTGGTGGAGTCCATCGATGGAGGCACTTGGTGGATCACTTGGTGGAGTCACTTGATGGAGTCCATCGACCGAGTCACTTGATGGAGTCACTTGGTGGAGTCATCGATGGAGTCACTTTGTGGAGTCACTTGATGGAGTCACTTGATGGAGTCACTTGTGGAGTCCATCGATGGAGGCACTTGGTGGATCCACTTGGTGGAGTCACTTGATGGAGTCCATCGACCGAGTCACTTGATGGAGTCACTTGATGGAGTCACTTGATGGAGTCACTTGATGGAGTCACTTGATGGAGTCACTTGATGGAGTCCATCGATGGAGGCACTTGGTGGATTCACTTGGTGGAGTCACTTGATGGAGTCCATCGACCGAGTCACTTGATGGAGTCACTTGGTGGAGTCCATCGATGGCGGCACTTGGTGGATCACTTGGTGGAGTCACTTGATGGAGTCCATCGACGAGTCACTTGATGGAGTCACTTGGTGGAGTCACTTGTGGAGTCACTTGATGGACTCACTTGATGGAGTCACTTGATGGAGTCACTTGGTGGAGTCCATCGATGGAGGCACTTGGTGGATCCACTTGGTGGAGTCACTTGATGGAGTCCATCGACCGAGTCATGATGGTCACTTGTGGAGTCACTTGATGGAGTCACTTGATGGAGTCCATCGATGGAGGCACTTGGTGGATCTCACTTGGTGGAGTCACTTGATGGAGTCCATCGACCGAGTCACTTGATGGAGTCACTTGGTGGAGTCCATCGATGGCGGCACTTGGTGGATTCACTTGGTGGAGTCACTTGATGGAGTCCATCGACCGAGTCACTTGATGGAGTCACTTGGTGGAGTCACTTGATGGAGTCACTTGATGGAGTCACTTGGTGGACTCACTTGATGGAGTCACTTGATGGAGTCCATCGACCGAGTCACTTGATGGAGTCACTTGGTGGAGTCCATCGATGGCGGCACTTGGTGGATCCACTTGGTGGAGTCACTTCATGGAGTCCATCGACCGAGTCACTTGATGGAGTCACTTGGTGGAGTCACTTGATGGAGTCACTTGGTGGACTCACTTGATGGAGTCACTTGATGGAGTCACTTGATGGAGTCCATCGATGGAGGCACTTGGTGGATCCACTTGGTGGAGTCACTTGATGGAGTCCATCGACCGAGTCACTTGATGGAGTCACTTGGTGGAGTCAGTTGATGGAGTCACTTGATGGACTCACTTGATGGAGTCACTTGATGGAGTCACTTGGTGGAGTCCATCGATGGCGGCACTTGGTGGATCCACTTGGTGGAGTCACTTGATGGAGTCCATCGACCGAGTCACTTGATGGAGTCACTTGGTGGAGTCACTTGATGGAGTCACTTGGTGGACTCACTTGATGGAGTCACTTGATGGAGTCACTTGATGGAGTCCATCGATGGAGGCACTTGGTGGATCACTTGGTGGAGTCACTTGATGGAGTCCATCGACCGAGTCACTTGATGGAGTCACTTGGTGGAGTCACTTGATGGAGTCACTTGATGGAGTCACTTGGTGGAGTCACTTGATGGAGTCACTTGATGGAGTCACTTGGTGGAGTCACTTGATGGAGTCACTTGATGGAGTCACTTGATGGAGTCCATCGATGGAGGCACTTGGTGGATCCACTTGGTGGAGTCACTTGATGGAGTCCATCGACCGAGTCACTTGATGGAGTCACTTGGTGGAGTCAGTTGATGGAGTCACTTGATGGGCTCACTTGATGGAGTCACTTGATGGAGTCACTTGGTGGAGTCCATCGATGGCGGCACTTGGTGGATCCACTTGGTGGAGTCACTTGATGGAGTCCATCGACCGAGTCACTTGATGGAGTCACTTGGTGGAGTCACTTGATGGAGTCACTTGATGGAGTCACTTGGTGGACTCACTTGATGGAGTCACTTGATGGAGTCACTTGATGGAGTCCATCGATGGAGGCACTTGGTGGATTCACTTGGTGGAGTCACTTGATGGAGTCCATCGACCGAGTCACTTGATGGAGTCACTTGGTGGAGTCCATCGATGGCGGCACTTGGTGGATCCACTTGGTGGAGTCACTTGATGGAGTCCATCGACCGAGTCACTTGATGGAGTCACTTGGTGGAGTCAGTTGATGGAGTCACTTGATGGACTCACTTGATGGAGTCACTTGATGGAGTCACTTGGTGGAGTCCATCGATGGCGGTACTTGGTGGATCCACTTGGTGGAGTCACTTGATGGAGTCCATCGACCGAGTCACTTGATGGAGTCACTTGGTGGAGTCACTTGATGGAGTCAGTTGATGGAGTCACTTGGTGGACTCACTTGATGGAGTCACTTGATGGAGTCACTTGATGGAGTCCATCGATGGAGGCACTTGGTGGATTCACTTGGTGGAGTCACTTGATGGAGTCCATCGACCGAGTCACTTGATGGAGTCACTTGGTGGAGTCCATCGATGGCGGCACTTGGTGGATCCACTTGGTGGAGTCACTTGATGGAGTCCATCGACCGAGTCACTTGATGGAGTCACTTGGTGGAGTCAGTTGATGGAGTCACTTGATGGACTCACTTGATGGAGTCACTTGATGGAGTCACTTGGTGGAGTCCATCGATGGCGGCACTTGGTGGATCCACTTGGTGGAGTCACTTGATGGAGTCCATCGACGAGTCACTTGATGGAGTCACTTGGTGGAGTCACTTGATGGAGTCACTTGATGGAGTCACTTGATGGAGTCACTTGATGGAGTCACTTGGTGGAGTCCATCGATGGAGGCACTTGATGGAGTCACTTGGTGGAGTCACTTGATGGAGTCCATCGACTGAGTCACTTGATGGAGTCACTTGGTGGAGTCCATCGATGGAGGCACTTTGTGGATTCACTTGATGAAGTCACTTGATGGAGTCACTTGGTGGAGTCCATCGATGGCGGCACTTGGTGGATCCACTTGGTGGAGTCACTTGATGGAGTCCATCGACCGAGTCACTTGATGGAGTCACTTGGTGGAGTCACTTGATGGAGTCACTTGATGGAGTCACTTGGTGGAGTCACTTGATGGAGTCACTTGATGGAGTCACTTGATGGAGTCACTTGATGGAGTCCATCGATGGAGGCACTTGGTGGATTCACTTGGTGGAGTCACTTGATGGAGTCCATCGACCGAGTCACTTGATGGAGTCACTTGTTGGAGTCCATCGATGGCGGCACTTGGTGGATCCACTTGGTGGAGTCACTTGATGGAGTCCATCGACCGAGTCACTTGATGGAGTCACTTGGTGGAGTCACTTGATGGAGTCACTTGATGGAGTCACTTGGTGGACTCACTTGATGGAGTCACTTGATGGAGTCACTTGGTGGAGTCACTTGATGGAGTCACTTGGTGGAGTCCATTGATGGAGACACTTGGTGGATCCACTTGGTGGAGTTACTTGATGGAGTCCATCGACAGAGTCACTTGATGGAGTCACTTGATGGAGTCACTTGATGGAGTCCATCGACCGAGTCACTTGATGAAGTCACTTGGTGGAGTCCATCGATGGAGGCACTTGGTGGATTCACTTGGTGGAGTCACTTGATGGAGTCCATCGACCGAGTCACTTGATGGAGTCACTTGGTGGCGTCACTTGATGGAGTCACTTGATGGAGTCACTTGGTGGACTCACTTGATGGAGTCACTTGATGGAGTCACTTGGTGGAGTCACTTGATGGAGTCACTTGGTGGAGTCCATCGATGGAGACACTTGGTGGATCCACTTGGTGGAGTCACTTGATGGAGTCCATCGACCGAGTCACTTGATGGAGTCACTTGGTGGAGTCACTTGATGGAGTCACTTGATGGAGTCCATCGATGGAGGCACTTGGTGGATTCACTTGGTGGAGTCACTTGATGGAGTCCATCGACCGAGTCACTTGATGGAGTCACTTGGTGGAGTCCATCGATGGCGGCACTTGGTGGATCCACTTGGTGGAGTCACTTGATGGAGTCCATCGACCGAGTCACTTGATGGAGTCACTTGGTGGAGTCACTTGATGGAGTCACTTGATGGAGTCACTTGGTGGAGTCACTTGATGGAGTCACTTGATGGAGTCCATCGACCGAGTCACTTGATGGAGTCACTTGGTGCGAGTCCATCGATGGCGGCACTTGGTGGATCCACTTGGTGGAGTCACTTGATGGA
Organism: Ulva mutabilis; assembly: GCA_900538255.1. Classification (NCBI taxonomy): domain Eukaryota; kingdom Viridiplantae; phylum Chlorophyta; class Ulvophyceae; order Ulvales; family Ulvaceae; genus Ulva; species Ulva mutabilis. Next base: position 302,468 of record UNSF01000006.1, on the reverse strand, counting down.
GTCCATCGACCGAGTCACTTGATGGAGTCACTTGGTGGAGTCACTTGATGGAGTCACTTGATGGAGTCACTTGATGGAGTCACTTGATGGAGTCACTTGATGGAGTCCATCGATGGAGCACTTGGTGGATCCACTTGGTGGAGTCACTTGATGGAGTCCATCGACCGAGTCACTTGATGGAGTCACTTGGTGGGAGTCACTTGATGGAGTCACTTGATGGATCACTTGATGAGTCACTTGATGGAGTCACTTGGTGGAGTCCATCGATGGAGGCACTTGGTGGATCACTTGGTGGAGTCACTTGATGGAGTCCATCGACCGAGTCACTTGATGGAGTCACTTGGTGGAGTCACTTGATGGAGTCACTTGATGGAGTCACTTGTGGAGTCACTTGATGGAGTCACTTGGTGGAGTCCATCGATGGAGGCACTTGGTGGATCACTTGGTGGAGTCACTTGATGGAGTCCATCGACCGAGTCACTTGATGGAGTCACTTGGTGGAGTCACTTGATGGAGTCACTTGATGGAGTCACTTGGAGTCACTTGATGGAGTCACTTGATGGAGTCACTTGTGGAGTCACTTGTGGAGTCACTTGATGGAGTCACTTGTGGAGTCCATCGATGGAGACACTTGGTGGATCCACTTGGTGGAGTCACTTGATGGAGTCCATCGACCGAGTCACTTGATGGAGTCACTTGTGGAGTCACTTGATGGAGTCACTTGATGGGTCACTTGATGGAGTCACTTGATGGAGTCACTTGTGGAGTCCATCGATGGAGGCACTTGGTGGATCACTTGGTGGAGTCACTTGATGGAGTCCATCGACGAGTCACTTGATGGAGTCACTTGGTGGAGTCACTTGATGGAGTCACTTGATGGAGTCACTTGGTGGGACTCACTTGATGGAGTCACTTGATGGAGTCACTTGATGGAGTCCATCGATGGAGGCACTTGGTGGATTCACTTGGTGGAGTCACTTGATGGAGTCCATCGACCGAGTCACTTTGATGGAGTCACTTGGTGGAGTCCATCGATGGCGGCACTTGGTGGATCCACTTGGTGGAGTCACTTGATGGAGTCCATCGACCGAGTCACTTGATGGAGTCACTTGGTGGAGTCACTTGATGGAGTCACTTGATGGAGTCACTTGATGGAGTCACTTGATGGAGTCACTTGGTGGAGTCCATCGATGGAGCACTTGGTGGTCCACTTGGTGGAGTCACTTGATGGAGTCCCTCGACCGAGTCACTTGATGGAGTCACTTGGTGGAGTCACTTGATGGAGTCACTTGATGGAGTCACTTGGTGGAGTCACTTGATGGAGTCACTTGATGAGAGTCACTTGATGGAGTCCATCGATGGAGGCACTTGGTGGATTCACTTGGTGGAGTCACTTGATGGAGTCCATCGACCGAGTCACTTGATGGAGTCACTTGGTGGAGTCCATCGATGGCGCACTTGGTGGATCCACTTGGTGGAGTCACTTGATGGAGTCCATCGACCGAGTCACTTGATGGAGTCACTTGGTGGAGTCACTTGATGGAGTCACTTGATGGAGTCACTTGATGGAGTCACTTGATGGAGTCACTTGGTGGAGTCCATCGATGGAGGCACTTGGTGGATCACTTGGTGGAGTCACTTGATGGAGTCCATCGACGAGTCACTTGATGGAGTCACTTGGTGGAGTCATTGATGGAGTCACTTGATGGAGTCACTTGATGGAGTCACTTGATGGAGTCACTTGGTGGAGTCCATCGATGGAGGCACTTGGTGAGTCACTTGGTGGAGTCACTTGATGGAGTCCATCGACCGAGTCACTTGATGGAGTCACTTGGTGGAGTCCATCGATGGAGGCACTTTGTGGATTCACTTGATGGAGTCACTTGATGGAGTCACTTGATGGAGTCATGATGGAGTCACTTGTGGAGTCACTTGGTGGAGTCACTTGATGGAGTCACATTGATGGAGTCACTTGATGGAGTCACTTGGTGGAGTCATTGATGGAGTCACTTGATGGAGTCACTTGGTGGAGTCACTTGATGGAGTCACTTGATGGAGTCACTTGATGGAGTCACTTGATGGAGTCCATCGATGGAGGCACTTGGTGGATTCACTTGGTGGAGTCACTGATGGAGTCCATCGACCGAGTCACTTGATGGAGTCACTTGGTGGAGTCCATCGATGGCGGCACTTGGTGGACACTTGGTGGAGTCACTTGATGGAGTCCATCGACCGAGTCACTTGATGGAGTCACTTGGTGGAGTCACTTGATGGAGTCACTTGATGGAGTCACTTGGTGGACTCACTTGATGGAGTCACTTGATGGAGTCACTTGGTGGAGTCACTTGATGGAGTCACTTGGTGGAGTCCATGATGGAGACACTTGGTGGATCACTTGGTGGAGTTACTTGATGGAGTCCATCGACAGAGTCACTTGATGGAGTCACTTGGTGGAGTCACTTGATGGAGTCCATCGACCGAGTCACTTGATGGAGTCACTTGGTGGAGTCCATCGATGGAGGCACTTGGTGGATTCACTTGGTGGAGTCACTTGATGGAGTCCATCGACCGAGTCACTTGATGGAGTCACTTGGTGGAGTCACTTGATGGAGTCACTTGATGGAGTCACTTGGTGGAGTCACTTGATGGAGTCACTTGTGGAGTCACTGGTGGATCACTTGATGGAGTCACTTGATGGAGTCACTTGATGGAGTCACTTGATGGAGTCACTTGGTGGAGTCCTTGGTGGAGTCACTTGGGAGTCACTTGGTGGAGTCCATCGATGGAGTCACTTGGTGGATCACTTGGTGGAGTCACTTGATGGAGTCCATCGACCGAGTCACTTGATGGAGTCACTTGGTGGAGTCCATCGATGGAGGCACTTGGTGGATTCACTTGGTGGAGTCACTTGATGGAGTCCATCGACCGAGTCACTTGATGGAGTCACTTGGTGGAGTCCATCGATGGAGCACTTGGTGGATCCACTTGGTGGAGTCACTTGATGGAGTCCATCGACCGAGTCACTTGATGGAGTCACTTGTGGAGTCACTTGATGGAGTCACTTGTGGAGTCACTTGGATGGAGTCACTTGATGGAGTCACTTGGTGGAGTCCATGATGGAGACCTTGGTGGATCCACTTGGTGGAGTCACTTGATGGAGTCCATCGACAGAGTCACTTGATGGAGTCACTTGGTGGAGTCACTTGATGGAGTCCATCGACCGAGTCACTTGATGAGTCACTTGGTGGAGTCCATCGATGGGGCACTTGGTGGATTCACTTGGTGGAGTCACTTGATGGAGTCCATCGACCGAGTCACTTGATGGAGTCACTTGGTGGAGTCACTTGATGGAGTCACTTGATGGAGTCACTTGGTGGACTCACTTGATGGAGTCACTTGATGGAGTCACTTGGTGGAGTCATGATGGAGTCACTTGGTGGAGTCCATCGATGGGCACTTGGGGATCCACTTGTGGAGTCACTTGATGGAGTCCATCGACCGAGTCACTTGATGGAGTCACTTGGTGGAGTCACTTGATGGAGTCCACTTGATGGAGTCACTTGATGGAGTCACTTGATGGAGTCACTTGATGGAGTCACTTGGTGGAGTCACTTGATGGAGTCACTTGGTGGAGTCCATCGATGGAGTCACTTGGTGGATCCACTTGGTGGAGTCACTTGATGGAGTCCATCGACCGAGTCACTTGATGGAGTCACTTGGTGGAGTCCATCGATGGAGGCACTTGGTGGATCACTTGGTGGAGTCACTTGATGGAGTCCATCGACCGAGTCACTTGATGGAGTCACTTGGTGGAGTCATCGATGGAGGCACTTGGTGGATCACTTGGTGGAGTCACTTGATGGAGTCATCGACCGAGTCACTTGATGGAGTCACTTGGTGGAGTCACTTGATGGAGTCACTTGATGGAGTCACTTGGTGGAGTCACTTGATGGAGTCACTTGGTGGAGTCCATTGATGGGACACTTGGTGGATCCACTTGGTGGAGTCACTTGATGGAGTCCATCGACAGAGTCACTTGATGGAGTCACTTGGTGGAGTCACTTGATGGAGTCCATCGACCGAGTCACTTGATGAAGTCACTTGGTGGAGTCCATCGATGGAGGCACTTGGTGGATTCACTTGGTGGAGTCACTTGATGGAGTCCATCGACCGAGTCACTTGATGGAGTCACTTGGTGGCGTCACTTGATGGAGTCACTTGATGGAGTCACTTGGTGGAGTCACTTGATGGAGTCACTTGATGGAGTCACTTGGTGGAGTCACTTGATGGAGTCACTTGGTGGAGTCCATCGATGGAGACACTTGGTGGATCCACTTGGTGGAGTTACTTGATGGAGTCCATCGACCGAGTCACTTGATGGAGTCACTTGGTGGAGTCACTTGATGGAGTCCATCGACCGAGTCACTTGATGGAGTCACTTGGTGGAGTCCATCGATGGAGGCACTTGGTGGTCACTTGGTGGAGTCACTTGATGGAGTCCATCGACCGAGTCACTTGATGGAGTCACTTGGTGGAGTCCATCGATGGCGGCACTTGGTGGATCCACTTGGTGGAGTCACTTGATGGAGTCCATCGACCGAGTCACTTGATGGAGTCACTTGGTGGAGTCACTTGATGGAGTCACTTGATGGAGTCACTTGGTGGACTCACTTGATGGAGTCACTTGATGGAGTCACTTGATGGAGTCCATCGATGGAGGCACTTGGTGGATCCACTTGGTGGAGTCACTTGATGGAGTCCATCGACCGAGTCACTTGATGGAGTCACTTGGTGGAGTCCATCGATGGAGGCACTTGGTGGATCCACTTGGTGGAGTCACTTGATGGAGTTCCATCGACCGAGTCACTTGATGGAGTCACTTGGTGGAGTCACTTGATGGAGTCACTTGATCTGTGCTCACTTGATGGAGTCACTTGATGGAGTCACTTGGTGGAGTCCATCGATGGAGCACTTGGTGGATCCACTTGGTGGAGTCACTTGATGGAGTCTGGAGTCACTTGAATGGAGTCACTTGATGGAGTCACTTGGTGGACTCACTTGATGGAGTCACTTGATGGAGTCACTTGATGGAGTCCATCGATGGAGTCACTTGGTGGATTCACTTGGTGGAGTCACTTGATGGAGTCCATCGACCGAGTCACTTGATGGAGTCACTTGGTGGAGTCCATCGATGGCGGCACTTGGTGGATCCACTTGGTGGAGTCACTTGATGGAGTCCATCGACCGAGTCACTTGATGGAGTCACTTGGTGGAGTCCATCGATGGCGGCACTTGGTGGATCCACTTGGTAAAGTCACTTGATGGAGTCCATCGACCGAGTCACTTGATGGAGTCACTTGGTGGAGTCACTTGATGGAGTCACTTGGTGGAGTCACTTGATGGAGACACTTGGTGGAGTCACTTGATGGAGTCACTTGGTGGAGTCACTTGATGGAGTCACTTGATGGAGTACTTGATGGAGTCACTTGGTGGAGTCACTTGTTGGAGTCACTTGATGGAGTCACTTGGTGGAGTCCATCGATGGAGACACTTGGGGATCCACTTGGTGGAGTACTAGGGAGTCCATCGACAGAGTCACTTGATGGAGTCACTTGGTGGAGTCCATCGATGGAGACACTTGGTGGATCCACTTGGTGGAGTCACTTGATGGAGTCCATCGACCGAGTCACTTGATGGAGTCACTTGGTGGAGTCACTTGATGGAGTCACTTGAGGAGTCACTTGATGGAGTCACTTGGAGGAGTCACTTGATGGAGTCACTTGGTGGAGTCACTTGGTGGAGTCACTTGATGGAGTCACTTGGTGGAGTCCATCGATGGAGACACTTGTGGATCACTTGGTGGAGTACTTGATGGAGTCCATCGACCGAGTCACTTGATGGAGTCACTTGATGGAGTCCATCATGGAGGCACTTGGTGGATTTACTCGGTGGAGTCACTTGATGGAGTCCATCGACAGAGCTCACTTGAGTGGGAGTCACTTGGTGGAGTCACTTGATGGAGTCCATCGACCGAGTCACTTGATGGAGTCACTTGGTGGAGTCCATCGATGGAGGCACTTGGTGGATTCACTTGGTGGAGTCACTTGATGGAGTCCATCGACCGAGTCACTTGATGAAGTCACTTGGTGGAGTCCATCGATGGAGCACTTTGTGGATTCACTTGATGAAGTCACTTGATGGAGTCACTTGGTGGAGTCCATCGATGGCGGCACTTGGTGGATCCACTTGGTGGAGTCACTTGATGGAGTCCATCGACCGAGTCACTTGATGGAGTCACTTGGTGGAGTCACTTGATGGAGTCACTTGATGGAGTCACTTGGTGGACTCACTTGATGGAGTCACTTGATGGAGTCACTTGGTGGAGTCACTTGATGGAGTCACTTGGGGAGTCCATGATGGAGACACTTGGTGGATCCACTTGGTGGAGTCACTTGATGGAGTCCATCGACAGAGTCACTTGATGGAGTCACTTGATGGAGTCACTTGATGGAGTCCATCGACGGAGTCACTTGATGGAGTCACTTGGTGGAGTCCATCGATGGAGACACTTGGTGGATCCACTTGGTGGAGTCACTTGATGGAGTCCATCGACCGAGTCACTTGATGGAGTCACTTGATGGAGTCCATCAATGGCGGCACTTGGTGGATTCACTTGGTGGAGTCACTTGATGGAGTCCATCGACAGAGTCACTTGATGGAGTCACTTGGTGGAGTCACTTGATGGAGTCCATCGACCGAGTCACTTGATGAAGTCACTTGGTGGAGTCCATCGATGGAGGCACTTGGTGGATTCACTTGGTGGAGTCACTTGATGGAGTCCATCGACCGAGTCACTTGATGGAGTCACTTGGTGGAGTCCATCGATGGAGGCACTTGTGGATTCACTTGATGAAGTCACTTGATGGAGTCACTTGGTGGAGTCCATCGATGGCGGCACTTGGTGGATCCACTTGGTGGAGTCACTTGATGGAGTCCATCGACCGAGTCACTTGATGGAGTCACTTGGTGGAGTCACTTGATGGAGTCACTTGATGGAGTCACTTGGTGGACTCACTTGATGGAGTCACTTGATGGAGTCACTTGGTGGAGTCACTTGATGGAGTCACTTGGTGGAGTCCATTGATGGAGACACTTGGTGGATCCACTTGGTGGAGTTACTTGATGGAGTCCATCGACAGAGTCACTTGATGGAGTCACTTGGTGGAGTCACTTGATGGAGTCCATCGACCGAGTCACTTGATGAAGTCACTTGGTGGAGTCCATCGATGGAGGCACTTGGTGGATTCACTTGGTGGAGTCACTTGATGGAGTCCATCGACCGAGTCACTTGATGAAGTCACTTGGTGGAGTCACTTGATGGAGTCACTTGATGGAGTCACTTGGTGGACTCACTTGATGGAGTCACTTGATGGAGTCACTTGGTGGAGTCACTTGATGGAGTCACTTGGTGGAGTCCATCGATGGAGACACTTGGTGGATTCACTTGGTGGAGTTACTTGATGGAGTCCATCGACCGAGTCACTTGATGGAGTCACTTGGTGGAGTCACTTGATGGAGTCCATCGACCGAGTCACTTGATGGAGTCACTTGGTGGAGTCCATCGATGGAGGCACTTGGTGGATTCACTTGGTGGAGTCACTTGATGGAGTCCATCGACCGAGTCACTTGATGGAGTCACTTGGTGGAGTCCATCGATGGCGGCACTTGGTGGATCCACTTGGTGGAGTCACTTGATGGAGTCCATCGACCGAGTCACTTGATGGAGTCACTTGGTGGAGTCACTTGATGGAGTCACTTGATGGAGTCACTTGGTGGACTCACTTGATGGAGTCACTTGATGGAGTCACTTGATGGAGTCCATCGATGGAGGCACTTGGTGGATCCACTTGGTGGAGTCACTTGATGGAGTCCATCGACCGAGTCACTTGATGGAGTCACTTGGTGGAGTCACTTGATGGAGTCACTTGATGGAGTCACTTGATGGAGTCACTTGATGGAGTCACTTGGTGGAGTCCATCGATGGCGGCACTTGGTGGATCCACTTGGTGGAGTCACTTGATGGAGTCCATCGACCGAGTCACTTGATGGAGTCACTTGGTGGAGTCACTTGATGGAGTCACTTGATGGAGTCACTTGGTGGAGTCACTTGATGGAGTCACTTGATGGAGTCACTTGATGGAGTCCATCGATGGAGGCACTTGGTGGATTCACTTGGTGGAGTCACTTGATGGAGTCCATCGACCGAGTCACTTGATGGAGTCACTTGGTGGAGTCCATCGATGGAGGCACTTGGTGGATCCACTTGGTGGAGTCACTTGATGGAGTCCATCGACCGAGTCACTTGATGGAGTCACTTGGTGGAGTCACTTGATGGAGTCACTTGATGGACTCACTTGATGGAGTCACTTGATGGAGTCACTTGGTGGAGTCCATCGATGGCGGCACTTGGTGGATCCACTTGGTGGAGTCACTTGATGGAGTCACTTGATGGAGTCACTTGATGGAGTCACTTGATGGAGTCACTTGGTGGAGTCACTTGATGGAGTCACTTGATGGAGTCACTTGGTGGAGTCACTTGATGGAGTCACTTGGTGGAGTCCTTGATGGAGACACTTGGTGGATCCACTTGGTGGAGTTACTTGATGGAGTCCATCGACAGAGTCACTTGATGGAGTCACTTGGTGGAGTCACTTGATGGAGTCCATCGACCGAGTCACTTGATGGAGTCACTTGGTGGAGTCCATCGATGGAGGCACTTGGTGGATTCACTTGGTGGAGTCACTTGATGGAGTCCATCGACCGAGTCACTTGATGGAGTCACTTGGTGGAGTCACTTGATGGAGTCACTTGATGGAGTCACTTGGTGGACTCACTTGATGGAGTCACTTGATGGAGTCACTTGGTGGAGTCACTTGATGGAGTCACTTGGTGGAGTCCATCGATGGAGACACTTGGTGGATCCACTTGGTGGAGTTACTTGATGGAGTCCATCGACCGAGTCACTTGATGGAGTCACTTGGTGGAGTCACTTGATGGAGTCCATCGACCGAGTCACTTGATGGAGTCACTTGGTGGAGTCCATCGATGGAGGCACTTGGTGGATTCACTTGGTGGAGTCACTTGATGGAGTCCATCGACCGAGTCACTTGATGGAGTCACTTGGTGGAGTCCATCGATGGCGGCACTTGGTGGATCCACTTGGTGGAGTCACTTGATGGAGTCCATCGACCGAGTCACTTGATGGAGTCACTTGGTGGAGTCACTTGATGGAGTCACTTGATGGAGTCACTTGGTGGACTCACTTGATGGAGTCACTTGATGGAGTCACTTGATGGAGTCCATCGATGGAGGCACTTGGTGGATTCACTTGGTGGAGTCACTTGATGGAGTCCATCGACCGAGTCACTTGATGGAGTCACTTGGTGGAGTCCATCGATGGCGGCACTTGGTGGATCCACTTGGTGGAGTCACTTGATGGAGTCCATCGACCGAGTCACTTGATGGAGTCACTTGGTGGAGTCCATCGATGGCGGCACTTGGTGGATCCACTTGGTGGAGTCACTTGATGGAGTCCATCGACCGAGTCACTTGATGGAGTCACTTGGTGGAGTCACTTGATGGAGTCACTTGGTGGAGTCCATTGATGGAGTCACTTGGTGGAGTCACTTGATGGAGTCACTTGGTGGAGTCACTTGATGGAGTCACTTGATGGAGTCACTTGATGGAGTCACTTGGTGGAGTCACTTGTTGGAGTCACTTGATGGAGTCACTTGGTGGAGTCCATCGATGGAGACACTTGGTGGATCCACTTGGTGGAGTCACTTGATGGAGTCCATCGACCGAGTCACTTGATGGAGTCACTTGGTGGAGTCCATCGATGGAGGCACTTGGTGGATCCACTTGGTGGAGTCACTTGATGGAGTCCATCGACCGAGTCACTTGATGGAGTCACTTGGTGGAGTCACTTGATGGAGTCACTTGATGGAGTCACTTGATGGAGTCACTTGATGGAGTCACTTGATGGAGTCACTTGGTGGAGTCACTTGATGGAGTCACTTGGTGGAGTCCATCGATGGAGACACTTGGTGGATCCACTTGGTGGAGTTACTTGATGGAGTCCATCGACCGAGTCACTTGATGGAGTCACTTGATGGAGTCACTTGATGGAGTCCATCGACCGAGTCACTTGATGGAGTCACTTGGTGGAGTCCATCGATGGAGACACTTGGTGGATCCACTTGGTGGAGTTACTTGATGGAGTCCATCGACCGAGTCACTTGATGGAGTCACTTGGTGGAGTCCATCGATGGAGGCACTTGGTGGATTCACTTGGTGGAGTCACTTGATGGAGTCCATCGACAGAGTCACTTGATGGAGTCACTTGGTGGAGTCACTTGATGGAGTCCATCGACCGAGTCACTTGATGGAGTCACTTGGTGGAGTCCATCGATGGAGGCACTTGGTGGATTCACTTGGTGGAGTCACTTGATGGAGTCCATCGACCGAGTCACTTGATGGAGTCACTTGGTGGAGTCCATCGATGGAGGCACTTTGTGGATTCACTTGATGAAGTCACTTGATGGAGTCACTTGGTGGAGTCCATCGATGGCGGCACTTGGTGGATCCACTTGGTGGAGTCACTTGATGGAGTCCATCGACCGAGTCACTTGATGGAGTCACTTGGTGGAGTCACTTGATGGAGTCACTTGATGGAGTCACTTGGTGGACTCACTTGATGGAGTCACTTGATGGAGTCACTTGGTGGAGTCACTTGATGGAGTCACTTGGTGGAGTCCATTGATGGAGACACTTGGTGGATCCACTTGGTGGAGTTACTTGATGGAGTCCATCGACAGAGTCACTTGATGGAGTCACTTGGTGGAGTCACTTGATGGAGTCCATCGACCGAGTCACTTGATGGAGTCACTTGGTGGAGTCCATCGATGGAGGCACTTGGTGGATTCACTTGGTGGAGTCACTTGATGGAGTCCATCGACCGAGTCACTTGATGAAGTCACTTGGTGGCGTCACTTGATGGAGTCACTTGATGGAGTCACTTGGTGGACTCACTTGATGGAGTCACTTGATGGAGTCACTTGGTGGAGTCACTTGATGGAGTCACTTGGTGGAGTCCATCGATGGAGACACTTGGTGGATCCACTTGGTGGAGTTACTTGATGGAGTCCATCGACCGAGTCACTTGATGGAGTCACTTGGTGGAGTCACTTGATGGAGTCCATCGACCGAGTCACTTGATGGAGTCACTTGGTGGAGTCCATCGATGGAGGCACTTGGTGGATTCACTTGGTGGAGTCACTTGATGGAGTCCATCGACCGAGTCACTTGATGGAGTCACTTGGTGGAGTCCATCGATGGCGGCACTTGGTGGATCCACTTGGTGGAGTCACTTGATGGAGTCCATCGACCGAGTCACTTGATGGAGTCACTTGGTGGAGTCACTTGATGGAGTCACTTGATGGAGTCACTTGGTGGACTCACTTGATGGAGTCACTTGATGGAGTCACTTGATGGAGTCCATCGATGGAGGCACTTGGTGGATCCACTTGGTGGAGTCACTTGATGGAGTCCATCGACCGAGTCACTTGATGGAGTCACTTGGTGGAGTCACTTGATGGAGTCACTTGATGGACTCACTTGATGGAGTCACTTGATGGAGTCACTTGGTGGAGTCCATCGATGGCGGCACTTGGTGGATCCACTTGGTGGAGTCACTTGATGGAGTCCATCGACCGAGTCACTTGATGGAGTCACTTGGTGGAGTCACTTGATGGAGTCACTTGATGGAGTCACTTGGTGGACTCACTTGATGGAGTCACTTGATGGAGTCACTTGATGGAGTCCATCGATGGAGGCACTTGGTGGATTCACTTGGTGGAGTCACTTGATGGAGTCCATCGACCGAGTCACTTGATGGAGTCACTTGGTGGAGTCCATCGATGGAGGCACTTGGTGGATCCACTTGGTGGAGTCACTTGATGGAGTCCATCGACCGAGTCACTTGATGGAGTCACTTGGTGGAGTCAGTTGATGGAGTCACTTGATGGACTCACTTGATGGAGTCACTTGATGGAGTCACTTGGTGGAGTCCATCGATGGCGGCACTTGGTGGATCCACTTGGTGGAGTCACTTGATGGAGTCACTTGATGGAGTCACTTGATGGAGTCACTTGATGGAGTCACTTGGTGGAGTCACTTGATGGAGTCACTTGATGGAGTCACTTGGTGGAGTCACTTGATGGAGTCACTTGGTGGAGTCCATTGATGGAGACACTTGGTGGATCCACTTGGTGGAGTTACTTGATGGAGTCCATCGACAGAGTCACTTGATGGAGTCACTTGGTGGAGTCACTTGATGGAGTCCATCGACCGAGTCACTTGATGGAGTCACTTGGTGGAGTCCATCGATGGAGGCACTTGGTGGATTCACTTGGTGGAGTCACTTGATGGAGTCCATCGACCGAGTCACTTGATGAAGTCACTTGGTGGAGTCACTTGATGGAGTCACTTGATGGAGTCACTTGGTGGACTCACTTGATGGAGTCACTTGATGGAGTCACTTGGTGGAGTCACTTGATGGAGTCACTTGGTGGAGTCCATCGATGGAGACACTTGGTGGATCCACTTGGTGGAGTTACTTGATGGAGTCCATCGACCGAGTCACTTGATGGAGTCACTTGGTGGAGTCACTTGATGGAGTCCATCGACCGAGTCACTTGATGGAGTCACTTGGTGGAGTCCATCGATGGAGGCACTTGGTGGATTCACTTGGTGGAGTCACTTGATGGAGTCCATCGACCGAGTCACTTGATGGAGTCACTTGGTGGAGTCCATCGATGGCGGCACTTGGTGGATCCACTTGGTGGAGTCACTTGATGGAGTCCATCGACCGAGTCACTTGATGGAGTCACTTGGTGGAGTCACTTGATGGAGTCACTTGATGGAGTCACTTGGTGGACTCACTTGATGGAGTCACTTGATGGAGTCACTTGATGGAGTCCATCGATGGAGGCACTTGGTGGATTCACTTGGTGGAGTCACTTGATGGAGTCCATCGACCGAGTCACTTGATGGAGTCACTTGGTGGAGTCCATCGATGGAGGCACTTGGTGGATCCACTTGGTGGAGTCACTTGATGGAGTCCATCGACCGAGTCACTTGATGGAGTCACTTGGTGGAGTCCATCGATGGCGGCACTTGGTGGATCCACTTGGTGGAGTCACTTGATGGAGTCCATCGACCGAGTCACTTGATGGAGTCACTTGGTGGAGTCACTTGATGGAGTCACTTGGTGGAGTCCATTGATGGAGTCACTTGGTGGAGTCACTTGATGGAGTCACTTGGTGGAGTCACTTGATGGAGTCACTTGATGGAGTCACTTGATGGAGTCACTTGGTGGAGTCACTTGTTGGAGTCACTTGATGGAGTCACTTGGTGGAGTCCATCGATGGAGACACTTGGTGGATCCACTTGGTGGAGTTACTTGATGGAGTCCATCGACAGAGTCACTTGATGGAGTCACTTGGTGGAGTCCATCGATGGAGACACTTGGTGGATCCACTTGGTGGAGTCACTTGATGGAGTCCATCGACCGAGTCACTTGATGGAGTCACTTGGTGGAGTCACTTGATGGAGTCACTTGATGGAGTCACTTGATGGAGTCACTTGATGGAGTCACTTGATGGAGTCACTTGGTGGAGTCACTTGATGGAGTCACTTGGTGGAGTCCATCGATGGAGACACTTGGTGGATCCACTTGGTGGAGTCACTTGATGGAGTCCATCGACCGAGTCACTTGATGGAGTCACTTGATGGAGTCCATCAATGGCGGCACTTGGTGGATTCACTGGTGGAGTCACTTGATGGAGTCCATCGATAGAGTCACTTGATGGAGTCACTTGGTGGAGTCACTTGATGGAGTCCATCGACCGAGTCACTTGATGAAGTCACTTGGTGGAGTCCATCGATGGAGGCACTTGGTGGATTCACTTGGTGGAGTCACTTGATGGAGTCCATCGACCGAGTCACTTGATGGAGTCACTTGGTGGAGTCCATCGATGGAGGCACTTTGTGGATTCACTTGATGAAGTCACTTGATGGAGTCACTTGGTGGAGTCCATCGATGGCGGCACTTGGTGGATCCACTTGGTGGAGTCACTTGATGGAGTCCATCGACCGAGTCACTTGATGGAGTCACTTGGTGGAGTCACTTGATGGAGTCACTTGATGGAGTCACTTGGTGGACTCACTTGATGGAGTCACTTGATGGAGTCACTTGGTGGAGTCACTTGATGGAGTCACTTGGTGGAGTCCATTGATGGAGACACTTGGTGGATCCACTTGGTGGAGTTACTTGATGGAGTCCATCGACAGAGTCACTTGATGGAGTCACTTGGTGGAGTCACTTGATGGAGTCCATCGACCGAGTCACTTGATGGAGTCACTTGGTGGAGTCCATCGATGGAGGCACTTGGTGGATCCACTTGGTGGAGTCACTTGATGGAGTCCATCGACCGAGTCACTTGATGGAGTCACTTGGTGGAGTCACTTGATGGAGTCACTTGATGGAGTCACTTGGTGGAGTCACTTGATGGAGTCACTTGATGGAGTCACTTGGTGGAGTCACTTGATGGAGTCACTTGGTGGAGTCCATCGATGGAGACACTTGGTGGATCCACTTGGTGGAGTCACTTGATGGAGTCCATCGACCGAGTCACTTGATGGAGTCACTTGGTGGAGTCACTTGATGGAGTCCATCGACCGAGTCACTTGATGGAGTCACTTGGTGGAGTCCATCGATGGAGGCACTTGGTGGATCCACTTGGTGGAGTCACTTGATGGAGTCCATCGACCGAGTCACTTGATGGAGTCACTTGGTGGAGTCCATCGATGGAGGCACTTGGTGGATTCACTTGGTGGAGTCACTTGATGGAGTCCATCGACAGAGTCACTCCATGATGGAGTCACTTGATGGGTGGAGTCACTTGATGGAGTCCATCGACCGAGTCACTTGATGGAGTCACTTGGTGGAGTCCATCGATGGAGGCACTTGGTGGATTCACTTGGTGGAGTCACTTGATGGAGTCCATCGACCGAGTCACTTGATGGAGTCACTTGGTGGAGTCCATCGATGGAGTCACTTTGTGGATTCACTTGATGGAGTCACTTGATGGAGTCACTTGGTGGAGTCCATCGATGGCGGCACTTGGTGGATCCACTTGGTGGAGTCACTTGATGGAGTCCATCGACCGAGTCACTTGATGGAGTCACTTGGTGGAGTCACTTGATGGAGTCACTTGATGGAGTCACTTGGTGGACTCACTTGATGGAGTCACTTGATGGAGTCACTTGGTGGAGTCACTTGATGGAGTCACTTGGTGGAGTCCATTGATGGAGACACTTGGTGGATCCACTTGGTGGAGTTACTTGATGGAGTCCATCGACAGAGTCACTTGATGGAGTCACTTGGTGGAGTCACTTGATGGAGTCCATCGACCGAGTCACTTGATGGAGTCACTTGGTGGAGTCCATCGATGGAGGCACTTGGTGGATTCACTTGGTGGAGTCACTTGATGGAGTCCATCGACCGAGTCACTTGATGGAGTCACTTGGTGGAGTCACTTGATGGAGTCACTTGATGGAGTCACTTGGTGGAGTCACTTGATGGAGTCACTTGATGGAGTCACTTGGTGGAGTCACTTGATGGAGTCACTTGGTGGAGTCCATCGATGGAGACACTTGGTGGATCCACTTGGTGGAGTCACTTGATGGAGTCCATCGACCGAGTCACTTGATGGAGTCACTTGGTGGAGTCACTTGATGGAGTCCATCGACCGAGTCACTTGATGGAGTCACTTGGTGGAGTCCATCGATGGAGGCACTTGGTGGATTCACTTGGTGGAGTCACTTGATGGAGTCCATCGACCGAGTCACTTGATGGAGTCACTTGGTGGAGTCCATCGATGGAGGCACTTGGTGGATCCACTTGGTGGAGTCACTTGATGGAGTCCATCGACCGAGTCACTTGATGGAGTCACTTGGTGGAGTCACTTGATGGAGTCACTTGATGGAGTCACTTGGTGGAGTCACTTGATGGAGTCACTTGATGGAGTCACTTGATGGAGTCCATCGATGGAGGCACTTGGTGGATCCACTTGGTGGAGTCACTTGATGGAGTCCATCGACCGAGTCACTTGATGGAGTCACTTGGTGGAGTCACTTGATGGAGTCCATCGACCGAGTCACTTGATGGAGTCACTTGGTGGAGTCCATCGATGGAGGCACTTGGTGGATCCACTTGGTGGAGTCACTTGATGGAGTCCATCGACCGAGTCACTTGATGGAGTCACTTGGTGGAGTCACTTGATGGAGTCACTTGATGGAGTCACTTGGTGGACTCACTTGATGGAGTCACTTGATGGAGTCACTTGGTGGAGTCACTTGATGGAGTCACTTGGTGGAGTCCATCGATGGAGACACTTGGTGGATCCACTTGGTGGAGTCACTTGATGGAGTCCATCGACCGAGTCACTTGATGGAGTCACTTGGTGGAGTCACTTGATGGAGTCCATCGACCGAGTCACTTGATGGAGTCACTTGGTGGAGTCCATCGATGGAGGCACTTGGTGGATTCACTTGGTGGAGTCACTTGATGGAGTCCATCGACCGAGTCACTTGATGGAGTCACTTGGTGGAGTCACTTGATGGAGTCACTTGATGGAGTCACTTGGTGGAGTCACTTGATGGAGTCACTTGATGGAGTCACTTGGTGGAGTCACTTGATGGAGTCACTTGGTGGAGTCCATCGATGGAGACACTTGGTGGATCCACTTGGTGGAGTCACTTGATGGAGTCCATCGACCGAGTCACTTGATGGAGTCACTTGGTGGAGTCACTTGATGGAGTCCATCGACCGAGTCACTTGATGGAGTCACTTGGTGGAGTCCATCGATGGAGGCACTTGGTGGATTCACTTGGTGGAGTCACTTGATGGAGTCCATCGACCGAGTCACTTGATGGAGTCACTTGGTGGAGTCACTTGATGGAGTCACTTGATGGAGTCACTTGGTGGAGTCACTTGATGGAGTCACTTGATGGAGTCACTTGGTGGAGTCACTTGATGGAGTCACTTGGTGGAGTCCATCGATGGAGACACTTGGTGGATCCACTTGGTGGAGTCACTTGATGGAGTCCATCGACCGAGTCACTTGATGGAGTCACTTGGTGGAGTCACTTGATGGAGTCCATCGACCGAGTCACTTGATGGAGTCACTTGGTGGAGTCCATCGATGGAGGCACTTGGTGGATCCACTTGGTGGAGTCACTTGATGGAGTCCATCGACCGAGTCACTTGATGGAGTCACTTGGTGGAGTCCATCGATGGAGGCACTTGGTGGATTCACTTGGTGGAGTCACTTGATGGAGTCCATCGACCGAGTCACTTGATGGAGTCACTTGGTGGAGTCCATCGATGGCGGCACTTGGTGGATCCACTTGGTGGAGTCACTTGATGGAGTCACTTGATGGAGTCACTTGGTGGAGTCACTTGATGGAGTCACTTGATGGAGTCACTTGGTGGAGTCACTTGATGGAGTCACTTGGTGGAGTCCATCGATGGAGACACTTGGTGGATCCACTTGGTGGAGTCACTTGATGGAGTCCATCGACAGAGTCACTTGATGGAGTCACTTGGTGGAGTCACTTGATGGAGTCCATCGACCGAGTCACTTGATGGAGTCACTTGGTGGAGTCCATCGATGGAGGCACTTGGTGGATTCACTTGGTGGAGTCACTTGATGGAGTCCATCGACCGAGTCACTTGATGGAGTCACTTGGTGGAGTCACTTGATGGAGTCACTTGATGGAGTCACTTGGTGGAGTCACTTGATGGAGTCACTTGATGGAGTCACTTGGTGGAGTCACTTGATGGAGTCACTTGGTGGAGTCCATCGATGGAGACACTTGGTGGATCCACTTGGTGGAGTTACTTGATGGAGTCCATCGACCGAGTCACTTGATGGAGTCACTTGGTGGAGTCACTTGATGGAGTCCATCGACCGAGTCACTTGATGGAGTCACTTGGTGGAGTCCATCGATGGAGGCACTTGGTGGATTCACTTGGTGGAGTCACTTGATGGAGTCCATCGACCGAGTCACTTGATGGAGTCACTTGGTGGAGTCCATCGATGGCGGCACTTGGTGGATCCACTTGGTGGAGTCACTTGATGGAGTCCATCGACCGAGTCACTTGATGGAGTCACTTGGTGGAGTCACTTGATGGAGTCACTTGATGGAGTCACTTGGTGGACTCACTTGATGGAGTCACTTGATGGAGTCACTTGATGGAGTCCATCGATGGAGGCACTTGGTGGATCCACTTGGTGGAGTCACTTGATGGAGTCCATCGACCGAGTCACTTGATGGAGTCACTTGGTGGAGTCACTTGATGGAGTCACTTGATGGAGTCACTTGATGGAGTCACTTGATGGAGTCACTTGGTGGAGTCCATCGATGGCGGCACTTGGTGGATCCACTTGGTGGAGTCACTTGATGGAGTCCATCGACCGAGTCACTTGATGGAGTCACTTGGTGGAGTCACTTGATGGAGTCACTTGATGGAGTCACTTGGTGGACTCACTTGATGGAGTCACTTGATGGAGTCACTTGATGGAGTCCATCGATGGAGGCACTTGGTGGATTCACTTGGTGGAGTCACTTGATGGAGTCCATCGACCGAGTCACTTGATGGAGTCACTTGGTGGAGTCCATCGATGGAGGCACTTGGTGGATCACTTGGTGGAGTCACTTGATGGAGTCCATCGACCGAGTCACTTGATGGAGTCACTTGGTGGAGTCACTTGATGGAGTCACTTGATGGAGTCACTTGATGGAGTCACTTGATGGAGTCACTTGGTGGAGTCCATCGATGGAGGCACTTGGTGGATCCACTTGGTGGAGTCACTTGATGGAGTCACTTGATGGAGTCACTTGATGGAGTCACTTGATGGAGTCACTTGGTGGAGTCACTTGATGGAGTCACTTGATGGAGTCACTTGGTGGAGTCACTTGATGGAGTCACTTGGTGGAGTCCATTGATGGAGACACTTGGTGGATCCACTTGGTGGAGTTACTTGATGGAGTCCATCGACAGAGTCACTTGATGGAGTCACTTGGTGGAGTCACTTGATGGAGTCCATCGACCGAGTCACTTGATGGAGTCACTTGGTGGAGTCCATCGATGGAGGCACTTGGTGGATTCACTTGGTGGAGTCACTTGATGGAGTCCATCGACCGAGTCACTTGATGGAGTCACTTGGTGGAGTCACTTGATGGAGTCACTTGATGGAGTCACTTGGTGGACTCACTTGATGGAGTCACTTGATGGAGTCACTTGGTGGAGTCACTTGATGGAGTCACTTGGTGGAGTCCATCGATGGAGACACTTGGTGGATCCACTTGGTGGAGTTACTTGATGGAGTCCATCGACCGAGTCACTTGATGGAGTCACTTGGTGGAGTCACTTGATGGAGTCCATCGACCGAGTCACTTGATGGAGTCACTTGGTGGAGTCCATCGATGGAGGCACTTGGTGGATTCACTTGGTGGAGTCACTTGATGGAGTCCATCGACCGAGTCACTTGATGGAGTCACTTGGTGGAGTCCATCGATGGCGGCACTTGGTGGATCCACTTGGTGGAGTCACTTGATGGAGTCCATCGACCGAGTCACTTGATGGAGTCACTTGGTGGAGTCACTTGATGGAGTCACTTGATGGAGTCACTTGGTGGACTCACTTGATGGAGTCACTTGATGGAGTCACTTGATGGAGTCCATCGATGGAGGCACTTGGTGGATTCACTTGGTGGAGTCACTTGATGGAGTCCATCGACCGAGTCACTTGATGGAGTCACTTGGTGGAGTCCATCGATGGCGGCACTTGGTGGATCCACTTGGTGGAGTCACTTGATGGAGTCCATCGACCGAGTCACTTGATGGAGTCACTTGGTGGAGTCCATCGATGGCGGCACTTGGTGGATCCACTTGGTGGAGTCACTTGATGGAGTCCATCGACCGAGTCACTTGATGGAGTCACTTGGTGGAGTCACTTGATGGAGTCACTTGGTGGAGTCCATTGATGGAGTCACTTGGTGGAGTCACTTGATGGAGTCACTTGGTGGAGTCACTTGATGGAGTCACTTGATGGAGTCACTTGATGGAGTCACTTGGTGGAGTCACTTGTTGGAGTCACTTGATGGAGTCACTTGGTGGAGTCCATCGATGGAGACACTTGGTGGATCCACTTGGTGGAGTCACTTGATGGAGTCCATCGACCGAGTCACTTGATGGAGTCACTTGGTGGAGTCCATCGATGGAGACACTTGGTGGATCCACTTGGTGGAGTCACTTGATGGAGTCCATCGACCGAGTCACTTGATGGAGTCACTTGGTGGAGTCACTTGATGGAGTCACTTGATGGAGTCACTTGATGGAGTCACTTGATGGAGTCACTTGGTGGAGTCACTTGGTGGAGTCACTTGATGGAGTCACTTGGTGGAGTCCATCGATGGAGACACTTGGTGGATCCACTTGGTGGAGTTACTTGATGGAGTCCATCGACCGAGTCACTTGATGGAGTCACTTGATGGAGTCCATCAATGGCGGCACTTGGTGGATTCACTTGGTGGAGTCACTTGATGGAGTCCATCGACAGAGTCACTTGATGGAGTCACTTGGTGGAGTCACTTGATGGAGTCCATCGACCGAGTCACTTGATGGAGTCACTTGGTGGAGTCCATCGATGGAGGCACTTGGTGGATTCACTTGGTGGAGTCACTTGATGGAGTCCATCGACCGAGTCACTTGATGGAGTCACTTGGTGGAGTCCATCGATGGAGTCACTTTGTGGATTCACTTGATGGAGTCACTTGATGGAGTCACTTGGTGGAGTCCATCGATGGAGGCACTTGGTGGATCCACTTGGTGGAGTCACTTGATGGAGTCCATCGACCGAGTCACTTGATGGAGTCACTTGGTGGAGTCACTTGATGGAGTCACTTGATGGAGTCACTTGGTGGACTCACTTGATGGAGTCACTTGATGGAGTCACTTGGTGGAGTCACTTGATGGAGTCACTTGGTGGAGTCCATTGATGGAGACACTTGGTGGATCCACTTGGTGGAGTTACTTGATGGAGTCCATCGACAGAGTCACTTGATGGAGTCACTTGGTGGAGTCACTTGATGGAGTCCATCGACCGAGTCACTTGATGGAGTCACTTGGTGGAGTCCATCGATGGAGGCACTTGGTGGATCCACTTGGTGGAGTCACTTGATGGAGTCCATCGACCGAGTCACTTGATGGAGTCACTTGGTGGAGTCACTTGATGGAGTCACTTGATGGAGTCACTTGGTGGAGTCACTTGATGGAGTCACTTGATGGAGTCACTTGGTGGAGTCACTTGATGGAGTCACTTGGTGGAGTCCATTGATGGAGACACTTGGTGGATCCACTTGGTGGAGTTACTTGATGGAGTCCATCGACCGAGTCACTTGATGGAGTCACTTGGTGGAGTCACTTGATGGAGTCCATCGACCGAGTCACTTGATGGAGTCACTTGGTGGAGTCCATCGATGGAGGCACTTGGTGGATCCACTTGGTGGAGTCACTTGATGGAGTCCATCGACGGAGTCACTTGATGGAGTCACTTGGTGGAGTCCATCGATGGCGGCACTTGGTGGATTCACTTGGTGGAGTCACTTGATGGAGTCCATCGACAGAGTCACTTGATGGAGTCACTTGGTGGAGTCACTTGATGGAGTCCATCGACCGAGTCACTTGATGGAGTCACTTGGTGGAGTCCATCGATGGAGGCACTTGGTGGATTCACTTGGTGGAGTCACTTGATGGAGTCCATCGACCGAGTCACTTGATGGAGTCACTTGGTGGAGTCCATCGATGGAGGCACTTTGTGGATTCACTTGATGAAGTCACTTGATGGAGTCACTTGGTGGAGTCCATCGATGGCGGCACTTGGTGGATCCACTTGGTGGAGTCACTTGATGGAGTCCATCGACCGAGTCACTTGATGGAGTCACTTGGTGGAGTCACTTGATGGAGTCACTTGATGGAGTCACTTGGTGGACTCACTTGATGGAGTCACTTGATGGAGTCACTTGGTGGAGTCACTTGATGGAGTCACTTGGTGGAGTCCATTGATGGAGACACTTGGTGGATCCACTTGGTGGAGTTACTTGATGGAGTCCATCGACAGAGTCACTTGATGGAGTCACTTGGTGGAGTCACTTGATGGAGTCCATCGACCGAGTCACTTGATGGAGTCACTTGGTGGAGTCCATCGATGGAGGCACTTGGTGGATTCACTTGGTGGAGTCACTTGATGGAGTCCATCGACCGAGTCACTTGATGGAGTCACTTGGTGGAGTCACTTGATGGAGTCACTTGATGGAGTCACTTGGTGGAGTCACTTGATGGAGTCACTTGATGGAGTCACTTGGTGGAGTCACTTGATGGAGTCACTTGGTGGAGTCCATCGATGGAGACACTTGGTGGATCCACTTGGTGGAGTTACTTGATGGAGTCCATCGACCGAGTCACTTGATGGAGTCACTTGGTGGAGTCACTTGATGGAGTCCATCGACCGAGTCACTTGATGGAGTCACTTGGTGGAGTCCATCGATGGAGGCACTTGGTGGATTCACTTGGTGGAGTCACTTGATGGAGTCCATCGACCGAGTCACTTGATGGAGTCACTTGGTGGAGTCCATCGATGGCGGCACTTGGTGGATCCACTTGGTGGAGTCACTTGATGGAGTCCATCGACCGAGTCACTTGATGGAGTCACTTGGTGGAGTCACTTGATGGAGTCACTTGATGGAGTCACTTGGTGGACTCACTTGATGGAGTCACTTGATGGAGTCACTTGATGGAGTCCATCGATGGAGGCACTTGGTGGATCCACTTGGTGGAGTCACTTGATGGAGTCCATCGACCGAGTCACTTGATGGAGTCACTTGGTGGAGTCACTTGATGGAGTCCATCGACCGAGTCACTTGATGGAGTCACTTGGTGGAGTCCATCGATGGAGGCACTTGGTGGATCACTTGGTGGAGTCACTTGATGGAGTCCATCGACCGAGTCACTTGATGGAGTCACTTGGTGGAGTCACTTGATGGAGTCACTTGATGGAGTCACTTGGTGGACTCACTTGATGGAGTCACTTGATGGAGTCACTTGGTGGAGTCACTTGATGGAGTCACTTGGTGGAGTCCATCGATGGAGACACTTGGTGGATCCACTTGGTGGAGTCACTTGATGGAGTCCATCGACAGAGTCACTTGATGGAGTCACTTGGTGGAGTCACTTGATGGAGTCCATCGACCGAGTCACTTGATGGAGTCACTTGGTGGAGTCCATCGATGGAGGCACTTGGTGGATTCACTTGGTGGAGTCACTTGATGGAGTCCATCGACCGAGTCACTTGATGGAGTCACTTGGTGGAGTCACTTGATGGAGTCACTTGATGGAGTCACTTGGTGGACTCACTTGATGGAGTCACTTGATGGAGTCACTTGGTGGAGTCACTTGATGGAGTCACTTGGTGGAGTCCATCGATGGAGACACTTGGTGGATCCACTTGGTGGAGTCACTTGATGGAGTCCATCGACCGAGTCACTTGATGGAGTCACTTGGTGGAGTCACTTGATGGAGTCCATCGACCGAGTCACTTGATGGAGTCACTTGGTGGAGTCCATCGATGGAGGCACTTGGTGGATTCACTTGGTGGAGTCACTTGATGGAGTCCATCGACCGAGTCACTTGATGGAGTCACTTGGTGGAGTCACTTGATGGAGTCACTTGATGGAGTCACTTGGTGGACTCACTTGATGGAGTCACTTGATGGAGTCACTTGGTGGAGTCACTTGATGGAGTCACTTGGTGGAGTCCATCGATGGAGACACTTGGTGGATCCACTTGGTGGAGTTACTTGATGGAGTCCATCGACCGAGTCACTTGATGGAGTCACTTGGTGGAGTCACTTGATGGAGTCCATCGACCGAGTCACTTGATGGAGTCACTTGGTGGAGTCCATCGATGGAGGCACTTGGTGGATTCACTTGGTGGAGTCACTTGATGGAGTCCATCGACCGAGTCACTTGATGGAGTCACTTGGTGGAGTCCATCGATGGCGGCACTTGGTGGATCCACTTGGTGGAGTCACTTGATGGAGTCCATCGACCGAGTCACTTGATGGAGTCACTTGGTGGAGTCACTTGATGGAGTCACTTGATGGAGTCACTTGGTGGAGTCACTTGATGGAGTCACTTGATGGAGTCCATCGATGGAGGCACTTGGTGGATCCACTTGGTGGAGTCACTTGATGGAGTCCATCGACCGAGTCACTTGATGGAGTCACTTGGTGGAGTCACTTGATGGAGTCACTTGATGGAGTCACTTGATGGAGTCACTTGATGGAGTCACTTGGTGGAGTCCATCGATGGAGGCACTTGGTGGAGTCCACTTGGTGGATCCACTTGGTGGAGTCACTTGATGGAGTCCATCGACCGAGTCACTTGATGGAGTCACTTGGTGGAGTCCATCGATGGCGGCACTTGGTGGATCCACTTGGTAGAGTCACTTGATGGAGTCCATCGACCGAGTCACTTGATGGAGTCACTTGGTGGAGTCACTTGATGGAGTCACTTGGTGGAGTCCATTGATGGAGTCACTTGGTGGAGTCACTTGATGGAGTCACTTGGTGGAGTCACTTGATGGAGTCACTTGATGGAGTCACTTGATGGAGTCACTTGGTGGAGTCACTTGATGGAGTCACTTGATGGAGTCACTTGGTGGAGTCCATCGATGGAGGCACTTGGTGGATCCACTTGGTGGAGTCACTTGATGGAGTCCATCGACCGAGTCACTTGATGGAGTCACTTGGTGGAGTCCATCGATGGAGTCACTTGGTGGATCCACTTGGTGGAGTCACTTGATGGAGTCCATCGACCGAGTCACTTGATGGAGTCACTTGGTGGAGTCACTTGATGGAGTCACTTGATGGAGTCACTTGATGGAGTCACTTGATGGAGTCACTTGATGGAGTCACTTGGTGGAGTCACTTGATGGAGTCACTTGGTGGAGTCCATCGATGGAGGCACTTGGTGGATCCACTTGGTGGAGTCACTTGATGGAGTCCATCGACCGAGTCACTTGATGGAGTCACTTGGTGGAGTCACTTGATGGAGTCACTTGATGGAGTCACTTGGTGGACTCACTTGATGGAGTCACTTGATGGAGTCACTTGGTGGAGTCACTTGATGGAGTCACTTGGTGGAGTCCATCGATGGAGACACTTGGTGGATCCACTTGGTGGAGTCACTTGATGGAGTCCATCGACCGAGTCACTTGATGGAGTCACTTGGTGGAGTCACTTGATGGAGTCCATCGACCGAGTCACTTGATGGAGTCACTTGGTGGAGTCCATCGATGGAGGCACTTGGTGGATTCACTTGGTGGAGTCACTTGATGGAGTCCATCGACCGAGTCACTTGATGGAGTCACTTGGTGGAGTCCATCGATGGCGGCACTTGGTGGATCCACTTGGTGGAGTCACTTGATGGAGTCCATCGACCGAGTCACTTGATGGAGTCACTTGGTGGAGTCACTTGATGGAGTCACTTGATGGAGTCACTTGGTGGACTCACTTGATGGAGTCACTTGATGGAGTCACTTGATGGAGTCCATCGATGGAGGCACTTGGTGGATTCACTTGGTGGAGTCACTTGATGGAGTCCATCGACCGAGTCACTTGATGGAGTCACTTGGTGGAGTCCATCGATGGAGGCACTTGGTGGATCCACTTGGTGGAGTCACTTGATGGAGTCCATCGACCGAGTCACTTGATGGAGTCACTTGGTGGAGTCCATCGATGGAGGCACTTGGTGGATCCACTTGGTGGAGTCACTTGATGGAGTCCATCGACCGAGTCACTTGATGGAGTCACTTGGTGGAGTCACTTGATGGAGTCACTTGGTGGAGTCACTTGATGGAGTCACTTGGTGGAGTCACTTGATGGAGTCACTTGATGGAGTCACTTGATGGAGTCACTTGATGGAGTCACTTGATGGAGTCACTTGGTGGAGTCACTTGATGGAGTCACTTGATGGAGTCACTTGGTGGAGTCCATCGATGGAGTCACTTGGTGGATCCACTTGGTGGAGTCACTTGATGGAGTCCATCGACCGAGTCACTTGATGGAGTCACTTGGTGGAGTCCATCGATGGAGCACTTGGTGGATCCACTTGGTGGAGTCACTTGATGGAGTCCATCGACCGAGTCACTTGATGGAGTCACTTGGTGGAGTCACTTGATGGAGTCACTTGATGGAGTCACTTGATGGAGTCACTTGATGGAGTCACTTGATGGAGTCACTTGGTGGAGTCACTTGATGGAGTCACTTGGTGGAGTCCATCGATGGAGTCACTTGGTGGATCACTTGGTGGAGTCACTTGATGGAGTCACTTGGTGGAGTCCATCGATGGAGGCACTTGGTGGATCCACTTGGTGGAGTCACTTGATGGAGTCACTTGATGGAGTCACTTGATGGAGTCACTTGATGGAGTCACTTGGTGGACTCACTTGATGGAGTCACTTGATGGAGTCACTTGGTGGAGTCACTTGATGGAGTCACTTGGTGGAGTCCATTGATGGAGACACTTGGTGGATCCACTTGGTGGAGTTACTTGATGGAGTCCATCGACAGAGTCACTTGATGGAGTCACTTGGTGGAGTCACTTGATGGAGTCCATCGACGGAGTCACTTGATGGAGTCACTTGGTGGAGTCCATCGATGGAGGCACTTGGTGGATTCACTTGGTGGAGTCACTTGATGGAGTCCATCGACCGAGTCACTTGATGAAGTCACTTGGTGGAGTCACTTGATGGAGTCACTTGATGGAGTCACTTGGTGGACTCACTTGATGGAGTCACTTGATGGAGTCACTTGGTGGAGTCACTTGATGGAGTCACTTGGTGGAGTCCATCGATGGAGACACTTGGTGGATCCACTTGGTGGAGTTACTTGATGGAGTCCATCGACCGAGTCACTTGATGGAGTCACTTGGTGGAGTCACTTGATGGAGTCCATCGACCGAGTCACTTGATGGAGTCACTTGGTGGAGTCCATCGATGGAGGCACTTGGTGGATTCACTTGGTGGAGTCACTTGATGGAGTCCATCGACCGAGTCACTTGATGGAGTCACTTGGTGGAGTCCATCGATGGCGGCACTTGGTGGATCCACTTGGTGGAGTCACTTGATGGAGTCCATCGACCGAGTCACTTGATGGAGTCACTTGGTGGAGTCACTTGATGGAGTCACTTGATGGAGTCACTTGGTGGACTCACTTGATGGAGTCACTTGATGGAGTCACTTGATGGAGTCCATCGATGGAGGCACTTGGTGGATTCACTTGGTGGAGTCACTTGATGGAGTCCATCGACCGAGTCACTTGATGGAGTCACTTGGTGGAGTCCATCGATGGCGGCACTTGGTGGATCCACTTGGTGGAGTCACTTGATGGAGTCCATCGACCGAGTCACTTGATGGAGTCACTTGGTGGAGTCCATCGATGGCGGCACTTGGTGGATCCACTTGGTGGAGTCACTTGATGGAGTCCATCGACCGAGTCACTTGATGGAGTCACTTGGTGGAGTCACTTGATGGAGTCACTTGGTGGAGTCCATTGATGGAGACACTTGGTGGAGTCACTTGATGGAGTCACTTGGTGGAGTCACTTGATGGAGTCACTTGATGGAGTCACTTGATGGAGTCACTTGGTGGAGTCACTTGTTGGAGTCACTTGATGGAGTCACTTGGTGGAGTCCATCGATGGAGACACTTGGTGGATCCACTTGGTGGAGTCACTTGATGGAGTCCATCGACGAGTCACTTGATGGAGTCACTTGGTGGAGTCCATCGATGGAGACACTTGGTGGATTCACTTGGTGGAGTCACTTGATGGAGTCCATCGACCGAGTCACTTGATGGAGTCACTTGGTGGAGTCACTTGATGGAGTCACTTGATGGAGTCACTTGATGGAGTCACTTGATGGAGTCACTTGGTGGAGTCACTTGGTGGAGTCACTTGATGGAGTCACTTGGTGGAGTCCATCGATGGAGACACTTGGTGGATCCACTTGGTGGAGTTACTTGATGGAGTCCATCGACCGAGTCACTTGATGGAGTCACTTGATGGAGTCCATCAATGGCGGCACTTGGTGGATTCACTTGGTGGAGTCACTTGATGGAGTCCATCGACAGAGTCACTTGATGGAGTCACTTGGTGGAGTCACTTGATGGAGTCCATCGACCGAGTCACTTGATGGAGTCACTTGGTGGAGTCCATCGATGGAGGCACTTGGTGGATTCACTTGGTGGAGTCACTTGATGGAGTCCATCGACCGAGTCACTTGATGGAGTCACTTGGTGGAGTCCATCGATGGAGGCACTTTGTGGATTCACTTGATGGAGTCACTTGATGGAGTCACTTGGTGGAGTCCATCGATGGCGGCACTTGGTGGATCCACTTGGTGGAGTCACTTGATGGAGTCCATCGACCGAGTCACTTGATGGAGTCACTTGGTGGAGTCACTTGATGGAGTCACTTGATGGAGTCACTTGGTGGACTCACTTGATGGAGTCACTTGATGGAGTCACTTGGTGGAGTCACTTGATGGAGTCACTTGGTGGAGTCCATTGATGGAGACACTTGGTGGATCCACTTGGTGGAGTCACTTGATGGAGTCCATCGACAGAGTCACTTGATGGAGTCACTTGGTGGAGTCACTTGATGGAGTCCATCGACCGAGTCACTTGATGGAGTCACTTGGTGGAGTCCATCGATGGAGGCACTTGGTGGATCCACTTGGTGGAGTCACTTGATGGAGTCCATCGACCGAGTCACTTGATGGAGTCACTTGGTGGAGTCACTTGATGGAGTCACTTGATGGAGTCACTTGGTGGACTCACTTGATGGAGTCACTTGATGGAGTCACTTGGTGGAGTCACTTGATGGAGTCACTTGGTGGAGTCCATTGATGGAGACACTTGGTGGATCCACTTGGTGGAGTCACTTGATGGAGTCCATCGACCGAGTCACTTGATGGAGTCACTTGGTGGAGTCACTTGATGGAGTCCATCGACCGAGTCACTTGATGGAGTCACTTGGTGGAGTCCATCGATGGAGGCACTTGGTGGATCCACTTGGTGGAGTCACTTGATGGAGTCCATCGACCGAGTCACTTGATGGAGTCACTTGGTGGAGTCCATCGATGGCGGCACTTGGTGGATCACTTGGTGGAGTCACTTGATGGAGTCCATCGACCGAGTCACTTGATGGAGTCACTTGGTGGAGTCACTTGATGGAGTCCATCGACCGAGTCACTTGATGGAGTCACTTGGTGGAGTCCATCGATGGAGGCACTTGGTGGATTCACTTGGTGGAGTCACTTGATGGAGTCCATCGACCGAGTCACTTGATGGAGTCACTTGGTGGAGTCCATCGATGGAGGCACTTTGTGGATTCACTTGATGAAGTCACTTGATGGAGTCACTTGGTGGAGTCCATCGATGGCGGCACTTGGTGGATCCACTTGGTGGAGTCACTTGATGGAGTCCATCGACCGAGTCACTTGATGGAGTCACTTGGTGGAGTCACTTGATGGAGTCACTTGATGGAGTCACTTGGTGGACTCACTTGATGGAGTCACTTGATGGAGTCACTTGGTGGAGTCACTTGATGGAGTCACTTGGTGGAGTCCATTGATGGAGACACTTGGTGGATCCACTTGGTGGAGTTACTTGATGGAGTCCATCGACAGAGTCACTTGATGGAGTCACTTGGTGGAGTCACTTGATGGAGTCCATCGACCGAGTCACTTGATGGAGTCACTTGGTGGAGTCCATCGATGGAGGCACTTGGTGGATTCACTTGGTGGAGTCACTTGATGGAGTCCATCGACCGAGTCACTTGATGAAGTCACTTGGTGGAGTCACTTGATGGAGTCACTTGATGGAGTCACTTGGTGGACTCACTTGATGGAGTCACTTGATGGAGTCACTTGGTGGAGTCACTTGATGGAGTCACTTGGTGGAGTCCATCGATGGAGACACTTGGTGGATCCACTTGGTGGAGTCACTTGATGGAGTCCATCGACTGAGTCACTTGATGGAGTCACTTGGTGGAGTCACTTGATGGAGTCCATCGACCGAGTCACTTGATGGAGTCACTTGGTGGAGTCCATCGATGGAGGCACTTGGTGGATTCACTTGGTGGAGTCACTTGATGGAGTCCATCGACCGAGTCACTTGATGGAGTCACTTGGTGGAGTCCATCGATGGCGGCACTTGGTGGATCCACTTGGTGGAGTCACTTGATGGAGTCCATCGACCGAGTCACTTGATGGAGTCACTTGGTGGAGTCACTTGATGGAGTCACTTGATGGAGTCACTTGGTGGACTCACTTGATGGAGTCACTTGATGGAGTCACTTGATGGAGTCCATCGATGGAGACACTTGGTGGATCCACTTGGTGGAGTTACTTGATGGAGTCCATCGACAGAGTCACTTGATGGAGTCACTTGGTGGAGTCACTTGATGGAGTCCATCGACCGAGTCACTTGATGGAGTCACTTGGTGGAGTCCATCGATGGAGGCACTTGGTGGATTCACTTGGTGGAGTCACTTGATGGAGTCCATCGACCGAGTCACTTGATGGAGTCACTTGGTGGAGTCACTTGATGGAGTCACTTGATGGAGTCACTTGGTGGACTCACTTGATGGAGTCACTTGATGGAGTCACTTGGTGGAGTCACTTGATGGAGTCACTTGGTGGAGTCCATCGATGGAGACACTTGGTGGATCCACTTGGTGGAGTCACTTGATGGAGTCCATCGACAGAGTCACTTGATGGAGTCACTTGGTGGAGTCACTTGATGGAGTCCATCGACCGAGTCACTTGATGGAGTCACTTGGTGGAGTCCATCGATGGAGGCACTTGGTGGATTCACTTGGTGGAGTCACTTGATGGAGTCCATCGACCGAGTCACTTGATGGAGTCACTTGGTGGAGTCACTTGATGGAGTCACTTGATGGAGTCACTTGGTGGAGTCACTTGATGGAGTCACTTGATGGAGTCACTTGGTGGAGTCACTTGATGGAGTCACTTGGTGGAGTCCATCGATGGAGACACTTGGTGGATCCACTTGGTGGAGTCACTTGATGGAGTCCATCGACCGAGTCACTTGATGGAGTCACTTGGTGGAGTCACTTGATGGAGTCCATCGACCGAGTCACTTGATGGAGTCACTTGGTGGAGTCCATCGATGGAGGCACTTGGTGGATTCACTTGGTGGAGTCACTTGATGGAGTCCATCGACCGAGTCACTTGATGGAGTCACTTGGTGGAGTCACTTGATGGAGTCACTTGATGGAGTCACTTGGTGGACTCACTTGATGGAGTCACTTGATGGAGTCACTTGGTGGAGTCACTTGATGGAGTCACTTGGTGGAGTCCATCGATGGAGACACTTGGTGGATCCACTTGGTGGAGTTACTTGATGGAGTCCATCGACCGAGTCACTTGATGGAGTCACTTGGTGGAGTCACTTGATGGAGTCCATCGACCGAGTCACTTGATGGAGTCACTTGGTGGAGTCCATCGATGGAGGCACTTGGTGGATTCACTTGGTGGAGTCACTTGATGGAGTCCATCGACCGAGTCACTTGATGGAGTCACTTGGTGGAGTCCATCGATGGAGGCACTTGGTGGATCCACTTGGTGGAGTCACTTGATGGAGTCCATCGACCGAGTCACTTGATGGAGTCACTTGGTGGAGTCACTTGATGGAGTCCATCGATGGAGTCACTTGATGGAGTCACTTGGTGGAGTCCATCGATGGAGTCACTTTGTGGAGTCACTTGATGGAGTCACTTGATGGAGTCACTTGATGGAGTCCATCGACCGAGTCACTTGATGGAGTCACTTGGTGGAGTCACTTGATGGAGTCACTTGATGGAGTCACTTGGTGGAGTCACTTGATGGAGTCACTTGATGGAGTCACTTGATGGAGTCCATCGATGGAGCACTTGGTGGATCCACTTGGTGGAGTCACTTGATGGAGTCCATCGACGAGTCACTTGATGGAGTCACTTGGTGGAGTCACTTGATGGAGTCCATCGACCGAGTCACTTGATGGAGTCACTTGGTGGAGTCCATCGATGGAGGCACTTGGTGGATTCACTTGGTGGAGTCACTTGATGGAGTCCATCGACCGAGTCACTTGATGGAGTCACTTGGTGGAGTCCATCGATGGAGTCACTTTGTGGATTCACTTGATGGAGTCACTTGATGGAGTCACTTGGTGGAGTCCATCGATGGCGGCACTTGGTGGATCCACTTGGTGGAGTCACTTGATGGAGTCCATCGACCGAGTCACTTGATGGAGTCACTTGGTGGAGTCACTTGATGGAGTCACTTGATGGAGTCACTTGGTGGAGTCACTTGATGGAGTCACTTGATGGAGTCACTTGGTGGAGTCACTTGATGGAGTCACTTGGTGGAGTCCATTGATGGAGACACTTGGTGGATCCACTTGGTGGAGTCACTTGATGGAGTCCATCGACAGAGTCACTTGATGGAGTCACTTGGTGGAGTCACTTGATGGAGTCCATCGACCGAGTCACTTGATGGAGTCACTTGGTGGAGTCCATCGATGGAGGCACTTGGTGGATCACTTGGTGGAGTCACTTGATGGAGTCCATCGACCGAGTCACTTGATGGAGTCACTTGGTGGAGTCACTTGATGGAGTCACTTGATGGAGTCACTTGGTGGACTCACTTGATGGAGTCACTTGATGGAGTCACTTGGTGGAGTCACTTGATGGAGTCACTTGGTGGAGTCCATCGATGGAGACACTTGGTGGATCCACTTGGTGGAGTTACTTGATGGAGTCCATCGACCGAGTCACTTGATGGAGTCACTTGATGGAGTCACTTGGTGGAGTCACTTGATGGAGTCCATCGACCGAGTCACTTGATGGAGTCACTTGGTGGAGTCCATCGATGGAGGCACTTGGTGGATTCACTTGGTGGAGTCACTTGATGGAGTCCATCGACCGAGTCACTTGATGGAGTCACTTGGTGGAGTCACTTGATGGAGTCACTTGATGGAGTCACTTGGTGGACTCACTTGATGGAGTCACTTGATGGAGTCACTTGGTGGAGTCACTTGATGGAGTCACTTGGTGGAGTCCATCGATGGAGACACTTGGTGGATCCACTTGGTGGAGTCACTTGATGGAGTCCATCGACCGAGTCACTTGATGGAGTCACTTGGTGGAGTCACTTGATGGAGTCCATCGACCGAGTCACTTGATGGAGTCACTTGGTGGAGTCCATCGATGGAGGCACTTGGTGGATTCACTTGGTGGAGTCACTTGATGGAGTCCATCGACCGAGTCACTTGATGGAGTCACTTGGTGGAGTCCATCGATGGCGGCACTTGGTGGATCCACTTGGTGGAGTCACTTGATGGAGTCCATCGACCGAGTCACTTGATGGAGTCACTTGGTGGAGTCACTTGATGGAGTCACTTGATGGAGTCACTTGGTGGACTCACTTGATGGAGTCACTTGATGGAGTCACTTGATGGAGTCCATCGATGGAGGCACTTGGTGGATCCACTTGGTGGAGTCACTTGATGGAGTCCATCGACCGAGTCACTTGATGGAGTCACTTGGTGGAGTCACTTGATGGAGTCCATCGACCGAGTCACTTGATGGAGTCACTTGGTGGAGTCCATCGATGGAGGCACTTGGTGGATTCACTTGGTGGAGTCACTTGATGGAGTCCATCGACCGAGTCACTTGATGGAGTCACTTGGTGGAGTCACTTGATGGAGTCACTTGATGGAGTCACTTGGTGGACTCACTTGATGGAGTCACTTGATGGAGTCACTTGGTGGAGTCACTTGATGGAGTCACTTGGTGGAGTCCATCGATGGAGACACTTGGTGGATCCACTTGGTGGAGTCACTTGATGGAGTCCATCGACCGAGTCACTTGATGGAGTCACTTGGTGGAGTCACTTGATGGAGTCCATCGACCGAGTCACTTGATGGAGTCACTTGGTGGAGTCCATCGATGGAGGCACTTGGTGGATTCACTTGGTGGAGTCACTTGATGGAGTCCATCGACCGAGTCACTTGATGGAGTCACTTGGTGGAGTCACTTGATGGAGTCACTTGATGGAGTCACTTGGTGGACTCACTTGATGGAGTCACTTGATGGAGTCACTTGGTGGAGTCACTTGATGGAGTCACTTGGTGGAGTCCATCGATGGAGACACTTGGTGGATCCACTTGGTGGAGTTACTTGATGGAGTCCATCGACCGAGTCACTTGATGGAGTCACTTGGTGGAGTCACTTGATGGAGTCCATCGACCGAGTCACTTGATGGAGTCACTTGGTGGAGTCCATCGATGGAGGCACTTGGTGGATTCACTTGGTGGAGTCACTTGATGGAGTCCATCGACCGAGTCACTTGATGGAGTCACTTGGTGGAGTCACTTGATGGAGTCACTTGATGGAGTCACTTGGTGGAGTCACTTGATGGAGTCACTTGATGGAGTCACTTGGTGGAGTCACTTGATGGAGTCACTTGGTGGAGTCCATCGATGGAGACACTTGGTGGATCCACTTGGTGGAGTTACTTGATGGAGTCCATCGACCGAGTCACTTGATGGAGTCACTTGGTGGAGTCACTTGATGGAGTCCATCGACCGAGTCACTTGATGGAGTCACTTGGTGGAGTCCATCGATGGAGGCACTTGGTGGATTCACTTGGTGGAGTCACTTGATGGAGTCCATCGACCGAGTCACTTGATGGAGTCACTTGGTGGAGTCCATCGATGGCGGCACTTGGTGGATCCACTTGGTGGAGTCACTTGATGGAGTCCATCGACCGAGTCACTTGATGGAGTCACTTGGTGGAGTCACTTGATGGAGTCACTTGATGGAGTCACTTGGTGGAGTCACTTGATGGAGTCACTTGATGGAGTCCATCGATGGAGGCACTTGGTGGATCCACTTGGTGGAGTCACTTGATGGAGTCCATCGACCGAGTCACTTGATGGAGTCACTTGGTGGAGTCAGTTGATGGAGTCACTTGATGGAGTCACTTGATGGAGTCACTTGATGGAGTCACTTGGTGGAGTCCATCGATGGCGGCACTTGGTGGATCCACTTGGTGGATCCACTTGGTGGAGTCACTTGATGGAGTCCATCGACCGAGTCACTTGATGGAGTCACTTGGTGGAGTCCATCGATGGCGGCACTTGGTGGATCCACTTGGTAGAGTCACTTGATGGAGTCCATCGACCGAGTCACTTGATGGAGTCACTTGGTGGAGTCACTTGATGGAGTCACTTGGTGGAGTCCATTGATGGAGTCACTTGGTGGAGTCACTTGATGGAGTCACTTGGTGGAGTCACTTGATGGAGTCACTTGATGGAGTCACTTGATGGAGTCACTTGGTGGAGTCACTTGTGGAGTCACTTGATGGAGTCACTTGGTGGAGTCCATCGATGGAGACACTTGGTGGATCCACTTGGTGGAGTTACTTGATGGAGTCCATCGACCGAGTCACTTGATGGAGTCACTTGGTGGAGTCCATCGATGGAGGCACTTGGTGGATCCACTTGGTGGAGTCACTTGATGGAGTCCATCGACCGAGTCACTTGATGGAGTCACTTGGTGGAGTCACTTGATGGAGTCACTTGATGGAGTCACTTGATGGAGTCACTTGATGGAGTCACTTGTGGAGTCACTTGGTGGAGTCACTTGATGGAGTCACTTGGTGGAGTCCATCGATGGAGACACTTGGTGGATCCACTTGGTGGAGTTACTTGATGGAGTCCATCGACCGAGTCACTTGATGGAGTCACTTGATGGAGTCCATCGATGGAGGCACTTGGTGGATTCACTTGGTGGAGTCACTTGATGGAGTCCATCGACAGAGTCACTTGATGGAGTCACTTGGTGGAGTCACTTGATGGAGTCCATCGACCGAGTCACTTGATGGAGTCACTTGGTGGAGTCCATCGATGGAGGCACTTGGTGGATTCACTTGGTGGAGTCACTTGATGGAGTCCATCGACCGAGTCACTTGATGGAGTCACTTGGTGGAGTCCATCGATGGAGGCACTTGATGGAGTCACTTGGTGGAGTCACTTGATGGAGTCCATCGACTGAGTCACTTGATGGAGTCACTTGGTGGAGTCCATCGATGGAGTCACTTGGTGGAGTCACTTGATGGAGTCACTTGATGGAGTCACTTGATGGAGTCACTTGATGGAGTCCATCGATGGAGTCACTTGGTGGATTCACTTGGTGGAGTCACTTGATGGAGTCCATCGACCGAGTCACTTGATGGAGTCACTTGGTGGAGTCCATCGATGGCGGCACTTGGTGGATCCACTTGGTGGAGTCACTTGATGGAGTCCATCGACCGAGTCACTTGATGGAGTCACTTGGTGGAGTCACTTGATGGAGTCACTTGATGGAGTCACTTGGTGGACTCACTTGATGGAGTCACTTGATGGAGTCACTTGGTGGAGTCACTTGATGGAGTCACTTGGTGGAGTCCTTTGATGGAGACACTTGGTGGATCCACTTGGTGGAGTTACTTGATGGAGTCCATCGACAGAGTCACTTGATGGAGTCACTTGATGGAGTCACTTGATGGAGTCCATCGACCGAGTCACTTGATGGAGTCACTTGGTGGAGTCCATCGATGGAGGCACTTGGTGGATTCACTTGGTGGAG
Source organism: Ulva mutabilis (assembly GCA_900538255.1). NCBI lineage: Eukaryota > Viridiplantae > Chlorophyta > Ulvophyceae > Ulvales > Ulvaceae > Ulva > Ulva mutabilis. The sequence goes on along the minus strand of UNSF01000006.1, from coordinate 265,528 downwards.
TCACTTGATGGAGTCCATCGACCGAGTCACTTGATGAAGTCACTTGGTGGAGTCACTTGATGGAGTCACTTGATGGAGTCACTTGGTGGACTCACTTGATGGAGTCACTTGATGGAGTCACTTGGTGGAGTCACTTGATGGAGTCACTTGGTGGAGTCCATCGATGGAGACACTTGGTGGATCCACTTGGTGGAGTTACTTGATGGAGTCCATCGACCGAGTCACTTGATGGAGTCACTTGGTGGAGTCACTTGATGGAGTCCATCGACCGAGTCACTTGATGGAGTCACTTGGTGGAGTCCATCGATGGAGGCACTTGGTGGATTCACTTGGTGGAGTCACTTGATGGAGTCCATCGACCGAGTCACTTGATGGAGTCACTTGGTGGAGTCCATCGATGGCGGCACTTGGTGGATCACTTGGTGGAGTCACTTGATGGAGTCCATCGACCGAGTCACTTGATGGAGTCACTTGGTGGAGTCACTTGATGGAGTCACTTGATGGAGTCACTTGGTGGACTCACTTGATGGAGTCACTTGATGGAGTCACTTGATGGAGTCCATCGATGGAGGCACTTGGTGGATTCACTTGGTGGAGTCACTTGATGGAGTCCATCGACCGAGTCACTTGATGGAGTCACTTGGTGGAGTCCATCGATGGAGGCACTTGGTGGATCCACTTGGTGGAGTCACTTGATGGAGTCCATCGACCGAGTCACTTGATGGAGTCACTTGGTGGAGTCCATCGATGGAGGCACTTGGTGGATTCACTTGGTGGAGTCACTTGATGGAGTCCATCGACCGAGTCACTTGATGGAGTCACTTGGTGGAGTCACTTGATGGAGTCACTTGGTGGAGTCCATTGATGGAGTCACTTGGTGGAGTCACTTGATGGAGTCACTTGGTGGAGTCACTTGATGGAGTCACTTGATGGAGTCACTTGATGGAGTCACTTGGTGGAGTCACTTGATGGAGTCACTTGATGGAGTCACTTGGTGGAGTCCATCGATGGAGACACTTGGTGGATCCACTTGGTGGAGTCACTTGATGGAGTCCATCGACCGAGTCACTTGATGGAGTCACTTGGTGGAGTCCATCGATGGAGTCACTTGTGGAGTCACTTGATGGAGTCACTTGATGGAGTCACTTGATGGAGTCACTTGTGGAGTCCATCGATGGAGGCACTTGGTGGATCCACTTGGTGGAGTCACTTGATGGAGTCCATCGACCGAGTCACTTGATGGAGTCACTTGGTGGAGTCACTTGATGGAGTCCATCGACCGAGTCACTTGATGGAGTCACTTGGTGGAGTCCATCGATGGAGGCACTTGGTGGATTCACTTGGTGGAGTCACTTGATGGAGTCCATCGACCGAGTCACTTGATGGAGTCACTTGGTGGAGTCACTTGATGGAGTCACTTGATGGAGTCACTTGGTGGAGTCACTTGATGGAGTCACTTGATGGAGTCACTTGGTGGAGTCACTTGATGGAGTCACTTGGTGGAGTCCATCGATGGAGACACTTGGTGGATCCACTTGGTGGAGTCACTTGATGGAGTCCATCGACCGAGTCACTTGATGGAGTCACTTGGTGGAGTCACTTGATGGAGTCACTTGATGGAGTCCATCGACCGAGTCACTTGATGGAGTCACTTGGTGGAGTCCATCGATGGAGGCACTTGGTGGATTCACTTGGTGGAGTCACTTGATGGAGTCCATCGACCGAGTCACTTGATGGAGTCACTTGGTGGAGTCCATCGATGGAGGCACTTGGTGGATTCACTTGGTGGAGTCACTTGATGGAGTCCATCGACCGAGTCACTTGATGGAGTCACTTGGTGGAGTCCATCGATGGAGTCACTTGATGGAGTCACTTGGTGGAGTCACTTGATGGAGTCCATCGATGAGTCACTTGATGGAGTCACTTGGTGGAGTCCATTGATGGAGTCACTTTGTGGAGTCACTTGATGGAGTCACTTGATGGAGTCACTTGATGGAGTCACTTGATGGAGTCCATCGATGGAGGCACTTGGTGGATTCACTTGGTGGAGTCACTTGATGGAGTCCATCGACCGAGTCACTTGATGGAGTCACTTGGTGGAGTCCATCGATGGAGGCACTTGGTGGATCCACTTGGTGGAGTCACTTGATGGAGTCCATCGACCGAGTCACTTGATGGAGTCACTTGGTGGAGTCACTTGATGGAGTCACTTGATGGAGTCACTTGGTGGAGTCACTTGATGGAGTCACTTGATGGAGTCACTTGGTGGAGTCCATCGATGGAGGCACTTGGTGGATCCACTTGGTGGAGTTACTTGATGGAGTCCATCGACCGAGTCACTTGATGGAGTCACTTGATGGAGTCCATCGATGGCGGCACTTGGTGGATTCACTTGGTGGAGTCACTTGATGGAGTCCATCGACAGAGTCACTTGATGGAGTCACTTGGTGGAGTCACTTGATGGAGTCCATCGACCGAGTCACTTGATGGAGTCACTTGGTGGAGTCCATCGATGGAGGCACTTGGTGGATTCACTTGGTGGAGTCACTTGATGGAGTCCATCGACCGAGTCACTTGATGGAGTCACTTGGTGGAGTCCATCGATGGAGGCACTTGATGGAGTCACTTGGTGGAGTCACTTGATGGAGTCCATCGACTGAGTCACTTGATGGAGTCACTTGGTGGAGTCCATCGATGGAGTCACTTTGTGGAGTCACTTGATGGAGTCACTTGATGGAGTCACTTGATGGAGTCACTTGATGGAGTCCATCGATGGAGGCACTTGGTGGATTCACTTGGTGGAGTCACTTGATGGAGTCCATCGACCGAGTCACTTGATGGAGTCACTTGGTGGAGTCCATCGATGGCGGCACTTGGTGGATCCACTTGGTGGAGTCACTTGATGGAGTCCATCGACCGAGTCACTTGATGGAGTCACTTGGTGGAGTCACTTGATGGAGTCACTTGATGGAGTCACTTGGTGGACTCACTTGATGGAGTCACTTGATGGAGTCACTTGATGGAGTCACTTGGTGGAGTCCTTTGATGGAGACACTTGGTGGATCCACTTGGTGGAGTTACTTGATGGAGTCCATCGACAGAGTCACTTGATGGAGTCACTTGATGGAGTCACTTGATGGAGTCCATCGACCGAGTCACTTGATGAAGTCACTTGGTGGAGTCCATCGATGGAGGCACTTGGTGGATTCACTTGGTGGAGTCACTTGATGGAGTCCATCGACCGAGTCACTTGATGAAGTCACTTGGTGGCGTCACTTGATGGAGTCACTTGATGGAGTCACTTGGTGGACTCACTTGATGGAGTCACTTGATGGAGTCACTTGGTGGAGTCACTTGATGGAGTCACTTGGTGGAGTCCATCGATGGAGACACTTGGTGGATCCACTTGGTGGAGTTACTTGATGGAGTCCATCGACCGAGTCACTTGATGGAGTCACTTGGTGGAGTCACTTGATGGAGTCCATCGACCGAGTCACTTGATGGAGTCACTTGGTGGAGTCCATCGATGGAGGCACTTGGTGGATTCACTTGGTGGAGTCACTTGATGGAGTCCATCGACCGAGTCACTTGATGGAGTCACTTGGTGGAGTCCATCGATGGCGGCACTTGGTGGATCCACTTGGTGGAGTCACTTGATGGAGTCCATCGACCGAGTCACTTGATGGAGTCACTTGGTGGAGTCACTTGATGGAGTCACTTGATGGAGTCACTTGGTGGACTCACTTGATGGAGTCACTTGATGGAGTCACTTGATGGAGTCCATCGATGGAGGCACTTGGTGGATTCACTTGGTGGAGTCACTTGATGGAGTCCATCGACCGAGTCACTTGATGGAGTCACTTGGTGGAGTCCATCGATGGCGGCACTTGGTGGATCCACTTGGTGGAGTCACTTGATGGAGTCCATCGACCGAGTCACTTGATGGAGTCACTTGGTGGAGTCCATCGATGGCGGCACTTGGTGGATCCACTTGGTAAAGTCACTTGATGGAGTCCATCGACCGAGTCACTTGATGGAGTCACTTGGTGGAGTCACTTGATGGAGTCACTTGGTGGAGTCCATTGATGGAGACACTTGGTGGAGTCACTTGATGGAGTCACTTGGTGGAGTCACTTGATGGAGTCACTTGATGGAGTAACTTGATGGAGTCACTTGGTGGAGTCACTTGTTGGAGTCACTTGATGGAGTCACTTGGTGGAGTCCATCGATGGAGACACTTGGTGGATCCACTTGGTGGAGTTACTTGATGGAGTCCATCGACAGAGTCACTTGATGGAGTCACTTGGTGGAGTCCATCGATGGAGACACTTGGTGGATCCACTTGGTGGAGTCACTTGATGGAGTCCATCGACCGAGTCACTTGATGGAGTCACTTGGTGGAGTCACTTGATGGAGTCACTTGATGGAGTCACTTGATGGAGTCACTTGATGGAGTAACTTGATGGAGTCACTTGGTGGAGTCACTTGGTGGAGTCACTTGATGGAGTCACTTGGTGGAGTCCATCGATGGAGACACTTGGTGGATCCACTTGGTGGAGTTACTTGATGGAGTCCATCGACCGAGTCACTTGATGGAGGCACTTGATGGAGTCCATCAATGGCGGCACTTGGTGGATTTACTCGGTGGAGTCACTTGATGGAGTCCATCGACAGAGTCACTTGATGGAGTCACTTGGTGGAGTCACTTGATGGAGTCCATCGACCGAGTCACTTGATGAAGTCACTTGGTGGAGTCCATCGATGGAGGCACTTGGTGGATTCACTTGGTGGAGTCACTTGATGGAGTCCATCGACCGAGTCACTTGATGAAGTCACTTGGTGGAGTCCATCGATGGAGGCACTTTGTGGATTCACTTGATGAAGTCACTTGATGGAGTCACTTGGTGGAGTCCATCGATGGCGGCACTTGGTGGATCCACTTGGTGGAGTCACTTGATGGAGTCCATCGACCGAGTCACTTGATGGAGTCACTTGGTGGAGTCACTTGATGGAGTCACTTGATGGAGTCACTTGGTGGACTCACTTGATGGAGTCACTTGATGGAGTCACTTGGTGGAGTCACTTGATGGAGTCACTTGGTGGAGTCCATTGATGGAGACACTTGGTGGATCCACTTGGTGGAGTTACTTGATGGAGTCCATCGACAGAGTCACTTGATGGAGTCACTTGATGGAGTCACTTGATGGAGTCCATCGACCGAGTCACTTGATGGAGTCACTTGGTGGAGTCCATCGATGGAGACACTTGGTGGATCCACTTGGTGGAGTCACTTGATGGAGTCCATCGACCGAGTCACTTGATGGAGTCACTTGATGGAGTCCATCAATGGCGGCACTTGGTGGATTCACTTGGTGGAGTCACTTGATGGAGTCCATCGACAGAGTCACTTGATGGAGTCACTTGGTGGAGTCACTTGATGGAGTCCATCGACCGAGTCACTTGATGGAGTCACTTGGTGGAGTCCATCGATGGAGGCACTTGGTGGATTCACTTGGTGGAGTCACTTGATGGAGTCCATCGACCGAGTCACTTGATGAAGTCACTTGGTGGAGCCCATCGATGGAGGCACTTTGTGGATTCACTTGATGAAGTCACTTGATGGAGTCACTTGGTGGAGTCCATCGATGGCGGCACTTGGTGGATCCACTTGGTGGAGTCACTTGATGGAGTCCATCGACCGAGTCACTTGATGGAGTCACTTGGTGGAGTCACTTGATGGAGTCACTTGATGGAGTCACTTGGTGGACTCACTTGATGGAGTCACTTGATGGAGTCACTTGGTGGAGTCACTTGATGGAGTCACTTGGTGGAGTCCATTGATGGAGACACTTGGTGGATCCACTTGGTGGAGTTACTTGATGGAGTCCATCGACAGAGTCACTTGATGGAGTCACTTGGTGGAGTCACTTGATGGAGTCCATCGACCGAGTCACTTGATGGAGTCACTTGGTGGAGTCACTTGATGGAGTCACTTGATGGAGTCACTTGGTGGAGTCACTTGATGGAGTCACTTGATGGAGTCACTTGGTGGAGTCACTTGATGGAGTCACTTGGTGGAGTCCATTGATGGAGACACTTGGTGGATCCACTTGGTGGAGTCACTTGATGGAGTCCATCGACAGAGTCACTTGATGGAGTCACTTGGTGGAGTCACTTGATGGAGTCCATCGACCGAGTCACTTGATGGAGTCACTTGGTGGAGTCCATCGATGGAGGCACTTGGTGGATTCACTTGGTGGAGTCACTTGATGGAGTCCATCGACCGAGTCACTTGATGGAGTCACTTGGTGGAGTCACTTGATGGAGTCACTTGATGGAGTCACTTGGTGGAGTCACTTGATGGAGTCACTTGATGGAGTCACTTGGTGGAGTCACTTGATGGAGTCACTTGGTGGAGTCCATCGATGGAGACACTTGGTGGATCCACTTGGTGGAGTCACTTGATGGAGTCCATCGACCGAGTCACTTGATGGAGTCACTTGGTGGAGTCACTTGATGGAGTCCATCGACCGAGTCACTTGATGGAGTCACTTGGTGGAGTCCATCGATGGAGGCACTTGGTGGATTCACTTGGTGGAGTCACTTGATGGAGTCCATCGACCGAGTCACTTGATGGAGTCACTTGGTGGAGTCCATCGATGGCGGCACTTGGTGGATCCACTTGGTGGAGTCACTTGATGGAGTCCATCGACCGAGTCACTTGATGGAGTCACTTGGTGGAGTCACTTGATGGAGTCACTTGATGGAGTCACTTGTGGACTCACTTGATGGAGTCACTTGATGGAGTCACTTGATGGAGTCCATCGATGGAGGCACTTGGTGGATCCACTTGGTGGAGTCACTTGATGGAGTCCATCGACCGAGTCACTTGATGGAGTCACTTGGTGGAGTCACTTGATGGAGTCCACTCGACCGAGTCACTTGATGGAGTCACTTGGTGGAGTCCATCGATGGAGGCACTTGGTGGATTCACTTGGTGGAGTCACTTGATGGAGTCCATCGACCGAGTCACTTGATGGAGTCACTTGGTGGAGTCCATCGATGGAGGCACTTGGTGGATTCACTTGGTGGAGTCACTTGATGGAGTCCATCGACCGAGTCACTTGATGGAGTCACTTGGTGGAGTCACTTGATGGAGTCACTTGATGGAGTCACTTGGTGGAGTCACTTGATGGAGTCACTTGATGGAGTCACTTGGTGGAGTCACTTGATGGAGTCACTTGGTGGAGTCCATCGATGGAGACACTTGGTGGATCCACTTGGTGGAGTTACTTGATGGAGTCCATCGACCGAGTCACTTGATGGAGTCACTTGTGGAGTCACTTGATGGAGTCCATCGACCGAGTCACTTGATGGAGTCACTTGGTGGAGTCCATCGATGGAGGCACTTGGTGGATTCACTTGGTGGAGTCACTTGATGGAGTCCATCGACCGAGTCACTTGATGGAGTCACTTGGTGGAGTCCATCGATGGAGGCACTTGGTGGATTCACTTGGTGGAGTCACTTGATGGAGTCCCTCGAGGAGTCACTTGATGGAGTCACTTGGTGGAGTCATCGATGGAGTCACTTGATGGAGTCACTTGGTGGAGTCACTTGATGGAGTCCATCGACTGAGTCACTTGATGGAGTCACTTGGTGGAGTCCATCGATGGAGGCACTTTGTGGAGTCACTTGATGGAGTCACTTGATGGAGTCACTTTGATGAGTCACTTGATGGAGTCCATCGATGGAGGCACTGGTGGATTCACTTGGTGGAGTCACTTGATGAAGTCCATCGACCGAGTCACTTGATGGAGTCACTTGTTGGAGTCCATCGATGGCGGCACTTGGTGGATCCACTTGGTGGAGTCACTTGATGGAGTCCATCGACCGAGTCACTTGATGGAGTCACTTGGTGGAGTCACTTGATGGAGTAACTTGATGGAGTCACTTGGTGGAGTCACTTGGTGGAGTCACTTGATGGAGTCACTTGGTGGAGTCCATCGATTGGAGAGTGAACCACCTAGGTGAACCACGAGTCACTTGATGGAGTCCATCGACCGAGTCACTTGATGGAGTCACTTGGTGGAGTCCATCGATGGAGGCACTTGGTGGATCCACTTGGTGGAGTCACTTGATGGAGTCCATCGACCGAGTCACTTGATGGAGTCACTTGGTGGAGTCACTTGATGGAGTCACTTGGTGGAGTCACTTGATGGAGTCACTTGATGGAGTCACTTGTGGAGTCCATCGATGGAGGCACTTGGTGGATCCACTTGGTGGAGTCACTTGATGGAGTCCATCGACCGAGTCACTTGATGGAGTCACTGGTGGAGTCCATCGATGGAGGCACTTGGTGGATCACTTGGTGGAGTCACTTGATGGAGTCCATCGACCGAGTCACTTGATGGAGTCACTTGGTGGAGTCACTTGATGGAGTCACTTGATGGAGTCACTTGATGGAGTCACTTGATGGAGTCACTTGGTGGAGTCCACTTGGTGGAGTCACTTGATGGAGTCACTTGGTGGAGTCCATCGATGGAGTCACTTGGTGGATCCACTTGGTGGAGTCACTTGATGGAGTCCATCGACCGAGTCACTTGATGGAGTCACTTGATGGAGTCCATCGATGGCGGCACTTGGTGGATTCACTTGTGGAGTCACTTGATGGAGTCCATCGACAGAGTCACTTGATGGAGTCACTTGGTGGAGTCACTTGATGGAGTCACATCGACCGAGTCACTTGATGGAGTCACTTGGTGGAGTCCATCGATGGAGCACTTGGTGGATTCACTTGGTGGAGTCACTTGATGGAGTCCATCGACCGAGTCACTTGATGGAGTCACTTGGTGGAGTCCATCGATGGAGGCACTTGTGGATTCACTTGATGGAGTCACTTGATGGAGTCACTTGGTGGAGTCCATCGATGGAGGCACTTGGTGGATCCACTTGGTGGAGTCACTTGATGGAGTCCATCGACCGAGTCACTTGATGGAGTCACTTGGTGGAGTCACTTGATGGAGTCACTTGATGGAGTCACTTGGTGGAGTCACTTGATGAGTCACTTGATGGAGTCACTTGGTGGAGTCACTTGATGGAGTCACTTGGTGGAGTCCATTGATGGAGACACTTGGTGGATCACTTGGTGGAGTCACTTGATGGAGTCCATCGACAGAGTCACTTGATGGAGTCACTTGGTGGAGTCACTTGATGGAGTCCATCGACCGAGTCACTTGATGGAGTCACTTGGTGGAGTCCATCGATGGAGGCACTTGGTGGATTCACTTGGTGGAGTCACTTGATGGAGTCCATCGACCGAGTCACTTGATGGAGTCACTTGGTGGAGTCACTTGATGGAGTCCATCGACCGAGTCACTTGATGGAGTCACTTGGTGGAGTCCATCGATGGAGGCACTTGGTGGATCACTTGGTGGAGTCACTTGATGGAGTCCATCGACCGAGTCACTTGATGGAGTCACTTGGTGGAGTCACTTGATGGAGTCACTTGATGGAGTCACTTGGTGGAGTCACTTGATGGAGTCACTTGGTGGAGTCCATTGATGGAGACACTTGGTGGATCCACTTGGTGGAGTCACTTGATGGAGTCCATCGACAGAGTCACTTGATGGAGTCACTTGGTGGAGTCACTTGATGGAGTCCATCGACCGAGTCACTTGATGGAGTCACTTGGTGGAGTCCATCGATGGAGGCACTTGGTGGATTCACTTGGTGGAGTCACTTGATGGAGTCCATCGACCGAGTCACTTGATGGAGTCACTTGGTGGAGTCACTTGATGGAGTCACTTGATGGAGTCACTTGGTGGACTCACTTGATGGAGTCACTTGATGGAGTCACTTGGTGGAGTCACTTGATGGAGTCACTTGGTGGAGTCCATCGATGGAGACACTTGGTGGATCCACTTGGTGGAGTACTTGATGGAGTCCATCGACCGAGTCACTTGATGGAGTCACTTGGTGGAGTCACTTGATGGAGTCCATCGACCGAGTCACTTGATGGAGTCACTTGGTGGAGTCCATCGATGGAGGCACTTGGTGGATTCACTTGGTGGAGTCACTTGATGGAGTCCATCGACCGAGTCACTTGATGGAGTCACTTGGTGGAGTCCATCGATGGCGGCACTTGGTGGATCCACTTGGTGGAGTCACTTGATGGAGTCCATCGACCGAGTCACTTGATGGAGTCACTTGGTGGAGTCACTTGATGGAGTCACTTGATGGAGTCACTTGGTGGACTCACTTGATGGAGTCACTTGATGGAGTCACTTGATGGAGTCCATCGATGGAGGCACTTGGTGGATCCACTTGGTGGAGTCACTTGATGGAGTCCATCGACCGAGTCACTTGATGGAGTCACTTGGTGGAGTCAGTTGATGGAGTCACTTGATGGACTCACTTGATGGAGTCACTTGATGGAGTCACTTGGTGGAGTCCATCGATGGCGGCACTTGGTGGATCCACTTGGTGGAGTCACTTGATGGAGTCCATCGACCGAGTCACTTGATGGAGTCACTTGGTGGAGTCACTTGATGGAGTCACTTGATGGAGTCACTTGGTGGACTCACTTGATGGAGTCACTTGATGGAGTCACTTGATGGAGTCCATCGATGGAGGCACTTGGTGGATTCACTTGGTGGAGTCACTTGATGGAGTCCATCGACCGAGTCACTTGATGGAGTCACTTGGTGGAGTCCATCGATGGCGGCACTTGGTGGATCCACTTGGTGGAGTCACTTGATGGAGTCCATCGACCGAGTCACTTGATGGAGTCACTTGGTGGAGTCACTTGATGGAGTCACTTGATGGACTCACTTGATGGAGTCACTTGATGGAGTCACTTGGTGGAGTCCATCGATGGCGGCACTTGGTGGATCCACTTGGTGGAGTCACTTGATGGAGTCCATCGACCGAGTCACTTGATGGAGTCACTTGGTGGAGTCACTTGATGGAGTCACTTGATGGAGTCCATCGATGGAGTCACTTGGTGGAGTCACTTGGTGGAGTCACTTGATGGAGTCCATCGACCGAGTCACTTGATGGAGTCACTTGGTGGAGTCCATCGATGGAGGCACTTGGTGGATTCACTTGGTGGAGTCACTTGATGGAGTCCATCGACCGAGTCACTTGATGGAGTCACTTGGTGGAGTCACTTGATGGAGTCACTTGATGGAGTCACTTGGTGGACTCACTTGATGGAGTCACTTGATGGAGTCCATCGACCGAGTCACTTGATGGAGTCACTTGGTGGAGTCCATCGATGGCGGCACTTGGTGGATCCACTTGGTGGAGTCACTTGATGGAGTCCATCGACCGAGTCACTTGATGGAGTCACTTGGTGGAGTCACTTGATGGAGTCACTTGGTGGACTCACTTGATGGAGTCACTTGATGGAGTCACTTGATGGAGTCCATCGATGGAGGCACTTGGTGGATCCACTTGGTGGAGTCACTTGATGGAGTCCATCGACCGAGTCACTTGATGGAGTCACTTGGTGGAGTCAGTTGATGGAGTCACTTGATGGAATCACTTGATGGAGTCACTTGATGGAGTCACTTGGTGGAGTCCATCGATGGAGGCACTTGGTGGATCCACTTGGTGGAGTCACTTGATGGAGTCCATCGACCGAGTCACTTGATGGAGTCACTTGGTGGAGTCACTTGATGGAGTCACTTGGTGGAGTCACTTGATGGAGTCACTTGATGGAGTCACTTGATGGAGTCCATCGATGGAGGCACTTGGTGGATTCACTTGGTGGAGTCACTTGATGGAGTCCATCGACCGAGTCACTTGATGGAGTCACTTGGTGGAGTCCATCGATGGCGGCACTTGGTGGATTCACTTGGTGGAGTCACTTGATGGAGTCCATCGACCGAGTCACTTGATGGAGTCACTTGGTGGAGTCACTTGATGGAGTCACTTGATGGAGTCACTTGGTGGACTCACTTGATGGAGTCACTTGATGGAGTCCATCGACCGAGTCACTTGATGGAGTCACTTGGTGGAGTCCATCGATGGAGGCACTTGGTGGATCCACTTGGTGGAGTCACTTGATGGAGTCCATCGACCGAGTCACTTGATGGAGTCACTTGGTGGAGTCACTTGATGGAGTCACTTGTGGAGTCACTTGATGGAGTCACTTGATGGAGTCACTTGATGGAGTCCATCGATGGAGGCACTTGGTGGATCCACTTGGTGGAGTCACTTGATGGAGTCCATCGACCGAGTCACTTGATGGAGTCACTTGGTGGAGTCACTTGATGGAGTCACTTGATGGAGTCACTTGGTGGAGTCACTTGATGGAGTCACTTGATGGAGTCACTTGGTGGAGTCACTTGATGGAGTCACTTGATGGAGTCACTTGATGGAGTCCATCGATGGAGGCACTTGGTGGATCCACTTGGTGGAGTCACTTGATGGAGTCCATCGACCGAGTCACTTGATGGAGTCACTTGGTGGAGTCACTTGATGGAGTCACTTGATGGGTCACTTGATGGAGTCACTTGATGGAGTCACTTGGTGGAGTCCATCGATGGAGGCACTTGGTGGATCCACTTGGTGGAGTCACTTGATGGAGTCCATCGACCGAGTCACTTGATGGAGTCACTTGGTGGAGTCACTTGATGGAGTCACTTGATGGAGTCACTTGATGGAGTCCATCGATGGAGGCACTTGGTGGATTCACTTGGTGGAGTCACTTGATGGAGTCCATCGACCGAGTCACTTGATGGAGTCACTTGGTGGAGTCCATCGATGGCGGCACTTGGTGGATCCACTTGGTGGAGTCACTTGATGGAGTCCATCGACCGAGTCACTTGATGGAGTCACTTGGTGGAGTCACTTGATGGAGTCACTTGATGGACTCACTTGATGGAGTCACTTGATGGAGTCACTTGGTGGAGTCCATCGATGGAGGCACTTGGTGGATCCACTTGGTGGAGTCACTTGATGGAGTCCATCGACCGAGTCACTTGATGGAGTCACTTGGTGGAGTCACTTGATGGAGTCACTTGATGGAGTCACTTGGTGGACTCACTTGATGGAGTCACTTGATGGAGTCACTTGATGGAGTCCATCGATGGAGGCACTTGGTGGATTCACTTGGTGGAGTCACTTGATGGAGTCCATCGACCGAGTCACTTGATGGAGTCACTTGGTGGAGTCCATCGATGGCGGCACTTGGTGGATCCACTTGGTGGAGTCACTTGATGGAGTCCATCGACCGAGTCACTTGATGGAGTCACTTGGTGGAGTCACTTGATGGAGTCACTTGATGGAGTCACTTGATGGAGTCACTTGATGGAGTCACTTGGTGGAGTCCATCGATGGCGGCACTTGGTGGATCCACTTGGTGGAGTCACTTGATGGAGTCCATCGACCGAGTCACTTGATGGAGTCACTTGGTGGAGTCACTTGATGGAGTCACTTGATGGAGTCACTTGATGGAGTCACTTGATGGAGTCACTTGGTGGAGTCCATCGATGGAGGCACTTGATGGAGTCACTTGGTGGAGTCACTTGATGGAGTCCATCGACCGAGTCACTTGATGGAGTCACTTGGTGGAGTCCATCGATGGAGGCACTTGGTGGATTCACTTGATGGAGTCACTTGATGGAGTCACTTGGTGGAGTCCATCGATGGAGGCACTTGGTGGATCCACTTGGTGGAGTCACTTGATGGAGTCCATCGACCGAGTCACTTGATGGAGTCACTTGGTGGAGTCACTTGATGGAGTCACTTGATGGAGTCACTTGGTGGAGTCACTTGATGGAGTCACTTGATGGAGTCACTTGATGGAGTCACTTGATGGAGTCCATCGATGGAGGCACTTGGTGGATTCACTTGGTGGAGTCACTTGATGGAGTCCATCGACCGAGTCACTTGATGGAGTCACTTGGTGGAGTCCATCGATGGCGGCACTTGGTGGATCCACTTGGTGGAGTCACTTGATGGAGTCCATCGACCGAGTCACTTGATGGAGTCACTTGGTGGAGTCACTTGATGGAGTCACTTGATGGAGTCACTTGGTGGACTCACTTGATGGAGTCACTTGATGGAGTCACTTGGTGGAGTCACTTGATGGAGTCACTTGGTGGAGTCCATTGATGGAGACACTTGGTGGATCCACTTGGTGGAGTCACTTGATGGAGTCCATCGACAGAGTCACTTGATGGAGTCACTTGATGGAGTCACTTGATGGAGTCCATCGACCGAGTCACTTGATGGAGTCACTTGGTGGAGTCCATCGATGGAGGCACTTGGTGGATTCACTTGGTGGAGTCACTTGATGGAGTCCATCGACCGAGTCACTTGATGAAGTCACTTGGTGGAGTCACTTGATGGAGTCACTTGATGGAGTCACTTGGTGGACTCACTTGATGGAGTCACTTGATGGAGTCACTTGGTGGAGTCACTTGATGGAGTCACTTGGTGGAGTCCATCGATGGAGACACTTGGTGGATCCACTTGGTGGAGTCACTTGATGGAGTCCATCGACCGAGTCACTTGATGGAGTCACTTGGTGGAGTCACTTGATGGAGTCACTTGATGGAGTCACTTGATGGAGTCACTTGATGGAGTCACTTGATGGAGTCACTTGGTGGAGTCACTTGATGGAGTCACTTGGTGGAGTCCATCGATGGAGTCACTTGGTGGATTCACTTGGTGGAGTCACTTGATGGAGTCCATCGACAGAGTCACTTGATGGAGTCACTTGATGGAGTCACTTGATGGAGTCCATCGACCGAGTCACTTGATGGAGTCACTTGGTGGAGTCCATCGATGGAGGCACTTGGTGGATTCACTTGGTGGAGTCACTTGATGGAGTCCATCGACCGAGTCACTTGATGGAGTCACTTGGTGGAGTCACTTGATGGAGTCACTTGATGGAGTCACTTGGTGGAGTCACTTGATGGAGTCACTTGATGGAGTCACTTGGTGGAGTCACTTGATGGAGTCACTTGGTGGAGTCCATCGATGGAGACACTTGGTGGATCCACTTGGTGGAGTCACTTGATGGAGTCCATCGATGGCGGCACTTGGTGGATTCACTTGGTGGAGTCACTTGATGGAGTCCATCGACAGAGTCACTTGATGGAGTCACTTGGTGGAGTCACTTGATGGAGTCCATCGACCGAGTCACTTGATGGAGTCACTTGGTGGAGTCCATCGATGGAGGCACTTGGTGGATTCACTTGGTGGAGTCACTTGATGGAGTCCATCGACCGAGTCACTTGATGGAGTCACTTGGTGGAGTCCATCGATGGAGTCACTTTGTGGATTCACTTGATGAAGTCACTTGATGGAGTCACTTGGTGGAGTCCATCGATGGCGGCACTTGGTGGATCCACTTGGTGGAGTCACTTGATGGAGTCCATCGACCGAGTCACTTGATGGAGTCACTTGGTGGAGTCACTTGATGGAGTCACTTGATGGAGTCACTTGGTGGACTCACTTGATGGAGTCACTTGATGGAGTCACTTGGTGGAGTCACTTGATGGAGTCACTTGGTGGAGTCCATTGATGGAGACACTTGGTGGATCCACTTGGTGGAGTTACTTGATGGAGTCCATCGACAGAGTCACTTGATGGAGTCACTTGGTGGAGTCACTTGATGGAGTCCATCGACCGAGTCACTTGATGAAGTCACTTGGTGGAGTCCATCGATGGAGGCACTTGGTGGATTCACTTGGTGGAGTCACTTGATGGAGTCCATCGACCGAGTCACTTGATGGAGTCACTTGGTGGAGTCACTTGATGGAGTCACTTGATGGAGTCACTTGGTGGACTCACTTGATGGAGTCACTTGATGGAGTCACTTGGTGGAGTCACTTGATGGAGTCACTTGGTGGAGTCCATCGATGGAGACACTTGGTGGATCCACTTGGTGGAGTTACTTGATGGAGTCCATCGACCGAGTCACTTGATGGAGTCACTTGGTGGAGTCACTTGATGGAGTCCATCGACCGAGTCACTTGATGGAGTCACTTGGTGGAGTCCATCGATGGAGGCACTTGGTGGATTCACTTGGTGGAGTCACTTGATGGAGTCCATCGACCGAGTCACTTGATGGAGTCACTTGGTGGAGTCCATCGATGGCGGCACTTGGTGGATCCACTTGGTGGAGTCACTTGATGGAGTCCATCGACCGAGTCAC
Organism: Ulva mutabilis; assembly: GCA_900538255.1. Taxonomy (NCBI): domain Eukaryota; kingdom Viridiplantae; phylum Chlorophyta; class Ulvophyceae; order Ulvales; family Ulvaceae; genus Ulva; species Ulva mutabilis. Next base: position 249,356 of record UNSF01000006.1, on the reverse strand, counting down.
TTGATGGAGTCACTTGGTGGAGTCACTTGATGGAGTCACTTGATGGAGTCACTTGGTGGACTCACTTGATGGAGTCACTTGATGGAGTCACTTGATGGAGTCCATCGATGGAGGCACTTGGTGGATCCACTTGGTGGAGTCACTTGATGGAGTCCATCGACCGAGTCACTTGATGGAGTCACTTGGTGGAGTCACTTGATGGAGTCACTTGATGGACTCACTTGATGGAGTCACTTGATGGAGTCACTTGGTGGAGTCCATCGATGGCGGCACTTGGTGGATCCACTTGGTGGAGTCACTTGATGGAGTCCATCGACCGAGTCACTTGATGGAGTCACTTGGTGGAGTCACTTGATGGAGTCACTTGATGGAGTCACTTGGTGGAGTCACTTGATGGAGTCACTTGATGGAGTCACTTGATGGAGTCCATCGATGGAGGCACTTGGTGGATTCACTTGGTGGAGTCACTTGATGGAGTCCATCGACCGAGTCACTTGATGGAGTCACTTGGTGGAGTCCATCGATGGCGGCACTTGGTGGATCCACTTGGTGGAGTCACTTGATGGAGTCCATCGACGGAGTCACTTGATGGAGTCACTTGGTGGAGTCACTTGATGGAGTCACTTGATGGACTCACTTGATGGAGTCACTTGATGGAGTCACTTGGTGGAGTCCATCGATGGCGGCACTTGGTGGATCCACTTGGTGGAGTCACTTGATGGAGTCCATCGACAGAGTCACTTGATGGAGTCACTTGGTGGAGTCACTTGATGGAGTCCATCGACCGAGTCACTTGATGGAGTCACTTGGTGGAGTCCATCGATGGAGGCACTTGGTGGATTCACTTGGTGGAGTCACTTGATGGAGTCCATCGACTGAGTCACTTGATGGAGTCACTTGGTGGAGTCCATCGATGGAGGCACTTTGTGGATTCACTTGATGAAGTCACTTGATGGAGTCACTTGGTGGAGTCCATCGATGGCGGCACTTGGTGGATCCACTTGGTGGAGTCACTTGATGGAGTCCATCGACCGAGTCACTTGATGGAGTCACTTGGTGGAGTCACTTGATGGAGTCACTTGATGGAGTCACTTGGTGGACTCACTTGATGGAGTCACTTGATGGAGTCACTTGGTGGAGTCACTTGATGGAGTCACTTGGTGGAGTCCATTGATGGAGACACTTGGTGGATCCACTTGGTGGAGTTACTTGATGGAGTCCATCGACAGAGTCACTTGATGGAGTCACTTGGTGGAGTCACTTGATGGAGTCCATCGACCGAGTCACTTGATGAGTCACTTGGTGGAGTCCATCGATGGAGGCACTTGGTGGATTCACTTGGTGGAGTCACTTGATGGAGTCCATCGACCGAGTCACTTGATGAAGTCACTTGGTGGCGTCACTTGATGGAGTCACTTGATGGAGTCACTTGGTGGACTCACTTGATGGAGTCACTTGATGGAGTCACTTGGTGGAGTCACTTGATGGAGTCACTTGGTGGAGTCCATCGATGGAGACACTTGGTGGATCCACTTGGTGGAGTTACTTGATGGAGTCCATCGACCGAGTCACTTGATGGAGTCACTTGGTGGAGTCACTTGATGGAGTCCATCGACCGAGTCACTTGATGGAGTCACTTGGTGGAGTCCATCGATGGAGGCACTTGGTGGATTCACTTGGTGGAGTCACTTGATGGAGTCCATCGACCGAGTCACTTGATGGAGTCACTTGGTGGAGTCCATCGATGGCGGCACTTGGTGGATCCACTTGGTGGAGTCACTTGATGGAGTCCATCGACCGAGTCACTTGATGGAGTCACTTGGTGGAGTCACTTGATGGAGTCACTTGATGGAGTCACTTGGTGGACTCACTTGATGGAGTCACTTGATGGAGTCACTTGATGGAGTCCATCGATGGAGGCACTTGGTGGATCCACTTGGTGGAGTCACTTGATGGAGTCCATCGACCGAGTCACTTGATGGAGTCACTTGGTGGAGTCAGTTGATGGAGTCACTTGATGGACTCACTTGATGGAGTCACTTGATGGAGTCACTTGGTGGAGTCCATCGATGGCGGCACTTGGTGGATCCACTTGGTGGAGTCACTTGATGGAGTCCATCGACCGAGTCACTTGATGGAGTCACTTGGTGGAGTCACTTGATGGAGTCACTTGATGGAGTCACTTGGTGGACTCACTTGATGGAGTCACTTGATGGAGTCACTTGATGGAGTCCATCGATGGAGGCACTTGGTGGATTCACTTGGTGGAGTCACTTGATGGAGTCCATCGACCGAGTCACTTGATGGAGTCACTTGGTGGAGTCCATCGATGGCGGCACTTGGTGGATCCACTTGGTGGAGTCACTTGATGGAGTCCATCGACCGAGTCACTTGATGGAGTCACTTGGTGGAGTCACTTGATGGAGTCACTTGATGGACTCACTTGATGGAGTCACTTGATGGAGTCACTTGGTGGAGTCCATCGATGGAGGCACTTGGTGGATCCACTTGGTGGAGTCACTTGATGGAGTCCATCGACCGAGTCACTTGATGGAGTCACTTGGTGGAGTCCATCGATGGAGACACTTGGTGGATCCACTTGGTGGAGTCACTTGATGGAGTCCATCGACCGAGTCACTTGATGGAGTCACTTGGTGGAGTCACTTGATGGAGTCACTTGATGGAGTCACTTGGTGGACTCACTTGATGGAGTCACTTGATGGAGTCACTTGATGGAGTCCATCGATGGAGGCACTTGGTGGATTCACTTGGTGGAGTCACTTGATGGAGTCCATCGACCGAGTCACTTGATGGAGTCACTTGGTGGAGTCCATCGATGGCGGCACTTGGTGGATCCACTTGGTGGAGTCACTTGATGGAGTCCATCGACCGAGTCACTTGATGGAGTCACTTGGTGGAGTCACTTGATGGAGTCACTTGATGGACTCACTTGATGGAGTCACTTGATGGAGTCACTTGGTGGAGTCCATCGATGGAGGCACTTGGTGGATCCACTTGGTGGAGTCACTTGATGGAGTCCATCGACCGAGTCACTTGATGGAGTCACTTGGTGGAGTCACTTGATGGAGTCACTTGATGGAGTCACTTGATGGAGTCACTTGATGGAGTCACTTGGTGGAGTCCATCGATGGAGGCACTTGATGGAGTCACTTGGTGGAGTCACTTGATGGAGTCCATCGACTGAGTCACTTGATGGAGTCACTTGGTGGAGTCCATCGATGGAGGCACTTTGTGGAGTCACTTGATGGAGTCACTTGATGGAGTCACTTGATGGAGTCCATCGATGGAGGCACTTGGTGGATTCACTTGGTGGAGTCACTTGATGGAGTCCATCGACCGAGTCACTTGATGGAGTCACTTGGTGGAGTCCATCGATGGCGGCACTTGGTGGATCCACTTGGTGGAGTCACTTGATGGAGTCCATCGACCGAGTCACTTGATGGAGTCACTTGGTGGAGTCACTTGATGGAGTCACTTGATGGAGTCACTTGGTGGACTCACTTGATGGAGTCACTTGATGGAGTCACTTGGTGGAGTCACTTGATGGAGTCACTTGGTGGAGTCCTTTGATGGAGACACTTGGTGGATCCACTTGGTGGAGTTACTTGATGGAGTCCATCGACAGAGTCACTTGATGGAGTCACTTGATGGAGTCACTTGATGGAGTCCATCGACCGAGTCACTTGATGGAGTCACTTGGTGGAGTCCATCGATGGAGGCACTTGGTGGATTCACTTGGTGGAGTCACTTGATGGAGTCCATCGACCGAGTCACTTGATGGAGTCACTTGGTGGAGTCACTTGATGGAGTCACTTGATGGAGTCACTTGGTGGACTCACTTGATGGAGTCACTTGATGGAGTCACTTGGTGGAGTCACTTGATGGAGTCACTTGGTGGAGTCCATCGATGGAGGCACTTGGTGGATCCACTTGGTGGAGTCACTTGATGGAGTCCATCGACCGAGTCACTTGATGGAGTCACTTGGTGGAGTCACTTGATGGAGTCACTTGATGGAGTCACTTGGTGGAGTCACTTGATGGAGTCACTTGATGGAGTCACTTGGTGGAGTCACTTGATGGAGTCACTTGGTGGAGTCCATCGATGGAGACACTTGGTGGATCCACTTGGTGGAGTCACTTGATGGAGTCCATCGATGGAGTCACTTGATGGAGTCACTTGGTGGAGTCACTTGATGGAGTCCATCGACCGAGTCACTTGATGGAGTCACTTGGTGGAGTCCATCGATGGAGGCACTTGGTGGATTCACTTGGTGGAGTCACTTGATGGAGTCCATCGACCGAGTCACTTGATGGAGTCACTTGGTGGAGTCACTTGATGGAGTCACTTGATGGAGTCACTTGGTGGACTCACTTGATGGAGTCACTTGATGGAGTCACTTGGTGGAGTCACTTGATGGAGTCACTTGGTGGAGTCCATCGATGGAGACACTTGGTGGATCCACTTGGTGGAGTCACTTGATGGAGTCCATCGACCGAGTCACTTGATGGAGTCACTTGGTGGAGTCACTTGATGGAGTCCATCGACCGAGTCACTTGATGGAGTCACTTGGTGGAGTCCATCGATGGAGGCACTTGGTGGATTCACTTGGTGGAGTCACTTGATGGAGTCCATCGACCGAGTCACTTGATGGAGTCACTTGGTGGAGTCCATCGATGGCGGCACTTGGTGGATCCACTTGGTGGAGTCACTTGATGGAGTCCATCGACCGAGTCACTTGATGGAGTCACTTGGTGGAGTCACTTGATGGAGTCACTTGATGGAGTCACTTGGTGGACTCACTTGATGGAGTCACTTGATGGAGTCACTTGATGGAGTCCATCGATGGAGGCACTTGGTGGATCCACTTGGTGGAGTCACTTGATGGAGTCCATCGACCGAGTCACTTGATGGAGTCACTTGGTGGAGTCACTTGATGGAGTCACTTGATGGAGTCACTTGATGGAGTCACTTGATGGAGTCACTTGGTGGAGTCCATCGATGGCGGCACTTGGTGGATCCACTTGGTGGAGTCACTTGATGGAGTCCATCGACCGAGTCACTTGATGGAGTCACTTGGTGGAGTCACTTGATGGAGTCACTTGATGGAGTCACTTGGTGGAGTCACTTGATGGAGTCACTTGATGGAGTCACTTGATGGAGTCCATCGATGGAGGCACTTGGTGGATTCACTTGGTGGAGTCACTTGATGGAGTCCATCGACCGAGTCACTTGATGGAGTCACTTGGTGGAGTCCATCGATGGCGGCACTTGGTGGATCCACTTGGTGGAGTCACTTGATGGAGTCCATCGACCGAGTCACTTGATGGAGTCACTTGGTGGAGTCACTTGATGGAGTCACTTGATGGAGTCACTTGATGGAGTCACTTGATGGAGTCACTTGGTGGAGTCCATCGATGGAGGCACTTGGTGGATCCACTTGGTGGAGTCACTTGATGGAGTCCATCGACCGAGTCACTTGATGGAGTCACTTGGTGGAGTCACTTGATGGAGTCCATCGACCGAGTCACTTGATGGAGTCACTTGGTGGAGTCCATCGATGGAGGCACTTGGTGGATTCACTTGGTGGAGTCACTTGATGGAGTCCATCGACCGAGTCACTTGATGGAGTCACTTGGTGGAGTCCATCGATGGAGGCACTTTGTGGATTCACTTGATGGAGTCACTTGATGGAGTCACTTGGTGGAGTCCATCGATGGCGGCACTTGGTGGATCCACTTGGTGGAGTCACTTGATGGAGTCCATCGACCGAGTCACTTGATGGAGTCACTTGGTGGAGTCACTTGATGGAGTCACTTGATGGAGTCACTTGGTGGACTCACTTGATGGAGTCACTTGATGGAGTCACTTGGTGGAGTCACTTGATGGAGTCACTTGGTGGAGTCCATTGATGGAGACACTTGGTGGATCCACTTGGTGGAGTCACTTGATGGAGTCCATCGACAGAGTCACTTGATGGAGTCACTTGGTGGAGTCACTTGATGGAGTCCATCGACCGAGTCACTTGATGGAGTCACTTGGTGGAGTCCATCGACCGAGTCACTTGATGGAGTCACTTGGTGGAGTCACTTGATGGAGTCACTTGATGGAGTCACTTGGTGGAGTCACTTGATGGAGTCACTTGATGGAGTCACTTGGTGGAGTCACTTGATGGAGTCACTTGGTGGAGTCCATCGATGGAGACACTTGGTGGATCCACTTGGTGGAGTTACTTGATGGAGTCCATCGACCGAGTCACTTGATGGAGTCACTTGGTGGAGTCACTTGATGGAGTCCATCGACCGAGTCACTTGATGGAGTCACTTGGTGGAGTCCATCGATGGAGGCACTTGGTGGATTCACTTGGTGGAGTCACTTGATGGAGTCCATCGACCGAGTCACTTGATGGAGTCACTTGGTGGAGTCCATCGATGGCGGCACTTGGTGGATCCACTTGGTGGAGTCACTTGATGGAGTCCATCGACCGAGTCACTTGATGGAGTCACTTGGTGGAGTCACTTGATGGAGTCACTTGATGGAGTCACTTGGTGGACTCACTTGATGGAGTCACTTGATGGAGTCACTTGATGGAGTCCATCGATGGAGGCACTTGGTGGATTCACTTGGTGGAGTCACTTGATGGAGTCCATCGACCGAGTCACTTGATGGAGTCACTTGGTGGAGTCACTTGATGGAGTCACTTGATGGACTCACTTGATGGAGTCACTTGATGGAGTCACTTGGTGGAGTCCATCGATGGCGGCACTTGGTGGATCCACTTGGTGGAGTCACTTGATGGAGTCCATCGACCGAGTCACTTGATGGAGTCACTTGGTGGAGTCACTTGATGGAGTCACTTGATGGAGTCACTTGGTGGACTCACTTGATGGAGTCACTTGATGGAGTCACTTGATGGAGTCCATCGATGGAGGCACTTGGTGGATTCACTTGGTGGAGTCACTTGATGGAGTCCATCGACCGAGTCACTTGATGGAGTCACTTGGTGGAGTCCATCGATGGCGGCACTTGGTGGATCCACTTGGTGGAGTCACTTGATGGAGTCCATCGACCGAGTCACTTGATGGAGTCACTTGGTGGAGTCACTTGATGGAGTCACTTGATGGACTCACTTGATGGAGTCACTTGATGGAGTCACTTGGTGGAGTCCATCGATGGAGGCACTTGGTGGATCCACTTGGTGGAGTCACTTGATGGAGTCCATCGACCGAGTCACTTGATGGAGTCACTTGGTGGAGTCCATCGATGGAGGCACTTGGTGGATCCACTTGGTGGAGTCACTTGATGGAGTCCATCGACCGAGTCACTTGATGGAGTCACTTGGTGGAGTCACTTGATGGAGTCACTTGATGGAGTCACTTGGTGGACTCACTTGATGGAGTCACTTGATGGAGTCACTTGATGGAGTCCATCGATGGAGGCACTTGGTGGATTCACTTGGTGGAGTCACTTGATGGAGTCCATCGACCGAGTCACTTGATGGAGTCACTTGGTGGAGTCCATCGATGGCGGCACTTGGTGGATCCACTTGGTGGAGTCACTTGATGGAGTCCATCGACCGAGTCACTTGATGGAGTCACTTGGTGGAGTCACTTGATGGAGTCACTTGATGGACTCACTTGATGGAGTCACTTGATGGAGTCACTTGGTGGAGTCCATCGATGGAGGCACTTGGTGGATCCACTTGGTGGAGTCACTTGATGGAGTCCATCGACCGAGTCACTTGATGGAGTCACTTGGTGGAGTCACTTGATGGAGTCACTTGATGGAGTCACTTGATGGAGTCACTTGATGGAGTCACTTGGTGGAGTCCATCGATGGAGGCACTTGATGGAGTCACTTGGTGGAGTCACTTGATGGAGTCCATCGACTGAGTCACTTGATGGAGTCACTTGGTGGAGTCCATCGATGGAGGCACTTTGTGGAGTCACTTGATGGAGTCACTTGATGGAGTCACTTGATGGAGTCCATCGATGGAGGCACTTGGTGGATTCACTTGGTGGAGTCACTTGATGGAGTCCATCGACCGAGTCACTTGATGGAGTCACTTGGTGGAGTCCATCGATGGCGGCACTTGGTGGATCCACTTGGTGGAGTCACTTGATGGAGTCCATCGACCGAGTCACTTGATGGAGTCACTTGGTGGAGTCACTTGATGGAGTCACTTGATGGAGTCACTTGGTGGACTCACTTGATGGAGTCACTTGATGGAGTCACTTGATGGAGTCCATCGATGGAGGCACTTGGTGGATTCACTTGGTGGAGTCACTTGATGGAGTCCATCGACCGAGTCACTTGATGGAGTCACTTGGTGGAGTCCATCGATGGAGGCACTTGGTGGATCCACTTGGTGGAGTCACTTGATGGAGTCCATCGACCGAGTCACTTGATGGAGTCACTTGGTGGAGTCACTTGATGGAGTCACTTGATGGAGTCACTTGGTGGAGTCACTTGATGGAGTCACTTGGTGGAGTCCATCGATGGAGACACTTGGTGGATCCACTTGGTGGAGTCACTTGATGGAGTCCATCGACCGAGTCACTTGATGGAGTCACTTGGTGGAGTCACTTGATGGAGTCCATCGACCGAGTCACTTGATGGAGTCACTTGGTGGAGTCCATCGATGGAGGCACTTGGTGGATTCACTTGGTGGAGTCACTTGATGGAGTCCATCGACCGAGTCACTTGATGGAGTCACTTGGTGGAGTCCATCGATGGCGGCACTTGGTGGATCCACTTGGTGGAGTCACTTGATGGAGTCCATCGACCGAGTCACTTGATGGAGTCACTTGGTGGAGTCACTTGATGGAGTCACTTGATGGAGTCACTTGGTGGACTCACTTGATGGAGTCACTTGATGGAGTCACTTGATGGAGTCCATCGATGGAGGCACTTGGTGGATCCACTTGGTGGAGTCACTTGATGGAGTCCATCGACCGAGTCACTTGATGGAGTCACTTGGTGGAGTCACTTGATGGAGTCACTTGATGGAGTCACTTGATGGAGTCACTTGATGGAGTCACTTGGTGGAGTCCATCGATGGCGGCACTTGGTGGATCCACTTGGTGGAGTCACTTGATGGAGTCCATCGACCGAGTCACTTGATGGAGTCACTTGGTGGAGTCACTTGATGGAGTCACTTGATGGAGTCACTTGGTGGAGTCACTTGATGGAGTCACTTGATGGAGTCACTTGATGGAGTCCATCGACCGAGTCACTTGATGGAGTCACTTGGTGGAGTCCATCGATGGAGGCACTTGGTGGATCCACTTGGTGGAGTCACTTGATGGAGTCCATCGACCGAGTCACTTGATGGAGTCACTTGGTGGAGTCACTTGATGGAGTCACTTGATGGAGTCACTTGATGGAGTCACTTGATGGAGTCACTTGGTGGAGTCCATCGATGGAGGCACTTGGTGGATCCACTTGGTGGAGTCACTTGATGGAGTCCATCGACCGAGTCACTTGATGGAGTCACTTGGTGGAGTCCATCGATGGAGGCACTTGGTGGATCCACTTGGTGGAGTCACTTGATGGAGTCCATCGACCGAGTCACTTGATGGAGTCACTTGGTGGAGTCACTTGATGGAGTCACTTGATGGAGTCACTTGGTGGAGTCACTTGATGGAGTCACTTGATGGAGTCACTTGATGGAGTCCATCGATGGAGGCACTTGGTGGATCACTTGGTGGAGTCACTTGATGGAGTCCATCGACCGAGTCACTTGATGGAGTCACTTGGTGGAGTCCATCGATGGCGGCACTTGGTGGATCCACTTGGTGGAGTCACTTGATGGAGTCCATCGACCGAGTCACTTGATGGAGTCACTTGGTGGAGTCACTTGATGGAGTCACTTGATGGACTCACTTGATGGAGTCACTTGATGGAGTCACTTGGTGGAGTCCATCGATGGAGGCACTTGGTGGATCCACTTGGTGGAGTCACTTGATGGAGTCCATCGACCGAGTCACTTGATGGAGTCACTTGGTGGAGTCACTTGATGGAGTCACTTGATGGAGTCACTTGATGGAGTCACTTGATGGAGTCACTTGGTGGAGTCCATCGATGGAGGCACTTGGTGGAGTCACTTGGTGGAGTCACTTGATGGAGTCCATCGACCGAGTCACTTGATGGAGTCACTTGGTGGAGTCCATCGATGGAGGCACTTTGTGGAGTCACTTGATGGAGTCACTTGATGGAGTCACTTGATGGAGTCCATCGATGGAGGCACTTGGTGGAGTCACTTGGTGGAGTCACTTGATGGAGTCCATCGACCGAGTCACTTGATGGAGTCACTTGGTGGAGTCCATCGATGGAGGCACTTGGTGGATCACTTGGTGGAGTCACTTGATGGAGTCCATCGACCGAGTCACTTGATGGAGTCACTTGGTGGAGTCCATCGATGGAGTCACTTGGTGGATTCACTTGGTGGAGTCACTTGATGGAGTCCATCGATCGAGTCACTTGATGGAGTCACTTGGTGGAGTCACTTGATGGAGTCACTTGATGGAGTCACTTGGTGGAGTCACTTGATGGAGTCACTTGATGGAGTCACTTGATGGAGTCCATCGATGGAGGCACTTGGTGGATTCACTTGGTGGAGTCACTTGATGGAGTCCATCGACCGAGTCACTTGATGGAGTCACTTGGTGGAGTCCATCGATGGCGGCACTTGGTGGATCCACTTGGTGGAGTCACTTGATGGAGTCCATCGACCGAGTCACTTGATGGAGTCACTTGGTGGAGTCACTTGATGGAGTCACTTGATGGACTCACTTGATGGAGTCACTTGATGGAGTCACTTGGTGGAGTCCATCGATGGCGGCACTTGGTGGATCCACTTGGTGGAGTCACTTGATGGAGTCCATCGACCGAGTCACTTGATGGAGTCACTTGGTGGAGTCACTTGATGGAGTCACTTGATGGAGTCACTTGATGGAGTCACTTGATGGAGTCACTTGGTGGAGTCCATCGATGGAGGCACTTGGTGGAGTCACTTGGTGGAGTCACTTGATGGAGTCCATCGACCGAGTCACTTGATGGAGTCACTTTGTTGGAGTCCATCGATGGAGTCACTTGTGGAGTCACTTGATGGAGTCACTTGATGGAGTCACTTGGTGGAGTCCATCGATGGAGGCACTTGGTGGATTCCACTTGGTGGAGTCACTTGATGGAGTCCATCGACCGAGTCACTTGATGGAGTCACTTGGTGGAGTCATCGATGGAGGCACTTGGTGGATCCACTTGGTGGAGTCACTTGATGGAGTCCACTTGATGGAGTCACTTGATGGAGTCATCGATGGAGTCACTTGGTGGATTCACTTGGTGGAGTCACCTTGATGGAGTCCATCGACCGAGTCACTTGATGGAGTCACTTGGTGGAGTCCATCGATGCGGCACTTGGTGGATCCACTTGGTGGAGTCACTTGATGGAGTCCATCGACCGAGTCACTTGATGGAGTCACTTGGTGGAGTCACTTGATGGAGTCACTTGATGGAGTCACTTGATGGAGTCACTTGATGGAGTCACTTGGTGGAGTCCATCGATGGAGGCACTTGGTGGATCCACTTGGTGGAGTCACTTGATGGAGTCCATCGACCGAGTCACTTGATGGAGTCACTTGGTGGAGTCACTTGATGGAGTCACTTGATGGTCCATCGATGGAGTCACTTGGTGGAGTCACTTGGTGGAGTCACTTGATGGAGTCCTCGACCGAGTCACTTGATGGAGTCACTTGGTGGAGTCCATCGATGGAGGCACTTGGTGGATTCACTTGGTGGAGTCACTTGATGGAGTCCATCGACCGAGTCACTTGATGGAGTCACTTGGTGGAGTCACTTGATGGAGTCACTTGATGGAGTCACTTGGTGGAGTCACTTGATGGAGTCACTTGATGGAGTCACGACCGAGTCACTTGATGGAGTCACTTGGTGGAGTCCATCGATGGAGCACTTGGTGGATCCACTTGGTGGAGTCACTTGATGGAGTCCATCGACGGAGTCACTTGATGGAGTCACTTGGTGGAGTCACTTGATGGAGTCACTTGATGGAGTCACTTGATGGAGTCACTTGATGGAGTCACTTGGTGGAGTCCATCGATGGAGGCACTTGGTGGATCCACTTGGTGGAGTCACTTGATGGAGTCCATCGACCGAGTCACTTGATGGAGTCACTTGGTGGAGTCACTTGATGGAGTCACTTGATGGAGTCACTTGATGGAGTCACTTGATGGAGTCACTTGGTGGAGTCCATCGATGGAGGCACTTGGTGGATCCACTTGGTGGAGTCACTTGATGGAGTCCATCGACCGAGTCACTTGATGGAGTCACTTGGTGGAGTCACTTGATGGAGTCACTTGTGGAGTCACTTGATGGAGTCACTTGATGAGTCACTTGGTGGAGTCCATCGATGGAGGCACTTGGTGGATTCACTTGGTGGAGTCACTTGATGGAGTCCATCGACCGAGTCACTTGATGGAGTCACTTGGTGGAGTCACTTGATGGAGTCACTTGATGGAGTCACTTGGTGGACTCACTTGATGGAGTCACTTGATGGAGTCACTTGGTGGAGTCACTTGATGGAGTCACTTGGTGGAGTCCATCGATGGAGACACTTGGTGGATCCACTTGGTGGAGTCACTTGATGGAGTCCATCGACCGAGTCACTTGATGGAGTCACTTGGTGGAGTCACTTGATGGAGTCCATCGACCGAGTCACTTGATGGAGTCACTTGGTGGAGTCCATCGATGGAGGCACTTGGTGGATTCACTTGGTGGAGTCACTTGATGGAGTCCATCGACCGAGTCACTTGATGGAGTCACTTGGTGGAGTCCATCGATGGCGGCACTTGGTGGATCCACTTGGTGGAGTCACTTGATGGAGTCCATCGACCGAGTCACTTGATGGAGTCACTTGGTGGAGTCACTTGATGGAGTCACTTGATGGAGTCACTTGGTGGAGTCACTTGATGGAGTCACTTGATGGAGTCACTTGATGGAGTCCATCGATGGAGGCACTTGGTGGATCCACTTGGTGGAGTCACTTGATGGAGTCCATCGACCGAGTCACTTGATGGAGTCACTTGGTGGAGTCACTTGATGGAGTCACTTGATGGAGTCACTTGATGGAGTCACTTGATGGAGTCACTTGGTGGAGTCACTTGGTGGAGTCACTTGATGGAGTCACTTGGTGGAGTCACTTGATGGAGTCACTTGATGGAGTCACTTGGTGGAGTCACTTGATGGAGTCACTTGGTGGAGTCCATTGATGGAGACACTTGGTGGATCCACTTGGTGGAGTTACTTGATGGAGTCCATCGACAGAGTCACTTGATGGAGTCACTTGGTGGAGTCACTTGATGGAGTCCATCGACCGAGTCACTTGATGGAGTCACTTGGTGGAGTCCATCGATGGAGGCACTTGGTGGATTCACTTGGTGGAGTCACTTGATGGAGTCCATTGACGGAGTCACTTGATGGAGTCACTTGGTGGAGTCACTTGATGGAGTCACTTGATGGAGTCACTTGGTGGACTCACTTGATGGAGTCACTTGATGGAGTCACTTGGTGGAGTCACTTGATGGAGTCACTTGGTGGAGTCCATCGATGGAGACACTTGGTGGATCCACTTGGTGGAGTTACTTGATGGAGTCCATCGACCGAGTCACTTGATGGAGTCACTTGGTGGAGTCACTTGATGGAGTCCATCGACCGAGTCACTTGATGGAGTCACTTGGTGGAGTCCATCGATGGAGGCACTTGGTGGATTCACTTGGTGGAGTCACTTGATGGAGTCCATCGACCGAGTCACTTGATGGAGTCACTTGGTGGAGTCCATCGATGGCGGCACTTGGTGGATCCACTTGGTGGAGTCACTTGATGGAGTCCATCGACCGAGTCACTTGATGGAGTCACTTGGTGGAGTCACTTGATGGAGTCACTTGATGGAGTCACTTGGTGGACTCACTTGATGGAGTCACTTGATGGAGTCACTTGATGGAGTCCATCGATGGAGGCACTTGGTGGATCCACTTGGTGGAGTCACTTGATGGAGTCCATCGACCGAGTCACTTGATGGAGTCACTTGGTGGAGTCAGTTGATGGAGTCACTTGATGGACTCACTTGATGGAGTCACTTGATGGAGTCACTTGGTGGAGTCCATCGATGGCGGCACTTGGTGGATCCACTTGGTGGAGTCACTTGATGGAGTCCATCGACCGAGTCACTTGATGGAGTCACTTGGTGGAGTCACTTGATGGAGTCACTTGATGGAGTCACTTGGTGGACTCACTTGATGGAGTCACTTGATGGAGTCACTTGATGGAGTCCATCGATGGAGGCACTTGGTGGATTCACTTGGTGGAGTCACTTGATGGAGTCCATCGACCGAGTCACTTGATGAGAGTCACTTGGTGGAGTCCATCGATGGAGGCACTTGGTGGATCCACTTGGTGGAGTCACTTGATGGAGTCCATCGACCGAGTCACTTGATGGAGTCACTTGGTGGAGTCAGTTGATGGAGTCACTTGATGGACTCACTTGATGGAGTCACTTGATGGAGTCACTTGGTGGAGTCCATCGATGGCGGCACTTGGTGGATCCACTTGGTGGAGTCACTTGATGGAGTCCATCGACCGAGTCACTTGATGGAGTCACTTGGTGGAGTCACTTGATGGAGTCACTTGATGGAGTCCATCGATGGAGTCACTTGGTGGATTCACTTGGTGGAGTCACTTGATGGAGTCCATCGACCGAGTCACTTGATGGAGTCACTTGGTGGAGTCCATCGATGGAGGCACTTGGTGGATTCACTTGGTGGAGTCACTTGATGGAGTCCATCGACCGAGTCACTTGATGGAGTCACTTGGTGGAGTCACTTGATGGAGTCACTTGATGGAGTCACTTGGTGGAGTCACTTGATGGAGTCACTTGATGGAGTCCATCGACCGAGTCACTTGATGGAGTCACTTGGTGGAGTCCATCGATGGCGGCACTTGGTGGATCCACTTGGTGGAGTCACTTGATGGAGTCCATCGACCGAGTCACTTGATGGAGTCACTTGGTGGAGTCACTTGATGGAGTCACTTGGTGGACTCACTTGATGGAGTCACTTGATGGAGTCACTTGATGGAGTCCATCGATGGAGGCACTTGGTGGATCCACTTGGTGGAGTCACTTGATGGAGTCCATCGACCGAGTCACTTGATGGAGTCACTTGGTGGAGTCACTTGATGGAGTCACTTGATGGAGTCACTTGATGGAGTCACTTGATGGAGTCACTTGGTGGAGTCCATCGATGGAGGCACTTGGTGGATCCACTTGGTGGAGTCACTTGATGGAGTCCATCGACCGAGTCACTTGATGGAGTCACTTGGTGGAGTCACTTGATGGAGTCACTTGGTGGAGTCACTTGATGGAGTCACTTGATGGAGTCACTTGATGGAGTCCATCGATGGAGGCACTTGGTGGATTCACTTGGTGGAGTCACTTGATGGAGTCCATCGACCGAGTCACTTGATGGAGTCACTTGGTGGAGTCCATCGATGGCGGCACTTGGTGGATTCACTTGGTGGAGTCACTTCATGGAGTCCATCGACCGAGTCACTTGATGGAGTCACTTGGTGGAGTCACTTGATGGAGTCACTTGATGGAGTCACTTGGTGGACTCACTTGATGGAGTCACTTGATGGAGTCCATCGACCGAGTCACTTGATGGAGTCACTTGGTGGAGTCCATCGATGGAGGCACTTGGTGGATCCACTTGGTGGAGTCACTTGATGGAGTCCATCGACCGAGTCACTTGATGGAGTCACTTGGTGGAGTCACTTGATGGAGTCACTTGGTGGACTCACTTGATGGAGTCACTTGATGGAGTCACTTGATGGAGTCCATCGATGGAGGCACTTGGTGGATCCACTTGGTGGAGTCACTTGATGGAGTCCATCGACCGAGTCACTTGATGGAGTCACTTGGTGGAGTCAGTTGATGGAGTCACTTGATGGACTCACTTGATGGAGTCACTTGATGGAGTCACTTGGTGGAGTCCATCGATGGCGGCACTTGGTGGATCCACTTGGTGGAGTCACTTGATGGAGTCCATCGACCGAGTCACTTGATGGAGTCACTTGGTGGAGTCACTTGATGGAGTCACTTGGTGGACTCACTTGATGGAGTCACTTGATGGAGTCACTTGATGGAGTCCATCGATGGAGGCACTTGGTGGATCCACTTGGTGGAGTCACTTGATGGAGTCCATCGACCGAGTCACTTGATGGAGTCACTTGGTGGAGTCACTTGATGGAGTCACTTGATGGAGTCACTTGGTGGAGTCACTTGATGGAGTCACTTGATGGAGTCACTTGGTGGAGTCACTTGATGGAGTCACTTGATGGAGTCACTTGATGGAGTCCATCGATGGAGGCACTTGGTGGATCCACTTGGTGGAGTCACTTGATGGAGTCCATCGACCGAGTCACTTGATGGAGTCACTTGGTGGAGTCACTTGATGGAGTCACTTGATGGGTCACTTGATGGAGTCACTTGATGGAGTCACTTGGTGGAGTCCATCGATGGAGGCACTTGGTGGATCCACTTGGTGGAGTCACTTGATGGAGTCCATCGACCGAGTCACTTGATGGAGTCACTTGGTGGAGTCACTTGATGGAGTCACTTGATGGAGTCACTTGATGGAGTCCATCGATGGAGGCACTTGGTGGATTCACTTGGTGGAGTCACTTGATGGAGTCCATCGACCGAGTCACTTGATGGAGTCACTTGGTGGAGTCCATCGATGGAGCACTTGGTGGATCCACTTGGTGGAGTCACTTGATGGAGTCCATCGACCGAGTCACTTGATGGAGTCACTTGGTGGAGTCACTTGATGGAGTCACTTGATGGACTCACTTGATGGAGTCACTTGATGGAGTCACTTGGTGGAGTCCATCGATGGCGGCACTTGGTGGATCCACTTGGTGGAGTCACTTGATGGAGTCCATCGACCGAGTCACTTGATGGAGTCACTTGGTGGAGTCACTTGATGGAGTCACTTGATGGAGTCACTTGGTGGACTCACTTGATGGAGTCACTTGATGGAGTCACTTGATGGAGTCCATCGATGGAGGCACTTGGTGGATTCACTTGGTGGAGTCACTTGATGGAGTCCATCGACCGAGTCACTTGATGGAGTCACTTGGTGGAGTCCATCGATGGCGGCACTTGGTGGATCCACTTGGTGGAGTCACTTGATGGAGTCCATCGACCGAGTCACTTGATGGAGTCACTTGGTGGAGTCACTTGATGGAGTCACTTGATGGACTCACTTGATGGAGTCACTTGATGGAGTCACTTGGTGGAGTCCATCGATGGCGGCACTTGGTGGATCCACTTGGTGGAGTCACTTGATGGAGTCCATCGACCGAGTCACTTGATGGAGTCACTTGGTGGAGTCACTTGATGGAGTCACTTGATGGAGTCACTTGATGGAGTCACTTGATGGAGTCACTTGGTGGAGTCCATCGATGGAGGCACTTGGTGGAGTCACTTGGTGGAGTCACTTGATGGAGTCCATCGACCGAGTCACTTGATGGAGTCACTTGGTGGAGTCCATCGATGGAGGCACTTTGTGGATTCACTTGATGGAGTCACTTGATGGAGTCACTTGGTGGAGTCCATCGATGGAGGCACTTGGTGGATCACTTGGTGGAGTCACTTGATGGAGTCCATCGACCGAGTCACTTGATGGAGTCACTTGGTGGAGTCACTTGATGGAGTCACTTGATGGAGTCACTTGGTGGAGTCACTTGATGGAGTCACTTGATGGAGTCACTTGATGGAGTCACTTGATGGAGTCCATCGATGGAGGCACTTGGTGGATTCACTTGGTGGAGTCACTTGATGGAGTCCATCGACCGAGTCACTTGATGGAGTCACTTGGTGGAGTCCATCGATGGCGGCACTTGGTGGATCCACTTGGTGGAGTCACTTGATGGAGTCCATCGACCGAGTCACTTGATGGAGTCACTTGGTGGAGTCACTTGATGGAGTCACTTGATGGAGTCACTTGGTGGACTCACTTGATGGAGTCACTTGATGGAGTCACTTGGTGGAGTCACTTGATGGAGTCACTTGGTGGAGTCCATTGATGGAGACACTTGGTGGATCCACTTGGTGGAGTTACTTGATGGAGTCCATCGACAGAGTCACTTGATGGAGTCACTTGATGGAGTCACTTGATGGAGTCCATCGACCGAGTCACTTGATGGAGTCACTTGGTGGAGTCCATCGATGGAGGCACTTGGTGGATTCACTTGGTGGAGTCACTTGATGGAGTCCATCGACCGAGTCACTTGATGGAGTCACTTGGTGGAGTCACTTGATGGAGTCACTTGATGGAGTCACTTGGTGGAGTCACTTGATGGAGTCACTTGATGGAGTCACTTGGTGGAGTCACTTGATGGAGTCACTTGGTGGAGTCCATCGATGGAGACACTTGGTGGATCCACTTGGTGGAGTCACTTGATGGAGTCCATCGACCGAGTCACTTGATGGAGTCACTTGGTGGAGTCACTTGATGGAGTCACTTGATGGAGTCACTTGATGGAGTCACTTGATGGAGTCACTTGGTGGAGTCCATCGATGGAGGCACTTGGTGGATCCACTTGGTGGAGTCACTTGATGGAGTCCATCGACCGAGTCACTTGATGGAGTCACTTGGTGGAGTCACTTGATGGAGTCACTTGATGGAGTCCATCGATGGAGTCACTTGGTGGAGTCACTTGGTGGAGTCACTTGATGGAGTCCATCGACCGAGTCACTTGATGGAGTCACTTGGTGGAGTCCATCGATGGAGGCACTTGGTGGATTCACTTGGTGGAGTCACTTGATGGAGTCCATCGACCGAGTCACTTGATGGAGTCACTTGGTGGAGTCACTTGATGGAGTCACTTGATGGAGTCACTTGGTGGAGTCACTTGATGGAGTCACTTGATGGAGTCCATCGACCGAGTCACTTGATGGAGTCACTTGGTGGAGTCCATCGATGGAGACACTTGGTGGATCCACTTGGTGGAGTCACTTGATGGAGTCCATCGACCGAGTCACTTGATGGAGGCACTTGATGGAGTCCATCGATGGAGGCACTTGGTGGATTCACTTGGTGGAGTCACTTGATGGAGTCCATCGACAGAGTCACTTGATGGAGTCACTTGGTGGAGTCACTTGATGGAGTCCATCGACCGAGTCACTTGATGGAGTCACTTGGTGGAGTCCATCGATGGAGGCACTTGGTGGATTCACTTGGTGGAGTCACTTGATGGAGTCCATCGACCGAGTCACTTGATGGAGTCACTTGGTGGAGTCCATCGATGGAGTCACTTTGTGGATTCACTTGATGGAGTCACTTGATGGAGTCACTTGGTGGAGTCCATCGATGGAGGCACTTGGTGGATCCACTTGGTGGAGTCACTTGATGGAGTCCATCGACCGAGTCACTTGATGGAGTCACTTGGTGGAGTCACTTGATGGAGTCACTTGATGGAGTCACTTGGTGGAGTCACTTGATGGAGTCACTTGATGGAGTCACTTGGTGGAGTCACTTGATGGAGTCACTTGGTGGAGTCCATTGATGGAGACACTTGGTGGATCCACTTGGTGGAGTCACTTGATGGAGTCCATCGACCGAGTCACTTGATGGAGTCACTTGGTGGAGTCCATCGATGGAGTCACTTGGTGGATCCACTTGGTGGAGTCACTTGATGGAGTCCATCGACCGAGTCACTTGATGGAGTCACTTGGTGGAGTCACTTGATGGAGTCACTTGATGGAGTCACTTGATGGAGTCACTTGATGGAGTCACTTGATGGAGTCCATCGATGGAGGCACTTGGTGGATCCACTTGGTGGAGTCACTTGATGGAGTCCATCGACCGAGTCACTTGATGGAGTCACTTGGTGGAGTCACTTGATGGAGTCACTTGATGGAGTCACTTGATGGAGTCACTTGATGGAGTCACTTGGTGGAGTCCATCGATGGAGGCACTTGGTGGATCCACTTGGTGGAGTCACTTGATGGAGTCCATCGACCGAGTCACTTGATGGAGTCACTTGGTGGAGTCACTTGATGGAGTCACTTGGTGGAGTCACTTGATGGAGTCACTTGATGGAGTCACTTGATGGAGTCCATCGATGGAGGCACTTGGTGGATTCACTTGGTGGAGTCACTTGATGGAGTCCATCGACCGAGTCACTTGATGGAGTCACTTGGTGGAGTCCATCGATGGAGGCACTTGGTGGATTCACTTGGTGGAGTCACTTGATGGAGTCCATCGACCGAGTCACTTGATGGAGTCACTTGGTGGAGTCACTTGATGGAGTCACTTGATGGAGTCACTTGGTGGAGTCACTTGATGGAGTCACTTGATGGAGTCACTTGGTGGAGTCACTTGATGGAGTCACTTGGTGGAGTCCATCGATGGAGACACTTGGTGGATCCACTTGGTGGAGTCACTTGATGGAGTCCATCGACCGAGTCACTTGATGGAGTCACTTGGTGGAGTCCATCGATGGAGGCACTTGGTGGATTCACTTGGTGGAGTCACTTGATGGAGTCCATCGACAGAGTCACTTGATGGAGTCACTTGATGGAGTCACTTGATGGAGTCCATCGACCGAGTCACTTGATGGAGTCACTTGGTGGAGTCCATCGATGGAGGCACTTGGTGGATTCACTTGGTGGAGTCACTTGATGGAGTCCATCGACCGAGTCACTTGATGGAGTCACTTGGTGGAGTCCATCGATGGAGTCACTTGTGGATTCACTTGATGGAGTCACTTGATGGAGTCACTTGGTGGAGTCCATCGATGGAGGCACTTGGTGGATCCACTTGGTGGAGTCACTTGATGGAGTCCATCGACCGAGTCACTTGATGGAGTCACTTGGTGGAGTCACTTGATGGAGTCACTTGATGGAGTCACTTGGTGGAGTCACTTGATGGAGTCACTTGATGGAGTCACTTGGTGGAGTCACTTGATGGAGTCACTTGGTGGAGTCCATTGATGGAGACACTTGGTGGATCCACTTGGTGGAGTCACTTGATGGAGTCCATCGACCGAGTCACTTGATGGAGTCACTTGGTGGAGTCCATCGATGGAGGCACTTGGTGGATCCACTTGGTGGAGTCACTTGATGGAGTCCATCGACCGAGTCACTTGATGGAGTCACTTGGTGGAGTCACTTGATGGAGTCACTTGATGGAGTCACTTGATGGAGTCACTTGATGGAGTCACTTGGTGGAGTCCATCGATGGAGTCACTTGGTGGATCCACTTGGTGGAGTCACTTGATGGAGTCCATCGACCGAGTCACTTGATGGAGTCACTTGGTGGAGTCCATCGATGGAGGCACTTGGTGGATCCACTTGGTGGAGTCACTTGATGGAGTCCATCGACCGAGTCACTTGATGGAGTCACTTGGTGGAGTCACTTGATGGAGTCACTTGATGGAGTCACTTGATGGAGTCACTTGATGGAGTCACTTGGTGGAGTCACTTGGTGGAGTCACTTGATGGAGTCACTTGGTGGAGTCCATCGATGGAGTCACTTGGTGGATCCACTTGGTGGAGTCACTTGATGGAGTCCATCGACCGAGTCACTTGATGGAGTCACTTGGTGGAGTCCATCGATGGAGGCACTTGGTGGATTCACTTGGTGGAGTCACTTGATGGAGTCCATCGACCGAGTCACTTGATGGAGTCACTTGGTGGAGTCACTTGATGGAGTCCATCGATGGAGTCACTTGATGGAGTCACTTGATGGAGTCCATCGATGGAGTCACTTGATGGAGTCACTTGGTGGAGTCCATCGATGGAGTCACTTGTGGAGTCACTTGATGGAGTCACTTGATGGAGTCACTTGGTGGAGTCCATCGATGGAGGCACTTGGTGGATCCACTTGGTGGAGTCACTTGATGGAGTCCATCGACCGAGTCACTTGATGGAGTCACTTGGTGGAGTCACTTGATGGAGTCACTTGATGGAGTCACTTGGTGGAGTCACTTGATGGAGTCACTTGATGGAGTCACTTGGTGGAGTCACTTGATGGAGTCACTTGGTGGAGTCCATTGATGGAGTCACTTGGTGGATCCACTTGGTGGAGTCACTTGATGGAGTCCATCGACCGAGTCACTTGATGGAGTCACTTGGTGGAGTCACTTGATGGAGTCCATCGACCGAGTCACTTGATGGAGTCACTTGGTGGAGTCCATCGATGGAGGCACTTGGTGGATTCACTTGGTGGAGTCACTTGATGGAGTCCATCGACCGAGTCACTTGATGGAGTCACTTGGTGGAGTCACTTGATGGAGTCCATCGACCGAGTCACTTGATGGAGTCACTTGGTGGAGTCCATCGATGGAGGCACTTGGTGGATTCACTTGGTGGAGTCACTTGATGGAGTCCATCGACCGAGTCACTTGATGGAGTCACTTGGTGGAGTCACTTGATGGAGTCACTTGATGGAGTCACTTGGTGGAGTCACTTGATGGAGTCACTTGGTGGAGTCCATTGATGGAGACACTTGGTGGATCCACTTGGTGGAGTTACTTGATGGAGTCCATCGACAGAGTCACTTGATGGAGTCACTTGGTGGAGTCACTTGATGGAGTCCATCGACCGAGTCACTTGATGGAGTCACTTGGTGGAGTCCATCGATGGAGGCACTTGGTGGATTCACTTGGTGGAGTCACTTGATGGAGTCCATCGACCGAGTCACTTGATGGAGTCACTTGGTGGAGTCACTTGATGGAGTCACTTGATGGAGTCACTTGGTGGACTCACTTGATGGAGTCACTTGATGGAGTCACTTGGTGGAGTCACTTGATGGAGTCACTTGGTGGAGTCCATCGATGGAGACACTTGGTGGATCCACTTGGTGGAGTTACTTGATGGAGTCCATCGACCGAGTCACTTGATGGAGTCACTTGGTGGAGTCACTTGATGGAGTCCATCGACCGAGTCACTTGATGGAGTCACTTGGTGGAGTCCATCGATGGAGGCACTTGGTGGATTCACTTGGTGGAGTCACTTGATGGAGTCCATCGACCGAGTCACTTGATGGAGTCACTTGGTGGAGTCCATCGATGGCGGCACTTGGTGGATCCACTTGGTGGAGTCACTTGATGGAGTCCATCGACCGAGTCACTTGATGGAGTCACTTGGTGGAGTCACTTGATGGAGTCACTTGATGGAGTCACTTGGTGGACTCACTTGATGGAGTCACTTGATGGAGTCACTTGATGGAGTCCATCGATGGAGGCACTTGGTGGATCCACTTGGTGGAGTCACTTGATGGAGTCCATCGACCGAGTCACTTGATGGAGTCACTTGGTGGAGTCACTTGATGGAGTCACTTGATGGACTCACTTGATGGAGTCACTTGATGGAGTCACTTGGTGGAGTCCATCGATGGCGGCACTTGGTGGATCCACTTGGTGGAGTCACTTGATGGAGTCCATCGACCGAGTCACTTGATGGAGTCACTTGGTGGAGTCACTTGATGGAGTCACTTGATGGAGTCACTTGGTGGACTCACTTGATGGAGTCACTTGATGGAGTCACTTGATGGAGTCCATCGATGGAGGCACTTGGTGGATTCACTTGGTGGAGTCACTTGATGGAGTCCATCGACCGAGTCACTTGATGGAGTCACTTGGTGGAGTCCATCGATGGCGGCACTTGGTGGATCCACTTGGTGGAGTCACTTGATGGAGTCCATCGACCGAGTCACTTGATGGAGTCACTTGGTGGAGTCACTTGATGGAGTCACTTGATGGACTCACTTGATGGAGTCACTTGATGGAGTCACTTGGTGGAGTCCATCGATGGAGGCACTTGGTGGATCCACTTGGTGGAGTCACTTGATGGAGTCCATCGACCGAGTCACTTGATGGAGTCACTTGGTGGAGTCACTTGATGGAGTCACTTGATGGAGTCCATCGATGGAGTCACTTGGTGGATTCACTTGGTGGAGTCACTTGATGGAGTCCATCGACCGAGTCACTTGATGGAGTCACTTGGTGGAGTCCATCGATGGAGGCACTTGGTGGATTCACTTGGTGGAGTCACTTGATGGAGTCCATCGACCGAGTCACTTGATGGAGTCACTTGGTGGAGTCACTTGATGGAGTCACTTGATGGAGTCACTTGGTGGACTCACTTGATGGAGTCACTTGATGGAGTCCATCGACCGAGTCACTTGATGGAGTCACTTGGTGGAGTCCATCGATGGAGGCACTTGGTGGATCCACTTGGTGGAGTCACTTGATGGAGTCCATCGACCGAGTCACTTGATGGAGTCACTTGGTGGAGTCACTTGATGGAGTCACTTGATGGAGTCACTTGATGGAGTCACTTGATGGAGTCACTTGATGGAGTCCATCGATGGAGGCACTTGGTGGATCCACTTGGTGGAGTCACTTGATGGAGTCCATCGACCGAGTCACTTGATGGAGTCACTTGGTGGAGTCACTTGATGGAGTCACTTGATGGAGTCACTTGATGGAGTCACTTGATGGAGTCACTTGGTGGAGTCCATCGATGGAGGCACTTGGTGGATCCACTTGGTGGAGTCACTTGATGGAGTCCATCGACCGAGTCACTTGATGGAGTCACTTGGTGGAGTCACTTGATGGAGTCACTTGGTGGAGTCACTTGATGGAGTCACTTGATGGAGTCACTTGATGGAGTCCATCGATGGAGGCACTTGGTGGATTCACTTGGTGGAGTCACTTGATGGAGTCCATCGACCGAGTCACTTGATGGAGTCACTTGGTGGAGTCCATCGATGGCGGCACTTGGTGGATTCACTTGGTGGAGTCACTTGATGGAGTCCATCGACCGAGTCACTTGATGGAGTCACTTGGTGGAGTCACTTGATGGAGTCACTTGATGGAGTCACTTGGTGGACTCACTTGATGGAGTCACTTGATGGAGTCCATCGACCGAGTCACTTGATGGAGTCACTTGGTGGAGTCCATCGATGGAGGCACTTGGTGGATCCACTTGGTGGAGTCACTTGATGGAGTCCATCGACCGAGTCACTTGATGGAGTCACTTGGTGGAGTCACTTGATGGAGTCACTTGGTGGAGTCACTTGATGGAGTCACTTGATGGAGTCACTTGATGGAGTCCATCGATGGAGGCACTTGGTGGATCCACTTGGTGGAGTCACTTGATGGAGTCCATCGACCGAGTCACTTGATGGAGTCACTTGGTGGAGTCACTTGATGGAGTCACTTGATGGAGTCACTTGGTGGAGTCACTTGATGGAGTCACTTGATGGAGTCACTTGGTGGAGTCACTTGATGGAGTCACTTGATGGAGTCACTTGATGGAGTCCATCGATGGAGGCACTTGGTGGATCCACTTGGTGGAGTCACTTGATGGAGTCCATCGACCGAGTCACTTGATGGAGTCACTTGGTGGAGTCACTTGATGGAGTCACTTGATGGGTCACTTGATGGAGTCACTTGATGGAGTCACTTGGTGGAGTCCATCGATGGAGGCACTTGGTGGATCCACTTGGTGGAGTCACTTGATGGAGTCCATCGACCGAGTCACTTGATGGAGTCACTTGGTGGAGTCACTTGATGGAGTCACTTGATGGAGTCACTTGATGGAGTCCATCGATGGAGGCACTTGGTGGATTCACTTGGTGGAGTCACTTGATGGAGTCCATCGACCGAGTCACTTGATGGAGTCACTTGGTGGAGTCCATCGATGGAGGCACTTGGTGGATCCACTTGGTGGAGTCACTTGATGGAGTCCATCGACCGAGTCACTTGATGGAGTCACTTGGTGGAGTCACTTGATGGAGTCACTTGATGGACTCACTTGATGGAGTCACTTGATGGAGTCACTTGGTGGAGTCCATCGATGGCGGCACTTGGTGGATCCACTTGGTGGAGTCACTTGATGGAGTCCATCGACCGAGTCACTTGATGGAGTCACTTGGTGGAGTCACTTGATGGAGTCACTTGATGGAGTCACTTGGTGGACTCACTTGATGGAGTCACTTGATGGAGTCACTTGATGGAGTCCATCGATGGAGGCACTTGGTGGATTCACTTGGTGGAGTCACTTGATGGAGTCCATCGACCGAGTCACTTGATGGAGTCACTTGGTGGAGTCCATCGATGGAGGCACTTGGTGGATCCACTTGGTGGAGTCACTTGATGGAGTCCATCGACCGAGTCACTTGATGGAGTCACTTGGTGGAGTCACTTGATGGAGTCACTTGATGGACTCACTTGATGGAGTCACTTGATGGAGTCACTTGGTGGAGTCCATCGATGGAGGCACTTGGTGGATCCACTTGGTGGAGTCACTTGATGGAGTCCATCGACCGAGTCACTTGATGGAGTCACTTGGTGGAGTCACTTGATGGAGTCACTTGATGGAGTCACTTGATGGAGTCACTTGATGGAGTCACTTGGTGGAGTCCATCGATGGAGGCACTTGGTGGAGTCACTTGGTGGAGTCACTTGATGGAGTCCATCGACGGAGTCACTTGATGGAGTCACTTGGTGGAGTCCATCGATGGAGGCACTTTGTGGATTCACTTGATGGAGTCACTTGATGGAGTCACTTGGTGGAGTCCATCGATGGAGGCACTTGGTGGATTCACTTGGTGGAGTCACTTGATGGAGTCCATCGACCGAGTCACTTGATGGAGTCACTTGGTGGAGTCACTTGATGGAGTCACTTGATGGAGTCACTTGGTGGAGTCACTTGATGGAGTCACTTGATGGAGTCACTTGATGGAGTCACTTGATGGAGTCCATCGATGGAGGCACTTGGTGGATTCACTTGGTGGAGTCACTTGATGGAGTCCATCGACCGAGTCACTTGATGGAGTCACTTGGTGGAGTCCATCGATGGCGGCACTTGGTGGATCCACTTGGTGGAGTCACTTGATGGAGTCCATCGACCGAGTCACTTGATGGAGTCACTTGGTGGAGTCACTTGATGGAGTCACTTGATGGAGTCACTTGGTGGAGTCACTTGATGGAGTCACTTGATGGAGTCACTTGGTGGAGTCACTTGATGGAGTCACTTGGTGGAGTCCATTGATGGAGACACTTGGTGGATCCACTTGGTGGAGTTACTTGATGGAGTCCATCGACAGAGTCACTTGATGGAGTCACTTGATGGAGTCACTTGATGGAGTCCATCGACCGAGTCACTTGATGGAGTCACTTGGTGGAGTCCATCGATGGAGGCACTTGGTGGATTCACTTGGTGGAGTCACTTGATGGAGTCCATCGACCGAGTCACTTGATGGAGTCACTTGGTGGAGTCACTTGATGGAGTCACTTGATGGAGTCACTTGGTGGAGTCACTTGATGGAGTCACTTGATGGAGTCACTTGGTGGAGTCACTTGATGGAGTCACTTGGTGGAGTCCATCGATGGAGACACTTGGTGGATCCACTTGGTGGAGTCACTTGATGGAGTCCATCGACCGAGTCACTTGATGGAGTCACTTGGTGGAGTCACTTGATGGAGTCACTTGATGGAGTCACTTGATGGAGTCACTTGATGGAGTCACTTGATGGAGTCACTTGGTGGAGTCACTTGATGGAGTCACTTGGTGGAGTCCATCGATGGAGTCACTTGGTGGATCCACTTGGTGGAGTCACTTGATGGAGTCCATCGAGAGTCACTTGATGGAGTCACTTGGTGGAGTCACTTGATGGAGTCCATCGACCGAGTCACTTGATGGAGTCACTTGGTGGAGTCCATCGATGGAGGCACTTGGTGGATTCACTTGGTGGAGTCACTTGATGGAGTCCATCGACCGAGTCACTTGATGGAGTCACTTGGTGGAGTCACTTGATGGAGTCACTTGATGGAGTCACTTGGTGGAGTCACTTGATGGAGTCACTTGATGGAGTCACTTGGTGGAGTCACTTGATGGAGTCACTTGGTGGAGTCCATCGATGGAGTCACTTGGTGGATCCACTTGGTGGAGTCACTTGATGGAGTCCATCGATGGAGGCACTTGGTGGAGTCACTTGGTGGAGTCACTTGATGGAGTCCATCGATGGAGTCACTTGATGGAGTCACTTGGTGGAGTCACTTGATGGAGTCCATCGACCGAGTCACTTGATGGAGTCACTTGGTGGAGTCCATCGATGGAGGCACTTGGTGGATTCACTTGGTGGAGTCACTTGATGGAGTCCATCGACCGAGTCACTTGATGGAGTCACTTGGTGGAGTCCATCGATGGAGTCACTTGGTGGATTCACTTGATGGAGTCACTTGATGGAGTCACTTGGTGGAGTCCATCGATGGCGGCACTTGGTGGATCCACTTGGTGGAGTCACTTGATGGAGTCCATCGACCGAGTCACTTGATGGAGTCACTTGGTGGAGTCACTTGATGGAGTCACTTGATGGAGTCACTTGGTGGACTCACTTGATGGAGTCACTTGATGGAGTCACTTGGTGGAGTCACTTGATGGAGTCACTTGGTGGAGTCCATTGATGGAGACACTTGGTGGATCCACTTGGTGGAGTTACTTGATGGAGTCCATCGACAGAGTCACTTGATGGAGTCACTTGGTGGAGTCACTTGATGGAGTCCATCGACCGAGTCACTTGATGGAGTCACTTGGTGGAGTCCATCGATGGAGGCACTTGGTGGATTCACTTGGTGGAGTCACTTGATGGAGTCCATCGACCGAGTCACTTGATGGAGTCACTTGGTGGAGTCACTTGATGGAGTCACTTGATGGAGTCACTTGGTGGACTCACTTGATGGAGTCACTTGATGGAGTCACTTGGTGGAGTCACTTGATGGAGTCACTTGGTGGAGTCCATCGATGGAGACACTTGGTGGATCCACTTGGTGGAGTTACTTGATGGAGTCCATCGACCGAGTCACTTGATGGAGTCACTTGGTGGAGTCACTTGATGGAGTCCATCGACCGAGTCACTTGATGGAGTCACTTGGTGGAGTCCATCGATGGAGGCACTTGGTGGATTCACTTGGTGGAGTCACTTGATGGAGTCCATCGACCGAGTCACTTGATGGAGTCACTTGGTGGAGTCCATCGATGGCGGCACTTGGTGGATCCACTTGGTGGAGTCACTTGATGGAGTCCATCGACCGAGTCACTTGATGGAGTCACTTGGTGGAGTCACTTGATGGAGTCACTTGATGGAGTCACTTGGTGGACTCACTTGATGGAGTCACTTGATGGAGTCACTTGATGGAGTCCATCGATGGAGGCACTTGGTGGATCCACTTGGTGGAGTCACTTGATGGAGTCCATCGACCGAGTCACTTGATGGAGTCACTTGGTGGAGTCCATTGATGGAGTCACTTGATGGATCCACTTGATGGAGTCACTTGATGGAGTCCATCGATGGAGTCACTTGATGGAGTCACTTGGTGGAGTCACTTGATGGAGTCACTTGATGGAGTCACTTGATGGAGTCACTTGATGGAGTCACTTGGTGGAGTCACTTGATGGAGTCACTTGGTGGAGTCCACTTGGTGGATCACTTGGTGGAGTCACTTGATGGAGTCCATCGACCGAGTCACTTGATGGAGTCACTTGGTGGAGTCCATCGATGGCGGCACTTGGTGGATCCACTTGTGGAGTCACTTGATGGAGTCCATCGACCGAGTCACTTGATGGAGTCACTTGGTGGAGTCACTTGATGGAGTCACTTGGTGGAGTCACTTGATGGAGTCACTTGATGGAGTCACTTGATGGAGTCACTTGATGGAGTCACTTGGTGGAGTCCATCGATGGAGGCACTTGGTGGATCCACTTGGTGGAGTCACTTGATGGAGTCCATCGACCGAGTCACTTGATGGAGTCACTTGGTGGAGTCCACTCGATGGAGGCACTTGGTGGATTCACTTGGTGGAGTCACTTGATGGAGTCCATCGACCGAGTCACTTGATGGAGTCACTTGGTGGAGTCACTTGATGGAGTCACTTGATGGAGTCACTTGATGGAGTCACTTGATGGAGTCACTTGATGGAGTCACTTGGTGGAGTCACTTGATGGAGTCACTTGGTGGAGTCCATCGATGGAGACACTTGGTGGATCCACTTGGTGGAGTCACTTGATGGAGTCCATCGACCGAGTCACTTGATGGAGTCACTTGGTGGAGTCATTGATGGAGGCACTTGGTGGAGTCACTTGGTGGAGTCACTTGATGGAGTCCATCGATGGAGTCACTTGATGGAGTCACTTGGTGGAGTCACTTGATGGAGTCCATCGACCGAGTCACTTGATGGAGTCACTTGGTGGAGTCCATCGATGGAGGCACTTGGTGGATTCACTTGGTGGAGTCACTTGATGGAGTCCATCGACCGAGTCACTTGATGGAGTCACTTGGTGGAGTCCATCGATGGAGGCACTTTGTGGATTCACTTGATGGAGTCACTTGATGGAGTCACTTGGTGGAGTCCATCGATGGAGTCACTTGGTGGATCACTTGGTGGAGTCACTTGATGGAGTCCATCGACCGAGTCACTTGATGGAGTCACTTGATGGAGTCACTTGATGGAGTCACTTGATGGAGTCACTTGATGGAGTCACTTGATGGAGTCCATCGATGGAGGCACTTGGTGGATTCACTTGGTGGAGTCACTTGATGGAGTCCATCGACCGAGTCACTTGATGGAGTCACTTGGTGGAGTCCATCGATGGAGGCACTTGGTGGATCACTTGGTGGAGTCACTTGATGGAGTCCATCGACCGAGTCACTTGATGGAGTCACTTGGTGGAGTCACTTGATGGAGTCACTTGATGGAGTCACTTGATGGAGTCACTTGATGGAGTCACTTGGTGGAGTCCATCGATGGAGGCACTTGGTGGATCCACTTGGTGGAGTCACTTGATGGAGTCCATCGACCGAGTCACTTGATGGAGTCACTTGGTGGAGTCACTTGATGGAGTCACTTGATGGAGTCACTTGATGGAGTCACTTGATGGAGTCCATCGATGGAGGCACTTGGTGGATTCACTTGGTGGAGTCACTTGATGGAGTCCATCGACCGAGTCACTTGATGGAGTCACTTGGTGGAGTCCATCGATGGAGGCACTTGGTGGATTCACTTGGTGGAGTCACTTGATGGAGTCCATCGACCGAGTCACTTGATGGAGTCACTTGGTGGAGTCCATCGATGGAGGCACTTGGTGGATCACTTGGTGGAGTCACTTGATGGAGTCCATCGACCGAGTCACTTGATGGAGTCACTTGGTGGAGTCACTTGATGGAGTCACTTGATGGAGTCACTTGATGGAGTCACTTGATGGAGTCACTTGGTGGAGTCCATCGATGGAGGCACTTGGTGGATCCACTTGGTGGAGTCACTTGATGGAGTCCATCGACCGAGTCACTTGATGGAGTCACTTGGTGGAGTCCATCGATGGCGGCACTTGGTGGATCCACTTGGTGGAGTCACTTGATGGAGTCCATCGACCGAGTCACTTGATGGAGTCACTTGGTGGAGTCACTTGATGGAGTCACTTGATGGAGTCACTTGGTGGACTCACTTGATGGAGTCACTTGATGGAGTCACTTGATGGAGTCCATCGATGGAGGCACTTGGTGGATTCACTTGGTGGAGTCACTTGATGGAGTCCATCGACCGAGTCACTTGATGGAGTCACTTGGTGGAGTCCATCGATGGAGGCACTTGGTGGATCCACTTGGTGGAGTCACTTGATGGAGTCCATCGACCGAGTCACTTGATGGAGTCACTTGGTGGAGTCACTTGATGGAGTCACTTGATGGAGTCACTTGATGGAGTCACTTGATGGAGTCACTTGGTGGAGTCCATCGATGGCGGCACTTGGTGGATCCACTTGGTGGAGTCACTTGATGGAGTCCATCGACCGAGTCACTTGATGGAGTCACTTGGTGGAGTCACTTGATGGAGTCACTTGATGGAGTCACTTGATGGAGTCACTTGATGGAGTCACTTGGTGGAGTCCATCGATGGAGGCACTTGATGGAGTCACTTGGTGGAGTCACTTGATGGAGTCCATCGACTGAGTCACTTGATGGAGTCACTTGGTGGAGTCCATCGATGGAGGCACTTTGTGGAGTCACTTGATGGAGTCACTTGATGGAGTCACTTGATGGAGTCACTTGATGGAGTCCATCGATGGAGGCACTTGGTGGATTCACTTGGTGGAGTCACTTGATGGAGTCCATCGACCGAGTCACTTGATGGAGTCACTTGGTGGAGTCCATCGATGGCGGCACTTGGTGGATCCACTTGGTGGAGTCACTTGATGGAGTCCATCGACCGAGTCACTTGATGGAGTCACTTGGTGGAGTCACTTGATGGAGTCACTTGATGGAGTCACTTGGTGGACTCACTTGATGGAGTCACTTGATGGAGTCACTTGGTGGAGTCACTTGATGGAGTCACTTGGTGGAGTCCTTTGATGGAGACACTTGGTGGATCCACTTGGTGGAGTTACTTGATGGAGTCCATCGACAGAGTCACTTGATGGAGTCACTTGATGGAGTCACTTGATGGAGTCCATCGACCGAGTCACTTGATGAAGTCACTTGGTGGAGTCCATCGATGGAGGCACTTGGTGGATTCACTTGGTGGAGTCACTTGATGGAGTCCATCGACCGAGTCACTTGATGAAGTCACTTGGTGGCGTCACTTGATGGAGTCACTTGATGGAGTCACTTGGTGGAGTCACTTGATGGAGTCACTTGATGGAGTCACTTGGTGGAGTCACTTGATGGAGTCACTTGGTGGAGTCCATCGATGGAGACACTTGGTGGATCCACTTGGTGGAGTTACTTGATGGAGTCCATCGACCGAGTCACTTGATGGAGTCACTTGGTGGAGTCACTTGATGGAGTCCATCGACCGAGTCACTTGATGGAGTCACTTGGTGGAGTCCATCGATGGAGGCACTTGGTGGATTCACTTGGTGGAGTCACTTGATGGAGTCCATCGACCGAGTCACTTGATGGAGTCACTTGGTGGAGTCCATCGATGGCGGCACTTGGTGGATCCACTTGGTGGAGTCACTTGATGGAGTCCATCGACCGAGTCACTTGATGGAGTCACTTGGTGGAGTCACTTGATGGAGTCACTTGATGGAGTCACTTGGTGGACTCACTTGATGGAGTCACTTGATGGAGTCCATCGATGGAGTCACTTGATGGAGTCACTTGGTGGAGTCACTTGATGGAGTCACTTGATGGAGTCACTTGGTGGAGTCACTTGGTGGAGTCACTTGATGGAGTCCATCGATGGAGTCACTTGATGGAGTCACTTGGTGGAGTCACTTGATGGAGTCCATCGACCGAGTCACTTGATGGAGTCACTTGGTGGAGTCCATCGATGGAGGCACTTGGTGGATTCACTTGGTGGAGTCACTTGATGGAGTCCATCGACCGAGTCACTTGATGGAGTCACTTGGTGGAGTCACTTGATGGAGTCACTTGATGGAGTCACTTGGTGGAGTCACTTGATGGAGTCACTTGATGGAGTCACTTGGTGGAGTCACTTGATGGAGTCACTTGGTGGAGTCCATTGATGGAGACACTTGGTGGATCCACTTGGTGGAGTCACTTGATGGAGTCCATCGACCGAGTCACTTGATGGAGTCACTTGGTGGAGTCACTTGATGGAGTCACTTGATGGAGTCACTTGATGGAGTCACTTGATGGAGTCACTTGGTGGAGTCACTTGGTGGAGTCACTTGATGGAGTCACTTGGTGGAGTCCATCGATGGAGACACTTGGTGGATCCACTTGGTGGAGTTACTTGATGGAGTCCATCGACCGAGTCACTTGATGGAGTCACTTGGTGGAGTCCATCGATGGAGGCACTTGGTGGATTCACTTGGTGGAGTCACTTGATGGAGTCCATCGACCGAGTCACTTGATGGAGTCACTTGGTGGAGTCCATCGATGGCGGCACTTGGTGGATCCACTTGGTGGAGTCACTTGATGGAGTCCATCGACCGAGTCACTTGATGGAGTCACTTGGTGGAGTCACTTGATGGAGTCACTTGATGGAGTCACTTGGTGGAGTCACTTGATGGAGTCACTTGGTGGAGTCCATTGATGGAGACACTTGGTGGATCCACTTGGTGGAGTTACTTGATGGAGTCCATCGACAGAGTCACTTGATGGAGTCACTTGGTGGAGTCACTTGATGGAGTCCATCGACCGAGTCACTTGATGGAGTCACTTGGTGGAGTCCATCGATGGAGGCACTTGGTGGATTCACTTGGTGGAGTCACTTGATGGAGTCCATCGACCGAGTCACTTGATGGAGTCACTTGGTGGAGTCACTTGATGGAGTCACTTGATGGAGTCACTTGGTGGAGTCACTTGATGGAGTCACTTGATGGAGTCACTTGGTGGAGTCACTTGATGGAGTCACTTGGTGGAGTCCATCGATGG
The DNA here is from genome assembly GCA_900538255.1 of Ulva mutabilis. Lineage (NCBI taxonomy): Eukaryota > Viridiplantae > Chlorophyta > Ulvophyceae > Ulvales > Ulvaceae > Ulva > Ulva mutabilis. Next base: position 214,856 of record UNSF01000006.1, on the reverse strand, counting down.
AGACACTTGGTGGATCCACTTGGTGGAGTTACTTGATGGAGTCCATCGACCGAGTCACTTGATGGAGTCACTTGGTGGAGTCACTTGATGGAGTCCATCGACCGAGTCACTTGATGGAGTCACTTGGTGGAGTCCATCGATGGAGGCACTTGGTGGATTCACTTGGTGGAGTCACTTGATGGAGTCCATCGACCGAGTCACTTGATGGAGTCACTTGGTGGAGTCCATCGATGGAGGCACTTGGTGGATCACTTGGTGGAGTCACTTGATGGAGTCACTTGATGGAGTCACTTGATGGAGTCACTTGGTGGAGTCCATCGATGGAGTCACTTGATGGATCCACTTGGTGGAGTCACTTGATGGAGTCACTTGATGGAGTCCATCGATGGAGTCACTTGATGGAGTCACTTGGTGGAGTCACTTGATGGAGTCCATCGACCGAGTCACTTGATGGAGTCACTTGGTGGAGTCCATCGATGGAGGCACTTGGTGGATTCACTTGGTGGAGTCACTTGATGGAGTCCATCGACCGAGTCACTTGATGGAGTCACTTGGTGGAGTCACTTGATGGAGTCACTTGATGGAGTCACTTGGTGGAGTCACTTGATGGAGTCACTTGATGGAGTCACTTGATGGAGTCCATCGATGGAGGCACTTGGTGGATTCACTTGGTGGAGTCACTTGATGGAGTCCATCGACCGAGTCACTTGATGGAGTCACTTGGTGGAGTCCATCGATGGAGGCACTTGGTGGATCCACTTGGTGGAGTCACTTGATGGAGTCCATCGACCGAGTCACTTGATGGAGTCACTTGGTGGAGTCACTTGATGGAGTCACTTGATGGAGTCACTTGATGGAGTCACTTGATGGAGTCACTTGGTGGAGTCCATCGATGGCGGCACTTGGTGGATCCACTTGGTGGATCCACTTGGTGGAGTCACTTGATGGAGTCCATCGACCGAGTCACTTGATGGAGTCACTTGGTGGAGTCACTTGATGGAGTCCATCGACCGAGTCACTTGATGGAGTCACTTGGTGGAGTCCATCGATGGAGGCACTTGGTGGATTCACTTGGTGGAGTCACTTGATGGAGTCCATCGACCGAGTCACTTGATGGAGTCACTTGGTGGAGTCACTTGATGGAGTCACTTGATGGAGTCACTTGGTGGACTCACTTGATGGAGTCACTTGATGGAGTCACTTGGTGGAGTCACTTGATGGAGTCACTTGGTGGAGTCCATCGATGGAGACACTTGGTGGATCCACTTGGTGGAGTCACTTGATGGAGTCCATCGACCGAGTCACTTGATGGAGTCACTTGGTGGAGTCACTTGATGGAGTCACTTGATGGAGTCACTTGATGGAGTCACTTGATGGAGTCACTTGATGGAGTCACTTGGTGGAGTCACTTGATGGAGTCACTTGGTGGAGTCCATCGATGGAGTCACTTGGTGGATCCACTTGGTGGAGTCACTTGATGGAGTCCATCGACCGAGTCACTTGATGGAGTCACTTGGTGGAGTCCATCGATGGAGGCACTTGGTGGATCACTTGGTGGAGTCACTTGATGGAGTCCATCGACCGAGTCACTTGATGGAGTCACTTGGTGGAGTCCATCGATGGAGGCACTTGGTGGATCCACTTGGTGGAGTCACTTGATGGAGTCCATCGACCGAGTCACTTGATGGAGTCACTTGGTGGAGTCACTTGATGGAGTCACTTGATGGAGTCACTTGGTGGAGTCACTTGATGGAGTCACTTGGTGGAGTCCATTGATGGAGGCACTTGGTGGATCCACTTGGTGGAGTCACTTGATGGAGTCCATCGACAGAGTCACTTGATGGAGTCACTTGGTGGAGTCACTTGATGGAGTCCATCGACCGAGTCACTTGATGGAGTCACTTGGTGGAGTCCATCGATGGAGGCACTTGGTGGATTCACTTGGTGGAGTCACTTGATGGAGTCCATCGACCGAGTCACTTGATGGAGTCACTTGGTGGAGTCACTTGATGGAGTCACTTGATGGAGTCACTTGGTGGAGTCACTTGATGGAGTCACTTGATGGAGTCACTTGGTGGAGTCACTTGATGGAGTCACTTGGTGGAGTCCATCGATGGAGACACTTGGTGGATCCACTTGGTGGAGTCACTTGATGGAGTCCATCGACCGAGTCACTTGATGGAGTCACTTGGTGGAGTCACTTGATGGAGTCCATCGACCGAGTCACTTGATGGAGTCACTTGGTGGAGTCCATCGATGGAGGCACTTGGTGGATTCACTTGGTGGAGTCACTTGATGGAGTCCATCGACCGAGTCACTTGATGGAGTCACTTGGTGGAGTCCATCGATGGCGGCACTTGGTGGATCCACTTGGTGGAGTCACTTGATGGAGTCCATCGACCGAGTCACTTGATGGAGTCACTTGGTGGAGTCACTTGATGGAGTCACTTGATGGAGTCACTTGGTGGACTCACTTGATGGAGTCACTTGATGGAGTCACTTGATGGAGTCCATCGATGGAGGCACTTGGTGGATCACTTGGTGGAGTCACTTGATGGAGTCCATCGACCGAGTCACTTGATGGAGTCACTTGGTGGAGTCCATCGATGGAGGCACGGTGGATCCACTTGGTGGAGTCACTTGATGGAGTCCATCGACCGAGTCACTTGATGGAGTCACTTGGTGGAGTCACTTGATGGAGTCACTTGATGGAGTCACTTGATGGAGTCACTTGATGGAGTCACTTGGTGGAGTCACTTCGATGGAGTCACTTGGTGGAGTCCACTTGGTGGAGTCACTTGGTGGAGTCACTTGATGGAGTCATCGACCGAGTCACTTGATGGAGTCACTTGGTGGAGTCCATCGATGGAGGCACTTGGTGGATCCACTTGGTGGAGTCACTTGATGGAGTCCATCGACCGAGTCACTTGATGGAGTCACTTGGTGAGTCACTTGATGGAGTCACTTGGTGGAGTCACTTGATGGAGTCACTTGATGGAGTCACTTGATGGAGTCACTTGATGGAGTCACTTGGTGGAGTCCATCGATGGAGTCACTTGGTGGAGTCACTTGGTGAGTCACTTGATGGAGTCCATCGACCGAGTCACTTGATGGAGTCACTTGGTGGAGTCCATCGATGGAGGCACTTGGTGGATCCACTTGGTGGAGTCACTTGATGGAGTCCATCGACCGAGTCACTTGATGGAGTCACTTGGTGGAGTCATTGATGGAGTCACTTGATGGAGTCACTTGATGGAGTCACTTGATGGAGTCACTTGATGGAGTCACTTGGTGGAGTCACTTGATGGAGTCACTTGGTGGAGTCCATCGATGGAGACACTTGGTGGATCCACTTGGTGGAGTCACTTGATGGAGTCCATCGACCGAGTCACTTGATGGAGTCACTTGATGGAGTCCATCGATGGCGGCACTTGGTGATCCACTTGGTGGAGTCACTTGATGGAGTCCATCGACAGAGTCACTTGATGGAGTCACTTGGTGGAGTCACTTGATGGAGTCCATCGACCGAGTCACTTGATGGAGTCACTTGGTGGAGTCCATCGATGGAGGCACTTGGTGGATTCACTTGGTGGAGTCACTTGATGGAGTCCATCGACCGAGTCACTTGATGGAGTCACTTGGTGGAGTCCATCGATGGAGTCACTTTGATGGAGTCACTTGATGGAGTCACTTGATGGAGTCACTTGGTGGAGTCCATCGATGGAGACACTTGGTGGATCCACTTGGTGGAGTCACTTGATGGAGTCCATCGACCGAGTCACTTGATGGAGTCACTTGGTGGAGTCACTTGATGGAGTCACTTGATGGAGTCACTTGATGGAGTCACTTGATGGAGTCCATCGATGGAGTCACTTGGTGGATTCACTTGGTGGAGTCACTTGATGGAGTCCATCGACCGAGTCACTTGATGGAGTCACTTGGTGGAGTCCATCGATGGCGGCACTTGGTGGATCCACTTGGTGGAGTCACTTGATGGAGTCCATCGACCGAGTCACTTGATGGAGTCACTTGGTGGAGTCACTTGATGGAGTCACTTGATGGAGTCACTTGATGGAGTCACTTGATGGAGTCACTTGGTGGAGTCCATCGATGGAGGCACTTGGTGGATCCACTTGGTGGAGTCACTTGATGGAGTCCATCGACCGAGTCACTTGATGGAGTCACTTGGTGGAGTCACTTGATGGAGTCACTTGATGGAGTCACTTGATGGAGTCACTTGATGGAGTCCATCGATGGAGGCACTTGGTGGATTCACTTGGTGGAGTCACTTGATGGAGTCCATCGACCGAGTCACTTGATGGAGTCACTTGGTGGAGTCCATCGATGGAGGCACTTGGTGGATTCACTTGGTGGAGTCACTTGATGGAGTCCATCGACCGAGTCACTTGATGGAGTCACTTGGTGGAGTCCATCGATGGAGGCACTTGGTGGATCCACTTGGTGGAGTCACTTGATGGAGTCCATCGACCGAGTCACTTGATGGAGTCACTTGGTGGAGTCACTTGATGGAGTCACTTGATGGACCACTTGATGGAGTCACTTGATGGAGTCACTTGGTGGAGTCCATCGATGGAGGCACTTGGTGGATCCACTTGGTGGAGTCACTTGATGGAGTCCATCGACCGAGTCACTTGATGGAGTCACTTGGTGGAGTCCATCGATGGCGGCACTTGGTGGATCCACTTGGTGGTCACTTGATGGAGTCCATCGACCGAGTCACTTGATGGAGTCACTTGGTGGAGTCACTTGATGGAGTCACTTGATGGAGTCACTTGGTGGACTCACTTGATGGAGTCACTTGATGGAGTCACTTGATGGAGTCCATCGATGGAGGCACTTGGTGGATTCACTTGGTGGAGTCACTTGATGGAGTCCATCGACCGAGTCACTTGATGGAGTCACTTGGTGGAGTCCATCGATGGCGGCACTTGGTGGATCCACTTGGTGGAGTCACTTGATGGAGTCCATCGACCGAGTCACTTGATGGAGTCACTTGGTGGAGTCACTTGATGGAGTCACTTGATGGACCACTTGATGAGTCACTTGATGGAGTCACTTGGGAGTCCATCGATGGAGGCACTTGGTGGATCCACTTGGTGGAGTCACTTGATGGAGTCCATCGACCGAGTCACTTGATGGAGTCACTTGGTGGAGTCACTTGATGGAGTCACTTGATGGAGTCACTTGATGGAGTCACTTGATGGAGTCACTTGGTGGAGTCCATCGATGGAGTCACTTGATGGAGTCACTTGGTGGAGTCACTTGATGGAGTCCACTCGTGGAGTCACTTGATGGAGTCACTTGGTGGAGTCATTGATGGAGTCACTTGGTGGAGTCACTTGATGGAGTCCATGACCGAGTCACTTGATGGAGTCACTTGGTGGAGGTCCATCGATGGCGGCACTTGGTGGATCACTTGGTGGAGTCACTTGATGGAGTCCATCGACCAGAGTCACTTGATGGAGTCACTTGGTGGACGTCCATCGATGGAGGCACTTGGTGGATCCACTTGGTGGAGTCACTTGATGGAGTCCATCGACCGAGTCCACTTGATGGAGTCACTTGGTGGAGTCACTTGATGGAGTCACTTGATGGAGTCACTTGGTGGAGTCACTTGATGGAGTCACTTGATTGAGTCACTTGGTGGAGTCACTTGATGGAGTCACTTGGTGGAGTCACTTGATGGAGTCACTTGGTGGAGTCACTTGGTGGAGTCACTTGATGGAGTCACTTGGTGGAGTCCATCGATGGAGTCACTTGGTGGATCCACTTGGTGGAGTCACTTGATGGAGTACCATCGACGGGTCACTTGAGGAAGTCACTTGGGTGGAGCCCCATTCGATGGAGGCACTTTGTGGATTCCCTTGATGAGTCACTTGATGGAGTCACTTGGTGGAGTCCATCGATGGCGGCACTTGGTGGATCCACTTGGTGGAGTTACTTGATGGAGTCCATCGACCGAGTCACTTGATGGAGTCACTTGGTGGAGTCACTTGATGGAGTCACTTGATTGAGTCTCTTGGTGGAGTCACTTGATGGAGTCACTTGATGGAGTCACTTGGTGGAGTCACTTGATGGATCACTTGGTGGAGTCCATTGGATGGAGACACTTGGTGGATCCACTTGTGGAGTTACTTGATGGAGTCCATCGACAGAGTCACTGATGGAGTCAACTTGGTGGAGTCACTTGATGGAGTCCATCGACCGAGTCACTTGATGAAGTCACTTGGTGGAGTCCATCGATGGAGGCACTTGGTGGGATTCACTTGGTGGAGTCACTTGATGGAGTCATCGACCGAGTCACTTGATGAAGTCACTTGGTGGCGTCACTTGATGGAGTCACTTGATGGAGTCACTTGGTGGACTCACTTGATGGAGTCACTTGATGGAGTCACTTGGTGGAGTCACTTGATGGAGTCACTTGGTGGAGTCCATTGATGGAGACACTTGGTGGATTCACTTGGTGGCGGTTACTTGATGGAGTCCATCGACCGAGTCACTTGATGGAGTCACTTGGTGGAGTCACTTGATGGAGTCCATCGACCGAGTCACTTGATGGAGTCACTTGGTGGAGTCCATCGATGGAGGCACTTGGTGGATTCCACTTGGTGGAGTCACTTGATGGAGTCCATCGACCGAGTCACTTGATGGAGTCACTTGGTGGAGTCCATCGATGGCGGCACTTGGTGGATCACTTGGTGGAGTCACTTCATGGAGTCCATCGACCGAGTCACTTGATGGAGTCACTTGGTGGAGTCACTTGATGGTGTCACTTGATGGAGTCACTTGGTGGACTCACTTGATGGAGTCACTTGATGGAGTCACTTGATGGAGTCCATCGATGGAGGCACTTGGTGGATCACTTGGTGGAGTCACTTGATGGAGTCCATCGACCGAGTCACTTGATGGAGTCACTTGGTGGAGTCAGTTGATGGAGTCACTTGATGGACTCACTTGATGGAGTCACTTGATGGAGTCACTTGGTGGAGTCCATCGATGGCGGCACTTGGTGGATCCACTTGGTGGAGTCACTTGATGGAGTCCATCGACCGAGTCACTTGATGGAGTCACTTGGTGGAGTCACTTGATGGAGTCACTTGGATGGAGTCNTCTTGATGGAGTCACTTGATGGAGTCACTTGATGGAGTCACTTGATGGAGTCACTTGGTGGAGTCCATCGATGGAGGCACTTGGTGGAGTCACTTGGTGGAGTCACTTGATGGAGTCCATCGACCGAGTCACTTGATGGAGTCACTTGGTGGAGTCCATCGATGGAGTCACTTTGTGGATTCACTTGATGGAGTCACTTGATGGAGTCACTTGGTGGAGTCCATCGATGGAGGCACTTGGTGGATCCACTTGGTGGAGTCACTTGATGGAGTCCATCGACCGAGTCACTTGATGGAGTCACTTGGTGGAGTCACTTGATGGAGTCACTTGATGGAGTCACTTGGTGGAGTCACTTGATGGAGTCACTTGATGGAGTCACTTGATGGAGTCACTTGATGGAGTCCATCGATGGAGGCACTTGGTGGAGTCACTTGGTGGAGTCACTTGATGGAGTCCATCGACCGAGTCACTTGATGGAGTCACTTGGTGGAGTCCATCGATGGCGGCACTTGGTGGATCCACTTGGTGGAGTCACTTGATGGAGTCCATCGACCGAGTCACTTGATGGAGTCACTTGGTGGAGTCACTTGATGGAGTCACTTGATGGAGTCACTTGGTGGAGTCACTTGATGGAGTCACTTGATGGAGTCACTTGGTGGAGTCACTTGATGGAGTCACTTGGTGGAGTCCATTGATGGAGACACTTGGTGGATCCACTTGGTGGAGTCACTTGATGGAGTCCATCGACAGAGTCACTTGATGGAGTCACTTGATGGAGTCACTTGATGGAGTCCATCGACCGAGTCACTTGATGGAGTCACTTGGTGGAGTCCATCGATGGAGTCACTTGGTGGATTCACTTGGTGGAGTCACTTGATGGAGTCCATCGACCGAGTCACTTGATGGAGTCACTTGGTGGAGTCACTTGATGGAGTCACTTGATGGAGTCACTTGGTGGAGTCACTTGATGGAGTCACTTGATGGAGTCACTTGGTGGAGTCACTTGATGGAGTCACTTGGTGGAGTCCATCGATGGAGACACTTGGTGGATCCACTTGGTGGAGTCACTTGATGGAGTCCATCGACCGAGTCACTTGATGGAGTCACTTGGTGGAGTCACTTGATGGAGTCACTTGATGGAGTCACTTGATGGAGTCACTTGATGGAGTCACTTGGTGGAGTCACTTGGTGGAGTCACTTGATGGAGTCACTTGGTGGAGTCCATCGATGGAGTCACTTGGTGGATCCACTTGGTGGAGTCACTTGATGGAGTCCATCGACCGAGTCACTTGATGGAGTCACTTGGTGGAGTCCATCGATGGAGGCACTTGGTGGATTCACTTGGTGGAGTCACTTGATGGAGTCCATCGACCGAGTCACTTGATGGAGTCACTTGGTGGAGTCCATCGATGGCGGCACTTGGTGGATCCACTTGGTGGAGTCACTTGATGGAGTCCATCGACCGAGTCACTTGATGGAGTCACTTGGTGGAGTCACTTGATGGAGTCACTTGATGGAGTCACTTGGTGGAGTCACTTGATGGAGTCACTTGGTGGAGTCCATCGATGGAGGCACTTGGTGGATCCACTTGGTGGAGTCACTTGATGGAGTCCATCGACCGAGTCACTTGATGGAGTCACTTGATGGAGTCACTTGATGGAGTCCATCGACCGAGTCACTTGATGGAGTCACTTGGTGGAGTCCATCGATGGAGGCACTTGGTGGATTCACTTGGTGGAGTCACTTGATGGAGTCCATCGACCGAGTCACTTGATGGAGTCACTTGGTGGAGTCACTTGATGGAGTCACTTGATGGAGTCACTTGGTGGAGTCACTTGATGGAGTCACTTGATGGAGTCACTTGGTGGAGTCACTTGATGGAGTCACTTGGTGGAGTCCATCGATGGAGACACTTGGTGGATCCACTTGGTGGAGTCACTTGATGGAGTCCATCGACCGAGTCACTTGATGGAGTCACTTGGTGGAGTCACTTGATGGAGTCACTTGATGGAGTCACTTGATGGAGTCACTTGATGGAGTCACTTGGTGGAGTCACTTGGTGGAGTCACTTGATGGAGTCACTTGGTGGAGTCCATTGATGGAGTCACTTGGTGGATCCACTTGGTGGAGTCACTTGATGGAGTCCATCGACCGAGTCACTTGATGGAGTCACTTGGTGGAGTCCATCGATGGAGGCACTTGGTGGATTCACTTGGTGGAGTCACTTGATGGAGTCCATCGACCGAGTCACTTGATGGAGTCACTTGGTGGAGTCCATCGATGGAGGCACTTGGTGGATCCACTTGGTGGAGTCACTTGATGGAGTCCATCGACCGAGTCACTTGATGGAGTCACTTGGTGGAGTCACTTGATGGAGTCACTTGATGGAGTCACTTGGTGGAGTCACTTGATGGAGTCACTTGGTGGAGTCCATTGATGGAGACACTTGGTGGATCCACTTGGTGGAGTCACTTGATGGAGTCCATCGACAGAGTCACTTGATGGAGTCACTTGGTGGAGTCACTTGATGGAGTCCATCGACCGAGTCACTTGATGGAGTCACTTGGTGGAGTCCATCGATGGAGGCACTTGGTGGATTCACTTGGTGGAGTCACTTGATGGAGTCCATCGACCGAGTCACTTGATGGAGTCACTTGGTGGAGTCACTTGATGGAGTCACTTGATGGAGTCACTTGGTGGAGTCACTTGATGGAGTCACTTGATGGAGTCACTTGGTGGAGTCACTTGATGGAGTCACTTGGTGGAGTCCATCGATGGAGACACTTGGTGGATCCACTTGGTGGAGTTACTTGATGGAGTCCATCGACCGAGTCACTTGATGGAGTCACTTGGTGGAGTCACTTGATGGAGTCCATCGACCGAGTCACTTGATGGAGTCACTTGGTGGAGTCCATCGATGGAGGCACTTGGTGGATTCACTTGGTGGAGTCACTTGATGGAGTCCATCGACCGAGTCACTTGATGGAGTCACTTGGTGGAGTCCATCGATGGCGGCACTTGGTGGATCCACTTGGTGGAGTCACTTGATGGAGTCCATCGACCGAGTCACTTGATGGAGTCACTTGGTGGAGTCACTTGATGGAGTCACTTGATGGAGTCACTTGGTGGACTCACTTGATGGAGTCACTTGATGGAGTCACTTGATGGAGTCCATCGATGGAGGCACTTGGTGGATTCACTTGGTGGAGTCACTTGATGGAGTCCATCGACCGAGTCACTTGATGGAGTCACTTGGTGGAGTCCATCGATGGAGGCACTTGGTGGATCCACTTGGTGGAGTCACTTGATGGAGTCCATCGACCGAGTCACTTGATGGAGTCACTTGGTGGAGTCACTTGATGGAGTCACTTGATGGAGTCACTTGATGGAGTCACTTGATGGAGTCACTTGGTGGAGTCCTTGATGGAGTCACTTGATGGAGTCACTTGGTGGAGTCACTTGGTGGAGTCACTTGATGGAGTCCATCGACCGAGTCACTTGATGGAGTCACTTGGTGGAGTCCATCGATGGAGGCACTTGGTGGATCCACTTGGTGGAGTCACTTGATGGAGTCCATCGACCGAGTCACTTGATGGAGTCACTTGGTGGAGTCCATCGATGGAGGCACTTGGTGGATCCACTTGGTGGAGTCACTTGATGGAGTCCATCGACAGAGTCACTTGATGGAGTCACTTGGTGGAGTCACTTGATGGAGTCCATCGACCGAGTCACTTGATGGAGTCACTTGGTGGAGTCCATCGATGGAGGCACTTGGTGGATTCACTTGGTGGAGTCACTTGATGGAGTCCATCGACCGAGTCACTTGATGGAGTCACTTGGTGGAGTCCATCGATGGAGTCACTTTGTGGATTCACTTGATGGAGTCACTTGATGGAGTCACTTGGTGGAGTCCATCGATGGAGGCACTTGGTGGATCCACTTGGTGGAGTCACTTGATGGAGTCCATCGACCGAGTCACTTGATGGAGTCACTTGATGGAGTCACTTGATGGAGTCACTTGATGGAGTCACTTGATGGAGTCACTTGATGGAGTCCATCGATGGAGGCACTTGGTGGATTCACTTGGTGGAGTCACTTGATGGAGTCCATCGACCGAGTCACTTGATGGAGTCACTTGGTGGAGTCCATCGATGGCGGCACTTGGTGGATCCACTTGGTGGAGTCACTTGATGGAGTCCATCGACCGAGTCACTTGATGGAGTCACTTGGTGGAGTCACTTGATGGAGTCACTTGATGGAGTCACTTGATGGAGTCACTTGATGGAGTCACTTGGTGGAGTCCATCGATGGAGGCACTTGGTGGATCCACTTGGTGGAGTCACTTGATGGAGTCCATCGACCGAGTCACTTGATGGAGTCACTTGGTGGAGTCACTTGATGGAGTCACTTGATGGAGTCCATCGATGGAGGCACTTGGTGGATTCACTTGGTGGAGTCACTTGATGGAGTCCATCGACCGAGTCACTTGATGGAGTCACTTGGTGGAGTCCATCGATGGAGGCACTTGGTGGATCCACTTGGTGGAGTCACTTGATGGAGTCCATCGACCGAGTCACTTGATGGAGTCACTTGGTGGAGTCACTTGATGGAGTCACTTGATGGAGTCACTTGGTGGAGTCACTTGATGGAGTCACTTGATGGAGTCACTTGGTGGAGTCCATCGATGGAGTCACTTGGTGGATCCACTTGGTGGAGTCACTTGATGGAGTCCATCGACCGAGTCACTTGATGGAGTCACTTGGTGGAGTCCATCGATGGAGGCACTTGGTGGATCCACTTGGTGGAGTCACTTGATGGAGTCCATCGACAGAGTCACTTGATGGAGTCACTTGGTGGAGTCACTTGATGGAGTCCATCGACCGAGTCACTTGATGGAGTCACTTGGTGGAGTCCATCGATGGAGGCACTTGGTGGATTCACTTGGTGGAGTCACTTGATGGAGTCCATCGACCGAGTCACTTGATGGAGTCACTTGGTGGAGTCCATTGATGGAGTCACTTTGTGGAGTCACTTGATGGAGTCACTTGATGGAGTCACTTGGTGGAGTCCATCGATGGAGGCACTTGGTGGATCCACTTGGTGGAGTCACTTGATGGAGTCCATCGACCGAGTCACTTGATGGAGTCACTTGATGGAGTCACTTGATGGAGTCACTTGATGGAGTCACTTGATGGAGTCACTTGATGGAGTCCATCGATGGAGGCACTTGGTGGATTCACTTGGTGGAGTCACTTGATGGAGTCCATCGACCGAGTCACTTGATGGAGTCACTTGGTGGAGTCCATCGATGGCGGCACTTGGTGGATCCACTTGGTGGAGTCACTTGATGGAGTCCATCGACCGAGTCACTTGATGGAGTCACTTGGTGGAGTCACTTGATGGAGTCACTTGATGGAGTCACTTGATGGAGTCACTTGATGGAGTCACTTGGTGGAGTCCATCGATGGAGGCACTTGGTGGATCCACTTGGTGGAGTCACTTGATGGAGTCCATCGACCGAGTCACTTGATGGAGTCACTTGGTGGAGTCACTTGATGGAGTCACTTGATGGAGTCCATCGATGGAGTCACTTGGTGGAGTCACTTGGTGGAGTCACTTGATGGAGTCCATCGACCGAGTCACTTGATGGAGTCACTTGGTGGAGTCCATCGATGGAGGCACTTGGTGGATTCACTTGGTGGAGTCACTTGATGGAGTCCATCGACCGAGTCACTTGATGGAGTCACTTGGTGGAGTCACTTGATGGAGTCACTTGATGGAGTCACTTGGTGGAGTCACTTGATGGAGTCACTTGATGGAGTCCATCGACCGAGTCACTTGATGGAGTCACTTGGTGGAGTCCATCGATGGAGGCACTTGGTGGATCCACTTGGTGGAGTCACTTGATGGAGTCCATCGACCGAGTCACTTGATGGAGTCACTTGGTGGAGTCACTTGATGGAGTCACTTGGTGGACTCACTTGATGGAGTCACTTGATGGAGTCACTTGATGGAGTCCATCGATGGAGGCACTTGGTGGATCCACTTGGTGGAGTCACTTGATGGAGTCCATCGACCGAGTCACTTGATGGAGTCACTTGGTGGAGTCACTTGATGGAGTCACTTGATGGAGTCACTTGATGGAGTCACTTGATGGAGTCACTTGGTGGAGTCCATCGATGGAGGCACTTGGTGGATCCACTTGGTGGAGTCACTTGATGGAGTCCATCGACCGAGTCACTTGATGGAGTCACTTGGTGGAGTCACTTGATGGAGTCACTTGGTGGAGTCACTTGATGGAGTCACTTGATGGAGTCACTTGATGGAGTCCATCGATGGAGGCACTTGGTGGATCCACTTGGTGGAGTCACTTGATGGAGTCCATCGACCGAGTCACTTGATGGAGTCACTTGGTGGAGTCACTTGATGGAGTCACTTGATGGAGTCACTTGGTGGAGTCACTTGATGGAGTCACTTGATGGAGTCACTTGGTGGAGTCACTTGATGGAGTCACTTGATGGAGTCACTTGATGGAGTCCATCGATGGAGGCACTTGGTGGATCCACTTGGTGGAGTCACTTGATGGAGTCCATCGACCGAGTCACTTGATGGAGTCACTTGGTGGAGTCACTTGATGGAGTCACTTGATGGGTCACTTGATGGAGTCACTTGATGGAGTCACTTGGTGGAGTCCATCGATGGAGGCACTTGGTGGATCCACTTGGTGGAGTCACTTGATGGAGTCCATCGACCGAGTCACTTGATGGAGTCACTTGGTGGAGTCACTTGATGGAGTCACTTGATGGAGTCACTTGGTGGAGTCACTTGATGGAGTCACTTGATGGAGTCACTTGATGGAGTCCATCGATGGAGGCACTTGGTGGATTCACTTGGTGGAGTCACTTGATGGAGTCCATCGACCGAGTCACTTGATGGAGTCACTTGGTGGAGTCCATCGATGGAGGCACTTGGTGGATCCACTTGGTGGAGTCACTTGATGGAGTCCATCGACCGAGTCACTTGATGGAGTCACTTGGTGGAGTCACTTGATGGAGTCACTTGATGGACTCACTTGATGGAGTCACTTGATGGAGTCACTTGGTGGAGTCCATCGATGGCGGCACTTGGTGGATCCACTTGGTGGAGTCACTTGATGGAGTCCATCGACCGAGTCACTTGATGGAGTCACTTGGTGGAGTCACTTGATGGAGTCACTTGATGGAGTCACTTGGTGGACTCACTTGATGGAGTCACTTGATGGAGTCACTTGATGGAGTCCATCGATGGAGGCACTTGGTGGATTCACTTGGTGGAGTCACTTGATGGAGTCCATCGACCGAGTCACTTGATGGAGTCACTTGGTGGAGTCCATCGATGGCGGCACTTGGTGGATCCACTTGGTGGAGTCACTTGATGGAGTCCATCGACCGAGTCACTTGATGGAGTCACTTGGTGGAGTCACTTGATGGAGTCACTTGATGGAGTCACTTGATGGAGTCACTTGATGGAGTCACTTGGTGGAGTCCATCGATGGCGGCACTTGGTGGATCCACTTGGTGGAGTCACTTGATGGAGTCCATCGACCGAGTCACTTGATGGAGTCACTTGGTGGAGTCACTTGATGGAGTCACTTGATGGAGTCACTTGATGGAGTCACTTGATGGAGTCACTTGGTGGAGTCCATCGATGGAGGCACTTGATGGAGTCACTTGGTGGAGTCACTTGATGGAGTCCATCGACCGAGTCACTTGATGGAGTCACTTGGTGGAGTCCATCGATGGAGGCACTTGTGGATTCACTTGATGGAGTCACTTGATGGAGTCACTTGGTGGAGTCCATCGATGGAGGCACTTGGTGGATCCACTTGGTGGAGTCACTTGATGGAGTCCATCGACCGAGTCACTTGATGGAGTCACTTGGTGGAGTCACTTGATGGAGTCACTTGATGGAGTCACTTGGTGGAGTCACTTGATGGAGTCACTTGATGGAGTCACTTGATGGAGTCACTTGATGGAGTCCATCGATGGAGGCACTTGGTGGATTCACTTGGTGGAGTCACTTGATGGAGTCCATCGACCGAGTCACTTGATGGAGTCACTTGGTGGAGTCCATCGATGGCGGCACTTGGTGGATCCACTTGGTGGAGTCACTTGATGGAGTCCATCGACCGAGTCACTTGATGGAGTCACTTGGTGGAGTCACTTGATGGAGTCACTTGATGGAGTCACTTGGTGGACTCACTTGATGGAGTCACTTGATGGAGTCACTTGGTGGAGTCACTTGATGGAGTCACTTGGTGGAGTCCATTGATGGAGACACTTGGTGGATCCACTTGGTGGAGTTACTTGATGGAGTCCATCGACAGAGTCACTTGATGGAGTCACTTGATGGAGTCACTTGATGGAGTCCATCGACCGAGTCACTTGATGGAGTCACTTGGTGGAGTCCATCGATGGAGGCACTTGGTGGATTCACTTGGTGGAGTCACTTGATGGAGTCCATCGACCGAGTCACTTGATGGAGTCACTTGGTGGAGTCACTTGATGGAGTCACTTGATGGAGTCACTTGGTGGACTCACTTGATGGAGTCACTTGATGGAGTCACTTGGTGGAGTCACTTGATGGAGTCACTTGGTGGAGTCCATCGATGGAGACACTTGGTGGATCCACTTGGTGGAGTCACTTGATGGAGTCCATCGACCGAGTCACTTGATGGAGTCACTTGGTGGAGTCACTTGATGGAGTCACTTGATGGAGTCCATCGATGGAGGCACTTGGTGGATTCACTTGGTGGAGTCACTTGATGGAGTCCATCGACCGAGTCACTTGATGGAGTCACTTGGTGGAGTCCATCGATGGCGGCACTTGGTGGATTCACTTGGTGGAGTCACTTGATGGAGTCCATCGACCGAGTCACTTGATGGAGTCACTTGGTGGAGTCACTTGATGGAGTCACTTGATGGAGTCACTTGGTGGACTCACTTGATGGAGTCACTTGATGGAGTCCATCGACCGAGTCACTTGATGGAGTCACTTGGTGGAGTCCATCGATGGAGGCACTTGGTGGATCCACTTGGTGGAGTCACTTGATGGAGTCCATCGACCGAGTCACTTGATGGAGTCACTTGGTGGAGTCACTTGATGGAGTCACTTGATGGAGTCACTTGATGGAGTCACTTGATGGAGTCACTTGATGGAGTCCATCGATGGAGGCACTTGGTGGATCCACTTGGTGGAGTCACTTGATGGAGTCCATCGACCGAGTCACTTGATGGAGTCACTTGGTGGAGTCACTTGATGGAGTCACTTGATGGAGTCACTTGATGGAGTCACTTGATGGAGTCACTTGGTGGAGTCCATCGATGGAGGCACTTGGTGGATCCACTTGGTGGAGTCACTTGATGGAGTCCATCGACCGAGTCACTTGATGGAGTCACTTGGTGGAGTCACTTGATGGAGTCACTTGGTGGAGTCACTTGATGGAGTCACTTGATGGAGTCACTTGATGGAGTCCATCGATGGAGGCACTTGGTGGATCCACTTGGTGGAGTCACTTGATGGAGTCCATCGACCGAGTCACTTGATGGAGTCACTTGGTGGAGTCACTTGATGGAGTCACTTGATGGAGTCACTTGGTGGAGTCACTTGATGGAGTCACTTGATGGAGTCACTTGGTGGAGTCACTTGATGGAGTCACTTGATGGAGTCACTTGATGGAGTCCATCGATGGAGGCACTTGGTGGATCCACTTGGTGGAGTCACTTGATGGAGTCCATCGACCGAGTCACTTGATGGAGTCACTTGGTGGAGTCACTTGATGGAGTCACTTGATGGACTCACTTGATGGAGTCACTTGATGGAGTCACTTGGTGGAGTCCATCGATGGCGGCACTTGGTGGATCCACTTGGTGGAGTCACTTGATGGAGTCCATCGACCGAGTCACTTGATGGAGTCACTTGGTGGAGTCACTTGATGGAGTCACTTGATGGAGTCACTTGGTGGAGTCACTTGATGGAGTCACTTGATGGAGTCACTTGATGGAGTCCATCGATGGAGGCACTTGGTGGATTCACTTGGTGGAGTCACTTGATGGAGTCCATCGACCGAGTCACTTGATGGAGTCACTTGGTGGAGTCCATCGATGGAGGCACTTGGTGGATCCACTTGGTGGAGTCACTTGATGGAGTCCATCGACCGAGTCACTTGATGGAGTCACTTGGTGGAGTCACTTGATGGAGTCACTTGATGGACTCACTTGATGGAGTCACTTGATGGAGTCACTTGGTGGAGTCCATCGATGGCGGCACTTGGTGGATCCACTTGGTGGAGTCACTTGATGGAGTCCATCGACCGAGTCACTTGATGGAGTCACTTGGTGGAGTCACTTGATGGAGTCACTTGATGGAGTCACTTGGTGGAGTCACTTGATGGAGTCACTTGATGGAGTCACTTGATGGAGTCCATCGATGGAGGCACTTGGTGGATTCACTTGGTGGAGTCACTTGATGGAGTCCATCGACCGAGTCACTTGATGGAGTCACTTGGTGGAGTCCATCGATGGCGGCACTTGGTGGATCCACTTGGTGGAGTCACTTGATGGAGTCCATCGACCGAGTCACTTGATGGAGTCACTTGGTGGAGTCACTTGATGGAGTCACTTGATGGAGTCACTTGATGGAGTCACTTGATGGAGTCACTTGGTGGAGTCCATCGATGGCGGCACTTGGTGGATCCACTTGGTGGAGTCACTTGATGGAGTCCATCGACCGAGTCACTTGATGGAGTCACTTGGTGGAGTCACTTGATGGAGTCACTTGATGGAGTCACTTGATGGAGTCACTTGATGGAGTCACTTGGTGGAGTCCATCGATGGAGGCACTTGATGGAGTCACTTGGTGGAGTCACTTGATGGAGTCCATCGACCGAGTCACTTGATGGAGTCACTTGGTGGAGTCCATCGATGGAGGCACTTGGTGGATTCACTTGATGGAGTCACTTGATGGAGTCACTTGGTGGAGTCCATCGATGGAGGCACTTGGTGGATCCACTTGGTGGAGTCACTTGATGGAGTCCATCGACCGAGTCACTTGATGGAGTCACTTGGTGGAGTCACTTGATGGAGTCACTTGATGGAGTCACTTGGTGGAGTCACTTGATGGAGTCACTTGATGGAGTCACTTGATGGAGTCACTTGATGGAGTCCATCGATGGAGGCACTTGGTGGATTCACTTGGTGGAGTCACTTGATGGAGTCCATCGACCGAGTCACTTGATGGAGTCACTTGGTGGAGTCCATCGATGGCGGCACTTGGTGGATCCACTTGGTGGAGTCACTTGATGGAGTCCATCGACCGAGTCACTTGATGGAGTCACTTGGTGGAGTCACTTGATGGAGTCACTTGATGGAGTCACTTGGTGGACTCACTTGATGGAGTCACTTGATGGAGTCACTTGGTGGAGTCACTTGATGGAGTCACTTGGTGGAGTCCATTGATGGAGACACTTGGTGGATCCACTTGGTGGAGTTACTTGATGGAGTCCATCGACAGAGTCACTTGATGGAGTCACTTGGTGGAGTCACTTGATGGAGTCCATCGACCGAGTCACTTGATGGAGTCACTTGGTGGAGTCCATCGATGGAGGCACTTGGTGGATTCACTTGGTGGAGTCACTTGATGGAGTCCATCGACCGAGTCACTTGATGGAGTCACTTGGTGGAGTCACTTGATGGAGTCACTTGATGGAGTCACTTGGTGGAGTCACTTGATGGAGTCACTTGATGGAGTCACTTGGTGGAGTCACTTGATGGAGTCACTTGATGGAGTCACTTGATGGAGTCACTTGATGGAGTCACTTGGTGGAGTCACTTGGTGGAGTCACTTGATGGAGTCACTTGGTGGAGTCCATCGATGGAGTCACTTGGTGGATCACTTGGTGGAGTCACTTGATGGAGTCCATCGACCGAGTCACTTGATGGAGTCACTTGGTGGAGTCCATCGATGGAGGCACTTGGTGGATTCACTTGGTGGAGTCACTTGATGGAGTCCATCGACCGAGTCACTTGATGGAGTCACTTGGTGGAGTCCATCGATGGAGGCACTTGGTGGATCCACTTGGTGGAGTCACTTGATGGAGTCCATCGACCGAGTCACTTGATGGAGTCACTTGGTGGAGTCACTTGATGGAGTCACTTGATGGAGTCACTTGGTGGAGTCACTTGATGGAGTCACTTGGTGGAGTCCATTGATGGAGCACTTGGTGGATCCACTTGGTGGAGTCACTTGATGGAGTCCATCGACCGAGTCACTTGATGGAGTCACTTGGTGGAGTCACTTGATGGAGTCCATCGACCGAGTCACTTGATGGAGTCACTTGGTGGAGTCCATCGATGGAGGCACTTGGTGGATTCACTTGGTGGAGTCACTTGATGGAGTCCATCGACCGAGTCACTTGATGGAGTCACTTGGTGGAGTCACTTGATGGAGTCACTTGATGGAGTCACTTGGTGGAGTCACTTGATGGAGTCACTTGATGGAGTCACTTGGTGGAGTCACTTGATGGAGTCACTTGGTGGAGTCCATCGATGGAGACACTTGGTGGATCCACTTGGTGGAGTCACTTGATGGAGTCCATCGACCGAGTCACTTGATGGAGTCACTTGGTGGAGTCACTTGATGGAGTCACTTGATGGAGTCACTTGATGGAGTCACTTGATGGAGTCACTTGATGGAGTCACTTGGTGGAGTCACTTGATGGAGTCACTTGGTGGAGTCCATCGATGGAGTCACTTGGTGGATCCACTTGGTGGAGTCACTTGATGGAGTCCATCGACCGAGTCACTTGATGGAGTCACTTGGTGGAGTCCATCGATGGAGTCACTTGGTGGATTCACTTGGTGGAGTCACTTGATGGAGTCCATCGACCGAGTCACTTGATGGAGTCACTTGGTGGAGTCCATCGATGGAGGCACTTGGTGGATCCACTTGGTGGAGTCACTTGATGGAGTCCATCGACCGAGTCACTTGATGGAGTCACTTGGTGGAGTCACTTGATGGAGTCACTTGATGGAGTCACTTGGTGGAGTCACTTGATGGAGTCACTTGGTGGAGTCCATTGATGGAGGCACTTGGTGGATCCACTTGGTGGAGTCACTTGATGGAGTCCATCGACCGAGTCACTTGATGGAGTCACTTGGTGGAGTCACTTGATGGAGTCATCGACGAGTCACTTGATGGAGTCACTTGGTGGAGTCCATCGATGGAGGCACTTGGTGGATTCACTTGGTGGAGTCACTTGATGGAGTCCATCGACCGAGTCACTTGATGGAGTCACTTGGTGGAGTCACTTGATGGAGTCACTTGATGGAGTCACTTGGTGGAGTCACTTGATGGAGTCACTTGATGGAGTCACTTGGTGGAGTCACTTGATGGAGTCACTTGGTGGAGTCCATCGATGGAGGCACTTGGTGGATCACTTGGTGGAGTCACTTGATGGAGTCCATCGACGGAGTCACTTGATGGAGTCACTTGGTGGAGTCACTTGATGGAGTCACTTGATGGAGTCACTTGATGGAGTCACTTGATGGAGTCACTTGATGGAGTCACTTGGTGGAGTCACTTGATGGAGTCACTTGGTGGAGTCCATCGATGGAGTCACTTGGTGGATCCACTTGGTGGAGTCACTTGATGGAGTCCATCGACCGAGTCACTTGATGGAGTCACTTGGTGGAGTCCATCGATGGAGGCACTTGGTGGATTCACTTGGTGGAGTCACTTGATGGAGTCCATCGACCGAGTCACTTGATGGAGTCACTTGGTGGAGTCCATCGATGGCGGCACTTGGTGGATCCACTTGGTGGAGTCACTTGATGGAGTCCATCGACCGAGTCACTTGATGGAGTCACTTGGTGGAGTCACTTGATGGAGTCACTTGATGGAGTCACTTGGTGGAGTCACTTGATGGAGTCACTTGGTGGAGTCCATTGATGGAGACACTTGGTGGATCCACTTGGTGGAGTCACTTGATGGAGTCCATCGACAGAGTCACTTGATGGAGTCACTTGGTGGAGTCACTTGATGGAGTCCATCGACCGAGTCACTTGATGGAGTCACTTGGTGGAGTCCATCGATGGAGGCACTTGGTGGATTCACTTGGTGGAGTCACTTGATGGAGTCCATCGACCGAGTCACTTGATGGAGTCACTTGGTGGAGTCACTTGATGGAGTCACTTGATGGAGTCACTTGGTGGAGTCACTTGATGGAGTCACTTGATGGAGTCACTTGGTGGAGTCACTTGATGGAGTCACTTGGTGGAGTCCATCGATGGAGACACTTGGTGGATCCACTTGTGGAGTACTTGATGGAGTCCATCGACCGAGTCACTTGATGGAGTCACTTGGTGGAGTCACTTGATGGAGTCCATCGACCGAGTCACTTGATGGAGTCACTTGGTGGAGTCCATCGATGGAGGCACTTGGTGGATTCACTTGGTGGAGTCACTTGATGGAGTCCATCGACCGAGTCACTTGATGGAGTCACTTGGTGGAGTCCATCGATGGAGGCACTTGGTGGATCCACTTGGTGGAGTCACTTGATGGAGTCCATCGACCGAGTCACTTGATGGAGTCACTTGGTGGAGTCACTTGATGGAGTCACTTGATGGAGTCACTTGGTGGACTCACTTGATGGAGTCACTTGATGGAGTCACTTGATGGAGTCCATCGATGGAGGCACTTGGTGGATTCACTTGGTGGAGTCACTTGATGGAGTCCATCGACCGAGTCACTTGATGGAGTCACTTGGTGGAGTCCATCGATGGAGGCACTTGGTGGATCCACTTGGTGGAGTCACTTGATGGAGTCCATCGACCGAGTCACTTGATGGAGTCACTTGGTGGAGTCACTTGATGGAGTCACTTGATGGAGTCACTTGATGGAGTCACTTGATGGAGTCACTTGGTGGAGTCCATTGATGGAGTCACTTGGTGGAGTCACTTGGTGGATCACTTGGTGGAGTCACTTGATGGAGTCCATCGACCGAGTCACTTGATGGAGTCACTTGGTGGAGTCCATCGATGGAGGCACTTGGTGGATCCACTTGGTGGAGTCACTTGATGGAGTCCATCGACCGAGTCACTTGATGGAGTCACTTGGTGGAGTCACTTGATGGAGTCACTTGGTGGAGTCCACTTGATGGAGTCACTTGGTGGAGTCACTTGATGGAGTCACTTGGTGGAGTCACTTGATGGAGTCACTTGATGGAGTCACTTGATGGAGTCACTTGGTGGAGTCACTTGTGGAGTCACTTGATGGAGTCACTTGGTGGAGTCCATCGATGGAGTCACTTGGTGGATCCACTTGGTGGAGTCACTTGATGGAGTCCATCGACCGAGTCACTTGATGGAGTCACTTGGTGGAGTCCATCGATGGAGACACTTGGTGGATCCACTTGGTGGAGTCACTTGATGGAGTCCATCGACCGAGTCACTTGATGGAGTCACTTGGTGGAGTCACTTGATGGAGTCACTTGATGGAGTCACTTGATGGAGTCACTTGATGGAGTCACTTGATGGAGTCACTTGGTGGAGTCACTTGATGGAGTCACTTGGTGGAGTCCATCGATGGAGCACTTGGTGGATCCACTTGGTGGAGTCACTTGATGGAGTCCATCGACCGAGTCACTTGATGGAGTCACTTGGTGGAGTCCATCGATGGAGGCACTTGGTGGATCACTTGGTGGAGTCACTTGATGGAGTCCATCGACCGAGTCACTTGATGGAGTCACTTGGTGGAGTCAGTTGATGGAGTCACTTGATGGACTCACTTGATGGAGTCACTTGATGGAGTCACTTGGTGGAGTCCATCGATGGCGGCACTTGGTGGATCCACTTGGTGGATCCACTTGGTGGAGTCACTTGATGGAGTCCATCGACCGAGTCACTTGATGGAGTCACTTGGTGGAGTCCATCGATGGCGGCACTTGGTGGATCCACTTGGTGGAGTCACTTGATGGAGTCCATCGACCGAGTCACTTGATGGAGTCACTTGGTGGAGTCACTTGATGGAGTCACTTGGTGGAGTCCATTGATGGAGTCACTTGGTGGAGTCACTTGATGGAGTCACTTGGTGGAGTCACTTGATGGAGTCACTTGATGGAGTAACTTGATGGAGTCACTTGGTGGAGTCACTTGTTGGAGTCACTTGATGGAGTCACTTGGTGGAGTCCATCGATGGAGACACTTGGTGGATCCACTTGGTGGAGTCACTTGATGGAGTCCATCGAGAGTCACTTGATGGAGTCACTTGGTGGAGTCCATCGATGGAGCACTTGGTGGATCCACTTGGTGGAGTCACTTGATGGAGTCCATCGACCGAGTCACTTGATGGAGTCACTTGGTGGAGTCACTTGATGGAGTCACTTGATGGAGTCACTTGATGGAGTCACTTGATGGAGTCACTTGGTGGAGTCACTTGGTGGAGTCACTTGATGGAGTCACTTGGTGGAGTCCATCGATGGAGACACTTGGTGGATCCACTTGGTGGAGTCACTTGATGGAGTCCATCGACCGAGTCACTTGATGGAGTCACTTGATGGAGTCCATCGATGGCGGCACTTGGTGGATTCACTTGGTGGAGTCACTTGATGGAGTCCATCGACAGAGTCACTTGATGGAGTCACTTGGTGGAGTCACTTGATGGAGTCCATCGACCGAGTCACTTGATGGAGTCACTTGGTGGAGTCCATCGATGGAGGCACTTGGTGGATTCACTTGGTGGAGTCACTTGATGGAGTCCATCGACCGAGTCACTTGATGGAGTCACTTGGTGGAGTCCATCGATGGAGGCACTTGGTGGATTCACTTGATGAGTCACTTGATGGAGTCACTTGGTGGAGTCCATCGATGGCGGCACTTGGTGGATCCACTTGGTGGAGTCACTTGATGGAGTCCATCGACCGAGTCACTTGATGGAGTCACTTGATGGAGTCACTTGATGGAGTCACTTGATGGAGTCACTTGATGGAGTCACTTGATGGAGTCACTTGATGGAGTCCATCGATGGAGGCACTTGGTGGATTCACTTGGTGGAGTCACTTGATGGAGTCCATCGACCGAGTCACTTGATGGAGTCACTTGGTGGAGTCCATCGATGGCGGCACTTGGTGGATCCACTTGGTGGAGTCACTTGATGGAGTCCATCGACGGAGTCACTTGATGGAGTCACTTGGTGGAGTCACTTGATGGAGTCACTTGATGGAGTCACTTGGTGGACTCACTTGATGGAGTCACTTGATGGAGTCACTTGGTGGAGTCACTTGATGGAGTCACTTGGTGGAGTCCATTGATGGAGACACTTGGTGGATCCACTTGGTGGAGTCACTTGATGGAGTCCATCGACAGAGTCACTTGATGGAGTCACTTGGTGGAGTCACTTGATGGAGTCCATCGACCGAGTCACTTGATGAAGTCACTTGGTGGAGTCCATCGATGGAGGCACTTGGTGGATTCACTTGGTGGAGTCACTTGATGGAGTCCATCGACCGAGTCACTTGATGAAGTCACTTGGTGGAGTCACTTGATGGAGTCACTTGATGGAGTCACTTGGTGGAGTCACTTGATGGAGTCACTTGATGGAGTCACTTGGTGGAGTCACTTGATGGAGTCACTTGGTGGAGTCCATCGATGGAGACACTTGGTGGATCCACTTGGTGGAGTCACTTGATGGAGTCCATCGACCGAGTCACTTGATGGAGTCACTTGGTGGAGTCACTTGATGGAGTCACTTGATGGAGTCACTTGATGGAGTCACTTGATGGAGTCACTTGGTGGAGTCACTTGGTGGAGTCACTTGATGGAGTCACTTGGTGGAGTCCATCGATGGAGTCACTTGGTGGATCCACTTGGTGGAGTCACTTGATGGAGTCCATCGACCGAGTCACTTGATGGAGTCACTTGGTGGAGTCCATCGATGGAGGCACTTGGTGGATTCACTTGGTGGAGTCACTTGATGGAGTCCATCGACCGAGTCACTTGATGGAGTCACTTGGTGGAGTCCATCGATGGAGGCACTTGGTGGATTCACTTGGTGGAGTCACTTGATGGAGTCCATCGACCGAGTCACTTGATGGAGTCACTTGGTGGAGTCACTTGATGGAGTCACTTGATGGAGTCACTTGGTGGAGTCACTTGATGGAGTCACTTGGTGGAGTCCATCGATGGAGACACTTGGTGGATCCACTTGGTGGAGTCACTTGATGGAGTCCATCGACCGAGTCACTTGATGGAGTCACTTGGTGGAGTCACTTGATGGAGTCCATCGACCGAGTCACTTGATGGAGTCACTTGTGGAGTCCATCGATGGAGGCACTTGGTGGATTCACTTGGTGGAGTCACTTGATGGAGTCCATCGACCGAGTCACTTGATGGAGTCACTTGGTGGAGTCACTTGATGGAGTCACTTGATGGAGTCACTTGGTGGAGTCACTTGATGGAGTCACTTGATGGAGTCACTTGGTGGAGTCACTTGATGGAGTCACTTGGTGGAGTCCTTGATGGAGTCACTTGGTGGATCACTTGATGGAGTCACTTGATGGAGTCACTTGGTGGAGTCCATCGATGGAGGCACTTGGTGGATCCACTTGGTGGAGTCACTTGATGGAGTCCATCGACCGAGTCACTTGATGGAGTCACTTGGTGGAGTCACTTGATGGAGTCACTTGATGGAGTCACTTGGTGGAGTCACTTGATGGAGTCACTTGATGGAGTCACTTGATGGAGTCACTTGATGGAGTCACTTGATGGAGTCACTTGATGGAGTCCATCGATGGAGCACTTGGTGGAGTCACTTGGTGGAGTCACTTGATGGAGTCCATCGACCGAGTCACTTGATGGAGTCACTTGGTGGAGTCCATCGATGGCGGCACTTGGTGGATCCACTTGGTGGAGTCACTTGATGGAGTCCATCGACCGAGTCACTTGATGGAGTCACTTGGTGGAGTCACTTGATGGAGTCACTTGATGGAGTCACTTGGTGGAGTCACTTGATGGAGTCACTTGATGGAGTCACTTGGTGGAGTCACTTGATGGAGTCACTTGGTGGAGTCCATTGATGGAGTCACTTGGTGGATCACTTGGTGGAGTCACTTGATGGAGTCCATCGACAGAGTCACTTGATGGAGTCACTTGGTGGAGTCACTTGATGGAGTCCATCGACCGAGTCACTTGATGGAGTCACTTGGTGGAGTCCATCGATGGAGGCACTTGGTGGATTCACTTGGTGGAGTCACTTGATGGAGTCCATCGACCGAGTCACTTGATGGAGTCACTTGGTGGAGTCACTTGATGGAGTCACTTGATGGAGTCACTTGGTGGAGTCACTTGATGGAGTCACTTGATGGAGTCACTTGGTGGAGTCACTTGATGGAGTCACTTGGTGGAGTCCATCGATGGAGACACTTGGTGGATCCACTTGGTGGAGTCACTTGATGGAGTCCATCGACCGAGTCACTTGATGGAGTCACTTGGTGGAGTCACTTGATGGAGTCACTTGATGGAGTCACTTGATGGAGTCACTTGATGGAGTCACTTGGTGGAGTCACTTGGTGGAGTCACTTGATGGAGTCACTTGGTGGAGTCCATCGATGGAGTCACTTGGTGGAGTCACTTGGTGGAGTCACTTGATGGAGTCCATCGACCGAGTCACTTGATGGAGTCACTTGGTGGAGTCCATCGATGGAGGCACTTGGTGGATTCACTTGGTGGAGTCACTTGATGGAGTCCATCGACCGAGTCACTTGATGGAGTCACTTGGTGGAGTCCATCGATGGCGGCACTTGGTGGATCCACTTGGTGGAGTCACTTGATGGAGTCCATCGACCGAGTCACTTGATGGAGTCACTTGGTGGAGTCACTTGATGGAGTCACTTGATGGAGTCACTTGGTGGAGTCACTTGATGGAGTCACTTGGTGGAGTCCATTGATGGAGACACTTGGTGGATCCACTTGGTGGAGTACTTGATGGAGTCCATCGACCGAGTCACTTGATGGAGTCACTTGGTGGAGTCACTTGATGGAGTCCATCGACCGAGTCACTTGATGGAGTCACTTGGTGGAGTCCATCGATGGAGGCACTTGGTGGATTCACTTGGTGGAGTCACTTGATGGAGTCCATCGACCGAGTCACTTGATGGAGTCACTTGGTGGAGTCACTTGATGGAGTCACTTGATGGAGTCACTTGGTGGAGTCACTTGATGGAGTCACTTGATGGAGTCACTTGGTGGAGTCACTTGATGGAGTCACTTGGTGGAGTCCATCGATGGAGACACTTGGTGGATCCACTTGGTGGAGTTACTTGATGGAGTCCATCGACCGAGTCACTTGATGGAGTCACTTGGTGGAGTCACTTGATGGAGTCCATCGACCGAGTCACTT
The DNA here is from genome assembly GCA_900538255.1 of Ulva mutabilis. NCBI lineage: Eukaryota > Viridiplantae > Chlorophyta > Ulvophyceae > Ulvales > Ulvaceae > Ulva > Ulva mutabilis. Next base: position 187,295 of record UNSF01000006.1, on the reverse strand, counting down.
GATGGAGTCACTTGGTGGAGTCCATCGATGGAGGCACTTGGTGGATTCACTTGGTGGAGTCACTTGATGGAGTCCATCGACCGAGTCACTTGATGGAGTCACTTGGTGGAGTCCATCGATGGCGGCACTTGGTGGATCCACTTGGTGGAGTCACTTGATGGAGTCCATCGACCGAGTCACTTGATGGAGTCACTTGGTGGAGTCACTTGATGGAGTCTTGATGGAGTCACTTGGTGGACTCACTTGATGGAGTCACTTGATGGAGTCACTTGATGGAGTCCATCGATGGAGGCACTTGGTGGATTCACTTGGTGGAGTCACTTGATGGAGTCCATCGACCGAGTCACTTGATGGAGTCACTTGGTGGAGTCATCGATGGAGGCACTTGGTGGATCACTTGGTGGAGTCACTTGATGGAGTCCATCGACCGAGTCACTTGATGGAGTCACTTGGTGGAGTCATTGATGGAGTTTGATGGACTCACTTGATGGAGTCACTTGATGGAGTCACTTGGTGGAGTCATTGATGGAGTCACTTGGTGGATCACTTGGTGGATCACTTGGTGGAGTCACTTGATGGAGTCCATCGACCGAGTCACTTGATGGAGTCACTTGGTGGAGTCATCGATGGAGGCACTTGGTGGATCACTTGGTGGATCACTTGATGGAGTCATCGACCGAGTCACTTGATGGAGTCACTTGGTGGAGTCACTTGATGGAGTCACTTGGTGGAGTCATTGATGGAGTCACTTGGTGGAGTCACTTGATGGAGTCACTTGATGGAGTCACTTGTGGAGTCATCGATGGAGTCACTTGGTGGATCACTTGGTGGAGTCACTTGATGGAGTCCATCGACCGAGTCACTTGATGGAGTCACTTGGTGGAGTCCATCGATGGAGACACTTGGTGGATCACTTGGTGGAGTCACTTGATGGAGTCCATCGACGAGTCACTTGATGGAGTCACTTGGTGGAGTCACTTGATGGAGTCACTTGATGGAGTCACTTGATGGAGTCACTTGATGGAGTCACTTGATGGAGTCACTTGGTGGAGTCACTTGATGGAGTCACTTGGTGGAGTCATCGATGGAGACACTTGGTGGATCCTTGGTGGAGTCACTTGATGGAGTCCATCGACCGAGTCACTTGATGGAGTCACTTGGTGGAGTCCATATGGAGCACTTGGTGGATCACTTGGTGGAGTCACTTGATGGAGTCATCGATGGAGTCACTTGATGGAGTCACTTGGTGGAGTCACTTGATGGAGTCCATCGACCGAGTCACTTGATGGAGTCACTTGGTGGAGTCCATCGATGGAGGCACTTGGTGGATTCACTTGGTGGAGTCACTTGATGGAGTCCATCGACGAGTCACTTGATGAAGTCACTTGGTGGAGTCATTGATGGAGTCACTTTGTGGATTCACTTGATGAAGTCACTTGATGGAGTCACTTGGTGGAGTCCATCGATGGCGGCACTTGGTGGATCCACTTGGTGGAGTCACTTGATGGAGTCCATCGACCGAGTCACTTGATGGAGTCACTTGGTGGAGTCACTTGATGGAGTCACTTGATGGAGTCACTTGATGGAGTCACTTGATGGAGTCATTGATGGAGTCACTTGGTGGATCACTTGGTGGAGTCACTTGATGGAGTCCATCGACCGAGTCACTTGATGGAGTCACTTGGTGGAGTCCATCGATGGAGGCACTTGGTGGATCCACTTGGTGGAGTCACTTGATGGAGTCCATCGACCGAGTCACTTGATGGAGTCACTTGGTGGAGTCACTTGATGGAGTCACTTGGTGGAGTCACTTGATGGAGTCACTTGATGGAGTCACTTGGTGGAGTCACTTGATGGAGTCACTTGGTGGAGTCCATCGATGGAGTCACTTGGTGGAGTCCACTTGGTGGAGTCACTTGATGGAGTCCATCGACCGAGTCACTTGATGGAGTCACTTGGTGGAGTCCATCGATGGAGGCACTTGGTGGATCACTTGGTGGAGTCACTTGATGGAGTCCATCGACCGAGTCACTTGATGGAGTCACTTGGTGGAGTCACTTGATGGAGTCACTTGATGGAGTCACTTGATGGAGTCACTTGATGGAGTCACTTGATGGAGTCACTTGGTGGAGTCACTTGATGGAGTCACTTGGTGGAGTCCATCGATGGAGACACTTGGTGGATCCACTTGGTGGAGTCACTTGATGGAGTCCATCGACCGAGTCACTTGATGGAGTCACTTGGTGGAGTCCATCGATGGCGGCACTTGGTGGATTCACTTGGTGGAGTCACTTGATGGAGTCCATCGACAGAGTCACTTGATGGAGTCACTTGGTGGAGTCACTTGATGGAGTCCATCGACCGAGTCACTTGATGGAGTCACTTGGTGGAGTCCATCGATGGAGGCACTTGGTGGATTCACTTGGTGGAGTCACTTGATGGAGTCCATCGACCGAGTCACTTGATGAAGTCACTTGGTGGAGTCCATCGATGGAGTCACTTTGTGGATTCACTTGATGGAGTCACTTGATGGAGTCACTTGGTGGAGTCCATCGATGGCGGCACTTGGTGGATCCACTTGGTGGAGTCACTTGATGGAGTCCATCGACCGAGTCACTTGATGGAGTCACTTGATGGAGTCACTTGATGGAGTCACTTGATGGAGTCACTTGATGGAGTCACTTGATGGAGTCCATCGATGGAGGCACTTGGTGGATTCACTTGGTGGAGTCACTTGATGGAGTCCATCGACCGAGTCACTTGATGGAGTCACTTGGTGGAGTCCATCGATGGCGGCACTTGGTGGATCCACTTGGTGGAGTCACTTGATGGAGTCCATCGACCGAGTCACTTGATGGAGTCACTTGGTGGAGTCACTTGATGGAGTCACTTGATGGAGTCACTTGATGGAGTCACTTGATGGAGTCACTTGGTGGAGTCCATCGATGGAGGCACTTGGTGGATCCACTTGGTGGAGTCACTTGATGGAGTCCATCGACCGAGTCACTTGATGGAGTCACTTGGTGGAGTCACTTGATGGAGTCACTTGATGGAGTCCATCGATGGAGTCACTTGGTGGAGTCACTTGGTGGAGTCACTTGATGGAGTCCATCGACCGAGTCACTTGATGGAGTCACTTGGTGGAGTCCATCGATGGAGGCACTTGGTGGATTCACTTGGTGGAGTCACTTGATGGAGTCCATCGACCGAGTCACTTGATGGAGTCACTTGGTGGAGTCACTTGATGGAGTCACTTGATGGAGTCACTTGGTGGACTCACTTGATGGAGTCACTTGATGGAGTCCATCGACCGAGTCACTTGATGGAGTCACTTGGTGGAGTCCATCGATGGCGGCACTTGGTGGATCCACTTGGTGGAGTCACTTGATGGAGTCCATCGACCGAGTCACTTGATGGAGTCACTTGGTGGAGTCACTTGATGGAGTCACTTGGTGGAGTCACTTGATGGAGTCACTTGATGGAGTCACTTGATGGAGTCCATCGATGGAGGCACTTGGTGGATCCACTTGGTGGAGTCACTTGATGGAGTCCATCGATCGAGTCACTTGATGGAGTCACTTGGTGGAGTCACTTGATGGAGTCACTTGATGGAGTCACTTGATGGAGTCACTTGATGGAGTCACTTGGTGGAGTCCATCGATGGAGGCACTTGGTGGATCCACTTGGTGGAGTCACTTGATGGAGTCCATCGACCGAGTCACTTGATGGAGTCACTTGGTGGAGTCACTTGATGGAGTCACTTGGTGGAGTCACTTGATGGAGTCACTTGATGGAGTCACTTGATGGAGTCCATCGATGGAGGCACTTGGTGGATCCACTTGGTGGAGTCACTTGATGGAGTCCATCGACCGAGTCACTTGATGGAGTCACTTGGTGGAGTCACTTGATGGAGTCACTTGATGGAGTCACTTGGTGGAGTCACTTGATGGAGTCACTTGATGGAGTCACTTGGTGGAGTCACTTGATGGAGTCACTTGATGGAGTCACTTGATGGAGTCCATCGATGGAGGCACTTGGTGGATCCACTTGGTGGAGTCACTTGATGGAGTCCATCGACCGAGTCACTTGATGGAGTCACTTGGTGGAGTCACTTGATGGAGTCACTTGATGGGTCACTTGATGGAGTCACTTGATGGAGTCACTTGGTGGAGTCCATCGATGGAGGCACTTGGTGGATCCACTTGGTGGAGTCACTTGATGGAGTCCATCGACCGAGTCACTTGATGGAGTCACTTGGTGGAGTCACTTGATGGAGTCACTTGATGGAGTCACTTGGTGGAGTCACTTGATGGAGTCACTTGATGGAGTCACTTGATGGAGTCCATCGATGGAGGCACTTGGTGGATTCACTTGGTGGAGTCACTTGATGGAGTCCATCGACCGAGTCACTTGATGGAGTCACTTGGTGGAGTCCATCGATGGCGGCACTTGGTGGATCCACTTGGTGGAGTCACTTGATGGAGTCCATCGACCGAGTCACTTGATGGAGTCACTTGGTGGAGTCACTTGATGGAGTCACTTGATGGACTCACTTGATGGAGTCACTTGATGGAGTCACTTGGTGGAGTCCATCGATGGCGGCACTTGGTGGATCCACTTGGTGGAGTCACTTGATGGAGTCCATCGACCGAGTCACTTGATGGAGTCACTTGGTGGAGTCACTTGATGGAGTCACTTGATGGAGTCACTTGGTGGAGTCACTTGATGGAGTCACTTGATGGAGTCACTTGATGGAGTCCATCGATGGAGGCACTTGGTGGATTCACTTGGTGGAGTCACTTGATGGAGTCCATCGACCGAGTCACTTGATGGAGTCACTTGGTGGAGTCCATCGATGGCGGCACTTGGTGGATCCACTTGGTGGAGTCACTTGATGGAGTCCATCGACCGAGTCACTTGATGGAGTCACTTGGTGGAGTCACTTGATGGAGTCACTTGATGGAGTCACTTGATGGAGTCACTTGATGGAGTCACTTGGTGGAGTCCATCGATGGCGGCACTTGGTGGATCCACTTGGTGGAGTCACTTGATGGAGTCCATCGACCGAGTCACTTGATGGAGTCACTTGGTGGAGTCACTTGATGGAGTCACTTGATGGAGTCACTTGATGGAGTCACTTGATGGAGTCACTTGGTGGAGTCCATCGATGGAGGCACTTGGTGGAGTCACTTGGTGGAGTCACTTGATGGAGTCCATCGACCGAGTCACTTGATGGAGTCACTTGGTGGAGTCCATCGATGGAGGCACTTTGTGGATTCACTTGATGGAGTCACTTGATGGAGTCACTTGGTGGAGTCCATCGATGGCGGCACTTGGTGGATCCACTTGGTGGAGTCACTTGATGGAGTCCATCGACCGAGTCACTTGATGGAGTCACTTGGTGGAGTCACTTGATGGAGTCACTTGATGGAGTCACTTGGTGGAGTCACTTGATGGAGTCACTTGATGGAGTCACTTGATGGAGTCCATCGATGGAGGCACTTGGTGGATTCACTTGGTGGAGTCACTTGATGGAGTCCATCGACCGAGTCACTTGATGGAGTCACTTGGTGGAGTCCATCGATGGCGGCACTTGGTGGATCCACTTGGTGGAGTCACTTGATGGAGTCCATCGACCGAGTCACTTGATGGAGTCACTTGGTGGAGTCACTTGATGGAGTCACTTGATGGAGTCACTTGATGGAGTCACTTGATGGAGTCACTTGGTGGAGTCCATTGATGGAGTCACTTGGTGGAGTCCACTTGGTGGATCACTTGGTGGAGTCACTTGATGGAGTCCATCGACCGAGTCACTTGATGGAGTCACTTGGTGGAGTCACTTGATGGAGTCCATCGACCGAGTCACTTGATGGAGTCACTTGGTGGAGTCCATCGATGGAGGCACTTGGTGGATTCACTTGGTGGAGTCACTTGATGGAGTCCATCGACCGAGTCACTTGATGGAGTCACTTGGTGGAGTCCATCGATGGCGGCACTTGGTGGATCCACTTGGTGGAGTCACTTGATGGAGTCCATCGACCGAGTCACTTGATGGAGTCACTTGGTGGAGTCACTTGATGGAGTCACTTGATGGAGTCACTTGGTGGAGTCACTTGATGGAGTCACTTGGTGGAGTCCATTGATGGAGACACTTGGTGGATCCACTTGGTGGAGTCACTTGATGGAGTCCATCGACAGAGTCACTTGATGGAGTCACTTGGTGGAGTCACTTGATGGAGTCCATCGACCGAGTCACTTGATGGAGTCACTTGGTGGAGTCCATCGATGGAGGCACTTGGTGGATTCACTTGGTGGAGTCACTTGATGGAGTCCATCGACCGAGTCACTTGATGGAGTCACTTGGTGGAGTCACTTGATGGAGTCACTTGATGGAGTCACTTGGTGGAGTCACTTGATGGAGTCACTTGATGGAGTCACTTGGTGGAGTCACTTGATGGAGTCACTTGGTGGAGTCCATCGATGGAGACACTTGGTGGATCCACTTGGTGGAGTTACTTGATGGAGTCCATCGACCGAGTCACTTGATGGAGTCACTTGGTGGAGTCACTTGATGGAGTCCATCGACCGAGTCACTTGATGGAGTCACTTGGTGGAGTCCATCGATGGAGGCACTTGGTGGATTCACTTGGTGGAGTCACTTGATGGAGTCCATCGACCGAGTCACTTGATGGAGTCACTTGGTGGAGTCCATCGATGGCGGCACTTGGTGGATCCACTTGGTGGAGTCACTTGATGGAGTCCATCGACCGAGTCACTTGATGGAGTCACTTGGTGGAGTCACTTGATGGAGTCACTTGATGGAGTCACTTGGTGGACTCACTTGATGGAGTCACTTGATGGAGTCACTTGATGGAGTCCATCGATGGAGGCACTTGGTGGATTCACTTGGTGGAGTCACTTGATGGAGTCCATCGACCGAGTCACTTGATGGAGTCACTTGGTGGAGTCCATCGATGGCGGCACTTGGTGGATCCACTTGGTGGAGTCACTTGATGGAGTCCATCGACCGAGTCACTTGATGGAGTCACTTGGTGGAGTCACTTGATGGAGTCACTTGATGGAGTCACTTGATGGAGTCACTTGATGGAGTCACTTGGTGGAGTCCATCGATGGAGTCACTTGGTGGATCACTTGGTGGAGTCACTTGGTGGAGTCACTTGATGGAGTCCATCGACCGAGTCACTTGATGGAGTCACTTGGTGGAGTCCATCGATGGAGGCACTTGGTGGATCCACTTGGTGGAGTCACTTGATGGAGTCCATCGACCGAGTCACTTGATGGAGTCACTTGGTGGAGTCACTTGATGGAGTCACTTGGTGGAGTCCATTGATGGAGTCACTTGGTGGATTCACTTGGTGGAGTCACTTGATGGAGTCCATCGACCGAGTCACTTGATGGAGTCACTTGGTGGAGTCCATCGATGGAGGCACTTGGTGGATCCACTTGGTGGAGTCACTTGATGGAGTCCATCGACCGAGTCACTTGATGGAGTCACTTGGTGGAGTCACTTGATGGAGTCACTTGATGGAGTCACTTGGTGGAGTCACTTGATGGAGTCACTTGGTGGAGTCCATTGATGGAGACACTTGGTGGATCCACTTGGTGGAGTTACTTGATGGAGTCCATCGACCGAGTCACTTGATGGAGTCACTTGGTGGAGTCACTTGATGGAGTCCATCGACCGAGTCACTTGATGGAGTCACTTGGTGGAGTCCATCGATGGAGGCACTTGGTGGATTCACTTGGTGGAGTCACTTGATGGAGTCCATCGACCGAGTCACTTGATGGAGTCACTTGGTGGAGTCACTTGATGGAGTCACTTGATGGAGTCACTTGGTGGAGTCACTTGATGGAGTCACTTGATGGAGTCACTTGGTGGAGTCACTTGATGGAGTCACTTGGTGGAGTCCATCGATGGAGTCACTTTGTGGATTCACTTGATGGAGTCACTTGATGGAGTCACTTGGTGGAGTCCATCGATGGAGGCACTTGGTGGATCCACTTGGTGGAGTCACTTGATGGAGTCCATCGACCGAGTCACTTGATGGAGTCACTTGGTGGAGTCACTTGATGGAGTCACTTGATGGAGTCACTTGGTGGAGTCACTTGATGGAGTCACTTGATGGAGTCACTTGATGGAGTCACTTGATGGAGTCCATCGATGGAGGCACTTGGTGGATTCACTTGGTGGAGTCACTTGATGGAGTCCATCGACCGAGTCACTTGATGGAGTCACTTGGTGGAGTCCATCGATGGAGGCACTTGGTGGATCCACTTGGTGGAGTCACTTGATGGAGTCCATCGACCGAGTCACTTGATGGAGTCACTTGGTGGAGTCACTTGATGGAGTCACTTGATGGAGTCACTTGGTGGAGTCACTTGATGGAGTCACTTGATGGAGTCACTTGGTGGAGTCACTTGATGGAGTCACTTGGTGGAGTCCATTGATGGAGACACTTGGTGGATCCACTTGGTGGAGTCACTTGATGGAGTCCATCGACAGAGTCACTTGATGGAGTCACTTGGTGGAGTCACTTGATGGAGTCCATCGACCGAGTCACTTGATGGAGTCACTTGGTGGAGTCCATCGATGGAGGCACTTGGTGGATTCACTTGGTGGAGTCACTTGATGGAGTCCATCGACCGAGTCACTTGATGGAGTCACTTGGTGGAGTCACTTGATGGAGTCACTTGATGGAGTCACTTGGTGGAGTCACTTGATGGAGTCACTTGATGGAGTCACTTGGTGGAGTCACTTGATGGAGTCACTTGGTGGAGTCCATCGATGGAGACACTTGGTGGATCCACTTGGTGGAGTCACTTGATGGAGTCCATCGACCGAGTCACTTGATGGAGTCACTTGGTGGAGTCACTTGATGGAGTCACTTGATGGAGTCACTTGATGGAGTCACTTGATGGAGTCACTTGGTGGAGTCACTTGGTGGAGTCACTTGATGGAGTCACTTGGTGGAGTCCATCGATGGAGTCACTTGGTGGATCCACTTGGTGGAGTCACTTGATGGAGTCCATCGACCGAGTCACTTGATGGAGTCACTTGGTGGAGTCCATCGATGGAGGCACTTGGTGGATTCACTTGGTGGAGTCACTTGATGGAGTCCATCGACCGAGTCACTTGATGGAGTCACTTGGTGGAGTCCATCGATGGAGGCACTTGGTGGATCCACTTGGTGGAGTCACTTGATGGAGTCCATCGACCGAGTCACTTGATGGAGTCACTTGGTGGAGTCACTTGATGGAGTCACTTGATGGAGTCACTTGGTGGAGTCACTTGATGGAGTCACTTGGTGGAGTCCATTGATGGAGACACTTGGTGGATCCACTTGGTGGAGTTACTTGATGGAGTCCATCGACAGAGTCACTTGATGGAGTCACTTGGTGGAGTCACTTGATGGAGTCCATCGACCGAGTCACTTGATGGAGTCACTTGGTGGAGTCCATCGATGGAGGCACTTGGTGGATTCACTTGGTGGAGTCACTTGATGGAGTCCATCGACCGAGTCACTTGATGGAGTCACTTGGTGGAGTCACTTGATGGAGTCACTTGATGGAGTCACTTGGTGGAGTCACTTGATGGAGTCACTTGATGGAGTCACTTGGTGGAGTCACTTGATGGAGTCACTTGGTGGAGTCCATCGATGGAGACACTTGGTGGATCCACTTGGTGGAGTTACTTGATGGAGTCCATCGACCGAGTCACTTGATGGAGTCACTTGGTGGAGTCACTTGATGGAGTCCATCGACCGAGTCACTTGATGGAGTCACTTGGTGGAGTCCATCGATGGAGGCACTTGGTGGATTCACTTGGTGGAGTCACTTGATGGAGTCCATCGACCGAGTCACTTGATGGAGTCACTTGGTGGAGTCCATCGATGGCGGCACTTGGTGGATCCACTTGGTGGAGTCACTTGATGGAGTCCATCGACCGAGTCACTTGATGGAGTCACTTGGTGGAGTCACTTGATGGAGTCACTTGATGGAGTCACTTGGTGGACTCACTTGATGGAGTCACTTGATGGAGTCACTTGATGGAGTCCATCGATGGAGGCACTTGGTGGATTCACTTGGTGGAGTCACTTGATGGAGTCCATCGACCGAGTCACTTGATGGAGTCACTTGGTGGAGTCCATCGATGGCGGCACTTGGTGGATCCACTTGGTGGAGTCACTTGATGGAGTCCATCGACCGAGTCACTTGATGGAGTCACTTGGTGGAGTCACTTGATGGAGTCACTTGATGGAGTCACTTGATGGAGTCACTTGATGGAGTCACTTGGTGGAGTCCATCGATGGAGTCACTTGGTGGATCCACTTGGTGGATCACTTGGTGGAGTCACTTGATGGAGTCCATCGACCGAGTCACTTGATGGAGTCACTTGGTGGAGTCCATCGATGGAGGCACTTGGTGGATCCACTTGGTGGAGTCACTTGATGGAGTCCATCGACCGAGTCACTTGATGGAGTCACTTGGTGGAGTCACTTGATGGAGTCACTTGGTGGAGTCACTTGATGGAGTCACTTGGTGGAGTCACTTGATGGAGTCACTTGATGGAGTCACTTGGTGGAGTCCATCGATGGAGTCACTTGGTGGATCCACTTGGTGGAGTCACTTGATGGAGTCCATCGACAGAGTCACTTGATGGAGTCACTTGGTGGAGTCCATCGATGGAGACACTTGGTGGATCCACTTGGTGGAGTCACTTGATGGAGTCCATCGACCGAGTCACTTGATGGAGTCACTTGGTGGAGTCACTTGATGGAGTCACTTGATGGAGTCACTTGATGGAGTCACTTGATGGAGTCACTTGGTGGAGTCACTTGGTGGAGTCACTTGATGGAGTCACTTGGTGGAGTCCATCGATGGAGACACTTGGTGGATCCACTTGGTGGAGTCACTTGATGGAGTCAATCGACCGAGTCACTTGATGGAGTCACTTGATGGAGTCCATCGATGGAGGCACTTGGTGGATTCACTTGGTGGAGTCACTTGATGGAGTCCATCGACAGAGTCACTTGATGGAGTCACTTGGTGGAGTCACTTGATGGAGTCCATCGACCGAGTCACTTGATGGAGTCACTTGGTGGAGTCCATCGATGGAGGCACTTGGTGGATTCACTTGGTGGAGTCACTTGATGGAGTCCATCGACCGAGTCACTTGATGGAGTCACTTGGTGGAGTCCATCGATGGAGTCACTTTGTGGATTCACTTGATGGAGTCACTTGATGGAGTCACTTGGTGGAGTCCATCGATGGCGGCACTTGGTGGATCCACTTGGTGGAGTCACTTGATGGAGTCCATCGACCGAGTCACTTGATGGAGTCACTTGGTGGAGTCACTTGGTGGAGTCACTTGATGGAGTCACTTGATGGAGTCACTTGATGGAGTCCATCGATGGAGGCACTTGGTGGATTCACTTGGTGGAGTCACTTGATGGAGTCCATCGACCGAGTCACTTGATGGAGTCACTTGGTGGAGTCCATCGATGGCGGCACTTGGTGGATCCACTTGGTGGAGTCACTTGATGGAGTCCATCGACCGAGTCACTTGATGGAGTCACTTGGTGGAGTCACTTGATGGAGTCACTTGATGGAGTCACTTGATGGAGTCACTTGATGGAGTCACTTGGTGGAGTCCATCGATGGAGGCACTTGGTGGATCCACTTGGTGGAGTCACTTGATGGAGTCCATCGACCGAGTCACTTGATGGAGTCACTTGGTGGAGTCACTTGATGGAGTCACTTGATGGAGTCCATCGATGGAGTCACTTGATGGAGTCACTTGATGGAGTCACTTGATGGAGTCCATCGACCGAGTCACTTGATGGAGTCACTTGGTGGAGTCCATCGATGGAGGCACTTGGTGGATTCACTTGGTGGAGTCACTTGATGGAGTCCATCGACCGAGTCACTTGATGGAGTCACTTGGTGGAGTCACTTGATGGAGTCACTTGATGGAGTCACTTGGTGGACTCACTTGATGGAGTCACTTGATGGAGTCCATCGACCGAGTCACTTGATGGAGTCACTTGGTGGAGTCCATCGATGGAGGCACTTGGTGGATCCACTTGGTGGAGTCACTTGATGGAGTCCATCGACCGAGTCACTTGATGGAGTCACTTGGTGGAGTCACTTGATGGAGTCACTTGATGGACTCACTTGATGGAGTCACTTGATGGAGTCACTTGATGGAGTCCATCGATGGAGGCACTTGGTGGATCCACTTGGTGGAGTCACTTGATGGAGTCCATCGACCGAGTCACTTGATGGAGTCACTTGGTGGAGTCACTTGATGGAGTCACTTGATGGAGTCACTTGATGGAGTCACTTGATGGAGTCACTTGGTGGAGTCCATCGATGGAGGCACTTGGTGGATCCACTTGGTGGAGTCACTTGATGGAGTCCATCGACCGAGTCACTTGATGGAGTCACTTGGTGGAGTCACTTGATGGAGTCACTTGGTGGAGTCACTTGATGGAGTCACTTGATGGAGTCACTTGATGGAGTCCATCGATGGAGGCACTTGGTGGATCCACTTGGTGGAGTCACTTGATGGAGTCCATCGACCGAGTCACTTGATGGAGTCACTTGGTGGAGTCACTTGATGGAGTCACTTGATGGAGTCACTTGGTGGAGTCACTTGATGGAGTCACTTGATGGAGTCACTTGGTGGAGTCACTTGATGGAGTCACTTGATGGAGTCACTTGATGGAGTCCATCGATGGAGGCACTTGGTGGATCCACTTGGTGGAGTCACTTGATGGAGTCCATCGACCGAGTCACTTGATGGAGTCACTTGGTGGAGTCACTTGATGGAGTCACTTGATGGGTCACTTGATGGAGTCACTTGATGGAGTCACTTGGTGGAGTCCATCGATGGAGGCACTTGGTGGATCCACTTGGTGGAGTCACTTGATGGAGTCCATCGACCGAGTCACTTGATGGAGTCACTTGGTGGAGTCACTTGATGGAGTCACTTGATGGAGTCACTTGGTGGACTCACTTGATGGAGTCACTTGATGGAGTCACTTGATGGAGTCCATCGATGGAGGCACTTGGTGGATTCACTTGGTGGAGTCACTTGATGGAGTCCATCGACCGAGTCACTTGATGGAGTCACTTGGTGGAGTCCATCGATGGCGGCACTTGGTGGATCCACTTGGTGGAGTCACTTGATGGAGTCCATCGACCGAGTCACTTGATGGAGTCACTTGGTGGAGTCACTTGATGGAGTCACTTGATGGACTCACTTGATGGAGTCACTTGATGGAGTCACTTGGTGGAGTCCATCGATGGCGGCACTTGGTGGATCCACTTGGTGGAGTCACTTGATGGAGTCCATCGACCGAGTCACTTGATGGAGTCACTTGGTGGAGTCACTTGATGGAGTCACTTGATGGAGTCACTTGGTGGACTCACTTGATGGAGTCACTTGATGGAGTCACTTGATGGAGTCCATCGATGGAGGCACTTGGTGGATTCACTTGGTGGAGTCACTTGATGGAGTCCATCGACCGAGTCACTTGATGGAGTCACTTGGTGGAGTCCATCGATGGCGGCACTTGGTGGATCCACTTGGTGGAGTCACTTGATGGAGTCCATCGACCGAGTCACTTGATGGAGTCACTTGGTGGAGTCACTTGATGGAGTCACTTGATGGAGTCACTTGATGGAGTCACTTGATGGAGTCACTTGGTGGAGTCCATCGATGGAGGCACTTGGTGGATCCACTTGGTGGAGTCACTTGATGGAGTCCATCGACCGAGTCACTTGATGGAGTCACTTGGTGGAGTCACTTGATGGAGTCACTTGATGGAGTCACTTGATGGAGTCACTTGATGGAGTCACTTGGTGGAGTCCATCGATGGAGGCACTTGGTGGAGTCACTTGGTGGAGTCACTTGATGGAGTCCATCGACCGAGTCACTTGATGGAGTCACTTGGTGGAGTCCATCGATGGAGGCACTTGTGGATTCACTTGATGGAGTCACTTGATGGAGTCACTTGGTGGAGTCCATCGATGGAGGCACTTGGTGGATCCACTTGGTGGAGTCACTTGATGGAGTCCATCGACCGAGTCACTTGATGGAGTCACTTGGTGGAGTCACTTGATGGAGTCACTTGATGGAGTCACTTGGTGGAGTCACTTGATGGAGTCACTTGATGGAGTCACTTGATGGAGTCACTTGATGGAGTCCATCGATGGAGGCACTTGGTGGATTCACTTGGTGGAGTCACTTGATGGAGTCCATCGACCGAGTCACTTGATGGAGTCACTTGGTGGAGTCCATCGATGGCGGCACTTGGTGGATCCACTTGGTGGAGTCACTTGATGGAGTCCATCGACCGAGTCACTTGATGGAGTCACTTGGTGGAGTCACTTGATGGAGTCACTTGATGGAGTCACTTGGTGGACTCACTTGATGGAGTCACTTGATGGAGTCACTTGGTGGAGTCACTTGATGGAGTCACTTGGTGGAGTCCATTGATGGAGACACTTGGTGGATCCACTTGGTGGAGTTACTTGATGGAGTCCATCGACAGAGTCACTTGATGGAGTCACTTGATGGAGTCACTTGATGGAGTCCATCGACCGAGTCACTTGATGGAGTCACTTGGTGGAGTCCATCGATGGAGGCACTTGGTGGATTCACTTGGTGGAGTCACTTGATGGAGTCCATCGACCGAGTCACTTGATGGAGTCACTTGGTGGAGTCACTTGATGGAGTCACTTGATGGAGTCACTTGGTGGAGTCACTTGATGGAGTCACTTGATGGAGTCACTTGGTGGAGTCACTTGATGGAGTCACTTGGTGGAGTCCATCGATGGAGACACTTGGTGGATCCACTTGGTGGAGTCACTTGATGGAGTCCATCGACCGAGTCACTTGATGGAGTCACTTGGTGGAGTCACTTGATGGAGTCACTTGATGGAGTCACTTGATGGAGTCACTTGATGGAGTCACTTGGTGGAGTCACTTGGTGGAGTCACTTGATGGAGTCACTTGGTGGAGTCCATCGATGGAGGCACTTGGTGGATCCACTTGGTGGAGTCACTTGATGGAGTCCATCGACCGAGTCACTTGATGGAGTCACTTGGTGGAGTCCATCGATGGAGGCACTTGGTGGATTCACTTGGTGGAGTCACTTGATGGAGTCCATCGACCGAGTCACTTGATGGAGTCACTTGGTGGAGTCCATCGATGGAGGCACTTGGTGGATCCACTTGGTGGAGTCACTTGATGGAGTCCATCGACCGAGTCACTTGATGGAGTCACTTGGTGGAGTCACTTGATGGAGTCACTTGATGGAGTCACTTGGTGGAGTCACTTGATGGAGTCACTTGGTGGAGTCCATCGATGGAGACACTTGGTGGATCCACTTGGTGGAGTCACTTGATGGAGTCCATCGACCGAGTCACTTGATGGAGTCACTTGGTGGAGTCACTTGATGGAGTCCATCGACCGAGTCACTTGATGGAGTCACTTGGTGGAGTCCATCGATGGAGGCACTTGGTGGATTCACTTGGTGGAGTCACTTGATGGAGTCCATCGACCGAGTCACTTGATGGAGTCACTTGGTGGAGTCACTTGATGGAGTCACTTGATGGAGTCACTTGGTGGAGTCACTTGATGGAGTCACTTGATGGAGTCACTTGGTGGAGTCACTTGATGGAGTCACTTGGTGGAGTCCATCGATGGAGACACTTGGTGGATCCACTTGGTGGAGTCAC
The DNA here is from genome assembly GCA_900538255.1 of Ulva mutabilis. Lineage (NCBI taxonomy): Eukaryota > Viridiplantae > Chlorophyta > Ulvophyceae > Ulvales > Ulvaceae > Ulva > Ulva mutabilis. The sequence continues at coordinate 171,527 of UNSF01000006.1, read as the reverse complement.
TTGATGGAGTCCATCGACCGAGTCACTTGATGGAGTCACTTGGTGGAGTCACTTGATGGAGTCACTTGATGGAGTCACTTGATGGAGTCACTTGATGGAGTCACTTGGTGGAGTCACTTGGTGGAGTCACTTGATGGAGTCACTTGGTGGAGTCCATCGATGGAGTCACTTGGTGGATCCACTTGGTGGAGTCACTTGATGGAGTCCATCGACCGAGTCACTTGATGGAGTCACTTGGTGGAGTCCATCGATGGAGGCACTTGGTGGATTCACTTGGTGGAGTCACTTGATGGAGTCCATCGACCGAGTCACTTGATGGAGTCACTTGGTGGAGTCACTTGATGGAGTCACTTGATGGAGTCACTTGATGGAGTCACTTGATGGAGTCACTTGGTGGAGTCACTTGGTGGAGTCACTTGATGGAGTCACTTGGTGGAGTCCATCGATGGAGTCACTTGGTGGATCCACTTGGTGGAGTCACTTGATGGAGTCCATCGACCGAGTCACTTGATGGAGTCACTTGGTGGAGTCCATCGATGGAGGCACTTGGTGGATCCACTTGGTGGAGTCACTTGATGGAGTCCATCGACCGAGTCACTTGATGGAGTCACTTGGTGGAGTCACTTGATGGAGTCACTTGATGGAGTCACTTGATGGAGTCACTTGATGGAGTCACTTGATGGAGTCACTTGGTGGAGTCACTTGATGGAGTCACTTGGTGGAGTCCATCGATGGAGACACTTGGTGGATCCACTTGGTGGAGTCACTTGATGGAGTCCATCGACCGAGTCACTTGATGGAGTCACTTGGTGGAGTCCATCGATGGAGGCACTTGGTGGATTCACTTGGTGGAGTCACTTGATGGAGTCCATCGACCGAGTCACTTGATGGAGTCACTTGGTGGAGTCACTTGATGGAGTCCATCGACCGAGTCACTTGATGGAGTCACTTGGTGGAGTCCATCGATGGAGGCACTTGGTGGATTCACTTGGTGGAGTCACTTGATGGAGTCCATCGACCGAGTCACTTGATGGAGTCACTTGGTGGAGTCCATCGATGGAGTCACTTGTGGATTCACTTGATGGAGTCACTTGATGGAGTCACTTGGTGGAGTCCATCGATGGAGGCACTTGGTGGATCACTTGGTGGAGTCACTTGATGGAGTCCATCGACCGAGTCACTTGATGGAGTCACTTGGTGGAGTCCATCGATGGAGGCACTTGGTGGATCACTTGGTGGAGTCACTTGATGGAGTCCATCGACCGAGTCACTTGATGGAGTCACTTGGTGGAGTCACTTGATGGAGTCACTTGATGGAGTCACTTGATGGAGTCACTTGATGGAGTCACTTGGTGGAGTCCATCGATGGAGCACTTGGTGGATCCACTTGGTGGAGTCACTTGATGGAGTCCATCGACCGAGTCACTTGATGGAGTCACTTGGTGGAGTCACTTGATGGAGTCACTTGATGGAGTCCATCGATGGAGTCACTTGGTGGATTCACTTGGTGGAGTCACTTGATGGAGTCCATCGACCGAGTCACTTGATGGAGTCACTTGGTGGAGTCCATCGATGGCGGCACTTGGTGGATTCACTTGGTGGAGTCACTTGATGGAGTCCATCGACCGAGTCACTTGATGGAGTCACTTGGTGGAGTCACTTGATGGAGTCACTTGATGGAGTCACTTGGTGGAGTCACTTGATGGAGTCACTTGATGGAGTCACTTGATGGAGTCCATCGATGGAGGCACTTGGTGGATTCACTTGGTGGAGTCACTTGATGGAGTCCATCGACCGAGTCACTTGATGGAGTCACTTGGTGGAGTCCATCGATGGCGGCACTTGGTGGATCCACTTGGTGGAGTCACTTGATGGAGTCCATCGACCGAGTCACTTGATGGAGTCACTTGGTGGAGTCACTTGATGGAGTCACTTGATGGAGTCACTTGATGGAGTCACTTGATGGAGTCACTTGGTGGAGTCCATCGATGGAGGCACTTGGTGGATCCACTTGGTGGAGTCACTTGATGGAGTCCATCGACCGAGTCACTTGATGGAGTCACTTGGTGGAGTCACTTGATGGAGTCACTTGATGGAGTCCATCGATGGAGTCACTTGGTGGAGTCACTTGGTGGAGTCACTTGATGGAGTCCATCGACCGAGTCACTTGATGGAGTCACTTGGTGGAGTCCATCGATGGAGGCACTTGGTGGATTCACTTGGTGGAGTCACTTGATGGAGTCCATCGACCGAGTCACTTGATGGAGTCACTTGGTGGAGTCACTTGATGGAGTCACTTGATGGAGTCACTTGGTGGACTCACTTGATGGAGTCACTTGATGGAGTCCATCGATCGAGTCACTTGATGGAGTCACTTGGTGGAGTCCATCGATGGAGGCACTTGGTGGATCCACTTGGTGGAGTCACTTGATGGAGTCCATCGACCGAGTCACTTGATGGAGTCACTTGGTGGAGTCACTTGATGGAGTCACTTGATGGAGTCACTTGATGGAGTCACTTGATGGAGTCACTTGATGGAGTCCATCGATGGAGGCACTTGGTGGATCCACTTGGTGGAGTCACTTGATGGAGTCCATCGACCGAGTCACTTGATGGAGTCACTTGGTGGAGTCACTTGATGGAGTCACTTGATGGAGTCACTTGATGGAGTCACTTGATGGAGTCACTTGGTGGAGTCCATCGATGGAGGCACTTGGTGGATCCACTTGGTGGAGTCACTTGATGGAGTCCATCGACCGAGTCACTTGATGGAGTCACTTGGTGGAGTCACTTGATGGAGTCACTTGGTGGAGTCACTTGATGGAGTCACTTGATGGAGTCACTTGATGGAGTCCATCGATGGAGGCACTTGGTGGATTCACTTGGTGGAGTCACTTGATGGAGTCCATCGACCGAGTCACTTGATGGAGTCACTTGGTGGAGTCCATCGATGGAGGCACTTGGTGGATTCACTTGGTGGAGTCACTTGATGGAGTCCATCGACCGAGTCACTTGATGGAGTCACTTGGTGGAGTCACTTGATGGAGTCACTTGATGGAGTCACTTGGTGGAGTCACTTGATGGAGTCACTTGATGGAGTCCATCGACCGAGTCACTTGATGGAGTCACTTGGTGGAGTCCATCGATGGAGGCACTTGGTGGATCCACTTGGTGGAGTCACTTGATGGAGTCCATCGACCGAGTCACTTGATGGAGTCACTTGGTGGAGTCACTTGATGGAGTCACTTGATGGAGTCACTTGATGGAGTCACTTGATGGAGTCACTTGGTGGAGTCCATCGATGGAGGCACTTGGTGGATCCACTTGGTGGAGTCACTTGATGGAGTCCATCGACCGAGTCACTTGATGGAGTCACTTGGTGGAGTCACTTGATGGAGTCACTTGATGGAGTCACTTGATGGAGTCACTTGATGGAGTCACTTGGTGGAGTCCATCGATGGAGGCACTTGGTGGATCACTTGGTGGAGTCACTTGATGGAGTCCATCGACCGAGTCACTTGATGGAGTCACTTGGTGGAGTCACTTGATGGAGTCACTTGATGGAGTCACTTGGTGGAGTCACTTGATGGAGTCACTTGATGGAGTCCATCGACCGAGTCACTTGATGGAGTCACTTGGTGGAGTCCATCGATGGAGGCACTTGGTGGATCCACTTGGTGGAGTCACTTGATGGAGTCCATCGACCGAGTCACTTGATGGAGTCACTTGGTGGAGTCACTTGATGGAGTCACTTGGTGGACTCACTTGATGGAGTCACTTGATGGAGTCACTTGGTGGAGTCCATCGATGGAGGCACTTGGTGGATCCACTTGGTGGAGTCACTTGATGGAGTCCATCGACCGAGTCACTTGATGGAGTCACTTGGTGGAGTCACTTGATGGAGTCACTTGATGGAGTCACTTGGTGGAGTCACTTGATGGAGTCACTTGATGGAGTCACTTGGTGGAGTCACTTGATGGAGTCACTTGGTGGAGTCCATCGATGGAGTCACTTGGTGGAGTCACTTGGTGGAGTCACTTGATGGAGTCACTTGGTGGAGTCACTTGATGGAGTCACTTGATGGAGTCACTTGATGGAGTCCATCGATGGAGTCACTTGGTGGATTCACTTGGTGGAGTCACTTGATGGAGTCCATCGACCGAGTCACTTGATGGAGTCACTTGGTGGAGTCCATCGATGGCGGCACTTGGTGGATCCACTTGGTGGAGTCACTTGATGGAGTCCATCGACCGAGTCACTTGATGGAGTCACTTGGTGGAGTCACTTGATGGAGTCACTTGATGGAGTCACTTGGTGGACTCACTTGATGGAGTCACTTGATGGAGTCACTTGGTGGAGTCACTTGATGGAGTCACTTGGTGGAGTCCATTGATGGAGACACTTGGTGGATCCACTTGGTGGAGTCACTTGATGGAGTCCATCGACAGAGTCACTTGATGGAGTCACTTGATGGAGTCACTTGATGGAGTCCATCGACCGAGTCACTTGATGGAGTCACTTGGTGGAGTCCATCGATGGAGGCACTTGGTGGATTCACTTGGTGGAGTCACTTGATGGAGTCCATCGACCGAGTCACTTGATGGAGTCACTTGGTGGAGTCACTTGATGGAGTCACTTGATGGAGTCACTTGGTGGAGTCACTTGATGGAGTCACTTGATGGAGTCACTTGGTGGAGTCACTTGATGGAGTCACTTGGTGGAGTCCATCGATGGAGACACTTGGTGGATCCACTTGGTGGAGTCACTTGATGGAGTCCATCGACCGAGTCACTTGATGGAGTCACTTGGTGGAGTCACTTGATGGAGTCACTTGATGGAGTCACTTGATGGAGTCACTTGATGGAGTCACTTGGTGGAGTCACTTGGTGGAGTCACTTGATGGAGTCACTTGGTGGAGTCCATCGATGGAGTCACTTGGTGGATCCACTTGGTGGAGTCACTTGATGGAGTCCATCGACCGAGTCACTTGATGGAGTCACTTGGTGGAGTCCATCGATGGAGGCACTTGGTGGATTCACTTGGTGGAGTCACTTGATGGAGTCCATCGACCGAGTCACTTGATGGAGTCACTTGGTGGAGTCCATCGATGGAGGCACTTGGTGGATCCACTTGGTGGAGTCACTTGATGGAGTCCATCGACCGAGTCACTTGATGGAGTCACTTGGTGGAGTCACTTGATGGAGTCACTTGATGGAGTCACTTGGTGGAGTCACTTGATGGAGTCACTTGGTGGAGTCCATCGATGGAGGCACTTGGTGGATCCACTTGGTGGAGTCACTTGATGGAGTCCATCGACCGAGTCACTTGATGGAGTCACTTGGTGGAGTCACTTGATGGAGTCCATCGACCGAGTCACTTGATGGAGTCACTTGGTGGAGTCCATCGATGGAGGCACTTGGTGGATTCACTTGGTGGAGTCACTTGATGGAGTCCATCGACCGAGTCACTTGATGGAGTCACTTGGTGGAGTCACTTGATGGAGTCACTTGATGGAGTCACTTGGTGGAGTCACTTGATGGAGTCACTTGATGGAGTCACTTGGTGGAGTCACTTGATGGAGTCACTTGGTGGAGTCCATCGATGGAGACACTTGGTGGATCCACTTGGTGGAGTCACTTGATGGAGTCCATCGACCGAGTCACTTGATGGAGTCACTTGGTGGAGTCACTTGATGGAGTCACTTGATGGAGTCACTTGATGGAGTCACTTGATGGAGTCACTTGGTGGAGTCACTTGGTGGAGTCACTTGATGGAGTCACTTGGTGGAGTCCATCGATGGAGTCACTTGGTGGATCCACTTGGTGGAGTCACTTGATGGAGTCCATCGACCGAGTCACTTGATGGAGTCACTTGGTGGAGTCCATCGATGGAGGCACTTGGTGGATTCACTTGGTGGAGTCACTTGATGGAGTCCATCGACCGAGTCACTTGATGGAGTCACTTGGTGGAGTCCATCGATGGAGGCACTTGGTGGATCCACTTGGTGGAGTCACTTGATGGAGTCCATCGACCGAGTCACTTGATGGAGTCACTTGGTGGAGTCACTTGATGGAGTCACTTGATGGAGTCACTTGGTGGAGTCACTTGATGGAGTCACTTGGTGGAGTCCATTGATGGAGACACTTGGTGGATCCACTTGGTGGAGTCACTTGATGGAGTCCATCGACAGAGTCACTTGATGGAGTCACTTGGTGGAGTCACTTGATGGAGTCCATCGACCGAGTCACTTGATGGAGTCACTTGGTGGAGTCCATCGATGGAGGCACTTGGTGGATTCACTTGGTGGAGTCACTTGATGGAGTCCATCGACCGAGTCACTTGATGGAGTCACTTGGTGGAGTCACTTGATGGAGTCACTTGATGGAGTCACTTGGTGGAGTCACTTGATGGAGTCACTTGATGGAGTCACTTGGTGGAGTCACTTGATGGAGTCACTTGGTGGAGTCCATCGATGGAGACACTTGGTGGATCCACTTGGTGGAGTCACTTGATGGAGTCCATCGACCGAGTCACTTGATGGAGTCACTTGGTGGAGTCACTTGATGGAGTCACTTGATGGAGTCACTTGATGGAGTCACTTGATGGAGTCACTTGGTGGAGTCACTTGGTGGAGTCACTTGATGGAGTCACTTGGTGGAGTCCATCGATGGAGTCACTTGATGGATCCACTTGGTGGAGTCACTTGATGGAGTCCATCGACCGAGTCACTTGATGGAGTCACTTGGTGGAGTCCATCGATGGAGGCACTTGGTGGATTCACTTGGTGGAGTCACTTGATGGAGTCCATCGACCGAGTCACTTGATGGAGTCACTTGGTGGAGTCCATCGATGGAGGCACTTGGTGGATCCACTTGGTGGAGTCACTTGATGGAGTCCATCGACCGAGTCACTTGATGGAGTCACTTGGTGGAGTCACTTGATGGAGTCACTTGATGGAGTCACTTGATGGAGTCACTTGATGGAGTCACTTGGTGGAGTCCATTGATGGAGGCACTTGGTGGATCCACTTGGTGGAGTCACTTGATGGAGTCCATCGACCGAGTCACTTGATGGAGTCACTTGGTGGAGTCACTTGATGGAGTCCATCGACCGAGTCACTTGATGGAGTCACTTGGTGGAGTCCATCGATGGAGGCACTTGGTGGATTCACTTGGTGGAGTCACTTGATGGAGTCCATCGACAGAGTCACTTGATGGAGTCACTTGGTGGAGTCACTTGATGGAGTCCATCGACCGAGTCACTTGATGGAGTCACTTGGTGGAGTCCATCGATGGAGGCACTTGGTGGATTCACTTGGTGGAGTCACTTGATGGAGTCCATCGACCGAGTCACTTGATGGAGTCACTTGGTGGAGTCACTTGATGGAGTCACTTGATGGAGTCACTTGGTGGAGTCACTTGATGGAGTCACTTGATGGAGTCACTTGGTGGAGTCACTTGATGGAGTCACTTGGTGGAGTCCATCGATGGAGACACTTGGTGGATCCACTTGGTGGAGTTACTTGATGGAGTCCATCGACCGAGTCACTTGATGGAGTCACTTGGTGGAGTCACTTGATGGAGTCCATCGACCGAGTCACTTGATGGAGTCACTTGGTGGAGTCCATCGATGGAGGCACTTGGTGGATTCACTTGGTGGAGTCACTTGATGGAGTCCATCGACCGAGTCACTTGATGGAGTCACTTGGTGGAGTCCATCGATGGCGGCACTTGGTGGATCCACTTGGTGGAGTCACTTGATGGAGTCCATCGACCGAGTCACTTGATGGAGTCACTTGGTGGAGTCACTTGATGGAGTCACTTGATGGAGTCACTTGGTGGACTCACTTGATGGAGTCACTTGATGGAGTCACTTGATGGAGTCCATCGATGGAGGCACTTGGTGGATTCACTTGGTGGAGTCACTTGATGGAGTCCATCGACCGAGTCACTTGATGGAGTCACTTGGTGGAGTCCATCGATGGCGGCACTTGGTGGATCCACTTGGTGGAGTCACTTGATGGAGTCCATCGACCGAGTCACTTGATGGAGTCACTTGGTGGAGTCACTTGATGGAGTCACTTGATGGAGTCACTTGATGGAGTCACTTGATGGAGTCACTTGGTGGAGTCCATCGATGGCGGCACTTGGTGGATCCACTTGGTGGATCCACTTGGTGGAGTCACTTGATGGAGTCCATCGACCGAGTCACTTGATGGAGTCACTTGGTGGAGTCCATCGATGGCGGCACTTGGTGGATCCACTTGGTGGAGTCACTTGATGGAGTCCATCGACCGAGTCACTTGATGGAGTCACTTGGTGGAGTCACTTGATGGAGTCACTTGGTGGAGTCCATTGATGGAGTCACTTGGTGGAGTCACTTGATGGAGTCACTTGGTGGAGTCACTTGATGGAGTCACTTGATGGAGTCACTTGATGGAGTCACTTGGTGGAGTCACTTGATGGAGTCACTTGATGGAGTCACTTGGTGGAGTCCATCGATGGAGTCACTTGGTGGATCCACTTGGTGGAGTCACTTGATGGAGTCCATCGACCGAGTCACTTGATGGAGTCACTTGGTGGAGTCCATCGATGGAGGCACTTGGTGGATCCACTTGGTGGAGTCACTTGATGGAGTCCATCGACCGAGTCACTTGATGGAGTCACTTGGTGGAGTCACTTGATGGAGTCACTTGATGGAGTCACTTGATGGAGTCACTTGATGGAGTCACTTGATGGAGTCACTTGGTGGAGTCACTTGATGGAGTCACTTGGTGGAGTCCATCGATGGAGACACTTGGTGGATCACTTGGTGGAGTTACTTGATGGAGTCCATCGACCGAGTCACTTGATGGAGTCACTTGGTGGAGTCCATCGATGGAGGCACTTGGTGGATTTACTTGGTGGAGTCACTTGATGGAGTCCATCGACGAGTCACTTGATGGAGTCACTTGGTGGAGTCACTTGATGGAGTCCATCGACCGAGTCACTTGATGGAGTCACTTGGTGGAGTCCATCGATGGAGGCACTTGGTGGATTCACTTGGTGGAGTCACTTGATGGAGTCCATCGACCGAGTCACTTGATGAAGTCACTTGGTGGAGTCAATTGATGGAGTCACTTGATGGAGTCACTTGATGGAGTCACTTGATGGAGTCACTTGGTGGAGTCCATCGATGGCGGCACTTGGTGGATCCACTTGGTGGAGTCACTTGATGGAGTCCATCGACCGAGTCACTTGATGGAGTCACTTGGTGGAGTCACTTGATGGAGTCACTTGATGGAGTCACTTGATGGAGTCACTTGATGGAGTCCATCGATGGAGGCACTTGGTGGATTCACTTGGTGGAGTCACTTGATGGAGTCCATCGATCGAGTCACTTGATGGAGTCACTTGGTGGAGTCCATCGATGGAGCGGCACTTGGTGGATCCACTTGGTGGAGTCACTTGATGGAGTCCATCGACCGAGTCACTTGATGGAGTCACTTGGTGGAGTCACTTGATGGAGTCACTTGATGGAGTCACTTGATGGAGTCACTTGATGGAGTCACTTGATGGAGTCCATCGATGGAGGCACTTGGTGGATCACTTGGTGGAGTCACTTGATGGAGTCCATCGACCGAGTCACTTGATGGAGTCACTTGGTGGAGTCACTTGATGGAGTCACTTGATGGAGTCCATCGATGGAGTCACTTGGTGGAGTCACTTGGTGGAGTCACTTGATGGAGTCCATCGACCGAGTCACTTGATGGAGTCACTTGGTGGAGTCCTCGATGGAGGCACTTGGTGGATTCACTTGGTGGAGTCACTTGATGGAGTCCATCGACCGAGTCACTTGATGGAGTCACTTGGTGGAGTCACTTGATGGAGTCACTTGATGGAGTCACTTGGTGGAGTCACTTGATGGAGTCACTTGATGGAGTCACTTGATGGAGTCACTTGATGGAGTCACTTGGTGGAGTCCATCGATGGAGGCACTTGGTGGATCCACTTGGTGGAGTCACTTGATGGAGTCCATCGACGAGTCACTTGATGGAGTCACTTGGTGGAGTCTTGATGGAGTTCACTTGGTGGAGTCACTTGATGGAGTCACTTGATGGAGTCACTTGGTGGAGTCCATCGATGGAGGCACTTGGTGGATCCACTTGGTGGAGTCACTTGATGGAGTCCATCGACCGAGTCACTTGATGGAGTCACTTGGTGGAGTCACATCGATGGAGTCACTTGATGGAGTCACTTGATGGAGTCACTTGATGGAGTCCATTGACGGAGTCACTTGATGGAGTCACTTGGTGGAGTCACTTGATGGAGTCACTTGATGGAGTCCATTGATGGAGTCACTTGATGGAGTCACTTGGTGGAGTCACTTGATGGAGTCCATCGACCGAGTCACTTGATGGAGTCACTTGTGGAGTCCATCGATGGAGGCACTTGGTGGATTCACTTGGTGGAGTCACTTGATGGAGTCCATCGACCGAGTCACTTGATGGAGTCACTTGGTGGAGTCCATCGATGGAGGCACTTGGTGGATCACTTGGTGGAGTCACTTGATGGAGTCCATCGACGAGTCACTTGATGGAGTCACTTGGTGGAGTCACTTGATGGAGTCACTTGATGGAGTCACTTGGTGGAGTCACTTGATGGAGTCACTTGGTGGAGTCCATCGATGGAGGCCACTTGGTGGATCACTTGTGGAGTCACTTGATGGAGTCCATCGATGAGTCACTTGATGGAGTCACTTGGTGGAGTCACTTGATGGAGTCCATCGACCGAGTCACTTGATGGAGTCACTTGGTGGAGTCCATTGATGGAGGCACTTGGTGGATTCACTTGGTGGAGTCACTTGATGGAGTCCATCGACAGAGTCACTTGATGGAGTCACTTGGTGGAGTCACTTGATGGAGTCCATCGACCGAGTCACTTGATGAAGTCACTTGGTGGAGTCCATCGATGGAGGCACTTGGTGGATTCACTTGGTGGAGTCACTTGATGGAGTCCATCGACCGAGTCACTTGATGAAGTCACTTGGTGGAGTCACTTGATGGAGTCACTTGATGGAGTCACTTGGTGGAGTCACTTGATGGAGTCACTTGATGGAGTCACTTGGTGGAGTCACTTGATGGAGTCACTTGGTGGAGTCCATCGATGGAGACACTTGGTGGATCCACTTGGTGGAGTTACTTGATGGAGTCCATCGACGAGTCACTTGATGGAGTCACTTGGTGGAGTCACTTGATGGAGTCCATCGACCGAGTCACTTGATGGAGTCACTTGGTGGAGTCCATCGATGGAGGCACTTGGTGGATTCACTTGGTGGAGTCACTTGATGGAGTCCATCGACCGAGTCACTTGATGGAGTCACTTGGTGGAGTCCATCGATGGCGGCACTTGGTGGATCCACTTGGTGGAGTCACTTGATGGAGTCCATCGACCGAGTCACTTGATGGAGTCACTTGGTGGAGTCACTTGATGGAGTCACTTGATGGAGTCACTTGGTGGACTCACTTGATGGAGTCACTTGATGGAGTCACTTGATGGAGTCCATCGATGGAGGCACTTGGTGGATCCACTTGGTGGAGTCACTTGATGGAGTCCATCGACCGAGTCACTTGATGGAGTCACTTGGTGGAGTCATCGATGGCGTCCACTTGTGGATCACTTGGTGGAGTCACTTGATGGAGTCATCGATGGAGTCACTTGATGGAGTCACTTGGTGGAGTCACTTGATGGAGTCACTTGATGGAGTCACTTGATGGAGTCACTTGATGGAGTCACTTGGTGGAGTCATTGATGGAGTCACTTGGTGGATCCACTTGGTGGATCACTTGATGGAGTCACTTGATGGAGTCCATCGATGGAGTCACTTGATGGAGTCACTTGGTGGAGTCCATCGATGGAGGCACTTGGTGGATCCACTTGTGGAGTCACTTGATGGAGTCCATCGACCGAGTCACTTGATGGAGTCACTTGGTGGAGTCACTTGATGGAGTCACTTGATGGAGTCCACTTGATGGAGTCACTTGGTGGAGTCACTTGATGGAGTCACTTGATGGAGTCACTTGATGGAGTCACTTGATGGAGTCACTTGATGGAGTCACTTGGTGGAGTCACTTGTTGGAGTCACTTGATGGAGTCACTTGGTGGAGTCCATCGATGGAGTCACTTGGTGGAGTCCACTTGGTGGAGTTACTTGATGGAGTCCATCGACTGGAGTCACTTGATGGAGTCACTTGGTGGAGTCCATCGATGGAGGCACTTGGTGGATCCACTTGGTGGAGTCACTTGATGGAGTCCATCGACCGAGTCACTTGATGGAGTCACTTGGTGGAGTCACTTATGGAGTCACTTGATGGAGTCACTTGATGGAGTCACTTGGGAGTCACTTGGTGGAGTCACTTGGTGNAGTCACTTGGTGGAGTCCATCGATGGAGGCACTTGGTGGATCCACTTGGTGGAGTCACTTGATGGAGTCCATCGGACCGAGTCACTTGATGGAGTCACTTGGTGGAGTCACTTGATGGAGTCACTTGATGGAGTCACTGGTGGACTCACTTGATGGAGTCACTTGATGGAGTCACTTGGTGGAGTCACTTGATGGAGTCACTTGGTGGAGTCCATATCGATGGAGACACTTGGTGGATCACTTGGTGGAGTACTTGATGGAGTCCATCGACGAGTCACTTGATGGAGTCACTTGATGGAGTCACTTGATGGAGTCATCGACCGAGTCACTTGATGGAGTCACTTGGTGGAGTCCATCGATGGAGACACTTGGTGGATCCACTTGGTGGAGTTACTTGATGGAGTCCATCGACCGAGTCACTTGATGGAGCACTTGATGGAGTCTCAATGGCGGCACTTGGTGGAATTTACTCGGTGGAGTCACTTGATGGAGTCCATCGACAGAGTCACTTGATGGAGTCACTTGGTGGAGTCACTTGATGGAGTCCATCGACCGAGTCACTTGATGAAGTCACTTGGTGGAGTCCATCGATGGAGGCACTTGGTGGATTCACTTGGTGGAGTCACTTGATGGAGTCCATCGACCGAGTCACTTGATGAAGTCACTTGGTGGAGCCCATCGATGGAGGCACTTTGTGGATTCACTTGATGAAGTCACTTGATGGAGTCACTTGGTGGAGTCCATCGATGGCGGCACTTGGTGGATCCACTTGGTGGAGTCACTTGATGGAGTCCATCGACCGAGTCACTTGATGGAGTCACTTGGTGGAGTCACTTGATGGAGTCACTTGATGGAGTCACTTGGTGGACTCACTTGATGGAGTCACTTGATGGAGTCACTTGGTGGAGTCACTTGATGGAGTCACTTGGTGGAGTCCATTGATGGAGACACTTGGTGGATCCACTTGGTGGAGTTACTTGATGGAGTCCATCGACAGAGTCACTTGATGGAGTCACTTGGTGGAGTCACTTGATGGAGTCCATCGACCGAGTCACTTGATGAAGTCACTTGGTGGAGTCCATCGATGGAGGCACTTGGTGGATTCACTTGGTGGAGTCACTTGATGGAGTCCATCGACCGAGTCACTTGATGGAGTCACTTGGTGGCGTCACTTGATGGAGTCACTTGATGGAGTCACTTGGTGGACTCACTTGATGGAGTCACTTGATGGAGTCACTTGGTGGAGTCACTTGATGGAGTCACTTGGTGGAGTCCATCGATGGAGACACTTGGTGGATCCACTTGGTGGCGTTACTTGATGGAGTCCATCGACCGAGTCACTTGATGGAGTCACTTGGTGGAGTCACTTGATGGAGTCCATGACGGAGTCACTTGATGGAGTCACTTGGTGGAGTCCATCGATGGAGGCACTTGGTGGATTCACTTGGTGGAGTCACTTGATGGAGTCCATCGACCGAGTCACTTGATGGAGTCACTTGGTGGAGTCCATCGATGGCGGCACTTGGTGGATCCACTTGGTGGAGTCACTTGATGGAGTCCATCGACCGAGTCACTTGATGGAGTCACTTGGTGGAGTCACTTGATGGAGTCACTTGATGGAGTCACTTGGTGGACTCACTTGATGGAGTCACTTGATGGAGTCACTTGATGGAGTCCATCGATGGAGGCACTTGGTGGATCCACTTGGTGGAGTCACTTGATGGAGTCCATCGACCGAGTCACTTGATGGAGTCACTTGGTGGAGTCAGTTGATGGAGTCACTTGATGGACTCACTTGATGGAGTCACTTGATGGAGTCACTTGGTGGAGTCCATCGATGGCGGCACTTGGTGGATCCACTTGGTGGAGTCACTTGATGGAGTCCATCGACGAGTCACTTGATGGAGTCACTTGGTGGAGTCACTTGATGGAGTCACTTGATGGAGTCACTTGGTGGAGTCACTTGATGGAGTCACTTGATGGAGTCACTTGATGGAGTCCATCGATGGAGGCACTTGGTGGATTCACTTGGTGGAGTCACTTGATGGAGTCCATCGACCGAGTCACTTGATGGAGTCACTTGGTGGAGTCCATCGATGGCGGCACTTGGTGGATCTCACTTGGTGGAGTCACTTGATGGAGTCCATCGACCGAGTCACTTGATGGAGTCACTTGGTGGAGTCAGTTGATGGAGTCACTTGATGGACTCACTTGATGGAGTCACTTGATGGAGTCACTTGGTGGAGTCCATCGATGGCGGCACTTGGTGGATCCACTTGGTGGAGTCACTTGATGGAGTCCATCGACGGAGTCACTTGATGGAGTCACTTGGGAGTCACGATGGAGTCACTTGATGGAGTCACTTGGTGGAGTCACTTGATGGAGTCACTTGATGGAGTCACTTGGTGGAGTCACTTGATGGAGTCACTTGGTGGAGTCCTTTGATGGAGTCACTTGGTGGATCACTTGGTGGACTTACTTGATGGAGTCCATCGACAGAGTCACTTGATGGAGTCACTTGTTGGAGTCCATCGATGGCGGCACTTGGTGGATCCACTTGGTGGAGTCACTTGATGGAGTCCATCGACCGAGTCACTTGATGGAGTCACTTGGTGGAGTCACTTGATGGAGTCACTTGATGGAGTCACTTGGTGGACTCACTTGATGGAGTCACTTGATGGAGTCACTTGGTGGAGTCACTTGATGGAGTCACTTGGTGGAGTCCTTTGATGGAGACACTTGGTGGATCCACTTGGTGGACTTACTTGATGGAGTCCATCGACAGAGTCACTTGATGGAGTCACTTGATGGAGTCACTTGATGGAGTCCATCGACCGAGTCACTTGATGAAGTCACTTGGTGGAGTCCATCGATGGAGGCACTTGGTGGATTCACTTGGTGGAGTCACTTGATGGAGTCCATCGACCGAGTCACTTGATGAAGTCACTTGGTGGAGTCACTTGATGGAGTCACTTGATGGAGTCACTTGGTGGACTCACTTGATGGAGTCACTTGATGGAGTCACTTGGTGGAGTCACTTGATGGAGTCACTTGGTGGAGTCCATCGATGGAGACACTTGGTGGATCCACTTGGTGGAGTTACTTGATGGAGTCCATCGAGAGTCACTTGATGGAGTCACTTGGTGGAGTCACTTGATGGAGTCCATCGACCGAGTCACTTGATGGAGTCACTTGGTGGAGTCCATCGATGGAGGCACTTGGTGGATTCACTTGGTGGAGTCACTTGATGGAGTCCATCGACCGAGTCACTTGATGGAGTCACTTGGTGGAGTCCATCGATGGCGGCACTTGGTGGATCCACTTGGTGGAGTCACTTGATGGAGTCCATCGACCGAGTCACTTGATGGAGTCACTTGGTGGAGTCACTTGATGGAGTCACTTGATGGAGTCACTTGGTGGACTCACTTGATGGAGTCACTTGATGGAGTCACTTGATGGAGTCCATCGATGGAGGCACTTGGTGGATCACTTGGTGGAGTCACTTGATGGAGTCCATCGACCGAGTCACTTGATGGAGTCACTTGGTGGAGTCCATCGATGGAGGCACTTGGTGGATCCACTTGGTGGAGTCACTTGATGGAGTCCATCGACCGAGTCACTTGATGGAGTCACTTGGTGGAGTCCATCGATGGCACTTGGTGGATCCTTGGTAAAGTCACTTGATGGAGTCCATCGACCGAGTCACTTGATGGAGTCACTTGGTGGAGTCACTTGATGGAGTCACTTGGTGGAGTCCATGATGGAGTCACTTGGTGGAGTCACTTGATGGAGTCACTTGGTGGAGTCACTTGATGGAGTCACTTGATGGAGTCACTTTGATGGAGTCACTTGATGGAGTCACTTGGTGGAGTCACTCGATGGAGTCACTTGGTGGATCCACTTGGTGGAGTTACTTGATGGAGTCCATCGACAGAGTCACTTGATGGAGTCACTTGGTGGAGTCCATCGATGGAGACACTTGGTGGATCCACTTGGTGGAGTCACTTGATGGAGTCCATCGACCGAGTCACTTGATGGAGTCACTTGGTGGAGTCACTTGATGGAGTCACTTGATGGAGTCACTTGATGGAGTCACTTGATGGAGTCACTTGGTGGAGTCACTTGGTGGAGTCACTTGATGGAGTCACTTGGTGGAGTCCATCGATGGAGACACTTGGTGGATCACTTGGTGGAGTTACTTGATGGAGTCCATCGACCGAGTCACTTGATGGAGGCACTTGATGGAGTCCATCAATGGCGGCACTTGGTGGATTTACTCGTGGAGTCACTTGATGGAGTCCATCGACGAGTCACTTGATGGAGTCACTTGGTGGAGTCACTTGATGGAGTCCATCGACCGAGTCACTTGATGAAGTCACTTGGTGGAGTCCATCGATGGAGGCACTTGGTGGATCACTTGGTGGAGTCACTTGATGGAGTCCATCGACCGAGTCACTTGATGAGTCACTTGGTGGAGCCCATCGATGGAGGCACTTGTGGATTCACTTGATGAAGTCACTTGATGGAGTCACTTGGTGGAGTCCATCGATGGCGGCACTTGGTGGATCCACTTGGTGGAGTCACTTGATGGAGTCCATCGACGAGTCACTTGATGGAGTCACTTGGTGGAGTCACTTGATGGAGTCACTTGATGGAGTCACTTGGTGGAGTCACTTGATGGAGTCACTTGATGGAGTCACTTGGTGGAGTCACTTGATGGAGTCACTTGGTGGAGTCCATTGATGGAGACACTTGGTGGATCCACTTGGTGGAGTTACTTGATGGAGTCCATCGACAGTCACTTGATGGAGTCACTTGATGGAGTCACTTGATGGAGTCCATCGACCGAGTCACTTGATGGAGTCACTTGGTGGAGTCCATCGATGGAGACACTTGGTGGATCCACTTGGTGGAGTTACTTGATGGAGTCCATCGACCGAGTCACTTGATGGAGTCACTTGATGGAGTCCATCAATGGCGGCACTTGGTGGATTTACTCGGTGGAGTCACTTGATGGAGTCCATCGACAGAGTCACTTGATGGAGTCACTTGGTGGAGTCACTTGATGGAGTCCATCGACCGAGTCACTTGATGAAGTCACTGGGTGGAGTCCATCGATGGAGGCACTTGGTGGATCACTTGGTGGAGTCACTTGATGGAGTCCATCGACAGAGTCACTTGATGGAGTCACTTGGTGGAGCCCATCGATGGAGGCACTTTGTGGATTCACTTGATGAAGTCACTTGATGGAGTCACTTGGTGGAGTCCATCGATGGCGGCACTTGGTGGATCCACTTGGTGGAGTCACTTGATGGAGTCCATCGACCGAGTCACTTGATGGAGTCACTTGGTGGAGTCACTTGATGGAGTCACTTGATGGAGTCACTTGGTGGACTCACTTGATGGAGTCACTTGATGGAGTCACTTGGTGGAGTCACTTGATGGAGTCACTTGGTGGAGTCCATTGATGGAGCACTTGGTGGATCCATTTGGTGGAGTTACTTGATGGAGTCCATCGACGAGTCACTTGATGGAGTCACTTGGTGGAGTCACTTGATGGAGTCATCGACCGAGTCACTTGATGGAGTCACTTGGTGGAGTCCATCGATGGAGGCACTTGGTGGATTCACTTGGTGGAGTCACTTGATGGAGTCCATCGACCGAGTCACTTGATGGAGTCACTTGGTGGAGTCATTGATGGAGCACTTGGTGGATCACTTGGTGGAGTCATGATGGAGTCACTTGATGGAGTCACTTGATGGAGTCCATCGATGGAGTCACTTGGTGGAGTCACTTGGTGGAGTCACTTGATGGAGTCACATCGACGAGTCACTTGATGGAGTCACTTGGTGGAGTCCATCGATGGAGGCACTTGGTGGATCACTTGGTGGAGTCACTTGATGGAGTCCATCGACGAGTCACTTGATGGAGTCACTTGGTGGAGTCACTTGATGGAGTCACTTGATGGAGTCACTTGGTGGAGTCACTTGATGGAGTCACTTGATGGAGTCACTTGGTGGAGTCCTTGATGGAGACACTTGGTGGATCACTTGGTGGAGTCACTTGATGGAGTCCATCGACCGAGTCACTTGATGGAGTCACTTGGTGGAGTCACTTGATGATGGAGTCCATCGACCGAGTCACTTGATGGAGTCACTTGGTGGAGTCCATCGATGGAGGCACTTGGTGGATTCACTTGGTGGAGTCACTTGATGGAGTCCATCGACCGAGTCACTTGATGGAGTCACTTGGTGGAGTCACTTGATGGAGTCACTTGATGGAGTCACTTGGTGGAGTCACTTGATGGAGTCACTTGATGGAGTCACTTGGATGGAGTCACTTGATGGAGTCACTTGGTGGAGTCCATCGATGGAGACACTTGGTGGATCCACTTGGTGGAGTCACTTGATGGAGTCCATCGACCGAGTCACTTGATGGAGTCACTTGGTGGAGTCACTTGATGGAGTCACATTGACCGAGTCACTTGATGGAGTCACTTGTGGAGTCCATCGATGGAGTCACTTGATGGAGTCATTGATGGAGTCACTTGGTGGAGTCACTTGATGGAGTCACTTGATGGAGTCACTTGGTGGAGTCACTTGATGGAGTCACTTGGTGGAGTCCATCGATGGAGACACTTGGTGGATCCACTTGGTGGAGTACTTGATGGAGTCCATCGACGAGTCACTTGATGGAGTCACTTGGTGGAGTCACTTGATGGAGTCCATCGACGAGTCACTTGATGGAGTCACTTGGTGGAGTCCATCGATGGAGGCACTTGGTGGATTCACTTGGTGGAGTCACTTGATGGAGTCCATCGACCGAGTCACTTGTGTCACTTGATGGAGTCACTTGGTGGAGTCACTTGATGGAGTCACTTGATGGAGTCACTTGTGGACTCATGATGGAGTCACTTGATGGAGTCACTTGGTGGAGTCACTTGATGGAGTCACTTGGTGGAGTCCATCGATGGAGACACTTGGTGGATCCACTTGGTGGAGTCACTTGATGGAGTCCATCGACCGAGTCACTTGATGGAGTCACTTGGTGGAGTCACTTGATGGAGTCCATCGACCGAGTCACTTGATGGAGTCACTTGGTGGAGTCCATCGATGGAGGCACTTGGTGGATTCACTTGGTGGAGTCACTTGATGGAGTCCATCGACCGAGTCACTTGATGGAGTCACTTGGTGGAGTCCATCGATGGCGGCACTTGGTGGATCCACTTGGTGGAGTCACTTGATGGAGTCCATCGACCGAGTCACTTGATGGAGTCACTTGGTGGAGTCACTTGATGGAGTCACTTGATGGAGTCACTTGGTGGAGTCACTTGATGGAGTCACTTGATGGAGTCAATTGATGGAGGCACTTGGTGGAGTCACTTGGTGGAGTCACTTGATGGAGTCCATCGACGAGTCACTTGATGGAGTCACTTGGTGGAGTCACTTGATGGAGTCACTTGATGGAGTCACTTGATGGAGTCACTTGATGGAGTCACTTGGTGGAGTCCATCGATGGCGGCACTTGGTGGATCCACTTGGTGGATCCACTTGGTGGAGTCACTTGATGGAGTCCATCGACCGAGTCACTTGATGGAGTCACTTGGTGGAGTCCATCGATGGCGGCACTTGGTGGATCCACTTGGTAAAGTCACTTGATGGAGTCCATCGACCGAGTCACTTGATGGAGTCACTTGGTGGAGTCACTTGATGGAGTCACTTTGGATGGAGTCCACTTGTGGAGACCACTTGGTGGAGTCACTTGATGGAGTCACTTGGTGGAGTCACTTGATGGAGTCACTTGATGGAGTCACTTGATGGAGTCACTTGGTGGAGTCACTTGATGGAGTCACTTGATGGAGTCACTTGGTGGAGTCCATCGATGAGGCACTTGGTGGATCCACTTGGTGGAGTCACTTGATGGAGTCCATCGACCGAGTCACTTGATGGAGTCACTTGGTGGAGTCCATCGATGGAGGCACTTGGTGGATCCACTTGGTGGAGTCACTTGATGGAGTCCATCGACCGAGTCACTTGATGGAGTCACTTGGTGGAGTCACTTGATGGAGTCACTTGATGGAGTCACTTGATGGAGTCACTTGATGGAGTCACTTGATGGAGTCACTTGGTGGAGTCACTTGATGGAGTCACTTGGTGGAGTCCATTGATGGAGACACTTGGTGGAGTCACTTGGTGGAGTCACTTGATGGAGTCACTTGATGGAGTCACTTGATGGAGTCACTTGATGGAGTCACTTGGTGGAGTCACTTGATGGAGTCACTTGATGGAGTCACTTGGTGGAGTCCATCGATGGAGTCACTTGGTGGAGTCACTTGGTGGAGTCACTTGATGGAGTCCATCGACCGAGTCACTTGATGGAGTCACTTGGTGGAGTCCATCGATGGAGGCACTTGGTGGATCCACTTGGTGGAGTCACTTGATGGAGTCCATCGACCGAGTCACTTGATGGAGTCACTTGGTGGAGTCACTTGATGGAGTCACTTGATGGAGTCACTTGGTGGAGTCACTTGATGGAGTCACTTGATGGAGTCACTTGGTGGAGTCACTTGATGGAGTCACTTGGTGGAGTCCATTGATGGAGTCACTTGGTGGATCCACTTGGTGGAGTCACTTGATGGAGTCCATCGATGGAGTCACTTGATGGAGTCACTTGATGGAGTCACTTGATGGAGTCCATCGACCGAGTCACTTGATGGAGTCACTTGGTGGAGTCCATCGATGGAGGCACTTGGTGGATTCACTTGGTGGAGTCACTTGATGGAGTCCATCGACCGAGTCACTTGATGGAGTCACTTGGTGGAGTCACTTGATGGAGTCACTTGATGGATTCACTTGGTGGAGTCACTTGATGGAGTCCATCGACCGAGTCACTTGATGGAGTCACTTGGTGGAGTCCATCGATGGCGGCACTTGGTGGATCCACTTGGTGGAGTCACTTGATGGAGTCCATCGACCGAGTCACTTGATGGAGTCACTTGGTGGAGTCACTTGATGGAGTCACTTGATGGAGTCACTTGGTGGACTCACTTGATGGAGTCACTTGATGGAGTCACTTGATGGAGTCCATCGATGGAGGCACTTGGTGGATTCACTTGGTGGAGTCACTTGATGGAGTCCATCGACCGAGTCACTTGATGGAGTCACTTGGTGGAGTCCATCGATGGCGGCACTTGGTGGATCCACTTGGTGGAGTCACTTGATGGAGTCCATCGACCGAGTCACTTGATGGAGTCACTTGGTGGAGTCCATCGATGGAGGCACTTGGTGGATCCACTTGGTGGAGTCACTTGATGGAGTCCATCGACCGAGTCACTTGATGGAGTCACTTGGTGGAGTCACTTGATGGAGTCACTTGGTGGAGTCCATTGATGGAGTCACTTGGTGGAGTCACTTGATGGAGTCACTTGGTGGAGTCACTTGATGGAGTCACTTGATGGAGTCACTTGATGGAGTCACTTGGTGGAGTCACTTGATGGAGTCATTGATGGAGTCACTTGGTGGATCCACTTGGT
This sequence comes from Ulva mutabilis, assembly GCA_900538255.1. NCBI lineage: Eukaryota > Viridiplantae > Chlorophyta > Ulvophyceae > Ulvales > Ulvaceae > Ulva > Ulva mutabilis. The sequence goes on along the minus strand of UNSF01000006.1, from coordinate 149,593 downwards.
GGAGTCACTTGATGGAGTCCATCGACCGAGTCACTTGATGGAGTCACTTGGTGGAGTCCATCGATGGAGACACTTGGTGGATCCACTTGGTGGAGTCACTTGATGGAGTCCATCGACCGAGTCACTTGATGGAGTCACTTGGTGGAGTCACTTGATGGAGTCACTTGATGGAGTCACTTGATGGAGTCACTTGATGGAGTCACTTGGTGGAGTCACTTGGTGGAGTCACTTGATGGAGTCACTTGGTGGAGTCCATCGATGGAGACACTTGGTGGATCCACTTGGTGGAGTCACTTGATGGAGTCCATCGACCGAGTCACTTGATGGAGTCACTTGATGGAGTCCATCAATGGCGGCACTTGGTGGATTTACTTGGTGGAGTCACTTGATGGAGTCCATCGACAGAGTCACTTGATGGAGTCACTTGGTGGAGTCACTTGATGGAGTCCATCGACCGAGTCACTTGATGAAGTCACTTGGTGGAGTCCATCGATGGAGGCACTTGGTGGATTCACTTGGTGGAGTCACTTGATGGAGTCCATCGACCGAGTCACTTGATGAAGTCACTTGGTGGAGCCCATCGATGGAGGCACTTTGTGGATTCACTTGATGAAGTCACTTGATGGAGTCACTTGGTGGAGTCCATCGATGGCGGCACTTGGTGGATCCACTTGGTGGAGTCACTTGATGGAGTCCATCGACCGAGTCACTTGATGGAGTCACTTGGTGGAGTCACTTGATGGAGTCACTTGATGGAGTCACTTGGTGGACTCACTTGATGGAGTCACTTGATGGAGTCACTTGGTGGAGTCACTTGATGGAGTCACTTGGTGGAGTCCATTGATGGAGACACTTGGTGGATCCACTTGGTGGAGTCACTTGATGGAGTCCATCGACAGAGTCACTTGATGGAGTCACTTGATGGAGTCACTTGATGGAGTCCATCGACCGAGTCACTTGATGGAGTCACTTGGTGGAGTCCATCGATGGAGACACTTGGTGGATCCACTTGGTGGAGTCACTTGATGGAGTCCATCGACCGAGTCACTTGATGGAGTCACTTGATGGAGTCCATCGATGGCGGCACTTGGTGGATCCACTTGGTGGAGTCACTTGATGGAGTCCATCGACAGAGTCACTTGATGGAGTCACTTGGTGGAGTCACTTGATGGAGTCCATCGACCGAGTCACTTGATGAGTCACTTGGTGGAGTCCATCGATGGAGGCACTTGGTGGATTCACTTGGTGGAGTCACTTGATGGAGTCCATCGACCGAGTCACTTGATGGAGTCACTTGGTGGAGTCATCGATGGAGTCACTTGGTGGATTCACTTGATGGAGTCACTTGATGGAGTCACTTGGTGGAGTCCATCGATGGCGGCACTTGGTGGATCCACTTGGTGGAGTCACTTGATGGAGTCCATCGACCGAGTCACTTGATGGAGTCACTTGGTGGAGTCACTTGATGGAGTCACTTGATGGAGTCACTTGGTGGAGTCACTTGATGGAGTCACTTGATGGAGTCACTTGTGGAGTCACTTGATGGAGTCACTTGGTGGAGTCCATTGATGGAGACACTTGGTGGATCCACTTGGTGGAGTCACTTGATGGAGTCCATCGACAGAGTCACTTGATGGAGTCACTTGGTGGAGTCACTTGATGGAGTCCATCGACCGAGTCACTTGATGGAGTCACTTGGTGGAGTCCATCGATGGAGGCACTTGGTGGATTCACTTGGTGGAGTCACTTGATGGAGTCCATCGACCGAGTCACTTGATGGAGTCACTTGGTGGAGTCCATCGATGGAGTCACTTGGTGGATCACTTGGTGGAGTCACTTGATGGAGTCACTTGATGGAGTCACTTGATGGAGTCCATCGATGGAGGCACTTGGTGGATTCACTTGGTGGAGTCACTTGATGGAGTCCATCGACCGAGTCACTTGATGGAGTCACTTGGTGGAGTCCATCGATGGAGGCACTTGGTGGATCCACTTGGTGGAGTCACTTGATGGAGTCACATCGACCGAGTCACTTGATGGAGTCACTTGGTGGAGTCACTTGATGGAGTCACTTGATGGAGTCACTTGGTGGAGTCACTTGATGGAGTCACTTGATGGAGTCACTTGGTGGAGTCCTGATGGAGTCACTTGGTGGATCCACTTGGTGGAGTCACTTGATGGAGTCCATCGACAGAGTCACTTGATGGAGTCACTTGGTGGAGTCACTTGATGGAGTCCATCGACCGAGTCACTTGATGGAGTCACTTGGTGGAGTCCATCGATGGAGTCACTTGGTGGATTCACTTGGTGGAGTCACTTGATGGAGTCCATCGACCGAGTCACTTGATGGAGTCACTTGGTGGAGTCACTTGATGGAGTCACTTGATGGAGTCACTTGGTGGAGTCACTTGATGGAGTCACTTGATGGAGTCACTTGGTGGAGTCACTTGATGGAGTCACTTGGTGGAGTCCATCGATGGAGACACTTGGTGGATCCACTTGGTGGAGTCACTTGATGGAGTCCATCGACCGAGTCACTTGATGGAGTCACTTGGTGGAGTCACTTGATGGAGTCCATCGACCGAGTCACTTGATGGAGTCACTTGGTGGAGTCCATCGATGGAGGCACTTGGTGGATTCACTTGGTGGAGTCACTTGATGGAGTCACTTGATGGAGTCACTTGGTGGAGTCACTTGATGGAGTCACTTGATGGAGTCACTTGGTGGAGTCACTTGATGGAGTCACTTGGTGGAGTCCATCGATGGAGACACTTGGTGGATCCACTTGGTGGAGTCACTTGATGGAGTCCATCGACCGAGTCACTTGATGGAGTCACTTGGTGGAGTCACTTGATGGAGTCCATCGACCGAGTCACTTGATGGAGTCACTTGGTGGAGTCCATCGATGGAGGCACTTGGTGGATTCACTTGGTGGAGTCACTTGATGGAGTCCATCGACCGAGTCACTTGATGGAGTCACTTGGTGGAGTCACTTGATGGAGTCACTTGATGGAGTCACTTGGTGGAGTCACTTGATGGAGTCACTTGATGGAGTCACTTGGTGGAGTCACTTGATGGAGTCACTTGGTGGAGTCCATCGATGGAGACACTTGGTGGATCCACTTGGTGGAGTCACTTGATGGAGTCCATCGACCGAGTCACTTGATGGAGTCACTTGGTGGAGTCACTTGATGGAGTCCATCGACCGAGTCACTTGATGGAGTCACTTGGTGGAGTCCATCGATGGAGGCACTTGGTGGATTCACTTGGTGGAGTCACTTGATGGAGTCCATCGACCGAGTCACTTGATGGAGTCACTTGGTGGAGTCCATCGATGGAGGCACTTGGTGGATCCACTTGGTGGAGTCACTTGATGGAGTCCATCGACCGAGTCACTTGATGGAGTCACTTGGTGGAGTCACTTGATGGAGTCACTTGATGGAGTCACTTGGTGGAGTCACTTGATGGAGTCACTTGATGGAGTCCATCGATGGAGGCACTTGGTGGATCCACTTGGTGGAGTCACTTGATGGAGTCCATCGACCGAGTCACTTGATGGAGTCACTTGGTGGAGTCACTTGATGGAGTCACTTGATGGAGTCACTTGATGGAGTCACTTGATGGAGTCACTTGGTGGAGTCCATCGATGGAGTCACTTGGTGGATCCACTTGGTGGATCACTTGGTGGAGTCACTTGATGGAGTCCATCGACCGAGTCACTTGATGGAGTCACTTGGTGGAGTCCATCGATGGAGGCACTTGGTGGATCCACTTGGTGGAGTCACTTGATGGAGTCCATCGACCGAGTCACTTGATGGAGTCACTTGGTGGAGTCACTTGATGGAGTCACTTGGTGGAGTCCTTGATGGAGTCACTTGGTGGAGTCACTTGATGGAGTCACTTGGTGGAGTCACTTGATGGAGTCACTTGATGGAGTCACTTGATGGAGTCACTTGGTGGAGTCACTTGATGGAGTCACTTGATGGAGTCACTTGGTGGAGTCCATCGATGGAGTCACTTGGTGGATCCACTTGGTGGAGTCACTTGATGGAGTCCATCGACCGAGTCACTTGATGGAGTCACTTGGTGGAGTCCATCGATGGAGGCACTTGGTGGATTCACTTGGTGGAGTCACTTGATGGAGTCCATCGACCGAGTCACTTGATGGAGTCACTTGGTGGAGTCACTTGATGGAGTCACTTGATGGAGTCACTTGATGGAGTCACTTGATGGAGTCACTTGATGGAGTCACTTGGTGGAGTCACTTGATGGAGTCACTTGGTGGAGTCCATTGATGGAGTCACTTGGTGGAGTCACTTGATGGAGTCACTTGATGGAGTCACTTGATGGAGTCACTTGATGGAGTCACTTGATGGAGTCACTTGATGGAGTCACTTGATGGAGTCACTTGATGGAGTCACTTGATGGAGTCCATCGATGGAGTCACTTGGTGGATCCACTTGGTGGAGTCACTTGATGGAGTCCATCGACCGAGTCACTTGATGGAGTCACTTGGTGGAGTCCATCGATGGAGGCACTTGGTGGATCCACTTGGTGGAGTCACTTGATGGAGTCCATCGACCGAGTCACTTGATGGAGTCACTTGGTGGAGTCACTTGATGGAGTCACTTGATGGAGTCACTTGGTGGACTCACTTGATGGAGTCACTTGATGGAGTCACTTGGTGGAGTCACTTGATGGAGTCACTTGGTGGAGTCCTTTGATGGAGACACTTGGTGGATCCACTTGGTGGAGTTACTTGATGGAGTCCATCGACAGAGTCACTTGATGGAGTCACTTGATGGAGTCACTTGATGGAGTCCATCGACCGAGTCACTTGATGAAGTCACTTGGTGGAGTCCATCGATGGAGGCACTTGGTGGATTCACTTGGTGGAGTCACTTGATGGAGTCCATCGACCGAGTCACTTGATGAAGTCACTTGGTGGAGTCACTTGATGGAGTCACTTGATGGAGTCACTTGGTGGACTCACTTGATGGAGTCACTTGATGGAGTCACTTGGTGGAGTCACTTGATGGAGTCACTTGGTGGAGTCCATCGATGGAGACACTTGGTGGATCCACTTGGTGGAGTTACTTGATGGAGTCCATCGACCGAGTCACTTGATGGAGTCACTTGGTGGAGTCACTTGATGGAGTCCATCGACCGAGTCACTTGATGGAGTCACTTGGTGGAGTCCATCGATGGAGGCACTTGGTGGATTCACTTGGTGGAGTCACTTGATGGAGTCCATCGACCGAGTCACTTGATGGAGTCACTTGGTGGAGTCCATCGATGGCGGCACTTGGTGGATCCACTTGGTGGAGTCACTTGATGGAGTCCATCGACCGAGTCACTTGATGGAGTCACTTGGTGGAGTCACTTGATGGAGTCACTTGATGGAGTCACTTGGTGGACTCACTTGATGGAGTCACTTGATGGAGTCACTTGATGGAGTCCATCGATGGAGGCACTTGGTGGATTCACTTGGTGGAGTCACTTGATGGAGTCCATCGACCGAGTCACTTGATGGAGTCACTTGGTGGAGTCCATCGATGGAGGCACTTGGTGGATCCACTTGGTGGAGTCACTTGATGGAGTCCATCGACCGAGTCACTTGATGGAGTCACTTGGTGGAGTCCATCGATGGAGGCACTTGGTGGATCCACTTGGTGGAGTCACTTGATGGAGTCCATCGACCGAGTCACTTGATGGAGTCACTTGGTGGAGTCACTTGATGGAGTCACTTGGTGGAGTCCTTGATGGAGTCACTTGGTGGAGTCACTTGATGGAGTCACTTGGTGGAGTCACTTGATGGAGTCACTTGATGGAGTCACTTGATGGAGTCACTTGGTGGAGTCACTTGATGGAGTCACTTGATGGAGTCACTTGGTGGATCCACTTGGTGGAGTCACTTGATGGAGTCCATCGACCGAGTCACTTGATGGAGTCACTTGGTGGAGTCCATCGATGGAGGCACTTGGTGGATCCACTTGGTGGAGTCACTTGATGGAGTCCATCGACCGAGTCACTTGATGGAGTCACTTGGTGGAGTCACTTGATGGAGTCACTTGATGGAGTCACTTGATGGAGTCACTTGATGGAGTCACTTGGTGGAGTCACTTGGTGGAGTCACTTGATGGAGTCACTTGGTGGAGTCACTTGATGGAGTCACTTGATGGAGTCACTTGGTGGTCCACTTGGTGGAGTCACTTGATGGAGTCCATCGACCGAGTCACTTGATGGAGTCACTTGGTGGAGTCCATCGATGGAGCACTTGGTGGATTCACTTGGTGGAGTCACTTGATGGAGTCCATCGACCGAGTCACTTGATGGAGTCACTTGGTGGAGTCCATCGATGGAGGCACTTGGTGGATCCACTTGGTGGAGTCACTTGATGGAGTCCATCGACCGAGTCACTTGATGGAGTCACTTGGTGGAGTCACTTGATGGAGTCACTTGATGGAGTCACTTGGTGGAGTCACTTGATGGAGTCACTTGATGGAGTCCATCGATGGAGGCACTTGGTGGATCCACTTGGTGGAGTCACTTGATGGAGTCCATCGACCGAGTCACTTGATGGAGTCACTTGGTGGAGTCACTTGATGGAGTCACTTGATGGAGTCACTTGATGGAGTCACTTGATGGAGTCACTTGGTGGAGTCATCGATGGAGTCACTTGGTGGAGTCCACTTGGTGGATCACTTGGTGGAGTCACTTGATGGAGTCCATCGACCGAGTCACTTGATGGAGTCACTTGGTGGAGTCCATCGATGGGGCACTTGGTGGATCCACTTGGTGGAGTCACTTGATGGAGTCCATCGACCGAGTCACTTGATGGAGTCACTTGGTGGAGTCACTTGATGGAGTCACTTGGTGGAGTCCATTGATGGAGTCACTTGGTGGAGTCACTTGATGGAGTCACTTGATGGAGTCACTTGATGGAGTCACTTGATGGAGTCACTTGATGGAGTCACTTGATGGAGTCACTTGATGGAGTCACTTGATGGAGTCACTTGATGGAGTCCATCGATGGAGTCACTTGGTGGATCCACTTGGTGGAGTCACTTGATGGAGTCCATCGACCGAGTCACTTGATGGAGTCACTTGGTGGAGTCCATCGATGGAGGCACTTGGTGGATCCACTTGGTGGAGTCACTTGATGGAGTCCATCGACCGAGTCACTTGATGGAGTCACTTGGTGGAGTCACTTGATGGAGTCACTTGATGGAGTCACTTGGTGGACTCACTTGATGGAGTCACTTGATGGAGTCACTTGGTGGAGTCACTTGATGGAGTCACTTGGTGGAGTCCATTGATGGAGACACTTGGTGGATCCACTTGGTGGAGTTACTTGATGGAGTCCATCGACAGAGTCACTTGATGGAGTCACTTGATGGAGTCACTTGATGGAGTCCATCGACCGAGTCACTTGATGGAGTCACTTGGTGGAGTCCATCGATGGAGGCACTTGGTGGATTCACTTGGTGGAGTCACTTGATGGAGTCCATCGACCGAGTCACTTGATGAAGTCACTTGGTGGCGTCACTTGATGGAGTCACTTGATGGAGTCACTTGGTGGACTCACTTGATGGAGTCACTTGATGGAGTCACTTGGTGGAGTCACTTGATGGAGTCACTTGGTGGAGTCCATCGATGGAGACACTTGGTGGATCCACTTGGTGGAGTTACTTGATGGAGTCCATCGACCGAGTCACTTGATGGAGTCACTTGGTGGAGTCACTTGATGGAGTCCATCGACCGAGTCACTTGATGGAGTCACTTGGTGGAGTCCATCGATGGAGGCACTTGGTGGATTCACTTGGTGGAGTCACTTGATGGAGTCCATCGACCGAGTCACTTGATGGAGTCACTTGGTGGAGTCCATCGATGGCGGCACTTGGTGGATCCACTTGGTGGAGTCACTTGATGGAGTCCATCGACCGAGTCACTTGATGGAGTCACTTGGTGGAGTCACTTGATGGAGTCACTTGATGGAGTCACTTGGTGGACTCACTTGATGGAGTCACTTGATGGAGTCACTTGATGGAGTCCATCGATGGAGGCACTTGGTGGATTCACTTGGTGGAGTCACTTGATGGAGTCCATCGACCGAGTCACTTGATGGAGTCACTTGGTGGAGTCCATCGATGGAGGCACTTGGTGGATCCACTTGGTGGAGTCACTTGATGGAGTCCATCGACCGAGTCACTTGATGGAGTCACTTGGTGGAGTCCATCGATGGCGGCACTTGGTGGATCCACTTGGTGGAGTCACTTGATGGAGTCCATCGACCGAGTCACTTGATGGAGTCACTTGGTGGAGTCACTTGATGGAGTCACTTGGTGGAGTCCATTGATGGAGTCACTTGGTGGAGTCACTTGATGGAGTCACTTGGTGGAGTCACTTGATGGAGTCACTTGATGGAGTCACTTGATGGAGTCACTTGGTGGAGTCACTTGATGGAGTCACTTGATGGAGTCACTTGGTGGATCCACTTGGTGGAGTCACTTGATGGAGTCCATCGACAGAGTCACTTGATGGAGTCACTTGGTGGAGTCCATCGATGGAGACACTTGGTGGATCCACTTGGTGGAGTCACTTGATGGAGTCCATCGACCGAGTCACTTGATGGAGTCACTTGGTGGAGTCACTTGATGGAGTCACTTGATGGAGTCACTTGATGGAGTCACTTGATGGAGTCACTTGGTGGAGTCACTTGGTGGAGTCACTTGATGGAGTCACTTGGTGGAGTCCATCGATGGAGACACTTGGTGGATCCACTTGGTGGAGTTACTTGATGGAGTCCATCGACCGAGTCACTTGATGGAGTCACTTGATGGAGTCCATCGATGGCGGCACTTGGTGGATTCACTTGGTGGAGTCACTTGATGGAGTCCATCGACAGAGTCACTTGATGGAGTCACTTGGTGGAGTCACTTGATGGAGTCCATCGACCGAGTCACTTGATGAAGTCACTTGGTGGAGTCCATCGATGGAGGCACTTGGTGGATTCACTTGGTGGAGTCACTTGATGGAGTCCATCGACCGAGTCACTTGATGGAGTCACTTGGTGGAGCCAATCGATGGAGGCACTTTGTGGATTCACTTGATGAAGTCACTTGATGGAGTCACTTGGTGGAGTCCATCGATGGCGGCACTTGGTGGATCCACTTGGTGGAGTCACTTGATGGAGTCCATCGACCGAGTCACTTGATGGAGTCACTTGGTGGAGTCACTTGATGGAGTCACTTGATGGAGTCACTTGGTGGACTCACTTGATGGAGTCACTTGATGGAGTCACTTGGTGGAGTCACTTGATGGAGTCACTTGGTGGAGTCCATTGATGGAGACACTTGGTGGATCCACTTGGTGGAGTTACTTGATGGAGTCCATCGACAGAGTCACTTGATGGAGTCACTTGATGGAGTCACTTGATGGAGTCCATCGACCGAGTCACTTGATGGAGTCACTTGGTGGAGTCCATCGATGGAGACACTTGGTGGATCCACTTGGTGGAGTCACTTGATGGAGTCCATCGACCGAGTCACTTGATGGAGTCACTTGATGGAGTCCATCGATGGCGGCACTTGGTGGATTCACTTGGTGGAGTCACTTGATGGAGTCCATCGACAGAGTCACTTGATGGAGTCACTTGGTGGAGTCACTTGATGGAGTCCATCGACCGAGTCACTTGATGAAGTCACTTGGTGGAGTCCATCGATGGAGGCACTTGGTGGATTCACTTGGTGGAGTCACTTGATGGAGTCCATCGACCGAGTCACTTGATGGAGTCACTTGGTGGAGCCCATCGATGGAGGCACTTTGTGGATTCACTTGATGAAGTCACTTGATGGAGTCACTTGGTGGAGTCCATCGATGGCGGCACTTGGTGGATCCACTTGGTGGAGTCACTTGATGGAGTCCATCGACCGAGTCACTTGATGGAGTCACTTGGTGGAGTCACTTGATGGAGTCACTTGATGGAGTCACTTGGTGGACTCACTTGATGGAGTCACTTGATGGAGTCACTTGGTGGAGTCACTTGATGGAGTCACTTGGTGGAGTCCATTGATGGAGACACTTGGTGGATCCACTTGGTGGAGTACTTGATGGAGTCCATCGACAGAGTCACTTGATGGAGTCACTTGGTGGAGTCACTTGATGGAGTCCATCGACCGAGTCACTTGATGGAGTCACTTGGTGGAGTCCATCGATGGAGGCACTTGGTGGATTCACTTGGTGGAGTCACTTGATGGAGTCCATCGACCGAGTCACTTGATGGAGTCACTTGGTGGAGTCCATCGATGGAGTCACTTGGTGGAGTCACTTGGTGGAGTCACTTGATGGAGTCACTTGATGGAGTCACTTGATGGAGTCCATCGATGGAGGCACTTGGTGGATTCACTTGGTGGAGTCACTTGATGGAGTCCATCGACCGAGTCACTTGATGGAGTCACTTGGTGGAGTCCATCGATGGAGGCACTTGGTGGATCCACTTGGTGGAGTCACTTGATGGAGTCCATCGACCGAGTCACTTGATGGAGTCACTTGGTGGAGTCACTTGATGGAGTCACTTGATGGAGTCACTTGGTGGAGTCACTTGATGGAGTCACTTGATGGAGTCACTTGGTGGAGTCCATTGATGGAGTCACTTGGTGGATCCACTTGGTGGAGTCACTTGATGGAGTCCATCGACAGAGTCACTTGATGGAGTCACTTGGTGGAGTCACTTGATGGAGTCCATCGACCGAGTCACTTGATGGAGTCACTTGGTGGAGTCCATCGATGGAGGCACTTGGTGGATTCACTTGGTGGAGTCACTTGATGGAGTCCATCGACCGAGTCACTTGATGGAGTCACTTGGTGGAGTCACTTGATGGAGTCACTTGATGGAGTCACTTGGTGGAGTCACTTGATGGAGTCACTTGATGGAGTCACTTGGTGGAGTCACTTGATGGAGTCACTTGGTGGAGTCCATCGATGGAGACACTTGGTGGATCCACTTGGTGGAGTTACTTGATGGAGTCCATCGACCGAGTCACTTGATGGAGTCACTTGGTGGAGTCACTTGATGGAGTCCATCGACCGAGTCACTTGATGGAGTCACTTGGTGGAGTCCATCGATGGAGGCACTTGGTGGATTCACTTGGTGGAGTCACTTGATGGAGTCACTTGATGGAGTCACTTGGTGGAGTCACTTGATGGAGTCACTTGATGGAGTCACTTGGTGGAGTCACTTGATGGAGTCACTTGGTGGAGTCCATCGATGGAGACACTTGGTGGATCCACTTGGTGGAGTCACTTGATGGAGTCCATCGACCGAGTCACTTGATGGAGTCACTTGGTGGAGTCACTTGATGGAGTCCATCGACCGAGTCACTTGATGGAGTCACTTGGTGGAGTCCATCGATGGAGGCACTTGGTGGATTCACTTGGTGGAGTCACTTGATGGAGTCCATCGACCGAGTCACTTGATGGAGTCACTTGGTGGCGTCACTTGATGGAGTCACTTGATGGAGTCACTTGGTGGACTCACTTGATGGAGTCACTTGATGGAGTCACTTGGTGGAGTCACTTGATGGAGTCACTTGGTGGAGTCCATCGATGGAGACACTTGGTGGATCCACTTGGTGGAGTTACTTGATGGAGTCCATCGACCGAGTCACTTGATGGAGTCACTTGGTGGAGTCACTTGATGGAGTCCATCGACCGAGTCACTTGATGGAGTCACTTGGTGGAGTCCATCGATGGAGGCACTTGGTGGATTCACTTGGTGGAGTCACTTGATGGAGTCCATCGACCGAGTCACTTGATGGAGTCACTTGGTGGAGTCCATCGATGGCGGCACTTGGTGGAGTCACTTGGTGGAGTCACTTGATGGAGTCCATCGACCGAGTCACTTGATGGAGTCACTTGGTGGAGTCACTTGATGGAGTCACTTGATGGAGTCACTTGGTGGAGTCACTTGATGGAGTCACTTGATGGAGTCCATCGATGGAGGCACTTGGTGGATCCACTTGGTGGAGTCACTTGATGGAGTCCATCGACCGAGTCACTTGATGGAGTCACTTGGTGGAGTCACTTGATGGAGTCACTTGATGGAGTCACTTGATGGAGTCACTTGATGGAGTCACTTGGTGGAGTCCATCGATGGAGGCACTTGGTGGATCCACTTGGTGGAGTCACTTGGTGGAGTCACTTGATGGAGTCCATCGACCGAGTCACTTGATGGAGTCACTTGGTGGAGTCCATCGATGGAGCACTTGGTGGATCCACTTGGTGGAGTCACTTGATGGAGTCCATCGACCGAGTCACTTGATGGAGTCACTTGGTGGAGTCACTTGATGGAGTCACTTGGTGGAGTCCATTGATGGAGTCACTTGGTGGAGTCACTTGATGGAGTCACTTGGATGGAGTCACTTGATGGAGTCACTTGATGGAGTCACTTGATGGAGTCACTTGGTGGAGTCACTTGATGGAGTCACTTGATGGAGTCACTTGGTGGAGTCCATCGATGGAGTCACTTGGTGGATCCACTTGGTGGAGTCACTTGATGGAGTCCATCGACCGAGTCACTTGATGGAGTCACTTGGTGGAGTCCATCGATGGAGGCACTTGGTGGATCCACTTGGTGGAGTCACTTGATGGAGTCCATCGACCGAGTCACTTGATGGAGTCACTTGGTGGAGTCACTTGATGGAGTCACTTGATGGAGTCACTTGATGGAGTCACTTGATGGAGTCACTTGATGGAGTCACTTGGTGGAGTCACTTGATGGAGTCACTTGGTGGAGTCCATCGATGGAGACACTTGGTGGATCCACTTGGTGGAGTCACTTGATGGAGTCCATCGACCGAGTCACTTGATGGAGTCACTTGATGGAGTCCATCGATGGCGGCACTTGGTGGATTCACTGGTGGAGTCACTTGATGGAGTCCATCGACCGAGTCACTTGATGGAGTCACTTGGTGGAGTCACTTGATGGAGTCCATCGACCGAGTCACTTGATGGAGTCACTTGGTGGAGTCCATCGATGGAGGCACTTGGTGGATTCACTTGGTGGAGTCACTTGATGGAGTCCATCGACCGAGTCACTTGATGGAGTCACTTGGTGGAGTCCATCGATGGAGGCACTTGATGGAGTCTTGGTGGAGTCACTTGATGGAGTCCATCGACCGAGTCACTTGATGGAGTCACTTGGTGGAGTCCATTGATGGAGTCACTTGTGGAGTCACTTGATGGAGTCACTTTGTGGAGTCACTTGATGGAGTCACTTGATGGAGTCCATCGATGGAGGCACTTGGTGGATTCACTTGGTGGAGTCACTTGATGGAGTCCATCGCGAGTCACTTGATGGAGTCACTTGGTGGAGTCCATCGATGGCGGCACTTGGTGGATCCACTTGGTGGAGTCACTTGATGGAGTCCATCGACCGAGTCACTTGATGGAGTCACTTGGTGGAGTCACTTGATGGAGTCACTTGATGGAGTCACTTGTGGACTCACTTGATGGAGTCACTTGATGGAGTCACTTGGTGGAGTCACTTGATGGAGTCACTTGGTGGAGTCCTTTTGATGATGGACACACTTGGTGGATCCACTTGGTGGAGTCACTTGATGGAGTCCATCGACAGAGTCACTTGATGGAGTCACTTGGTGGAGTCACTTGATGGAGTCCATCGACCGAGTCACTTGATGAAGTCACTTGGTGGAGTCCATCGATGGAGGCACTTGGTGGATCACTTGGTGGAGTCACTTGATGGAGTCCATCGACCGAGTCACTTGATGGAGTCACTTGGTGGAGTCACTTGATGGAGTCACTTGATGGAGTCACTTGGTGGAGTCACTTGATGGAGTCACTTGATGGAGTCACTTGGATGGAGTCACTTGATGGAGTCACTTGGTGGAGTCAATTGATGGAGACACTTGGTGGATCCACTTGGTGGAGTCACTTGATGGAGTCCATCGACGGAGTCACTTGATGGAGTCACTTGGTGGAGTCACTTGATGGAGTCCATCGACCGAGTCACTTGATGGAGTCACTTGATGGAGTCCATCGACGGAGTCACTTGATGGAGTCACTTGGTGGAGTCACTTGATGGAGTCCATTGATGGAGTCACTTGATGGAGTCACTTGGTGGAGTCCATCGATGGAGCACTTGGTGGATTCACTTGGTGGAGTCACTTGATGGAGTCCATCGACCGAGTCACTTGATGGAGTCACTTGGTGGAGCCCATCGATGGAGGCACTTGGTGGATTCACTTGATGAAGTCACTTGATGGAGTCACTTGGTGGAGTCCATCGATGGCGGCACTTGGTGGATCCACTTGGTGGAGTCACTTGATGGAGTCCATCGACCGAGTCACTTGATGGAGTCACTTGGTGGAGTCACTTGATGGAGTCACTTGATGGAGTCACTTGGTGGACTCACTTGATGGAGTCACTTGATGGAGTCACTTGGTGGAGTCACTTGATGGAGTCACTTGGTGGAGTCCATTGATGGAGACACTTGGTGGATCCACTTGGTGGAGTTACTTGATGGAGTCCATCGACAGAGTCACTTGATGGAGTCACTTGATGGAGTCACTTGATGGAGTCCATCGACCGAGTCACTTGATGGAGTCACTTGGTGGAGTCCATCGATGGAGACACTTGGTGGATCCACTTGGTGGAGTTACTTGATGGAGTCCATCGACCGAGTCACTTGATGGAGTCACTTGATGGAGTCCATCAATGGCGGCACTTGGTGGATTCACTTGGTGGAGTCACTTGATGGAGTCCATCGACAGAGTCACTTGATGGAGTCACTTGGTGGAGTCACTTGATGGAGTCCATCGACCGAGTCACTTGATGGAGTCACTGGGTGGAGTCCATCGATGGAGGCACTTGGTGGATTCACTTGGTGGAGTCACTTGATGGAGTCCATCGACCGAGTCACTTGATGGAGTCACTTGGTGGAGCCCATCGATGGAGGCACTTTGTGGATTCACTTGATGGAGTCACTTGATGGAGTCACTTGGTGGAGTCCATCGATGGCGGCACTTGGTGGATCCACTTGGTGGAGTCACTTGATGGAGTCCATCGACCGAGTCACTTGATGGAGTCACTTGGTGGAGTCACTTGATGGAGTCACTTGATGGAGTCACTTGGTGGACTCACTTGATGGAGTCACTTGATGGAGTCACTTGGTGGAGTCACTTGGATGGAGTCACTTGGTGGAGTCCATTGATGGAGACACTTGGTGGATCCACTTGGTGGAGTCACTTGATGGAGTCCATCGACCGAGTCACTTGATGGAGTCACTTGGTGGAGTCACTTGATGGAGTCCATCGACCGAGTCACTTGATGGAGTCACTTGGTGGAGTCCATCGATGGAGGCACTTGGTGGATTCACTTGGTGGAGTCACTTGATGGAGTCCATCGACCGAGTCACTTGATGGAGTCACTTGGTGGAGTCCATCGATGGGAGTCACTTGGTGGAGTCACTTGGTGGAGTCACTTGATGGAGTCACTTGATGGAGTCACTTGATGGAGTCCATCGATGGAGGCACTTGGTGGATTCACTTGGTGGAGTCACTTGATGGAGTCCATCGACCGAGTCACTTGATGGAGTCACTTGGTGGAGTCCATCGATGGCGGCACTTGGTGGATCCACTTGGTGGAGTCACTTGATGGAGTCCATCGACGAGTCACTTGATGGAGTCACTTGGTGGAGTCACTTGATGGAGTCACTTGATGGAGTCACTGGATGGAGTCACTTGATGGAGTCACTTGATGGAGTCACTTGATGGAGTCCATTGATGGAGTCACTTGGTGGATCCACTTGGTGGAGTCACTTGATGGAGTCCATCGACCGAGTCACTTGATGGAGTCACTTGATGGAGTCCATCGACGGAGTCACTTGATGGAGTCACTTGGTGGAGTCCATCGATGGAGGCACTTGGTGGATTCACTTGGTGGAGTCACTTGATGGAGTCCATCGATCGAGTCACTTGATGGAGTCACTTGGTGGAGTCACTTGATGGAGTCACTTGATGGAGTCACTTGGTGGACTCACTTGATGGAGTCACTTGATGGAGTCACTTGGTGGAGTCACTTGATGGAGTCACTTGGTGGAGTCCATCGATGGAGACACTTGGTGGATCCACTTGGTGGAGTCACTTGATGGAGTCCATCGACCGAGTCACTTGATGGAGTCACTTGGTGGAGTCACTTGATGGAGTCCATCGACCGAGTCACTTGATGGAGTCACTTGGTGGAGTCCATCGATGGAGGCACTTGGTGGATTCACTTGGTGGAGTCACTTGATGGAGTCACTTGATGGAGTCACTTGATGGAGTCACTTGTGGAGTCACTTGATGGAGTCACTTGGTGGAGTCACTTGATGGAGTCACTTGGTGGAGTCCATCGATGGAGACACTTGGTGGATCCACTTGGTGGAGTCACTTGATGGAGTCCATCGACCGAGTCACTTGATGGAGTCACTTGGTGGAGTCACTTGATGGAGTCCATCGACCGAGTCACTTGATGGAGTCACTTGTGGAGTCCATCGATGGAGCACTTGGTGGATTCACTTGGTGGAGTCACTTGATGGAGTCCATCGACCGAGTCACTTGATGGAGTCACTTGGTGGAGTCACTTGATGGAGTCACTTGATGGAGTCACTTGGTGGAGTCACTTGATGGAGTCACTTGATGGAGTCACTTGGTGGAGTCACTTGATGGAGTCACTTGGTGGAGTCCATCGATGGAGACACTTGGTGGATCCACTTGGTGGAGTTACTTGATGGAGTCCATCGACCGAGTCACTTGATGGAGTCACTTGGTGGAGTCACTTGATGGAGTCCCTCGACCGAGTCACTTGATGGAGTCACTTGGTGGAGTCCATCGATGGAGGCACTTGGTGGATTCACTTGGTGGAGTCACTTGATGGAGTCCATCGACCGAGTCACTTGATGGAGTCACTTGGTGGAGTCCATCGATGGCGGCACTTGGTGGATCCACTTGGTGGAGTCACTTGATGGAGTCCATCGACCGAGTCACTTGATGGAGTCACTTGGTGGAGTCACTTGATGGAGTCACTTGATGGAGTCACTTGGTGGAGTCACTTGATGGAGTCACTTGATGGAGTCCATCGATGGAGGCACTTGGTGGATCCACTTGGTGGAGTCACTTGATGGAGTCCATCGACCGAGTCACTTGATGGAGTCACTTGGTGGAGTCAGTTGATGGAGTCACTTGATGGACTCACTTGATGGAGTCACTTGATGGAGTCACTTGGTGGAGTCCATCGATGGCGGCACTTGGTGGATCCACTTGGTGGATCACTTGGTGGAGTCACTTGATGGAGTCCATCGACCGAGTCACTTGATGGAGTCACTTGGTGGAGTCCATCGATGGAGGCACTTGGTGGAATCCACTTGGTGGAGTCACTTGATGGAGTCCATCGACCGAGTCACTTGATGGAGTCACTTGGTGGAGTCACTTGATGGAGTCACTTGGTGGAGTCACTTGATGGAGTCACTTGATGGAGTCACTTGATGGAGTCACTTGATGGAGTCACTTGATGGAGTCACTTGATGGAGTCACTTGATGGAGTCACTTGATGGAGTCACTTGGTGGAGTCACTTGATGGAGTCACTTGATGGAGTCCATCGATGGAGTCACTTGGTGGAGTCCACTTGGTGGAGTCACTTGATGGAGTCCATCGACGGAGTCACTTGATGGAGTCACTTGGTGGAGTCCATCGATGGAGGCACTTGGTGGAGTCACTTGGTGGAGTCACTTGATGGAGTCCATCGACCGAGTCACTTGATGGAGTCACTTGGTGGAGTCACTTGATGGAGTCACTTGATGGAGTCACTTGATGGAGTCACTTGATGGAGTCACTTGATGGAGTCACTTGGTGGAGTCACTTGATGGAGTCACTTGGTGGAGTCCATCGATGGAGACACTTGGTGGATCCACTTGGTGGAGTTACTTGATGGAGTCCATCGACCGAGTCACTTGATGGAGTCACTTGGTGGAGTCCTCGATGGCGGCACTTGGTGGATCACTTGGGGAGTCACTTGATGGAGTCCATCGACCGAGTCACTTGATGGAGTCACTTGGTGGAGTCACTTGATGGAGTCCATCGACCGAGTCACTTGATGGAGTCACTTGGTGGAGTCCATCGATGGAGGCACTTGGTGGATTCACTTGGTGGAGTCACTTGATGGAGTCCATCGACCGAGTCACTTGATGGAGTCACTTGGTGGAGTCCATCGATGGAGTCACTTGATGGAGTCACTTTGTGGAGTCACTTGATGGAGTCATCGACCGAGTCACTTGATGGAGTCACTTGGTGGAGTCCATCGATGGAGGTCACTTTGTGGAGTCACTTGATGGAGTCACTTGATGGAGTCACTTGATGGAGTCACTTGGTGGAGTCCATCGATGGAGGCACTTGGTGGATCCACTTGGTGGAGTCACTTGATGGAGTCCATCGACCGAGTCACTTGATGGAGTCACTTGGTGGAGTCCTTCTGTGGTAAAGGCAGGCCAATATGGCAAATGCGGCCGGTAGATAGAGGAGCAACATGGAGAGTGCGAATAACTTGTTCCATAGGAATGGGAAATGGGTGGCGAGAGCAGCAGCAAGTTGCTGCAGTGACCGTGTACCAAATGAACAAGGATATTCCTTCCAGGTTGACCCATCATTCCTAGTGCATATCGCTTTTCACCATGCTGGCAATCGGGTACTCCAGTTGATGAGAGACAACCCACAACTGTATGACCTGAAGATGCTGAAACCTACGGGGGTAGCGCTTCAGTGTCATGGTTGCCACGTGGCTGAACAGAGAAGTGGCGATAGAGCACAGCACGGGGGCAAGGTGACTGAGAATGCCACCTATGCTGGAGAAGTGTTGCATGCTGACCTAGCAGGGCAGATCAAACCAGTAGGAATCGGGGGTATGAACTATATCCTGGTAGTAGTGGATGACACTAGGACGATGCTGCCAGTCAAAAAATGACGTACTCCGAGGACACAGGCGGCAACTAGCACCAAGGACGCCATCGTGACTCGAGAGGGACGTCATCTAGCGATCACAACCCCGTCCTCGGGAGACAAGGGCGCCAAGATGACGTAACTGGCTGGTGGCCGGCTGGGTATGACGTCCCCATGCCATCATGCGCACGGCTGGGGTACATCCGGATGACCCACAGGTGGGACATATTGATGCCGTCACTGCCACCGCCACTGAGACGGCTTACATGCCGATGACGTCCTGGGTGGTGCGCGTAGATGGTGACGTAACCGGACGTAATTGGTGACGTCCTGCTCGGTGCCATTGGTTGTCCGAATAGGCCTATTCGGACACCTCCCTCTCCGGTAACCGCTGCACCAGGCGCGAGTGTCCCCCTTACTGGGTAGACATACCTAACATCCGATGTCGACTTATCTATCAGGGATACCTATTGCAGCAGAGCACACTTGATCGTGCAGTAGCGGCAACGTGTGCATTCTGTCCACACGCACCTAGCATGCTACAAGGCATCAGGAGCACAGTGCTGCTACACAAACACAGACGATGTTTTATATGGGAAAGTGAGTAACTCGGCCGCTATTTGGAGGGCGGGGTTGCATCGCAGTCGACGATCTCGAAAATGTGGCAACAACCGGAGCGCCCGGCCCGATGACCTTTGGCTTGATTCACTGGACCTGCCTAACGTCGTACAAGAGACTCAAAGCATAAAGATAGGCCGATCGTGGAGCCCTTCAGCCGCTCGTTGGACAGGCGGGATCCTGGTAGCTACCAAAACGCAAACACGCGCGCCGGACACACATCGAGCTTGCTTGGAGGCAGCACTAGCGTAGTACTGCTACCTAAACACAACATATGTTCTTAGAAGGGAGGTGAGTCACCTGCCCGCTAGTTGGATGGCGGGGTTGCAATGCAGCAACCGACGATCTCGAAGGAGTGGCAACAACCGGAGCACCCGGCTAGCAGACGGCCGCCTTGACGCACTGGACCAGCCTAACGTCGTACACGAAAGTATAAGCTGAAAGATAGGCTGGTGCGGAGCCGGCCTGTCGCTCGCAGGCTCGGCGGGATCCTGGTAGCTGCCATCGAGCTAACACATGTGCCAAGGCCTAACACGCAGTGACGTATCGTGATATCAATTGCCAATACCTAAAATAAGATATGGTAAGGTTGAATCCACGTAAGATATCAGACATGGTACCAGTCGTGGTGATTGAGTGGGCAGCGCCCTGCTGTCGTCGTCGTGCGCGACAGGGGGAAATGTCAACGTAGACAGGATTTTTTCATGGACTTGCATCACTGTCTGTACTCGTCATGTAGGCAGCTGCATATTCATCCGTGTACGTTGTAGCGATTCGAACGACGTGTACGCGTGCAAGCCGTTGTCGCGACGATCCGGTGGGCACTCGTCACCACCATCGATCGGTGACTGCTGCCCTAGACAGCCAAGCCTGGTGTACATGTGCCCATTCCTGGAGGATTTCCATAGATTAAATAGCATCATCATGTGCCGCATTGCGCTCGATGCTTGCTTCTCCTTTTGCTTCCCCTTATCCAGAGACCTTGCTGCCAGCCAATGGATCGCCCTATGCGCAACAGGTCCATCAATCCCTACAGGGAGATAGAATACGGTTCGAGTTGGACTGAGGCAGATTTTGCGCACGAGTTGGAGCGTGGGCGAGACTGGCACCGCGTGAATCCCGCCTTAGTGGCGCGGTGGCCAATCCCCTTTGCGAGGCCGGCCCATGGCCCGGTTCCCGTCTACGCAACGGAAAGGACCTATCGCTGGACCCAGGTGCTCGCGCATGCCCGGGCAGTCCAGGATGACATAGAGCGGGGGACTTCACTCCACTGCGAGCCATGCCCGCCTGTGTTTGAAGCCATGCCAACGGGATCACCACTCAACCTGTACTTCCTGCTGTATGGGTCGTCCCATAGTGGGGGTCCTCGGAAAGCTGATGCGTATGCGTCTTGGGCCTACCGAAACGTGCCTGCGTTCATTGACTTGTGTCTCAGGGAGATGAGTCGTTGGCACGGGACTTCCTCGTACGAGTTCGAGGTAGTGGCTCTCCGTACAGCAAATTTTTACCCGACGAGTCGCGCGGCGTTCCACATGAGGCTGGTGTTCAAGCATCGGCACCACATGTTCGCAAGTATGGCGGACGTGAGGTCAAGGGCCACCGCTATCATCACACAGGCCTACCAGGAGATGAGCGACAGACATTGGCCAAATCTCCTGCAATGGGCCGCGTATACCCACAACGACACTCCTTCCCCACCAGACCGCATACGGGTCATCTTCCCAAGGTCCGTGCTTGCCACCTTGCCGGCATGTGAAACGGCGTTGCCTGACGGGCCGCTGGGGCACACTTTCCCGATCCTGTCCAATTGCAGGCACTGTGGCATGCAGGGACCTGCTCCTGCCGGATGGCCGCCTGATGCCCAACCTAGACTGGGACAGGAACATCAGCCGAACCAGGCTTGATCCCTGCCACCCCACCATAGAGCCTGACCAGCGGTGAATGTGGAAGGTCTTTCTGTCATCGCCAGCCACCCCAGCGGTGAATGAGAGGGGACGTCGCACTCGCGATGTAGTGCCATTCCGGACTCAGGGTACATGCCCGGACGACCCAGAGACAGCCTGCTGCACGTGTTTCCTAGGGCCGGGCGGAACCTAGCGTCTTGTGCATGACAGTTAGGTGGTACTGCCGTCCGGCAAGATGCATACCTGTAACTGGCAAATCCTGCGTGTGTTCAGTTGTCATGATTGTGGTATCGAGGAGATATACATGCACATGGAATAAATATCATTTCGCCTACACGCTGTACCTGCTTTGATTCGTGCAACCGTTGCACTAATAGCATGTACCGCATACGGTATAGTGAGGGCATATGCAGCAGGAGGGTTGCATTAACCGCCATGATATCATCGGAACCGCGCTTAATCATCCGTCCTCCCACACTCCCAGGACCTCATCACGTGCCCCCATCCGCGACACTACCTTTATCCGCGTATTCATCTGTCTGTCGGCACTGCCACTTCTCCTCCCGCCCCCCCGTTGACCAACCTCTTCAGCGGGCCCCTCGCCGTCGGGCGGTGGCGAACCAAGATCTAGTGCCGCTGCGGCCCCCCCTAGCCCCTCCTCACCCGCATCAGTACCCTCATCGGCCACCTCGCCGTCAGCCGTTGGCTCACCACCGTCTCGTGCCGCATCAGCAGCCCCCCCAGTCCCCTCCTGGCCCGCATCACCCTCTTGGTGGATTCACTTGATGGAGTCATTTGATGGAGTCACTTGGTGGATCCACTTGGTGGAGTTACTTGATGGAGTCCATCGACCGAGTCACTTGATGGAGGCACTTGATAGAGTCACTTGATGGAGTCACTTGGTGGACTCACTTGATGGAGTCACTTGATGGAGTCATTTGGTGGAGTCACTTGATGGAGTCACTTGATGGAGTCACTTGATGCAGTCACTTGGTGGATTCACTTGATGCAGTCACTTGATGGAATCCATCGACCGAGTCACTTGATGGAGTCACTTGGTGGAGTCACTTGATGGAGTCACTTGGTGGAGTCCATCGATGGAGACACTTGGTGGATCCACTTGGTGGAGTTACTTGATGGAGTCCATCGACCGAGTCACTTGATGGAGGCACTTGATGGAGTCCATCAATGGCGGCACTTGGTGGATTTACTCGGTGGAGTCACTTGATGGAGTCCATCGACCGAGTCACTTGATGGAGTCACTTGGTGGAGTCACTTGATGGAGTCACTTGATGGAGTCACTTGGTGGACTCACTTGATGGAGTCACTTGATGGAGTCACTTGGTGGAGTCACTTGATGGAGTCACTTGGTGGAGTCCATCGATGGAGACACTTGGTGGATCCACTTGGTGGAGTTACTTGATGGAGTCCATCGACAGAGTCACTTGATGGAGTCACTTGGTGGAGTCCATCGATGGAGGCACTTGGTGGATTCACTTGGTGGAGTCACTTGATGGAGTCCATTGACCGAGTCACTTGATGGAGTCACTTGGTGGAGTCACTTGATGGAGTCCATCGACCGAGTCACTTGATGAAGTCACTTGGTGGAGTCCATCGATGGAGGCACTTGGTGGATTCACTTGGTGGAGTCACTTGATGGAGTCCATCGACCGAGTCACTTGATGAAGTCACTTGGTGGAGCCCATCGATGGAGGCACTTTGTGGATTCACTTGATGAAGTCACTTGATGGAGTCACTTGGTGGAGTCCATCGATGGCGGCACTTGGTGGATCCACTTGGTGGAGTCACTTGATGGAGTCCATCGACCGAGTCACTTGATGGAGTCACTTGGTGGAGTCACTTGATGGAGTCACTTGATGGAGTCACTTGGTGGAGTCACTTGATGGAGTCACTTGATGGAGTCACTTGGTGGAGTCACTTGGTGGAGTCACTTGATGGAGTCACTTGGTGGAGTCCATCGATGGAGACACTTGGTGGATCCACTTGGTGGAGTTACTTGATGGAGTCCATCGACCGAGTCACTTGATGGAGGCACTTGATGGAGTCCATCAATGGCGGCACTTGTGGATTCACTCGGTGGAGTCAGTTGATGGAGTCCATCGACAGAGTCACTTGATGGAGTCACTTGGTGGAGTCACTTGATGGAGTCCATCGACCGAGTCACTTGATGAAGTCACTTGGTGGAGTCCATCTATGGAGGCACTTGGTGGAATCACTTGGTGGAGTCACTTGATGGAGTCCATCGACCGAGTCACTTGATGAAGTCACTTGGTGGAGCCCATCGATGGAGGCACTTTGTGGATTCACTTGATGAAGTCACTTGATGGAGTCACTTGGTGGAGTCCATCGATGGCGGCACTTGGTGGATCCACTTGGTGGAGTCACTTGATGGAGTCCATCGACCGAGTCACTTGATGGAGTCACTTGGTGGAGTCACTTGATGGAGTCACTTGATGGAGTCACTTGGTGGAGTCACTTGATGGAGTCACTTGATGGAGTCAATTGGTGGAGTCACTTGATGGAGTCACTTGATGGAGTCACTTGATGGAGTCACTTGGTGGAGTCCATCGATGGAGTCACTTGGTGGATCCACTTGGTGGAGTCACTTGATGGAGTCCATCGACCGAGTCACTTGATGGAGTCACTTGGTGGAGTCCATCGATGGAGGCACTTGGTGGATTCACTTGGTGGAGTCCCTTGATGGAGTCCATTGACCGAGTCACTTGATGGAGTCACTTGGTGGAGTCACTTGATGGAGTCCATCGACCGAGTCACTTGATGAAGTCACTTGGTGGAGCCCATCGATGGAGGCACTTTGTGGATTCACTTGATGAAGTCACTTGATGGAGTCACTTGGTGGAGTCCATCGATGGCGGCACTTGGTGGATCCACTTGGTGGAGTCACTTGATGGAGTCCATCGACCGAGTCACTTGATGGAGTCACTTGATGGAGTCACTTGGTGGAGTCACTTGATGGAGTCACTTGATGGAGTCACTTGATGGAGTAACTTGATGGAGTCACTTGGTGGAGTCACTTGGTGGAGTCACTTGATGGAGTCACTTGGTGGAGTCCATCGATGGAGACACTTGGTGGATCCACTTGGTGGAGTTACTTGATGGAGTCCATCGACCGAGTCACTTGATGGAGGCACTTGATGGAGTCCATCAATGGCGGCACTTGGTGGATTTACTCGGTGGAGTCACTTGATGGAGTCCATCGACAGAGTCACTTGATGGAGTCACTTGGTGGAGTCACTTGATGGATTCCATCGACCGAGTCACTTGATGAAGTCACTTGGTGGAGTCCATCGATGGAGGCACTTGGTGGATTCACTTGGTGGAGTCACTTGATGGAGTCCATCGACCGAGTCACTTGATGAAGTCACTTGGTGGAGCCCATCGATGGAGGCACTTTGTGGATTCACTTGATGAAGTCACTTGATGGATTCACTTGGTGGAGTCCATCGATGGCGGCACTTGGTGGATCCACTTGGTGGAGTTACTTGATGGAGTCCATCGACCGAGTCACTTGATGGAGTCACTTGGTGGAGTCACTTGATGGAGTCACTTGATGGAGTCACTTGGTGGACTCACTTGATGGAGTCACTTGATGGAGTCACTTGGTGGAGTCACTTGATGGAGTCACTTGGTGGAGTCCATTGATGGAGACACTTGGTGGATCCACTTGGTGGAGTTACTTGATGGAGTCCATCGACAGAGTCACTTGATGGAGTCACTTGGTGGAGTCACTTGATGGAGTCCATCGACCGAGTCACTTGATGAAGTCACTTGGTGGAGTCCATCGATGGAGGCACTTGGTGGATTCACTTGGTGGAGTCACTTGATGGAGTCCATCGACCGAGTCACTTGATGAAGTCACTTGGTGGCGTCACTTGATGGAGTCACTTGATGGAGTCACTTGGTGGACTCACTTGATGGAGTCACTTGATGGAGTCACTTGGTGGAGTCACTTGATGGAGTCACTTGGTGGAGTCCATCGATGGAGACACTTGGTGGATCCACTTGGTGGCGTTACTTGATGGAGTCCATCGACCGAGTCACTTGATGGAGTCACTTGGTGGAGTCACTTGATGGAGTCCATCGACCGAGTCACTTGATGGAGTCACTTGGTGGAGTCCATCGATGGAGGCACTTGGTGGATTCACTTGGTGGAGTCACTTGATGGAGTCCATCGACCGAGTCACTTGATGGAGTCACTTGGTGGAGTCCATCGATGGCGGCACTTGGTGGATCCACTTGGTGGAGTCACTTCATGGAGTCCATCGACCGAGTCACTTGATGGAGTCACTTGGTGGAGTCACTTGATGGAGTCACTTGATGGAGTCACTTGGTGGACTCACTTGATGGAGTCACTTGATGGAGTCACTTGATGGAGTCCATCGATGGAGGCACTTGGTGGATCCACTTGGTGGAGTCACTTGATGGAGTCCATCGACCGAGTCACTTGATGGATTCACTTGGTGGAGTCAGTTGATGGAGTCACTTGATGGACTCACTTGATGGAGTCACTTGATGGAGTCACTTGGTGGAGTCCATCGATGGCGGCACTTGGTGGATCCACTTGGTGGAGTCACTTGATGGAGTCCATCGACCGAGTCACTTGATGGAGTCACTTGGTGGAGTCACTTGATGGAGTCACTTGATGGAGTCACTTGGTGGAGTCACTTGATGGAGTCACTTGATGGAGTCACTTGATGGAGTCCATCGATGGAGGCACTTGGTGGATTCACTTGGTGGAGTCACTTGATGGAGTCCATCGACCGAGTCACTTGATGGAGTCACTTGGTGGAGTCCATCGATGGCGGCACTTGGTGGATCCACTTGGTGGAGTCACTTGATGGAGTCCATCGACCGAGTCACTTGATGGAGTCACTTGGTGGAGTCAGTTGATGGAGTCACTTGATGGACTCACTTGATGGAGTCACTTGATGGAGTCACTTGGTGGAGTCCATCGATGGCGGCACTTGGTGGATCCACTTGGTGGAGTCACTTGATGGAGTCCATCGACAGAGTCACTTGATGGAGTCACTTGGTGGAGTCACTTGATGGAGTCCATCGACCGAGTCACTTGATGGAGTCACTTGGTGGAGTCCATCGATGGAGGCACTTGGTGGATTCACTTGGTGGAGTCACTTGATGGAGTCCATCGACCGAGTCACTTGATGGAGTCACTTGGTGGAGTCCATCGATGGAGGCACTTGTGGATTCACTTGATGAAGTCACTTGATGGAGTCACTTGGTGGAGTCCATCGATGGCGGCACTTGGTGGATCCACTTGGTGGAGTCACTTGATGGAGTCCATCGACCGAGTCACTTGATGGAGTCACTTGGTGGAGTCACTTGATGGAGTCACTTGATGGAGTCACTTGGTGGAGTCACTTGATGGAGTCACTTGATGGAGTCACTTGATGGAGTCACTTGATGGAGTCACTTGTGGAGTCCATTGATGGAGACACTTGGTGGATCCACTTGGTGGAGTTACTTGATGGAGTCCATCGACAGAGTCACTTGATGGAGTCACTTGGTGGAGTCACTTGATGGAGTCCATCGACCGAGTCACTTGATGAAGTCACTTGGTGGAGTCCATCGATGGAGGCACTTGGTGGATTCACTTGGTGGAGTCACTTGATGGAGTCCATCGACCGAGTCACTTGATGGAGTCACTTGGTGGCGTCACTTGATGGAGTCACTTGATGGAGTCACTTGGTGGAGTCACTTGATGGAGTCACTTGATGGAGTCACTCGATGGAGTCACTTGATGGA
The DNA here is from genome assembly GCA_900538255.1 of Ulva mutabilis. Taxonomy (NCBI): domain Eukaryota; kingdom Viridiplantae; phylum Chlorophyta; class Ulvophyceae; order Ulvales; family Ulvaceae; genus Ulva; species Ulva mutabilis. The sequence goes on along the minus strand of UNSF01000006.1, from coordinate 122,276 downwards.
GTCACTTGGTGGAGTCCATCGATGGAGTCACTTGGTGGATCCACTTGGTGGAGTTACTTGGTGGAGTCCATCGATGGAGGCACTTGGTGGATCACTTGGTGGAGTCACTTGATGGAGTCCATCGACCGAGTCACTTGATGGAGTCACTTGGTGGAGTCACTTGATGGAGTCACTTGATGGAGTCACTTGGTGGAGTCACTTGATGGAGTCACTTGATGGAGTCACTTGATGGAGTCCATTGATGGAGTCACTTGGTGGATTCACTTGGTGGAGTCACTTGATGGAGTCACTCGACCGAGTCACTTGATGGAGTCACTTGGTGGAGTCCATCGATGGAGGCACTTGGTGGATCCACTTGGTGGAGTCACTTGATGGAGTCCATCGACCGAGTCACTTGATGGAGTCACTTGGTGGAGTCACTTGATGGAGTCACTTGATGGACTCACTTGATGGAGTCACTTGATGGAGTCACTTGGTGGAGTCCATCGATGGCGGCACTTGGTGGATCCACTTGGTGGAGTCACTTGATGGAGTCCATCGACCGAGTCACTTGATGGAGTCACTTGGTGGAGTCACTTGATGGAGTCACTTGATGGAGTCACTTGGTGGAGTCACTTGATGGAGTCACTTGATGGAGTCACTTGATGGAGTCCATCGATGGAGGCACTTGGTGGATTCACTTGGTGGAGTCACTTGATGGAGTCCATCGACCGAGTCACTTGATGGAGTCACTTGGTGGAGTCCATCGATGGCGGCACTTGGTGGATCCACTTGGTGGAGTCACTTGATGGAGTCCATCGACCGAGTCACTTGATGGAGTCACTTGGTGGAGTCACTTGATGGAGTCACTTGATGGAGTCACTTGATGGAGTCACTTGATGGAGTCACTTGTGGAGTCCATCGATGGAGGCACTTGGTGGATCCACTTGGTGGAGTCACTTGATGGAGTCCATCGACCGAGTCACTTGATGGAGTCACTTGGTGGAGTCCATCGATGGAGGCACTTGGTGGATCCACTTGGTGGAGTCACTTGATGGAGTCCATCGACCGAGTCACTTGATGGAGTCACTTGGTGGAGTCACTTGATGGAGTCACTTGATGGAGTCACTTGGTGGACTCACTTGATGGAGTCACTTGATGGAGTCACTTGATGGAGTCCATCGATGGAGGCACTTGGTGGATTCACTTGGTGGAGTCACTTGATGGAGTCCATCGACCGAGTCACTTGATGGAGTCACTTGGTGGAGTCCATCGATGGAGGCACTTGGTGGATCCACTTGGTGGAGTCACTTGATGGAGTCCATCGACCGAGTCACTTGATGGAGTCACTTGGTGGAGTCACTTGATGGAGTCACTTGATGGAGTCACTTGATGGAGTCACTTGATGGAGTCACTTGGTGGAGTCCATCGATGGAGGCACTTGGTGGATCCACTTGGTGGAGTCACTTGATGGAGTCCATCGACCGAGTCACTTGATGGAGTCACTTGGTGGAGTCACTTGATGGAGTCACTTGATGGAGTCACTTGATGGAGTCACTTGATGGAGTCACTTGGTGGAGTCCATCGATGGAGGCACTTGATGGAGTCACTTGGTGGAGTCACTTGATGGAGTCCATCGACCGAGTCACTTGATGGAGTCACTTGGTGGAGTCCATCGATGGAGGCACTTGGTGGAGTCACTTGATGGAGTCCATCGACCGAGTCACTTGATGGAGTCACTTGGTGGAGTCCATCGATGGAGGCACTTTGTGGATTCACTTGATGGAGTCACTTGATGGAGTCACTTGGTGGAGTCCATCGATGGCGGCACTTGGTGGATCCACTTGGTGGAGTCACTTGATGGAGTCCATCGACCGAGTCACTTGATGGAGTCACTTGGTGGAGTCACTTGATGGAGTCACTTGATGGAGTCACTTGGTGGACTCACTTGATGGAGTCACTTGATGGAGTCACTTGGTGGAGTCACTTGATGGAGTCACTTGGTGGAGTCCATTGATGGAGACACTTGGTGGATCCACTTGGTGGAGTTACTTGATGGAGTCCATCGACAGAGTCACTTGATGGAGTCACTTGGTGGAGTCACTTGATGGAGTCCATCGACCGAGTCACTTGATGAAGTCACTTGGTGGAGTCCATCGATGGAGGCACTTGGTGGATTCACTTGGTGGAGTCACTTGATGGAGTCCATCGACCGAGTCACTTGATGAAGTCACTTGGTGGCGTCACTTGATGGAGTCACTTGATGGAGTCACTTGGTGGACTCACTTGATGGAGTCACTTGATGGAGTCACTTGGTGGAGTCACTTGATGGAGTCACTTGGTGGAGTCCATCGATGGAGACACTTGGTGGATCCACTTGGTGGAGTTACTTGATGGAGTCCATCGACCGAGTCACTTGATGGAGTCACTTGGTGGAGTCACTTGATGGAGTCCATCGACCGAGTCACTTGATGGAGTCACTTGGTGGAGTCCATCGATGGAGGCACTTGGTGGATTCACTTGGTGGAGTCACTTGATGGAGTCCATCGACCGAGTCACTTGATGGAGTCACTTGGTGGAGTCCATCGATGGCGGCACTTGGTGGATCCACTTGGTGGAGTCACTTGATGGAGTCCATCGACCGAGTCACTTGATGGAGTCACTTGGTGGAGTCACTTGATGGAGTCACTTGATGGAGTCACTTGGTGGACTCACTTGATGGAGTCACTTGATGGAGTCACTTGATGGAGTCCATCGATGGAGGCACTTGGTGGATCCACTTGGTGGAGTCACTTGATGGAGTCCATCGACCGAGTCACTTGATGGAGTCACTTGGTGGAGTCAGTTGATGGAGTCACTTGATGGACTCACTTGATGGAGTCACTTGATGGAGTCACTTGGTGGAGTCCATCGATGGCGGCACTTGGTGGATCCACTTGGTGGAGTCACTTGATGGAGTCCATCGACCGAGTCACTTGATGGAGTCACTTGGTGGAGTCACTTGATGGAGTCACTTGATGGAGTCACTTGGTGGACTCACTTGATGGAGTCACTTGATGGAGTCACTTGATGGAGTCCATCGATGGAGGCACTTGGTGGATTCACTTGGTGGAGTCACTTGATGGAGTCCATCGACCGAGTCACTTGATGGAGTCACTTGGTGGAGTCCATCGATGGCGGCACTTGGTGGATCCACTTGGTGGAGTCACTTGATGGAGTCCATCGACCGAGTCACTTGATGGAGTCACTTGGTGGAGTCACTTGATGGAGTCACTTGATGGACTCACTTGATGGAGTCACTTGATGGAGTCACTTGGTGGAGTCCATCGATGGAGGCACTTGGTGGATCCACTTGGTGGAGTCACTTGATGGAGTCCATCGACCGAGTCACTTGATGGAGTCACTTGGTGGAGTCCATCGATGGAGGCACTTGGTGGATCCACTTGGTGGAGTCACTTGATGGAGTCCATCGACCGAGTCACTTGATGGAGTCACTTGGTGGAGTCACTTGATGGAGTCACTTGATGGAGTCACTTGGTGGACTCACTTGATGGAGTCACTTGATGGAGTCACTTGATGGAGTCCATCGATGGAGGCACTTGGTGGATTCACTTGGTGGAGTCACTTGATGGAGTCCATCGACCGAGTCACTTGATGGAGTCACTTGGTGGAGTCCATCGATGGCGGCACTTGGTGGATCCACTTGGTGGAGTCACTTGATGGAGTCCATCGACCGAGTCACTTGATGGAGTCACTTGGTGGAGTCACTTGATGGAGTCACTTGATGGACTCACTTGATGGAGTCACTTGATGGAGTCACTTGGTGGAGTCCATCGATGGCGGCACTTGGTGGATCCACTTGGTGGAGTCACTTGATGGAGTCCATCGACCGAGTCACTTGATGGAGTCACTTGGTGGAGTCACTTGATGGAGTCACTTGATGGAGTCACTTGATGGAGTCACTTGATGGAGTCACTTGGTGGAGTCCATGGAGGATGGATGGAGCACTTGGTGGAGTCACTTGGTGGAGTCACTTGATGGAGTCCATCGACCGAGTCACTTGATGGAGTCACTTGGTGGAGTCCATCGATGGAGGCACTTTGTGGAGTCACTTGATGGAGTCACTTGATGGAGTCACTTGATGGAGTCCATCGATGGAGGCACTTGGTGGATTCACTTGGTGGAGTCACTTGATGGAGTCCATCGACCGAGTCACTTGATGGAGTCACTTGGTGGAGTCCATCGATGGCGGCACTTGGTGGATCCACTTGGTGGAGTCACTTGATGGAGTCCATCGACCGAGTCACTTGATGGAGTCACTTGGTGGAGTCACTTGATGGAGTCACTTGATGGAGTCACTTGGTGGAGTCACTTGATGGAGTCACTTGATGGAGTCACTTGATGGAGTCCATCGATGGAGGCACTTGGTGGATTCACTTGGTGGAGTCACTTGATGGAGTCCATCGACCGAGTCACTTGATGGAGTCACTTGGTGGAGTCCATCGATGGCGGCACTTGGTGGATCCACTTGGTGGAGTCACTTGATGGAGTCCATCGACCGAGTCACTTGATGGAGTCACTTGGTGGAGTCACTTGATGGAGTCACTTGATGGAGTCACTTGGTGGAGTCACTTGATGGAGTCACTTGGTGGAGTCCATCGATGGAGACACTTGGTGGATCCACTTGGTGGAGTCACTTGATGGAGTCCATCGACCGAGTCACTTGATGGAGTCACTTGGTGGAGTCACTTGATGGAGTCCATCGACCGAGTCACTTGATGGAGTCACTTGGTGGAGTCCATCGATGGAGGCACTTGGTGGATTCACTTGGTGGAGTCACTTGATGGAGTCCATCGACCGAGTCACTTGATGGAGTCACTTGGTGGAGTCCATCGATGGCGGCACTTGGTGGATCCACTTGGTGGAGTCACTTGATGGAGTCCATCGACCGAGTCACTTGATGGAGTCACTTGGTGGAGTCACTTGATGGAGTCACTTGATGGAGTCACTTGGTGGACTCACTTGATGGAGTCACTTGATGGAGTCACTTGATGGAGTCCATCGATGGAGGCACTTGGTGGATCCACTTGGTGGAGTCACTTGATGGAGTCCATCGACCGAGTCACTTGATGGAGTCACTTGGTGGAGTCAGTTGATGGAGTCACTTGATGGACTCACTTGATGGAGTCACTTGATGGAGTCACTTGGTGGAGTCCATCGATGGCGGCACTTGGTGGATCCACTTGGTGGAGTCACTTGATGGAGTCCATCGACCGAGTCACTTGATGGAGTCACTTGGTGGAGTCACTTGATGGAGTCACTTGATGGAGTCACTTGGTGGACTCACTTGATGGAGTCACTTGATGGAGTCACTTGATGGAGTCCATCGATGGAGGCACTTGGTGGATTCACTTGGTGGAGTCACTTGATGGAGTCCATCGACCGAGTCACTTGATGGAGTCACTTGGTGGAGTCCATCGATGGCGGCACTTGGTGGATCCACTTGGTGGAGTCACTTGATGGAGTCCATCGACCGAGTCACTTGATGGAGTCACTTGGTGGAGTCACTTGATGGAGTCACTTGATGGACTCACTTGATGGAGTCACTTGATGGAGTCACTTGGTGGAGTCCATCGATGGCGGCACTTGGTGGATCCACTTGGTGGAGTCACTTGATGGAGTCCATCGACCGAGTCACTTGATGGAGTCACTTGGTGGAGTCCATCGATGGAGGCACTTGGTGGATCCACTTGGTGGAGTCACTTGATGGAGTCCATCGACCGAGTCACTTGATGGAGTCACTTGGTGGAGTCACTTGATGGAGTCACTTGATGGAGTCACTTGGTGGACTCACTTGATGGAGTCACTTGATGGAGTCACTTGATGGAGTCCATCGATGGAGGCACTTGGTGGATTCACTTGGTGGAGTCACTTGATGGAGTCCATCGACCGAGTCACTTGATGGAGTCACTTGGTGGAGTCCATCGATGGCGGCACTTGGTGGATCCACTTGGTGGAGTCACTTGATGGAGTCCATCGACCGAGTCACTTGATGGAGTCACTTGGTGGAGTCACTTGATGGAGTCACTTGATGGACTCACTTGATGGAGTCACTTGATGGAGTCACTTGGTGGAGTCCATCGATGGAGGCACTTGGTGGATTCACTTGGTGGAGTCACTTGATGGAGTCCATCGACCGAGTCACTTGATGGAGTCACTTGGTGGAGTCACTTGATGGAGTCACTTGATGGAGTCACTTGATGGAGTCACTTGATGGAGTCACTTGGTGGAGTCCATCGATGGAGGCACTTGGTGGAGTCACTTGGTGGAGTCACTTGATGGAGTCCATCGACCGAGTCACTTGATGGAGTCACTTGGTGGAGTCCATTGATGGAGTCACTTGGTGGAGTCACTTGATGGAGTCACTTGATGGAGTCACTTGATGGAGTCCATCGATGGAGGCACTTGGTGGATTCACTTGGTGGAGTCACTTGATGGAGTCCATCGACCGAGTCACTTGATGGAGTCACTTGGTGGAGTCCATCGATGGCGGCACTTGGTGGATCCACTTGGTGGAGTCACTTGATGGAGTCCATCGACCGAGTCACTTGATGGAGTCACTTGGTGGAGTCACTTGATGGAGTCACTTGATGGAGTCACTTGATGGAGTCACTTGATGGAGTCACTTGGTGGAGTCCATCGATGGAGGCACTTGGTGGATCCACTTGGTGGAGTCACTTGATGGAGTCCATCGACCGAGTCACTTGATGGAGTCACTTGGTGGAGTCCATCGATGGAGGCACTTGGTGGATCCACTTGGTGGAGTCACTTGATGGAGTCCATCGACCGAGTCACTTGATGGAGTCACTTGGTGGAGTCACTTGATGGAGTCACTTGATGGAGTCACTTGGTGGAGTCACTTGATGGAGTCACTTGATGGAGTCACTTGATGGAGTCCATCGATGGAGGCACTTGGTGGATTCACTTGGTGGAGTCACTTGATGGAGTCCATCGACCGAGTCACTTGATGGAGTCACTTGGTGGAGTCCATCGATGGAGGCACTTGGTGGATCCACTTGGTGGAGTCACTTGATGGAGTCCATCGACCGAGTCACTTGATGGAGTCACTTGGTGGAGTCACTTGATGGAGTCACTTGATGGAGTCACTTGATGGAGTCACTTGATGGAGTCACTTGGTGGAGTCCATCGATGGCGGCACTTGGTGGATCCACTTGGTGGAGTCACTTGATGGAGTCCATCGACCGAGTCACTTGATGGAGTCACTTGGTGGAGTCACTTGATGGAGTCACTTGATGGAGTCACTTGATGGAGTCACTTGATGGAGTCACTTGGTGGAGTCCATCGATGGAGTCACTTGGTGGATCCACTTGGTGGAGTCACTTGATGGAGTCCATCGATGGAGTCACTTGGTGGAGTCACTTGGTGGAGTCACTTGATGGAGTCCATCGACCGAGTCACTTGATGGAGTCACTTGGTGGAGTCACTTGATGGAGTCACTTGATGGAGTCACTTGATGGAGTCACTTGATGGAGTCACTTGGTGGAGTCCATCGATGGAGTCACTTGGTGGATCACTTGGTGGAGTCACTTGATGGAGTCCATCGATGGCGGCACTTGGTGGATTCACTTGGTGGAGTCACTTGATGGAGTCCATCGACAGAGTCACTTGATGGAGTCACTTGGTGGAGTCACTTGATGGAGTCCATCGACCGAGTCACTTGATGGAGTCACTTGGTGGAGTCCATCGATGGAGGCACTTGGTGGATTCACTTGGTGGAGTCACTTGATGGAGTCCATCGACCGAGTCACTTGATGGAGTCACTTGGTGGAGTCCATCGATGGAGGCACTTGTGGATTCACTTGATGAAGTCACTTGATGGAGTCACTTGGTGGAGTCCATCGATGGCGGCACTTGGTGGATCCACTTGGTGGAGTCACTTGATGGAGTCCATCGACCGAGTCACTTGATGGAGTCACTTGGTGGAGTCACTTGATGGAGTCACTTGATGGAGTCACTTGGTGGACTCACTTGATGGAGTCACTTGATGGAGTCACTTGGTGGAGTCACTTGATGGAGTCACTTGGTGGAGTCCATTGATGGAGACACTTGGTGGATCCACTTGGTGGAGTTACTTGATGGAGTCCATCGACAGAGTCACTTGATGGAGTCACTTGGTGGAGTCACTTGATGGAGTCCATCGACCGAGTCACTTGATGAAGTCACTTGGTGGAGTCCATCGATGGAGGCACTTGGTGGATTCACTTGGTGGAGTCACTTGATGGAGTCCATCGACCGAGTCACTTGATGGAGTCACTTGGTGGAGTCACTTGATGGAGTCACTTGATGGAGTCACTTGGTGGAGTCACTTGATGGAGTCACTTGATGGAGTCACTTGGTGGAGTCACTTGATGGAGTCACTTGGTGGAGTCCATCGATGGAGACACTTGGTGGATCCACTTGGTGGAGTTACTTGATGGAGTCCATCGACCGAGTCACTTGATGGAGTCACTTGGTGGAGTCACTTGATGGAGTCCATCGACCGAGTCACTTGATGGAGTCACTTGGTGGAGTCCATCGATGGAGGCACTTGGTGGATTCACTTGGTGGAGTCACTTGATGGAGTCCATCGACCGAGTCACTTGATGGAGTCACTTGGTGGAGTCCATCGATGGCGGCACTTGGTGGATCCACTTGGTGGAGTCACTTGATGGAGTCCATCGACCGAGTCACTTGATGGAGTCACTTGGTGGAGTCACTTGATGGAGTCACTTGATGGAGTCACTTGGTGGACTCACTTGATGGAGTCACTTGATGGAGTCACTTGATGGAGTCCATCGATGGAGGCACTTGGTGGATCCACTTGGTGGAGTCACTTGATGGAGTCCATCGACCGAGTCACTTGATGGAGTCACTTGGTGGAGTCAGTTGATGGAGTCACTTGATGGACTCACTTGATGGAGTCACTTGATGGAGTCACTTGGTGGAGTCCATCGATGGCGGCACTTGGTGGATCCACTTGGTGGAGTCACTTGATGGAGTCCATCGACCGAGTCACTTGATGGAGTCACTTGGTGGAGTCACTTGATGGAGTCACTTGATGGAGTCACTTGGTGGAGTCACTTGATGGAGTCACTTGATGGAGTCACTTGATGGAGTCCATCGATGGAGGCACTTGGTGGATTCACTTGGTGGAGTCACTTGATGGAGTCCATCGACCGAGTCACTTGATGGAGTCACTTGGTGGAGTCCATCGATGGCGGCACTTGGTGGATCCACTTGGTGGAGTCACTTGATGGAGTCCATCGACCGAGTCACTTGATGGAGTCACTTGGTGGAGTCACTTGATGGAGTCACTTGATGGACTCACTTGATGGAGTCACTTGATGGAGTCACTTGGTGGAGTCCATCGATGGCGGCACTTGGTGGATCCACTTGGTGGAGTCACTTGATGGAGTCCATCGACCGAGTCACTTGATGGAGTCACTTGGTGGAGTCACTTGATGGAGTCCATCGACCGAGTCACTTGATGGAGTCACTTGGTGGAGTCCATCGATGGAGGCACTTGGTGGATTCACTTGGTGGAGTCACTTGATGGAGTCCATCGACCGAGTCACTTGATGGAGTCACTTGGTGGAGTCCATCGATGGAGGCACTTTGTGGATTCACTTGATGAAGTCACTTGATGGAGTCACTTGGTGGAGTCCATCGATGGCGGCACTTGGTGGATCCACTTGGTGGAGTCACTTGATGGAGTCCATCGACCGAGTCACTTGATGGAGTCACTTGGTGGAGTCACTTGATGGAGTCACTTGATGGAGTCACTTGGTGGACTCACTTGATGGAGTCACTTGATGGAGTCACTTGGTGGAGTCACTTGATGGAGTCACTTGGTGGAGTCCATTGATGGAGACACTTGGTGGATCCACTTGGTGGAGTTACTTGATGGAGTCCATCGACAGAGTCACTTGATGGAGTCACTTGGTGGAGTCACTTGATGGAGTCCATCGACCGAGTCACTTGATGGAGTCACTTGGTGGAGTCCATCGATGGAGGCACTTGGTGGATTCACTTGGTGGAGTCACTTGATGGAGTCCATCGACCGAGTCACTTGATGGAGTCACTTGGTGGAGTCACTTGATGGAGTCACTTGATGGAGTCACTTGGTGGACTCACTTGATGGAGTCACTTGATGGAGTCACTTGGTGGAGTCACTTGATGGAGTCACTTGGTGGAGTCCATCGATGGAGACACTTGGTGGATCCACTTGGTGGAGTTACTTGATGGAGTCCATCGACCGAGTCACTTGATGGAGTCACTTGGTGGAGTCACTTGATGGAGTCCATCGACCGAGTCACTTGATGGAGTCACTTGGTGGAGTCCATCGATGGAGGCACTTGGTGGATTCACTTGGTGGAGTCACTTGATGGAGTCCATCGACCGAGTCACTTGATGGAGTCACTTGGTGGAGTCCATCGATGGCGGCACTTGGTGGATCCACTTGGTGGAGTCACTTGATGGAGTCCATCGACCGAGTCACTTGATGGAGTCACTTGGTGGAGTCACTTGATGGAGTCACTTGATGGAGTCACTTGGTGGACTCACTTGATGGAGTCACTTGATGGAGTCACTTGATGGAGTCCATCGATGGAGGCACTTGGTGGATCCACTTGGTGGAGTCACTTGATGGAGTCCATCGACCGAGTCACTTGATGGAGTCACTTGGTGGAGTCAGTTGATGGAGTCACTTGATGGACTCACTTGATGGAGTCACTTGATGGAGTCACTTGGTGGAGTCCATCGATGGCGGCACTTGGTGGATCCACTTGGTGGAGTCACTTGATGGAGTCCATCGACCGAGTCACTTGATGGAGTCACTTGGTGGAGTCACTTGATGGAGTCACTTGATGGAGTCACTTGGTGGACTCACTTGATGGAGTCACTTGATGGAGTCACTTGATGGAGTCCATCGATGGAGGCACTTGGTGGATTCACTTGGTGGAGTCACTTGATGGAGTCCATCGACCGAGTCACTTGATGGAGTCACTTGGTGGAGTCCATCGATGGCGGCACTTGGTGGATCCACTTGGTGGAGTCACTTGATGGAGTCCATCGACCGAGTCACTTGATGGAGTCACTTGGTGGAGTCACTTGATGGAGTCACTTGATGGACTCACTTGATGGAGTCACTTGATGGAGTCACTTGGTGGAGTCCATCGATGGAGGCACTTGGTGGATTCACTTGGTGGAGTCACTTGATGGAGTCCATCGACCGAGTCACTTGATGGAGTCACTTGGTGGAGTCCATCGATGGAGGCACTTGGTGGATCCACTTGGTGGAGTCACTTGATGGAGTCCATCGACCGAGTCACTTGATGGAGTCACTTGGTGGAGTCACTTGATGGAGTCACTTGATGGAGTCACTTGGTGGACTCACTTGATGGAGTCACTTGATGGAGTCACTTGATGGAGTCCATCTATGGAGGCACTTGGTGGATTCACTTGGTGGAGTCACTTGATGGAGTCCATCGACCGAGTCACTTGATGGAGTCACTTGGTGGAGTCCATCGATGGCGGCACTTGGTGGATCCACTTGGTGGAGTCACTTGATGGAGTCCATCGACCGAGTCACTTGATGGAGTCACTTGGTGGAGTCACTTGATGGAGTCACTTGATGGACTCACTTGATGGAGTCACTTGATGGAGTCACTTGGTGGAGTCCATCGATGGCGGCACTTGGTGGATCCACTTGGTGGAGTCACTTGATGGAGTCCATCGACCGAGTCACTTGATGGAGTCACTTGGTGGAGTCACTTGATGGAGTCACTTGATGGAGTCACTTGATGGAGTCACTTGATGGAGTCACTTGGTGGAGTCCATCGATGGAGGCACTTGATGGAGTCACTTGGTGGAGTCACTTGATGGAGTCCATCGACCGAGTCACTTGATGGAGTCACTTGGTGGAGTCCATCGATGGAGGCACTTGTGGAGTCACTTGATGGAGTCACTTGATGGAGTCACTTGATGGAGTCCATCGATGGAGGCACTTGGTGGATTCACTTGGTGGAGTCACTTGATGGAGTCCATCGACCGAGTCACTTGATGGAGTCACTTGGTGGAGTCCATCGATGGCGGCACTTGGTGGATCCACTTGGTGGAGTCACTTGATGGAGTCCATCGACCGAGTCACTTGATGGAGTCACTTGGTGGAGTCACTTGATGGAGTCACTTGATGGAGTCACTTGGTGGACTCACTTGATGGAGTCACTTGATGGAGTCACTTGGTGGAGTCACTTGATGGAGTCACTTGGTGGAGTCCTTTGATGGAGACACTTGGTGGATCCACTTGGTGGAGTTACTTGATGGAGTCCATCGACAGAGTCACTTGATGGAGTCACTTGATGGAGTCACTTGATGGAGTCCATCGACCGAGTCACTTGATGAAGTCACTTGGTGGAGTCCATCGATGGAGGCACTTGGTGGATTCACTTGGTGGAGTCACTTGATGGAGTCCATCGACCGAGTCACTTGATGAAGTCACTTGGTGGCGTCACTTGATGGAGTCACTTGATGGAGTCACTTGGTGGACTCACTTGATGGAGTCACTTGATGGAGTCACTTGGTGGAGTCACTTGATGGAGTCACTTGGTGGAGTCCATCGATGGAGACACTTGGTGGATCCACTTGGTGGAGTTACTTGATGGAGTCCATCGACCGAGTCACTTGATGGAGTCACTTGGTGGAGTCACTTGATGGAGTCCATCGACCGAGTCACTTGATGGAGTCACTTGGTGGAGTCCATCGATGGAGGCACTTGGTGGATTCACTTGGTGGAGTCACTTGATGGAGTCCATCGACCGAGTCACTTGATGGAGTCACTTGGTGGAGTCCATCGATGGCGGCACTTGGTGGATCCACTTGGTGGAGTCACTTGATGGAGTCCATCGACCGAGTCACTTGATGGAGTCACTTGGTGGAGTCACTTGATGGAGTCACTTGATGGAGTCACTTGGTGGACTCACTTGATGGAGTCACTTGATGGAGTCACTTGATGGAGTCCATCGATGGAGGCACTTGGTGGATTCACTTGGTGGAGTCACTTGATGGAGTCCATCGACCGAGTCACTTGATGGAGTCACTTGGTGGAGTCCATCGATGGCGGCACTTGGTGGATCCACTTGGTGGAGTCACTTGATGGAGTCCATCGACCGAGTCACTTGATGGAGTCACTTGGTGGAGTCCATCGATGGCGGCACTTGGTGGATCCACTTGGTGGAGTCACTTGATGGAGTCCATCGACCGAGTCACTTGATGGAGTCACTTGGTGGAGTCACTTGATGGAGTCACTTGGTGGAGTCCATTGATGGAGTCACTTGGTGGAGTCACTTGATGGAGTCACTTGATGGAGTCACTTGATGGAGTCACTTGATGGAGTCACTTGATGGAGTCACTTGGTGGAGTCACTTGATGGAGTCACTTGATGGAGTCACTTGGTGGAGTCCATCGATGGAGACACTTGGTGGATCCACTTGGTGGAGTCACTTGATGGAGTCCATCGACAGAGTCACTTGATGGAGTCACTTGGTGGAGTCCATCGATGGAGACACTTGGTGGATCCACTTGGTGGAGTCACTTGATGGAGTCCATCGACCGAGTCACTTGATGGAGTCACTTGGTGGAGTCACTTGATGGAGTCACTTGATGGAGTCACTTGATGGAGTCACTTGATGGAGTCACTTGGTGGAGTCACTTGGTGGAGTCACTTGATGGAGTCACTTGGTGGAGTCCATCGATGGAGACACTTGGTGGATCACTTGGTGGAGTTACTTGATGGAGTCCATCGACCGAGTCACTTGATGGAGTCACTTGATGGAGTCCATCGATGGCGGCACTTGGTGGATTTACTTGGTGGAGTCACTTGATGGAGTCCATCGACGAGTCACTTGATGGAGTCACTTGGTGGAGTCACTTGATGGAGTCACTTGATGGAGTCACTTGGTGGAGTCACTTGATGGAGTCACTTGATGGAGTCACTTGATGGAGTCCATCGATGGAGGCACTTGGTGGATTCACTTGGTGGAGTCACTTGATGGAGTCCATCGACCGAGTCACTTGATGGAGTCACTTGGTGGAGTCCATCGATGGCGGCACTTGGTGGATCCACTTGGTGGAGTCACTTGATGGAGTCCATCGACCGAGTCACTTGATGGAGTCACTTGGTGGAGTCACTTGATGGAGTCACTTGATGGAGTCACTTGGTGGACTCACTTGATGGAGTCACTTGATGGAGTCACTTGATGGAGTCCATCGATGGAGTCACTTGGTGGATCACTTGGTGGAGTCACTTGATGGAGTCCATCGACCGAGTCACTTGATGGAGTCACTTGGTGGAGTCCATCGATGGAGGCACTTGGTGGATCCACTTGGTGGAGTCACTTGATGGAGTCCATCGACCGAGTCACTTGATGGAGTCACTTGGTGGAGTCCATCGATGGAGGCACTTGGTGGATCCACTTGGTGGAGTCACTTGATGGAGTCCATCGACCGAGTCACTTGATGGAGTCACTTGGTGGAGTCACTTGATGGAGTCACTTGGTGGAGTCCATTGATGGAGTCACTTGGTGGAGTCACTTGATGGAGTCACTTGGTGGAGTCACTTGATGGAGTCACTTGATGGAGTCACTTGATGGAGTCACTTGTGGAGTCACTTGATGGAGTCACTTGATGGAGTCACTTGTGGAGTCCATCGATGGAGTCACTTGGTGGATCCACTTGGTGGAGTCACTTGATGGAGTCCATCGACCGAGTCACTTGATGGAGTCACTTGGTGGAGTCCATCGATGGAGGCACTTGGTGGATCCACTTGGTGGAGTCACTTGATGGAGTCCATCGACCGAGTCACTTGATGGAGTCACTTGGTGGAGTCACTTGATGGAGTCACTTGATGGAGTCACTTGGTGGAGTCACTTGATGGAGTCACTTGGTGGAGTCACTTGGTGGAGTCACTTGATGGAGTCACTTGGTGGAGTCCATCGATGGAGTCACTTGGTGGATCCACTTGGTGGAGTCACTTGATGGAGTCCATCGACCGAGTCACTTGATGGAGTCACTTGGTGGAGTCCATCGATGGCGGCACTTGGTGGATCCACTTGGTGGAGTCACTTGATGGAGTCCATCGACCGAGTCACTTGATGGAGTCACTTGGTGGAGTCACTTGATGGAGTCACTTGATGGAGTCACTTGGTGGAGTCACTTGATGGAGTCACTTGATGGAGTCACTTGATGGAGTCCATCGATGGAGGCACTTGGTGGATTCACTTGGTGGAGTCACTTGATGGAGTCCATCGACCGAGTCACTTGATGGAGTCACTTGGTGGAGTCCATCGATGGCGGCACTTGGTGGATCCACTTGGTGGAGTCACTTGATGGAGTCCATCGACCGAGTCACTTGATGGAGTCACTTGGTGGAGTCACTTGATGGAGTCACTTGATGGAGTCACTTGGTGGACTCACTTGATGGAGTCACTTGATGGAGTCACTTGATGGAGTCCATCGATGGAGGCACTTGGTGGATTCACTTGGTGGAGTCACTTGATGGAGTCCATCGACCGAGTCACTTGATGGAGTCACTTGGTGGAGTCCATCGATGGAGGCACTTGGTGGATCACTTGGTGGAGTCACTTGATGGAGTCCATCGACCGAGTCACTTGATGGAGTCACTTGGTGGAGTCCATCGATGGAGGCACTTGGTGGATCCACTTGGTGGAGTCACTTGATGGAGTCCATCGACCGAGTCACTTGATGGAGTCACTTGGTGGAGTCACTTGATGGAGTCACTTGATGGAGTCACTTGATGGAGTCACTTGATGGAGTCACTTGATGGAGTCACTTGGTGGAGTCACTTGATGGAGTCACTTGATGGAGTCACTTGGTGGAGTCCATCGATGGAGTCACTTGGTGGATCCACTTGGTGGAGTCACTTGATGGAGTCCATCGACCGAGTCACTTGATGGAGTCACTTGGTGGAGTCCATCGATGGAGGCACTTGGTGGATCCACTTGGTGGAGTCACTTGATGGAGTCCATCGACCGAGTCACTTGATGGAGTCACTTGGTGGAGTCACTTGATGGAGTCACTTGATGGAGTCACTTGATGGAGTCACTTGATGGAGTCACTTGGTGGAGTCACTTGGTGGAGTCACTTGATGGAGTCACTTGGTGGAGTCCATCGATGGAGTCACTTGGTGGATCCACTTGGTGGAGTCACTTGATGGAGTCCATCGACCGAGTCACTTGATGGAGTCACTTGGTGGAGTCCATCGATGGAGGCACTTGGTGGATCACTTGGTGGAGTCACTTGATGGAGTCCATCGACCGAGTCACTTGATGGAGTCACTTGGTGGAGTCACTTGATGGAGTCACTTGATGGAGTCACTTGGTGGAGTCCATCGATGGCGGCACTTGGTGGATCCACTTGGTGGAGTCACTTGATGGAGTCCATCGACCGAGTCACTTGATGGAGTCACTTGGTGGAGTCACTTGATGGAGTCACTTGATGGAGTCACTTGGTGGACTCACTTGATGGAGTCACTTGATGGAGTCACTTGATGGAGTCCATCGATGGAGGCACTTGGTGGATTCACTTGGTGGAGTCACTTGATGGAGTCCATCGACCGAGTCACTTGATGGAGTCACTTGGTGGAGTCCATCGATGGAGGCACTTGGTGGATCCACTTGGTGGAGTCACTTGATGGAGTCCATCGACCGAGTCACTTGATGGAGTCACTTGGTGGAGTCACTTGATGGAGTCACTTGATGGAGTCACTTGATGGAGTCACTTGATGGAGTCACTTGGTGGAGTCCATCGATGGAGGCACTTGGTGGATCCACTTGGTGGAGTCACTTGATGGAGTCCATCGACCGAGTCACTTGATGGAGTCACTTGGTGGAGTCCATCGATGGAGGCACTTGGTGGATCCACTTGGTGGAGTCACTTGATGGAGTCCATCGACCGAGTCACTTGATGGAGTCACTTGGTGGAGTCACTTGATGGAGTCACTTGATGGAGTCACTTGGTGGACTCACTTGATGGAGTCACTTGATGGAGTCACTTGATGGAGTCCATCGATGGAGGCACTTGGTGGATTCACTTGGTGGAGTCACTTGATGGAGTCCAT
Source organism: Ulva mutabilis (assembly GCA_900538255.1). Taxonomy (NCBI): domain Eukaryota; kingdom Viridiplantae; phylum Chlorophyta; class Ulvophyceae; order Ulvales; family Ulvaceae; genus Ulva; species Ulva mutabilis. The sequence goes on along the minus strand of UNSF01000006.1, from coordinate 105,103 downwards.
CGACCGAGTCACTTGATGGAGTCACTTGGTGGAGTCCATCGATGGCGGCACTTGGTGGATCCACTTGGTGGAGTCACTTGATGGAGTCCATCGACCGAGTCACTTGATGGAGTCACTTGGTGGAGTCACTTGATGGAGTCACTTGATGGAGTCACTTGATGGAGTCACTTGATGGAGTCACTTGGTGGAGTCCATCGATGGGGCACTTGGTGGATCCACTTGGTGGAGTCACTTGATGGAGTCCATCGACCGAGTCACTTGATGGAGTCACTTGGTGGAGTCACTTGATGGAGTCACTTGATGGAGTCACTTGATGGAGTCACTTGATGGAGTCACTTGGTGGAGTCCATCGATGGAGGCACTTGATGGAGTCACTTGGTGGAGTCACTTGATGGAGTCCATCGACGGAGTCACTTGATGGAGTCACTTGGTGGAGTCCATCGATGGAGGCACTTGTGGAGTCACTTGATGGAGTCACTTGATGGAGTCACTTGATGGAGTCCATCGATGGAGGCACTTGGTGGATTCACTTGGTGGAGTCACTTGATGGAGTCCATCGACCGAGTCACTTGATGGAGTCACTTGGTGGAGTCCATCGATGGAGGCACTTGGTGGATCCACTTGGTGGAGTCACTTGATGGAGTCACTTGATGGAGTCACTTGTGGAGTCACTTGATGGAGTCACTTGGTGGTCACTTGATGGAGTCACTTGGTGGAGTCACTTGATGGAGTCACTTGATGGAGTCACTTGATGGAGTCACTTGATGGAGTCACTTGGTGGAGTCACTTGGTGGAGTCACTTGATGGAGTCACTTGATGGAGTCCATCGATGGAGGCACTTGGTGGATTCACTTGGTGGAGTCACTTGATGGAGTCCATCGACCGAGTCACTTGATGGAGTCACTTGGTGGAGTCCATCGATGGAGGCACTTGGTGGATCCACTTGGTGGAGTCACTTGATGGAGTCCATCGACCGAGTCACTTGATGGAGTCACTTGGTGGAGTCCATCGATGGAGGCACTTGGTGGATCCACTTGGTGGAGTCACTTGATGGAGTCCATCGACCGAGTCACTTGATGGAGTCACTTGGTGGAGTCACTTGATGGAGTCACTTGGTGGAGTCCATTGATGGAGACACTTGGTGGAGTCACTTGATGGAGTCACTTGGTGGAGTCACTTGATGGAGTCACTTGATGGAGTCACTTGATGGAGTCACTTGGTGGAGTCACTTGATGGAGTCACTTGATGGAGTCACTTGGTGGAGTCCATCGATGGAGTCACTTGGTGGAGTCACTTGGTGGAGTCACTTGATGGAGTCCATCGACCGAGTCACTTGATGGAGTCACTTGGTGGAGTCCATCGATGGAGGCACTTGGTGGATTCACTTGGTGGAGTCACTTGATGGAGTCCATCGACCGAGTCACTTGATGGAGTCACTTGGTGGAGTCACTTGATGGAGTCACTTGATGGAGTCACTTGATGGAGTCACTTGATGGAGTCACTTGGATGGAGTCACTTGGTGGAGTCACTTGATGGAGTCACTTGGTGGAGTCCATCGATGGAGACACTTGGTGGATCCACTTGGTGGAGTCACTTGATGGAGTCCATCGACCGAGTCACTTGATGGAGTCACTTGATGGAGTCCATCGATGGCGGCACTTGGTGGATTCTTGGTGGAGTCACTTGATGGAGTCCATCGACAGAGTCACTTGATGGAGTCACTTGGTGGAGTCACTTGATGGAGTCCCTCGACCGAGTCACTTGATGGAGTCACTTGGTGGAGTCCATCGATGGAGGCACTTGGTGGATTCACTTGGTGGAGTCACTTGATGGAGTCCATCGACCGAGTCACTTGATGGAGTCACTTGGTGGAGTCCATCGATGGAGGCACTTTGTGGATCACTTGATGGAGTCACTTGATGGAGTCACTTGTGGAGTCCATCGATGGCGGCACTTGGTGGATCCACTTGGTGGAGTCACTTGATGGAGTCCATCGACCGAGTCACTTGATGGAGTCACTTGGTGGAGTCACTTGATGGAGTCACTTGATGGAGTCACTTGGTGGACTCACTTGATGGAGTCACTTGATGGAGTCACTTGGTGGAGTCACTTGATGGAGTCACTTGGTGGAGTCCATTGATGGAGACACTTGGTGGATCCACTTGGTGGAGTTACTTGATGGAGTCCATCGACAGAGTCACTTGATGGAGTCACTTGGTGGAGTCACTTGATGGAGTCCATCGACCGAGTCACTTGATGGAGTCACTTGGTGGAGTCCATCGATGGAGGCACTTGGTGGATCACTTGGTGGAGTCACTTGATGGAGTCCATCGACCGAGTCACTTGATGGAGTCACTTGGTGGAGTCATCATGGAGGCACTTGGTGGAGTCACTTGGTGGAGTCACTTGATGGAGTCCATCGATGGAGTCACTTGATGGAGTCACTTGGTGGAGTCACTTGATGGAGTCCATCGACCGAGTCACTTGATGGAGTCACTTGGTGGAGTCCATCGATGGAGGCACTTGGTGGATTCACTTGGAGTCACTTGATGGAGTCCATCGACCGAGTCACTTGATGGAGTCACTTGGTGGAGTCCATCGATGGAGTCACTTTTTGTGGAGTCACTTGATGGAGTCACTTGATGGAGTCACTTGGTGGAGTCCATCGATGGCGGCACTTGGTGGATCCACTTGGTGGAGTCACTTGATGGAGTCCATCGACCGAGTCACTTGATGGAGTCACTTGGTGGAGTCACTTGATGGAGTCACTTGATGGAGTCACTTGGTGGACTCACTTGATGGAGTCACTTGATGGAGTCACTTGATGGAGTCCATCGATGGAGGCACTTGGTGGATTCACTTGGTGGAGTCACTTGATGGAGTCCATCGACCGAGTCACTTGATGGAGTCACTTGGTGGAGTCCATCGATGGAGGCACTTGGTGGATCACTTGGTGGAGTCACTTGATGGAGTCCATCGACCGAGTCACTTGATTTGGGAGTCACTTGGTGGAGTCCATCGATGGAGGCACTTGGTGGATCCACTTGGTGGAGTCACTTGATGGAGTCCATCGACCGAGTCACTTGATGGAGTCACTTGGTGGAGTCACTTGATGGAGTCACTTGGTGGAGTCACTTGGTGGAGTCACTTGGTGGAGTCACTTGATGGAGTCACTTGATGGAGTCACTTGATGGAGTCACTTGATGGAGTCACTTGATGGAGTCACTTGATGGAGTCACTTGATGGAGTCACTTGATGGAGTCACTTGGTGGAGTCCATCGATGGAGGCACTTGGTGGATCCACTTGGTGGAGTCACTTGATGGAGTCCATCGACCGAGTCACTTGATGGAGTCACTTGGTGGAGTCCATCGATGGAGACACTTGGTGGATCCACTTGGTGGAGTCACTTGATGGAGTCCATCGACCGAGTCACTTGATGGAGTCACTTGGTGGAGTCACTTGATGGAGTCACTTGATGGAGTCACTTGATGGAGTCACTTGATGGAGTCACTTGATGGAGTCACTTGGTGGAGTCACTTGATGGAGTCACTTGGTGGAGTCCATCGATGGAGACACTTGGTGGATCCACTTGGTGGAGTCACTTGATGGAGTCCATCGACCGAGTCACTTGATGGAGTCACTTGGTGGAGTCCATCGATGGCGGCACTTGGTGGATTCACTTGGTGGAGTCACTTGATGGAGTCCATCGACCGAGTCACTTGATGGAGTCACTTGGTGGAGTCACTTGATGGAGTCACTTGATGGAGTCACTTGGTGGAGTCACTTGATGGAGTCACTTGATGGAGTCACTTGATGGAGTCCATCGATGGAGGCACTTGGTGGATTCACTTGGTGGAGTCACTTGATGGAGTCCATCGACCGAGTCACTTGATGGAGTCACTTGGTGGAGTCCATCGATGGCGGCACTTGGTGGATCCACTTGGTGGAGTCACTTGATGGAGTCCATCGACCGAGTCACTTGATGGAGTCACTTGGTGGAGTCACTTGATGGAGTCACTTGATGGAGTCACTTGGTGGAGTCACTTGATGGAGTCACTTGATGGAGTCACTTGATGGAGTCCATCGATGGAGTCACTTGGTGGATTCACTTGGTGGAGTCACTTGATGGAGTCCATCGACCGAGTCACTTGATGGAGTCACTTGGTGGAGTCCATCGATGGAGGCACTTGGTGGATCCACTTGGTGGAGTCACTTGATGGAGTCCATCGACCGAGTCACTTGATGGAGTCACTTGGTGGAGTCCATCGATGGAGGCACTTGGTGGATCCACTTGGTGGAGTCACTTGATGGAGTCCATCGACCGAGTCACTTGATGGAGTCACTTGGTGGAGTCACTTGATGGAGTCACTTGGTGGAGTCCATTGATGGAGTCACTTGGTGGAGTCACTTGATGGAGTCACTTGGTGGAGTCACTTGATGGAGTCACTTGATGGAGTCACTTGATGGAGTCACTTGGTGGAGTCACTTGATGGAGTCACTTGATGGAGTCACTTGGTGGAGTCCATCGATGGAGACACTTGGTGGATCCACTTGGTGGAGTCACTTGATGGAGTCCATCGACCGAGTCACTTGATGGAGTCACTTGGTGGAGTCCATCGATGGAGGCACTTGGTGGATCCACTTGGTGGAGTCACTTGATGGAGTCCATCGACCGAGTCACTTGATGGAGTCACTTGGTGGAGTCACTTGATGGAGTCACTTGATGGAGTCACTTGATGGAGTCACTTGATGGAGTCACTTGGTGGAGTCACTTGGTGGAGTCACTTGATGGAGTCACTTGGTGGAGTCCATCGATGGAGACACTTGGTGGATCCACTTGGTGGAGTCACTTGATGGAGTCCATCGACCGAGTCACTTGATGGAGTCACTTGGTGGAGTCCATCGATGGCGGCACTTGGTGGATTCACTTGGTGGAGTCACTTGATGGAGTCCATCGACCGAGTCACTTGATGGAGTCACTTGGTGGAGTCACTTGATGGAGTCACTTGATGGAGTCACTTGGTGGAGTCACTTGATGGAGTCACTTGATGGAGTCACTTGATGGAGTCCATCGATGGAGGCACTTGGTGGATTCACTTGGTGGAGTCACTTGATGGAGTCCATCGACCGAGTCACTTGATGGAGTCACTTGGTGGAGTCCATCGATGGAGGCACTTGGTGGATCCACTTGGTGGAGTCACTTGATGGAGTCCATCGACCGAGTCACTTGATGGAGTCACTTGGTGGAGTCACTTGATGGAGTCACTTGATGGAGTCACTTGGTGGAGTCACTTGATGGAGTCACTTGATGGAGTCACTTGATGGAGTCCATCGATGGAGTCACTTGGTGGATTCACTTGGTGGAGTCACTTGATGGAGTCCATCGACCGAGTCACTTGATGGAGTCACTTGGTGGAGTCCATCGATGGAGGCACTTGGTGGATCCACTTGGTGGAGTCACTTGATGGAGTCCATCGACCGAGTCACTTGATGGAGTCACTTGGTGGAGTCCATCGATGGAGGCACTTGGTGGATCCACTTGGTGGAGTCACTTGATGGAGTCCATCGACCGAGTCACTTGATGGAGTCACTTGGTGGAGTCACTTGATGGAGTCACTTGGTGGAGTCACTTGATGGAGTCACTTGGTGGAGTCACTTGATGGAGTCACTTGGTGGAGTCACTTGGTGGAGTCACTTGATGGAGTCACTTGATGGAGTCACTTGATGGAGTCCATCGATGGAGGCACTTGGTGGATTCACTTGGTGGAGTCACTTGATGGAGTCCATCGACCGAGTCACTTGATGGAGTCACTTGGTGGAGTCCATCGATGGCGGCACTTGGTGGATTCACTTGGTGGAGTCACTTGATGGAGTCCATCGACCGAGTCACTTGATGGAGTCACTTGGTGGAGTCACTTGATGGAGTCACTTGATGGAGTCACTTGGTGGACTCACTTGATGGAGTCACTTGATGGAGTCACTTGGTGGAGTCACTTGATGGAGTCACTTGGTGGAGTCCTTGATGGAGACACTTGGTGGATCCACTTGGTGGAGTTACTTGATGGAGTCCATCGACAGAGTCACTTGATGGAGTCACTTGGTGGAGTCACTTGATGGAGTCCATCGACCGAGTCACTTGATGGAGTCACTTGGTGGAGTCCATCGATGGAGGCACTTGGTGGATTCACTTGGTGGAGTCACTTGATGGAGTCCATCGACCGAGTCACTTGATGGAGTCACTTGGTGGAGTCACTTGATGGAGTCACTTGATGGAGTCACTTGGTGGACTCACTTGATGGAGTCACTTGATGGAGTCACTTGGTGGAGTCACTTGATGGAGTCACTTGGTGGAGTCCATCGATGGAGACACTTGGTGGATCCACTTGGTGGAGTTACTTGATGGAGTCCATCGACCGAGTCACTTGATGGAGTCACTTGGTGGAGTCACTTGATGGAGTCCATCGACCGAGTCACTTGATGGAGTCACTTGGTGGAGTCCATCGATGGAGGCACTTGGTGGATTCACTTGGTGGAGTCACTTGATGGAGTCCATCGACCGAGTCACTTGATGGAGTCACTTGGTGGAGTCCATCGATGGCGGCACTTGGTGGATCCACTTGGTGGAGTCACTTGATGGAGTCCATCGACCGAGTCACTTGATGGAGTCACTTGGTGGAGTCACTTGATGGAGTCACTTGATGGAGTCACTTGGTGGACTCACTTGATGGAGTCACTTGATGGAGTCACTTGATGGAGTCCATCGATGGAGGCACTTGGTGGATTCACTTGGTGGAGTCACTTGATGGAGTCCATCGACCGAGTCACTTGATGGAGTCACTTGGTGGAGTCCATCGATGGCGGCACTTGGTGGATCCACTTGGTGGAGTCACTTGATGGAGTCCATCGACCGAGTCACTTGATGGAGTCACTTGGTGGAGTCCATCGATGGCGGCACTTGGTGGATCCACTTGGTGGAGTCACTTGATGGAGTCCATCGACCGAGTCACTTGATGGAGTCACTTGGTGGAGTCACTTGATGGAGTCACTTGGTGGAGTCCATTGATGGAGTCACTTGGTGGAGTCACTTGATGGAGTCACTTGATGGAGTCACTTGATGGAGTCACTTGATGGAGTCACTTGATGGAGTCACTTGGTGGAGTCACTTGATGGAGTCACTTGATGGAGTCACTTGGTGGAGTCCATCGATGGAGTCACTTGGTGGATCCACTTGGTGGAGTCACTTGATGGAGTCCATCGACCGAGTCACTTGATGGAGTCACTTGGTGGAGTCCATCGATGGAGGCACTTGGTGGATCCACTTGGTGGAGTCACTTGATGGAGTCCATCGACCGAGTCACTTGATGGAGTCACTTGGTGGAGTCACTTGATGGAGTCACTTGATGGAGTCACTTGATGGAGTCACTTGATGGAGTCACTTGGTGGAGTCACTTGGTGGAGTCACTTGATGGAGTCACTTGGTGGAGTCCATCGATGGAGACACTTGGTGGATCCACTTGGTGGAGTCACTTGATGGAGTCCATCGACCGAGTCACTTGATGGAGTCACTTGGTGGAGTCCATCGATGGCGGCACTTGGTGGATTCACTTGGTGGAGTCACTTGATGGAGTCCATCGACCGAGTCACTTGATGGAGTCACTTGGTGGAGTCACTTGATGGAGTCACTTGATGGAGTCACTTGGTGGAGTCACTTGATGGAGTCACTTGATGGAGTCACTTGATGGAGTCCATCGATGGAGGCACTTGGTGGATTCACTTGGTGGAGTCACTTGATGGAGTCCATCGACCGAGTCACTTGATGGAGTCACTTGGTGGAGTCCATCGATGGAGGCACTTGGTGGATCCACTTGGTGGAGTCACTTGATGGAGTCCATCGACCGAGTCACTTGATGGAGTCACTTGGTGGAGTCACTTGATGGAGTCACTTGATGGAGTCACTTGGTGGAGTCACTTGATGGAGTCACTTGATGGAGTCACTTGATGGAGTCCATCGATGGAGGCACTTGGTGGATTCACTTGGTGGAGTCACTTGATGGAGTCCATCGACCGAGTCACTTGATGGAGTCACTTGGTGGAGTCCATCGATGGAGGCACTTGGTGGATCCACTTGGTGGAGTCACTTGATGGAGTCCATCGACCGAGTCACTTGATGGAGTCACTTGGTGGAGTCCATCGATGGAGGCACTTGGTGGATCCACTTGGTGGAGTCACTTGATGGAGTCCATCGACCGAGTCACTTGATGGAGTCACTTGGTGGAGTCACTTGATGGAGTCACTTGGTGGAGTCCATTGATGGAGTCACTTGGTGGAGTCACTTGATGGAGTCACTTGATGGAGTCACTTGATGGAGTCACTTGATGGAGTCACTTGATGGAGTCACTTGGTGGAGTCACTTGATGGAGTCACTTGATGGAGTCACTTGGTGGAGTCCATCGATGGAGCACTTGGTGGATCCACTTGGTGGAGTCACTTGATGGAGTCCATCGACCGAGTCACTTGATGGAGTCACTTGGTGGAGTCCATCGATGGAGGCACTTGGTGGATCCACTTGGTGGAGTCACTTGATGGAGTCCATCGACCGAGTCACTTGATGGAGTCACTTGGTGGAGTCACTTGATGGAGTCACTTGATGGAGTCACTTGATGGAGTCACTTGATGGAGTCACTTGGTGGAGTCACTTGGTGGAGTCACTTGATGGAGTCACTTGGTGGAGTCCATCGATGGAGTCACTTGGTGGATCCACTTGGTGGAGTCACTTGATGGAGTCCATCGACCGAGTCACTTGATGGAGTCACTTGGTGGAGTCCATCGATGGCGGCACTTGGTGGATTCACTTGGTGGAGTCACTTGATGGAGTCCATCGACCGAGTCACTTGATGGAGTCACTTGGTGGAGTCACTTGATGGAGTCACTTGATGGAGTCACTTGGTGGAGTCACTTGATGGAGTCACTTGATGGAGTCACTTGATGGAGTCCATCGATGGAGGCACTTGGTGGATTCACTTGGTGGAGTCACTTGATGGAGTCCATCGACCGAGTCACTTGATGGAGTCACTTGGTGGAGTCCATCGATGGCGGCACTTGGTGGATCCACTTGGTGGAGTCACTTGATGGAGTCCATCGACCGAGTCACTTGATGGAGTCACTTGGTGGAGTCACTTGATGGAGTCACTTGATGGAGTCACTTGGTGGACTCACTTGATGGAGTCACTTGATGGAGTCACTTGATGGAGTCCATCGATGGAGGCACTTGGTGGATTCACTTGGTGGAGTCACTTGATGGAGTCCATCGACCGAGTCACTTGATGGAGTCACTTGGTGGAGTCCATCGATGGAGGCACTTGGTGGATCCACTTGGTGGAGTCACTTGATGGAGTCCATCGACCGAGTCACTTGATGGAGTCACTTGGTGGAGTCCATCGATGGAGTCACTTGGTGGATCCACTTGGTGGAGTCACTTGATGGAGTCCATCGACCGAGTCACTTGATGGAGTCACTTGGTGGAGTCACTTGATGGAGTCACTTGGTGGAGTCCACTTGATGGAGTCACTTGGTGGAGTCACTTGATGGAGTCACTTGGTGGAGTCACTTGTGGAGTCACTTGATGGAGTCACTTGATGGAGTCACTTGATGGAGTCCATCGATGGAGGCACTTGGTGGATTCACTTGGTGGAGTCACTTGATGGAGTCCATCGACCGAGTCACTTGATGGAGTCACTTGGTGGAGTCCATCGATGGCGGCACTTGGTGGATCCACTTGGTGGAGTCACTTGATGGAGTCCATCGACCGAGTCACTTGATGGAGTCACTTGGTGGAGTCACTTGATGGAGTCACTTGATGGAGTCACTTGGTGGACTCACTTGATGGAGTCACTTGATGGAGTCACTTGGTGGAGTCACTTGATGGAGTCACTTGGTGGAGTCCATTGATGGAGACACTTGGTGGATCCACTTGGTGGAGTTACTTGATGGAGTCCATCGACAGAGTCACTTGATGGAGTCACTTGATGGAGTCACTTGATGGAGTCCATCGACCGAGTCACTTGATGAAGTCACTTGGTGGAGTCCATCGATGGAGGCACTTGGTGGATCACTTGGTGGAGTCACTTGATGGAGTCCATCGACCGAGTCACTTGATGAAGTCACTTGGTGGAGTCACTTGATGGAGTCACTTGATGGAGTCACTTGGTGGACTCACTTGATGGAGTCACTTGATGGAGTCACTTGGTGGAGTCACTTGATGGAGTCACTTGGTGGAGTCCATCGATGGAGACACTTGGTGGATCCACTTGGTGGAGTTACTTGATGGAGTCCATCGACCGAGTCACTTGATGGAGTCACTTGGTGGAGTCACTTGATGGAGTCCATCGACCGAGTCACTTGATGGAGTCACTTGGTGGAGTCCATCGATGGAGGCACTTGGTGGATTCACTTGGTGGAGTCACTTGATGGAGTCCATCGACCGAGTCACTTGATGGAGTCACTTGGTGGAGTCCATCGATGGCGGCACTTGGTGGATCCACTTGGTGGAGTCACTTGATGGAGTCCATCGACCGAGTCACTTGATGGAGTCACTTGGTGGAGTCACTTGATGGAGTCACTTGATGGAGTCACTTGGTGGACTCACTTGATGGAGTCACTTGATGGAGTCACTTGATGGAGTCCATCGATGGAGGCACTTGGTGGATTCACTTGGTGGAGTCACTTGATGGAGTCCATCGACCGAGTCACTTGATGGAGTCACTTGGTGGAGTCCATCGATGGCGGCACTTGGTGGATCCACTTGGTGGAGTCACTTGATGGAGTCCATCGACCGAGTCACTTGATGGAGTCACTTGGTGGAGTCCATCGATGGCGGCACTTGGTGGATCCACTTGGTGGAGTCACTTGATGGAGTCCATCGACCGAGTCACTTGATGGAGTCACTTGGTGGAGTCACTTGATGGAGTCACTTGGTGGAGTCCATTGATGGAGTCACTTGGTGGAGTCACTTGATGGAGTCACTTGGTGGAGTCACTTGATGGAGTCACTTGATGGAGTCACTTGATGGAGTCACTTGGTGGAGTCACTTGATGGAGTCACTTGATGGAGTCACTTGGTGGAGTCCATCGATGGAGACACTTGGTGGATCCACTTGGTGGAGTCACTTGATGGAGTCCATCGACAGAGTCACTTGATGGAGTCACTTGGTGGAGTCCATCGATGGAGACACTTGGTGGATCCACTTGGTGGAGTCACTTGATGGAGTCCATCGACCGAGTCACTTGATGGAGTCACTTGGTGGAGTCACTTGATGGAGTCACTTGATGGAGTCACTTGATGGAGTCACTTGATGGAGTCACTTGATGGAGTCACTTGGTGGAGTCACTTGATGGAGTCACTTGGTGGAGTCCATCGATGGAGACACTTGGTGGATCCACTTGGTGGAGTCACTTGATGGAGTCCATCGACCGAGTCACTTGATGGAGTCACTTGATGGAGTCCATCGATGGCGGCACTTGGTGGATTCACTTGGTGGAGTCACTTGATGGAGTCCATCGACCGAGTCACTTGATGGAGTCACTTGGTGGAGTCACTTGATGGAGTCACTTGATGGAGTCACTTGGTGGAGTCACTTGATGGAGTCACTTGATGGAGTCACTTGATGGAGTCCATCGATGGAGGCACTTGGTGGATTCACTTGGTGGAGTCACTTGATGGAGTCCATCGACCGAGTCACTTGATGGAGTCACTTGGTGGAGTCCATCGATGGCGGCACTTGGTGGATCACTTGGTGGAGTCACTTGATGGAGTCCATCGACCGAGTCACTTGATGGAGTCACTTGGTGGAGTCACTTGATGGAGTCACTTGATGGAGTCACTTGGTGGACTCACTTGATGGAGTCACTTGATGGAGTCACTTGATGGAGTCCATCGATGGAGGCACTTGGTGGATTCACTTGGTGGAGTCACTTGATGGAGTCCATCGACCGAGTCACTTGATGGAGTCACTTGGTGGAGTCCATCGATGGGGCACTTGGTGGATCACTTGGTGGAGTCACTTGATGGAGTCCATCGACCGAGTCACTTGATGGAGTCACTTGGTGGAGTCCATCGATGGAGGCACTTGGTGGATCCACTTGGTGGAGTCACTTGATGGAGTCCATCGACCGAGTCACTTGATGGAGTCACTTGGTGGAGTCACTTGATGGAGTCACTTGGTGGAGTCCATTGATGGAGTCACTTGATGGAGTCACTTGATGGAGTCACTTGATGGAGTCACTTGATGGAGTCACTTGATGGAGTCACTTGATGGAGTCACTTGGTGGAGTCACTTGATGGAGTCACTTGATGGAGTCACTTGGTGGAGTCCATCGATGGAGTCACTTGGTGGATCCACTTGGTGGAGTCACTTGATGGAGTCCATCGACCGAGTCACTTGATGGAGTCACTTGGTGGAGTCCATCGATGGAGGCACTTGGTGGATCCACTTGGTGGAGTCACTTGATGGAGTCCATCGACCGAGTCACTTGATGGAGTCACTTGGTGGAGTCACTTGATGGAGTCACTTGATGGAGTCACTTGATGGAGTCACTTGATGGAGTCACTTGATGGAGTCACTTGGTGGAGTCACTTGATGGAGTCACTTGGTGGAGTCCATCGATGGAGACACTTGGTGGATCCACTTGGTGGAGTTACTTGATGGAGTCCATCGACCGAGTCACTTGATGGAGTCACTTGATGGAGTCCATCAATGGAGGCACTTGGTGGATTCACTTGGTGGAGTCACTTGATGGAGTCCATCGACAGAGTCACTTGATGGAGTCACTTGGTGGAGTCACTTGATGGAGTCCATCGACCGAGTCACTTGATGAAGTCACTTGGTGGAGTCCATCGATGGAGGCACTTGGTGGATTCACTTGGTGGAGTCACTTGATGGAGTCCATCGACCGAGTCACTTGATGGAGTCACTTGGTGGAGTCCATCGATGGAGTCACTTTGTGGAGTCACTTGATGAAGTCACTTGATGGAGTCACTTGGTGGAGTCCATCGATGGAGGCACTTGGTGGATCCACTTGGTGGAGTCACTTGATGGAGTCCATCGACCGAGTCACTTGATGGAGTCACTTGGTGGAGTCACTTGATGGAGTCACTTGATGGAGTCACTTGGTGGACTCACTTGATGGAGTCACTTGATGGAGTCACTTGATGGAGTCACTTGATGGAGTCACTTGGTGGAGTCCATTGATGGCGGCACTTGGTGGATTCACTTGGTGGAGTCACTTGATGGAGTCCATCGACAGAGTCACTTGATGGAGTCACTTGGTGGAGTCACTTGATGGAGTCCATCGACCGAGTCACTTGATGGAGTCACTTGGTGGAGTCCATCGATGGAGGCACTTGGTGGATTCACTTGGTGGAGTCACTTGATGGAGTCCATCGACCGAGTCACTTGATGGAGTCACTTGGTGGAGTCCATCGATGGAGGCACTTGGTGGATTCACTTGATGAAGTCACTTGATGGAGTCACTTGGTGGAGTCCATCGATGGCGGCACTTGGTGGATCCACTTGGTGGAGTCACTTGATGGAGTCCATCGACCGAGTCACTTGATGGAGTCACTTGGTGGAGTCACTTGATGGAGTCACTTGATGGAGTCACTTGGTGGACTCACTTGATGGAGTCACTTGATGGAGTCACTTGGTGGAGTCACTTGATGGAGTCACTTGGTGGAGTCCATTGATGGAGACACTTGGTGGATCCACTTGGTGGAGTTACTTGATGGAGTCCATCGACAGAGTCACTTGATGGAGTCACTTGGTGGAGTCACTTGATGGAGTCCATCGACCGAGTCACTTGATGAAGTCACTTGGTGGAGTCCATCGATGGAGGCACTTGGTGGATTCACTTGGTGGAGTCACTTGATGGAGTCCATCGACCGAGTCACTTGATGAAGTCACTTGGTGGCGTCACTTGATGGAGTCACTTGATGGAGTCACTTGGTGGACTCACTTGATGGAGTCACTTGATGGAGTCACTTGGTGGAGTCACTTGATGGAGTCACTTGGTGGAGTCCATCGATGGAGACACTTGGTGGATCCACTTGGTGGAGTTACTTGATGGAGTCCATCGACCGAGTCACTTGATGGAGTCACTTGGTGGAGTCACTTGATGGAGTCCATCGACCGAGTCACTTGATGGAGTCACTTGGTGGAGTCCATCGATGGAGGCACTTGGTGGATTCACTTGGTGGAGTCACTTGATGGAGTCCATCGACCGAGTCACTTGATGGAGTCACTTGGTGGAGTCCATCGATGGCGGCACTTGGTGGATCCACTTGGTGGAGTCACTTGATGGAGTCCATCGACCGAGTCACTTGATGGAGTCACTTGGTGGAGTCACTTGATGGAGTCACTTGATGGAGTCACTTGGTGGACTCACTTGATGGAGTCACTTGATGGAGTCACTTGATGGAGTCCATCGATGGAGGCACTTGGTGGATCCACTTGGTGGAGTCACTTGATGGAGTCCATCGACCGAGTCACTTGATGGAGTCACTTGGTGGAGTCACTTGATGGAGTCACTTGATGGACTCACTTGATGGAGTCACTTGATGGAGTCACTTGGTGGAGTCCATCGATGGCGGCACTTGGTGGATCCACTTGGTGGAGTCACTTGATGGAGTCCATCGACCGAGTCACTTGATGGAGTCACTTGGTGGAGTCACTTGATGGAGTCACTTGATGGAGTCACTTGGTGGACTCACTTGATGGAGTCACTTGATGGAGTCACTTGATGGAGTCCATCGATGGAGGCACTTGGTGGATTCACTTGGTGGAGTCACTTGATGGAGTCCATCGACCGAGTCACTTGATGGAGTCACTTGGTGGAGTCCATCGATGGCGGCACTTGGTGGATCCACTTGGTGGAGTCACTTGATGGAGTCCATCGACCGAGTCACTTGATGGAGTCACTTGGTGGAGTCACTTGATGGAGTCACTTGATGGAGTCACTTGGTGGAGTCACTTGATGGAGTCACTTGGTGGAGTCCATCGATGGCGGCACTTGGTGGATCCACTTGGTGGAGTCACTTGATGGAGTCCATCGACCGAGTCACTTGATGGAGTCACTTGGTGGAGTCACTTGATGGAGTCACTTGATGGAGTCCATCGATGGAGGCACTTGGTGGAGTCACTTGGTGGAGTCACTTGATGGAGTCCATCGACCGAGTCACTTGATGGAGTCACTTGGTGGAGTCCATCGATGGAGGCACTTGGTGGATTCACTTGGTGGAGTCACTTGATGGAGTCCATCGACCGAGTCACTTGATGGAGTCACTTGGTGGAGTCACTTGATGGAGTCACTTGATGGAGTCACTTGGTGGACTCACTTGATGGAGTCACTTGATGGAGTCCATCGACCGAGTCACTTGATGGAGTCACTTGGTGGAGTCCATCGATGGAGGCACTTGGTGGATCCACTTGGTGGAGTCACTTGATGGAGTCCATCGACCGAGTCACTTGATGGAGTCACTTGGTGGAGTCACTTGATGGAGTCACTTGGTGGACTCACTTGATGGAGTCACTTGATGGAGTCACTTGATGGAGTCCATCGATGGAGGCACTTGGTGGATCCACTTGGTGGAGTCACTTGATGGAGTCCATCGACCGAGTCACTTGATGGAGTCACTTGGTGGAGTCACTTGATGGAGTCACTTGATGGAGTCACTTGATGGAGTCACTTGATGGAGTCACTTGGTGGAGTCCATCGATGGAGGCACTTGGTGGATCCACTTGGTGGAGTCACTTGATGGAGTCCATCGACCGAGTCACTTGATGGAGTCACTTGGTGGAGTCACTTGATGGAGTCACTTGGTGGAGTCACTTGATGGAGTCACTTGATGGAGTCACTTGATGGAGTCCATCGATGGAGGCACTTGGTGGATTCACTTGGTGGAGTCACTTGATGGAGTCCATCGACCGAGTCACTTGATGGAGTCACTTGGTGGAGTCACTTGATGGAGTCACTTGATGGAGTCACTTGGTGGACTCACTTGATGGAGTCACTTGATGGAGTCACTTGGTGGAGTCACTTGATGGAGTCACTTGGTGGAGTCCATCGATGGAGACACTTGGTGGATCCACTTGGTGGAGTCACTTGATGGAGTCCATCGACCGAGTCACTTGATGGAGTCACTTGGTGGAGTCACTTGATGGAGTCCATCGACCGAGTCACTTGATGGAGTCACTTGGTGGAGTCCATCGATGGAGCACTTGGTGGATTCACTTGGTGGAGTCACTTGATGGAGTCCATCGACCGAGTCACTTGATGGAGTCACTTGGTGGAGTCCATCGATGGCGGCACTTGGTGGATCCACTTGGTGGAGTCACTTGATGGAGTCCATCGACCGAGTCACTTGATGGAGTCACTTGGTGGAGTCACTTGATGGAGTCACTTGATGGAGTCACTTGGTGGAGTCACTTGATGGAGTCACTTGATGGAGTCACTTGATGGAGTCCATCGATGGAGGCACTTGGTGGATCCACTTGGTGGAGTCACTTGATGGAGTCCATCGACCGAGTCACTTGATGGAGTCACTTGGTGGAGTCACTTGATGGAGTCACTTGATGGAGTCACTTGATGGAGTCACTTGATGGAGTCACTTGGTGGAGTCACTTGATGGAGTCACTTGATGGAGTCACTTGGTGGAGTCACTTGATGGAGTCACTTGATGGAGTCACTTGGTGGAGTCACTTGATGGAGTCACTTGGTGGAGTCCATTGATGGAGACACTTGGTGGATCCACTTGGTGGAGTCACTTGATGGAGTCCATCGACAGAGTCACTTGATGGAGTCACTTGGTGGAGTCACTTGATGGAGTCCATCGACCGAGTCACTTGATGAAGTCACTTGGTGGAGTCCATCGATGGAGGCACTTGGTGGATTCACTTGGTGGAGTCACTTGATGGAGTCCATCGACCGAGTCACTTGATGAAGTCACTTGGTGGCGTCACTTGATGGAGTCACTTGATGGAGTCACTTGGTGGACTCACTTGATGGAGTCACTTGATGGAGTCACTTGGTGGAGTCACTTGATGGAGTCACTTGGTGGAGTCCATCGATGGAGACACTTGGTGGATCCACTTGGTGGAGTTACTTGATGGAGTCCATCGACCGAGTCACTTGATGGAGTCACTTGGTGGAGTCACTTGATGGAGTCCATCGACCGAGTCACTTGATGGAGTCACTTGGTGGAGTCCATCGATGGAGGCACTTGGTGGATTCACTTGGTGGAGTCACTTGATGGAGTCCATCGACCGAGTCACTTGATGGAGTCACTTGGTGGAGTCCATCGATGGCGGCACTTGGTGGATCCACTTGGTGGAGTCACTTGATGGAGTCCATCGACCGAGTCACTTGATGGAGTCACTTGGTGGAGTCACTTGATGGAGTCACTTGATGGAGTCACTTGGTGGACTCACTTGATGGAGTCACTTGATGGAGTCACTTGATGGAGTCCATCGATGGAGGCACTTGGTGGATCCACTTGGTGGAGTCACTTGATGGAGTCCATCGACCGAGTCACTTGATGGAGTCACTTGGTGGAGTCAGTTGATGGAGTCACTTGATGGACTCACTTGATGGAGTCACTTGATGGAGTCACTTGGTGGAGTCCATCGATGGCGGCACTTGGTGGATCCACTTGGTGGAGTCACTTGATGGAGTCCATCGACCGAGTCACTTGATGGAGTCACTTGGTGGAGTCACTTGATGGAGTCACTTGATGGAGTCACTTGGTGGACTCACTTGATGGAGTCACTTGATGGAGTCACTTGATGGAGTCCATCGATGGAGGCACTTGGTGGATTCACTTGGTGGAGTCACTTGATGGAGTCCATCGACCGAGTCACTTGATGGAGTCACTTGGTGGAGTCCATCGATGGCGGCACTTGGTGGATCCACTTGGTGGAGTCACTTGATGGAGTCCATCGACCGAGTCACTTGATGGAGTCACTTGGTGGAGTCAGTTGATGGAGTCACTTGATGGACTCACTTGATGGAGTCACTTGATGGAGTCACTTGGTGGAGTCCATCGATGGAGGCACTTGGTGGATCCACTTGGTGGAGTCACTTGATGGAGTCCATCGACCGAGTCACTTGATGGAGTCACTTGGTGGAGTCACTTGATGGAGTCACTTGATGGAGTCCATCGATGGAGGCACTTGGTGGAGTCACTTGGTGGAGTCACTTGATGGAGTCCATCGACCGAGTCACTTGATGGAGTCACTTGGTGGAGTCCATCGATGGAGGCACTTGGTGGATTCACTTGGTGGAGTCACTTGATGGAGTCCATCGACCGAGTCACTTGATGGAGTCACTTGGTGGAGTCACTTGATGGAGTCACTTGATGGAGTCACTTGGTGGAGTCACTTGATGGAGTCACTTGATGGAGTCCATCGACCGAGTCACTTGATGGAGTCACTTGGTGGAGTCCATCGATGGAGGCACTTGGTGGATCACTTGGTGGAGTCACTTGATGGAGTCCATCGACCGAGTCACTTGATGGAGTCACTTGGTGGAGTCACTTGATGGAGTCACTTGGTGGAGTCACTTGATGGAGTCACTTGATGGAGTCACTTGATGGAGTCCATCGATGGAGGCACTTGGTGGATCCACTTGGTGGAGTCACTTGATGGAGTCCATCGACCGAGTCACTTGATGGAGTCACTTGGTGGAGTCACTTGATGGAGTCACTTGATGGACTCACTTGATGGAGTCACTTGATGGAGTCACTTGGTGGAGTCCATCGATGGAGGCACTTGGTGGATCCACTTGGTGGAGTCACTTGATGGAGTCCATCGACCGAGTCACTTGATGGAGTCACTTGGTGGAGTCACTTGATGGAGTCACTTGGTGGAGTCACTTGATGGAGTCACTTGATGGAGTCACTTGATGGAGTCCATCGATGGAGGCACTTGGTGGATTCACTTGGTGGAGTCACTTGATGGAGTCCATCGACCGAGTCACTTGATGGAGTCACTTGGTGGAGTCACTTGATGGAGTCACTTGATGGAGTCACTTGGTGGAGTCACTTGATGGAGTCACTTGATGGAGTCACTTGGTGGAGTCACTTGATGGAGTCACTTGGTGGAGTCCATCGATGGAGTCACTTGGTGGATCACTTGGTGGAGTCACTTGATGGAGTCCATCGACCGAGTCACTTGATGGAGTCACTTGGTGGAGTCACTTGATGGAGTCCATCGACCGAGTCACTTGATGGAGTCACTTGGTGGAGTCCATCGATGGAGGCACTTGGTGGATTCACTTGGTGGAGTCACTTGATGGAGTCCATCGACCGAGTCACTTGATGGAGTCACTTGGTGGAGTCCATCGATGGAGGCACTTGGTGGATCCACTTGGTGGAGTCACTTGATGGAGTCCATCGACCGAGTCACTTGATGGAGTCACTTGGTGGAGTCACTTGATGGAGTCACTTGATGGAGTCACTTGGTGGACTCACTTGATGGAGTCACTTGATGGAGTCACTTGATGGAGTCCATCGATGGAGGCACTTGGTGGATCCACTTGGTGGAGTCACTTGATGGAGTCCATCGACCGAGTCACTTGATGGAGTCACTTGGTGGAGTCACTTGATGGAGTCACTTGATGGAGTCACTTGATGGAGTCACTTGATGGAGTCACTTGGTGGAGTCACTTGGTGGAGTCACTTGATGGAGTCACTTGGTGGAGTCACTTGATGGAGTCACTTGATGGAGTCACTTGGTGGAGTCACTTGATGGAGTCACTTGGTGGAGTCCATTGATGGAGACACTTGGTGGATCCACTTGGTGGAGTTACTTGATGGAGTCCATCGACAGAGTCACTTGATGGAGTCACTTGGTGGAGTCACTTGATGGAGTCCATCGACCGAGTCACTTGATGGAGTCACTTGGTGGAGTCCATCGATGGAGGCACTTGGTGGATTCACTTGGTGGAGTCACTTGATGGAGTCCATCGACCGAGTCACTTGATGAAGTCACTTGGTGGAGTCACTTGATGGAGTCACTTGATGGAGTCACTTGGTGGACTCACTTGATGGAGTCACTTGATGGAGTCACTTGGTGGAGTCACTTGATGGAGTCACTTGGTGGAGTCCATCGATGGAGACACTTGGTGGATCCACTTGGTGGAGTCACTTGATGGAGTCCATCGACCGAGTCACTTGATGGAGTCACTTGGTGGAGTCACTTGATGGAGTCCATCGACCGAGTCACTTGATGGAGTCACTTGGTGGAGTCCATCGATGGAGGCACTTGGTGGATTCACTTGGTGGAGTCACTTGATGGAGTCCATCGACCGAGTCACTTGATGGAGTCACTTGGTGGAGTCCATCGATGGCGGCACTTGGTGGATCACTTGGTGGAGTCACTTGATGGAGTCCATCGACCGAGTCACTTGATGGAGTCACTTGGTGGAGTCACTTGATGGAGTCACTTGATGGAGTCACTTGGTGGACTCACTTGATGGAGTCACTTGATGGAGTCACTTGATGGAGTCCATCGATGGAGGCACTTGGTGGATCCACTTGGTGGAGTCACTTGATGGAGTCCATCGACCGAGTCACTTGATGGAGTCACTTGGTGGAGTCACTTGATGGAGTCACTTGATGGAGTCACTTGATGAGTCACTTGATGGAGTCACTTGGTGGAGTCCATCGATGGCGGCACTTGGTGGATCCACTTGGTGGAGTCACTTGATGGAGTCCATCGACCGAGTCACTTGATGGAGTCACTTGGTGGAGTCACTTGATGGAGTCACTTGATGGAGTCACTTGGTGGACTCACTTGATGGAGTCACTTGATGGAGTCACTTGATGGAGTCCATCGATGGAGGCACTTGGTGGATTCACTTGGTGGAGTCACTTGATGGAGTCCATCGACCGAGTCACTTGATGGAGTCACTTGGTGGAGTCCATCGATGGGCACTTGGTGGATCCACTTGGTGGAGTCACTTGATGGAGTCCATCGACCGAGTCACTTGATGGAGTCACTTGGTGGAGTCACTTGATGGAGTCACTTGATGGAGTCACTTGATGGAGTCACTTGATGGAGTCACTTGGTGGAGTCCATCGATGGAGGCACTTGGTGGATCCACTTGGTGGAGTCACTTGATGGAGTCCATCGACCGAGTCCACTTGATGGAGTCACTTGGTGGAGTCACTTGATGGAGTCACTTGATGGAGTCCATCGATGGAGTCACTTGGTGGAGTCACTTGGTGGAGTCACTTGATGGAGTCCATCGACCGAGTCACTTGATGGAGTCACTTGGTGGAGTCCATCGATGGAGGCACTTGGTGGATTCACTTGGTGGAGTCACTTGATGGAGTCCATCGACCGAGTCACTTGATGGAGTCACTTGGTGGAGTCCACTTGATGGAGTCACTTGATGGAGTCACTTGGTGGAGTCACTTGATGGAGTCACTTGATGGAGTCCATCGACCGAGTCACTTGATGGAGTCACTTGGTGGAGTCCATCGATGGAGCACTTGGTGGATCCACTTGGTGGAGTCACTTGATGGAGTCCATCGACCGAGTCACTTGATGGAGTCACTTGGTGGAGTCACTTGATGGAGTCACTTGGTGGAGTCACTTGATGGAGTCACTTGATGGAGTCACTTGGTGGAGTCCATCGATGGAGGCACTTGGTGGATCCACTTGGTGGAGTCACTTGATGGAGTCCATCGACCGAGTCACTTGATGGAGTCACTTGGTGGAGTCACTTGATGGAGTCACTTGATGGAGTCACTTGATGGAGTCACTTGATGGAGTCACTTGGTGGAGTCCATCGATGGAGGCACTTGGTGGATCCACTTGGTGGAGTCACTTGATGGAGTCCATCGACCGAGTCACTTGATGGAGTCACTTGGTGGAGTCACTTGATGGAGTCACTTGATGGAGTCACTTGATGGAGTCCACTTGATGGAGTCACTTGATGGAGTCCATCGATGGAGGCACTTGGTGGATTCACTTGGTGGAGTCACTTGATGGAGTCCATCGACCGAGTCACTTGATGGAGTCACTTGGTGGAGTCCATCGATGGCGGCACTTGGTGGATTCACTTGGTGGAGTCACTTCATGGAGTCCATCGACCGAGTCACTTGATGGAGTCACTTGGTGGAGTCACTTGATGGAGTCACTTGATGGAGTCACTTGGTGGAGTCACTTGATGGAGTCACTTGATGGAGTCCATCGACCGAGTCACTTGATGGAGTCACTTGGTGGAGTCCATCGATGGAGGCACTTGGTGGATCCACTTGGTGGAGTCACTTGATGGAGTCCATCGACCGAGTCACTTGATGGAGTCACTTGGTGGAGTCACTTGATGGAGTCACTTGGTGGAGTCACTTGATGGAGTCACTTGATGGAGTCACTTGATGGAGTCCATCGATGGAGGCACTTGGTGGATCCACTTGGTGGAGTCACTTGATGGAGTCCATCGACCGAGTCACTTGATGGAGTCACTTGGTGGAGTCACTTGATGGAGTCACTTGATGGAGTCACTTGAGTGGAGTCACTTGATGGAGTCACTTGGTGGAGTCCATCGATGGAGGCACTTGGTGGATCCACTTGGTGGAGTCACTTGATGGAGTCCATCGACCGAGTCACTTGATGGAGTCCACTTGGTGAGTCCACTTGATGGAGTCACTTGGTGGAGTCACTTGATGGAGTCACTTGATGGAGTCACTTGATGGAGTCCATCGATGGAGGCACTTGGTGGATCCACTTGGTGGAGTCACTTGATGGAGTCCATCGACCGAGTCACTTGATGGAGTCACTTGGTGAGTCACTTGATGGAGTCACTTGATGGAGTCAACTTGATGGAGTCACTTGATGGAGTCACTTGATGGAGTCACTTGGTGGAGTCACTTGATGGAGTCACTTGATGGAGTCACTTTGATGGAGTCCATCGATGGAGGCACTTGTGGATCCACTTGGTGGAGTCACTTGATGGAGTCCATCGACCGAGTCACTTGATGGAGTCACTTGTGGAGTCACTTGATGGAGTCACTTGATGGGTCACTTGATGGAGTCACTTGATGGAGTCGTGGAGTCCATCGATGGAGGCACTTGGTGGATTCACTTGGTGGAGTCACTTGATGGAGTCCATCGACCGAGTCACTTGATGGAGTCACTTGGTGGAGTCCATCGATGGCGGCACTTGGTGGATCCACTTGGTGGAGTCACTTGATGGAGTCCATCGACCGAGTCACTTGATGGAGTCACTTGGTGGAGTCACTTGATGGAGTCACTTGATGGAGTCACTTGGTGGAGTCACTTGATGGAGTCACTTGATGGAGTCACTTGATGGAGTCCATCGATGGAGTCACTTGGTGGATTCACTTGGTGGAGTCACTTGATGGAGTCCATCGACCGAGTCACTTGATGGAGTCACTTGGTGGAGTCCATCGATGGAGGCACTTGGTGGATCCACTTGGTGGAGTCACTTGATGGAGTCCATCGACCGAGTCACTTGATGGAGTCACTTGGTGGAGTCACTTGATGGAGTCACTTGATGGAGTCACTTGGATGGAGTCACTTGATGGAGTCACTTGGTGGAGTCCATTGATGGAGTCACTTGGTGGAGTCCACTTGGTGGAGTTGGGGATCCACTTGGTGGAGTCACTTGATGGAGTCCATCGACCGAGTCACTTGATGGAGTCACTTGGTGGAGTCCATCGATGGCGGCACTTGGTGGATCCACTTGGTGGAGTCACTTGATGGAGTCCATCGACCGAGTCACTTGATGGAGTCACTTGGTGGAGTCACTTGATGGAGTCACTTGATGGAGTCACTTGATGGAGTCACTTGTGGAGTCACTTGATGGAGTCACTTGATGGAGTCACTTGGTGGAGTCCATCGATGGAGACACTTGGTGGATCCACTTGGTGGAGTCACTTGATGGAGTCCATCGACAGAGTCACTTGATGGAGTCACTTGGTGGAGTCCATCGATGGCAGGCACTTGGTGGATCCACTTGGTGGAGTCACTTGATGGAGTCCATCGACCGAGTCACTTGATGGAGTCACTTGGTGGAGTCACTTGATGGAGTCACTTGATGGAGTCACTTGATGGAGTCACTTGATGGAGTCACTTGGTGGAGTCACTTGTGGAGTCACTTGATGGAGTCACTTGGTGGAGTCCATCGATGGAGACACTTGGTGGATCCACTTGGTGGAGTCACTTGATGGAGTCCATCGACCGAGTCACTTGATGGAGTCACTTGGTGGAGTCCATCGATGGCGGCACTGGTGGATCACTTGGTGGAGTCACTTGATGGAGTCCATCGACCGAGTCACTTGATGGAGTCACTTGGTGGAGTCACTTGATGGAGTCCATCGACCGAGTCACTTGATGGAGTCACTTGGTGGGAGTCCATCGATGGAGGCACTTGGTGGATTCACTTGGTGGAGTCACTTGATGGAGTCCATCGACCGAGTCACTTGATGGAGTCACTTGGTGGAGTCATTGATGGAGTCACTTTGTGGACTCACTTGATGGAGTCACTTGATGGAGTCACTTGGTGGAGTCCATCGATGGAGGCACTTGGTGGATCCACTTGGTGGAGTCACTTGATGGAGTCCATCGACCGAGTCACTTGATGGAGTCACTTGATGGAGTCATGATGGAGTCACTTGATGGAGTCACTTGATGGAGTCACTTGATGGAGTCCATCGATGGAGGCACTTGGTGGATTCACTTGGTGGAGTCACTTGATGGAGTCCATCGACCGAGTCACTTGATGGAGTCACTTGGTGGAGTCCATCGATGGCGGCACTTGGTGGATCCACTTGGTGGAGTCACTTGATGGAGTCCATCGACCGAGTCACTTGATGGAGTCACTTGGTGGAGTCACTTGATGGAGTCACTTGATGGAGTCACTTGATGGAGTCACTTGATGGAGTCACTTGGTGGAGTCCATCGATGGCGGCACTTGGTGGATCCACTTGGTGGAGTCACTTGATGGAGTCCATCGACCGAGTCACTTGATGGAGTCACTTGGTGGAGTCACTTGATGGAGTCACTTGATGGAGTCACTTGATGGAGTCACTTGGATGGAGTCCATCGATGGAGGCACTTGGTGGATTCACTTGGTGGAGTCACTTGATGGAGTCCATCGACCGAGTCACTTGATGGAGTCACTTGGTGGAGTCCATCGATGGAGGCACTTGGTGGATTCACTTGGTGGAGTCACTTGATGGAGTCCATCGACCGAGTCACTTGATGGAGTCACTTGGTGGAGTCCATCGATGGAGGCACTTGGTGGATCCACTTGGTGGAGTCACTTGATGGAGTCCATCGACCGAGTCACTTGATGGAGTCACTTGGTGGAGTCACTTGATGGAGTCACTTGATGGAGTCACTTGATGGAGTCACTTGATGGAGTCACTTGGTGGAGTCCATCGATGGAGGACACTTGGTGGATCACTTGGTGGAGTCACTTGATGGAGTCCATCGACCGAGTCACTTGATGGAGTCACTTGGTGGAGTCCATCGATGGAGGCACTTGGTGGATCCACTTGGTGGAGTCACTTGATGGAGTCCATCGACCGAGTCACTTGATGGAGTCACTTGGTGGAGTCACTTGATGGAGTCACTTGATGGAGTCACTTGGTGGACTCACTTGATGGAGTCACTTGATGGAGTCACTTGATGGAGTCCATCGATGGAGGCACTTGGTGGATTCACTTGGTGGAGTCACTTGATGGAGTCCATCGACCGAGTCACTTGATGGAGTCACTTGGTGGAGTCCATCGATGGAGGCACTTGGTGGATCCACTTGGTGGAGTCACTTGATGGAGTCCATCGACCGAGTCACTTGATGGAGTCACTTGGTGGAGTCACTTGATGGAGTCACTTGATGGACTCACTTGATGGAGTCACTTGATGGAGTCACTTGGTGGAGTCCATCGATGGAGGCACTTGGTGGATCCACTTGGTGGAGTCACTTGATGGAGTCCATCGACCGAGTCACTTGATGGAGTCACTTGGTGGAGTCACTTGATGGAGTCACTTGATGGAGTCACTTGATGGAGTCACTTGATGGAGTCACTTGGTGGAGTCCATCGATGGAGGCACTTGATGGAGTCACTTGGTGGAGTCACTTGATGGAGTCCATCGACGGAGTCAC
This sequence comes from Ulva mutabilis, assembly GCA_900538255.1. Taxonomy (NCBI): domain Eukaryota; kingdom Viridiplantae; phylum Chlorophyta; class Ulvophyceae; order Ulvales; family Ulvaceae; genus Ulva; species Ulva mutabilis. The sequence goes on along the minus strand of UNSF01000006.1, from coordinate 78,916 downwards.
TTGATGGAGTCACTTGGTGGAGTCCATCGATGGAGTCACTTTGTGGAGTCACTTGATGGAGTCACTTGATGGAGTCACTTGATGGAGTCACTTGATGGAGTCCATCGATGGAGGCACTTGGTGGATTCACTTGGTGGAGTCACTTGATGGAGTCCATCGACCGAGTCACTTGATGGAGTCACTTGGTGGAGTCCATCGATGGCGGCACTTGGTGGATCCACTTGGTGGAGTCACTTGATGGAGTCCATCGACCGAGTCACTTGATGGAGTCACTTGGTGGAGTCACTTGATGGAGTCACTTGATGGAGTCACTTGGTGGACTCACTTGATGGAGTCACTTGATGGAGTCACTTGGTGGAGTCACTTGATGGAGTCACTTGGTGGAGTCCTTGATGGAGACACTTGGTGGATCCACTTGGTGGAGTTACTTGATGGAGTCCATCGACAGAGTCACTTGATGGAGTCACTTGATGGAGTCACTTGATGGAGTCCATCGACCGAGTCACTTGATGAAGTCACTTGGTGGAGTCCATCGATGGAGGCACTTGGTGGATTCACTTGGTGGAGTCACTTGATGGAGTCCATCGACCGAGTCACTTGATGAAGTCACTTGGTGGAGTCACTTGATGGAGTCACTTGATGGAGTCACTTGGTGGACTCACTTGATGGAGTCACTTGATGGAGTCACTTGGTGGAGTCACTTGATGGAGTCACTTGGTGGAGTCCATCGATGGAGACACTTGGTGGATCCACTTGGTGGAGTTACTTGATGGAGTCCATCGACCGAGTCACTTGATGGAGTCACTTGGTGGAGTCACTTGATGGAGTCCATCGACCGAGTCACTTGATGGAGTCACTTGGTGGAGTCCATCGATGGAGGCACTTGGTGGATCCACTTGGTGGAGTCACTTGATGGAGTCCATCGACCGAGTCACTTGATGGAGTCACTTGGTGGAGTCCATCGATGGCGGCACTTGGTGGATCACTTGGTGGAGTCACTTGATGGAGTCCATCGACCGAGTCACTTGATGGAGTCACTTGGTGGAGTCACTTGATGGAGTCACTTGATGGAGTCACTTGGTGGAGTCACTTGATGGAGTCACTTGATGGAGTCCATGATGGAGTCACTTGATGGAGTCACTTTGGAGTCACTTGATGGAGTCACTTGATGGAGTCACTTGGTGGATCCACTTGGTGGAGTCACTTGATGGAGTCCATCGATGGAGTCACTTGATGGAGTCACTGGTGGAGTCACTTGATGGAGTCCATCGACCGAGTCACTTGATGGAGTCACTTGGTGGAGTCCATCGATGGAGGCACTTGGTGGATTCACTTGGTGGAGTCACTTGATGGAGTCCATCGACCGAGTCACTTGATGGAGTCACTTGGTGGAGTCACTTGATGGAGTCACTTGATGGAGTCACTTGGTGGAGTCACTTGATGGAGTCACTTGATGGAGTCACTTGGTGGAGTCACTTGATGGAGTCACTTGGTGGAGTCCATCGATGGAGTCACTTGGTGGATTCACTTGGTGGAGTCACTTGATGGAGTCCATCGACCGAGTCACTTGATGGAGTCACTTGGTGGAGTCACTTGATGGAGTCACTTGATGGAGTCACTTGATGGAGTCACTTGATGGAGTCACTTGGTGGAGTCACTTGGTGGAGTCACTTGATGGAGTCACTTGGTGGAGTCCATCGATGGAGTCACTTGGTGGATCCACTTGGTGGAGTCACTTGATGGAGTCCATCGACCGAGTCACTTGATGGAGTCACTTGGTGGAGTCCATCGATGGAGCACTTGGTGGATTCACTTGGTGGAGTCACTTGATGGAGTCCATCGACGAGTCACTTGATGGAGTCACTTGGTGGAGTCCATCGATGGCGGCACTTGTGGAGTCCACTTGGTGGAGTCACTTGATGGAGTCCATCGACGAGTCACTTGATGGAGTCACTTGGTGGAGTCACTTGATGGAGTCACTTGATGGAGTCACTTGGTGGAGTCACTTGATGGAGTCACTTGGTGGAGTCCATTGATGGAGACACTTGGTGGATCCACTTGGTGGAGTCACTTGATGGAGTCCATCGACCGAGTCACTTGATGGAGTCACTTGATGGAGTCACTTGATGGAGTCCATCGACGAGTCACTTGATGGAGTCACTTGGTGGAGTCCATCGATGGAGGCACTTGGTGGATTCACTTGGTGGAGTCACTTGATGGAGTCCATCGACCGAGTCACTTGATGGAGTCACTTGGTGGAGTCACTTGATGGAGTCACTTGATGGAGTCACTTGGTGGAGTCACTTGATGGAGTCACTTGATGGAGTCACTTGGTGGAGTCACTTGATGGAGTCACTTGGTGGAGTCCATCGATGGAGACACTTGGTGGATCCACTTGGTGGAGTTACTTGATGGAGTCCATCGACCGAGTCACTTGATGGAGTCACTTGGTGGAGTCACTTGATGGAGTCCATCGACCGAGTCACTTGATGGAGTCACTTGGTGGAGTCCATCGATGGAGGCACTTGGTGGATCACTTGGTGGAGTCACTTGATGGAGTCCATCGACCGAGTCACTTGATGGAGTCACTTGGTGGAGTCCATCGATGGAGGCACTTGGTGGATCACTTGGTGGAGTCACTTGATGGAGTCACTTGATGGAGTCACTTGATGGAGTCACTTGGTGGAGTCACTTGATGGAGTCACTTGGTGGATCCACTTGGTGGAGTCACTTGATGGAGTCACTTGATGGAGTCCATCGATGGAGTCACTTGATGGAGTCACTTGGTGGAGTCACTTGATGGAGTCCATCGACCGAGTCACTTGATGGAGTCACTTGGTGGAGTCCATCGATGGAGGCACTTGGTGGATTCACTTGGTGGAGTCACTTGATGGAGTCCATCGACCGAGTCACTTGATGGAGTCACTTGGTGGAGTCACTTGATGGAGTCACTTGTGGAGTCACTTGGTGGAGTCACTTGATGGAGTCACTTGATGGAGTCACTTGATGGAGTCCATCGATGGAGGCACTTGGTGGATTCACTTGGTGGAGTCACTTGATGGAGTCCATCGACCGAGTCACTTGATGGAGTCACTTGGTGGAGTCCATCGATGGAGGCACTTGGTGGATCCACTTGTGGAGTCACTTGATGGAGTCCATCGACCGAGTCACTTGATGGAGTCACTTGGTGGAGTCACTTGATGGAGTCACTTGATGGAGTCACTTGGTGGAGTCACTTGATGGAGTCACTTGGTGGAGTCCATCGATGGAGGCACTTGGTGGAGTCCACTTGGTGGATCACTTGGTGGAGTCACTTGATGGAGTCCATCGACCGAGTCACTTGATGGAGTCACTTGGTGGAGTCACTTGATGGAGTCCATCGACCGAGTCACTTGATGGAGTCACTTGGTGGAGTCCATCGATGGAGGCACTTGGTGGATCACTTGGTGGAGTCACTTGATGGAGTCCATCGACCGAGTCACTTGATGGAGTCACTTGGTGGAGTCACTTGATGGAGTCACTTGATGGAGTCACTTGGTGGAGTCACTTGATGGAGTCACTTGATGGAGTCACTTGGTGGAGTCACTTGATGGAGTCACTTGGTGGAGTCCATCGATGGAGACACTTGGTGGATCCACTTGGTGGAGTTACTTGATGGAGTCCATCGACCGAGTCACTTGATGGAGTCACTTGGTGGAGTCACTTGATGGAGTCACTTGATGGAGTCACTTGATGGAGTCACTTGATGGAGTCACTTGATGGAGTCACTTGGTGGAGTCACTTGATGGAGTCACTTGGTGGAGTCCATCGATGGAGTCACTTGGTGGATCCACTTGGTGGAGTCACTTGATGGAGTCCATCGACCGAGTCACTTGATGGAGTCACTTGGTGGAGTCCATCGATGGAGGCACTTGGTGGATTCACTTTGTGGAGTCACTTGATGGAGTCCATCGACCGAGTCACTTGATGGAGTCACTTGGTGGAGTCCATCGATGGAGGCACTTGGTGGATCCACTTGGTGGAGTCACTTGATGGAGTCCATCGACCGAGTCACTTGATGGAGTCACTTGGTGGAGTCACTTGATGGAGTCACTTGATGGAGTCACTTGGTGGAGTCACTTGATGGAGTCACTTGGTGGAGTCCATTGATGGAGACACTTGGTGGATCCACTTGGTGGAGTTACTTGATGGAGTCCATCGACAGAGTCACTTGATGGAGTCACTTGATGGAGTCACTTGATGGAGTCCATCGACCGAGTCACTTGATGGAGTCACTTGGTGGAGTCCATCGATGGAGGCACTTGGTGGATCACTTGGTGGAGTCACTTGATGGAGTCCATCGACCGAGTCACTTGATGGAGTCACTTGGTGGAGTCACTTGATGGAGTCACTTGATGGAGTCACTTGGTGGAGTCACTTGATGGAGTCACTTGATGGAGTCACTTGGTGGAGTCACTTGATGGAGTCACTTGGTGGAGTCCATCGATGGAGACACTTGGTGGATCCACTTGGTGGAGTCACTTGATGGAGTCCATCGACCGAGTCACTTGATGGAGTCACTTGGTGGAGTCACTTGATGGAGTCCATCGACCGAGTCACTTGATGGAGTCACTTGGTGGAGTCCATCGATGGAGCACTTGGTGGATTCACTTGGTGGAGTCACTTGATGGAGTCCATCGACCGAGTCACTTGATGGAGTCACTTGGTGGAGTCCATCGATGCGGCACTTGGTGGATCCACTTTGTGGAGTCACTTGATGGAGTCCATCGACCGAGTCACTTGATGGAGTCACTTGGTGGAGTCACTTGATGGAGTCACTTGATGGAGTCACTTGGTGGACTCACTTGATGGAGTCACTTGATGGAGTCACTTGATGGAGTCCATCGATGGAGGCACTTGGTGGATTCACTTGGTGGAGTCACTTGATGGAGTCCATCGACCGAGTCACTTGATGGAGTCACTTGGTGGAGTCCATCGATGGGGCACTTTGGTGGATCCACTTGGTGGAGTCACTTGATGGAGTCCATCGACGAGTCACTTGATGGAGTCACTTGGTGGAGTCCACTTGATGGAGTCACTTGATGGACTCACTTGATGGAGTCACTTGATGGAGTCACTTGGTGGAGTCCATCGATGGAGGCACTTGGTGGAGTCACTTGGTGGATCACTTGGTGGAGTCACTTGATGGAGTCCATGACCGAGTCACTTGATGGAGTCACTTGGTGGAGTCCATCGATGGAGGCACTTGGTGGATCACTTGGTGGAGTCACTTGATGGAGTCCATCGACCGAGTCACTTGATGGAGTCACTTGGTGGAGTCCTTGATGGAGTCACTTGTGGAGTCACTTGATGGAGTCACTTGGTGGAGTCACTTGATGGAGTCACTTGATGGAGTCACTTGGTGGAGTCCATCGATGGAGTCACTTGGTGGATCCACTTGGTGGAGTCACTTGATGGAGTCCATCGACAGAGTCACTTGATGGAGTCACTTGGTGGAGTCCATCGATGGAGACACTTGGTGGATCCACTTGGTGGAGTCACTTGATGGAGTCCATCGACCGAGTCACTTGATGGAGTCACTTGGTGGAGTCACTTGATGGAGTCACTTGATGGAGTCACTTGATGGAGTCACTTGATGGAGTCACTTGGTGGAGTCACTTGGTGGAGTCACTTGATGGAGTCACTTGGTGGAGTCCATCGATGGAGACACTTGGTGGATCACTTGGTGGAGTCACTTGATGGAGTCCATCGACCGAGTCACTTGATGGAGTCACTTGATGGAGTCCATCGATGGCGGCACTTGGTGGATCACTTGGTGGAGTCACTTGATGGAGTCCATCGACAGAGTCACTTGATGGAGTCACTTGGTGGAGTCACTTGATGGAGTCCATCGACCGAGTCACTTGATGGAGTCACTTGGTGGAGTCCATCGATGGAGGCACTTGGTGGATTCACTTGGTGGAGTCACTTGATGGAGTCCATCGACCGAGTCACTTGATGGAGTCACTTGGTGGAGTCCATCGATGGAGCACTTGTGGATTCACTTGATGGAGTCACTTGATGGAGTCACTTGGTGGAGTCCATCGATGGCGGCACTTGGTGGATCCACTTGGTGGAGTCACTTGATGGAGTCCATCGACCGAGTCACTTGATGGAGTCACTTGGTGGAGTCACTTGATGGAGTCACTTGATGGAGTCACTTGATGGAGTCACTTGATGGAGTCCATCGATGGAGGCACTTGGTGGATTCACTTGGTGGAGTCACTTGATGGAGTCCATCGACCGAGTCACTTGATGGAGTCACTTGGTGGAGTCCATCGATGGAGGCACTTGGTGGATCACTTGGTGGAGTCACTTGATGGAGTCCATCGACCGAGTCACTTGATGGAGTCACTTGGTGGAGTCACTTGATGGAGTCACTTGATGGAGTCACTTGATGGAGTCACTTGATGGAGTCACTTGGTGGAGTCCATCGATGGAGGCACTTGGTGGATCCACTTGGTGGAGTCACTTGATGGAGTCCATCGACCGAGTCACTTGATGGAGTCACTTGGTGGAGTCACTTGATGGAGTCACTTGATGGAGTCACTTGATGGAGTCACTTGATGGAGTCCATCGATGGAGGTCACTTGGTGGATTCACTTGGTGGAGTCACTTGATGGAGTCCATCGACCGAGTCACTTGATGGAGTCACTTGGTGGAGTCCATCGATGGAGGCACTTGGTGGATTCACTTGGTGGAGTCACTTGATGGAGTCCATCGACCGAGTCACTTGATGGAGTCACTTGGTGGAGTCCATCGATGGAGGCACTTGGTGGATCCACTTGTGGAGTCACTTGATGGAGTCCATCGACCGAGTCACTTGATGGAGTCACTTGGTGGAGTCACTTGATGGAGTCACTTGATGGAGTCACTTGATGGAGTCACTTGATGGAGTCACTTGGTGGAGTCCATCGATGGCGGCACTTGGTGGATCCACTTGGTGGAGTCACTTGATGGAGTCCATCGACCGAGTCACTTGATGGAGTCACTTGGTGGAGTCCATCGATGGAGGCACTTGGTGGATCCACTTGGTGGAGTCACTTGATGGAGTCCATCGACCGAGTCACTTGATGGAGTCACTTGGTGGAGTCACTTGATGGAGTCACTTGATGGAGTCACTTGGTGAGACTCACTTGATGGAGTCACTTGATGGAGTCACTTGATGGAGTCCATCGATGGAGGCACTTGGTGGATTCACTTGGTGGAGTCACTTGATGGAGTCCATCGACCGAGTCACTTGATGGAGTCACTTGGTGGAGTCCATCGATGGAGGCACTTGGTGGATCCACTTGGTGGAGTCACTTGATGGAGTCCATCGACCGAGTCACTTGATGGAGTCACTTGGTGGAGTCACTTGATGGAGTCACTTGATGGACTCACTTGATGGAGTCACTTGATGGAGTCACTTGGTGGAGTCCATCGATGGAGGCACTTGTGGATCCACTTGGTGGAGTCACTTGATGGAGTCCATCGACCGAGTCACTTGATGGAGTCACTTGGTGGAGTCACTTGATGGAGTCACTTGATGGAGTCACTTGATGGAGTCACTTGATGGAGTCACTTGGTGGAGTCCATCGATGGAGCACTTGATGGAGTCACTTGGTGGAGTCACTTGATGGAGTCCATCGACCGAGTCACTTGATGGAGTCACTTGGTGGAGTCCATCGATGGAGTCACTTTGTGGAGTCACTTGATGGAGTCACTTGATGGAGTCACTTGATGGAGTCACTTGATGGAGTCCATCGATGGAGGCACTTGGTGGATTCACTTGGTGGAGTCACTTGATGGAGTCCATCGACCGAGTCACTTGATGGAGTCACTTGGTGGAGTCCATCGATGGCGGCACTTGGTGGATCCACTTGGTGGAGTCACTTGATGGAGTCCATCGACCGAGTCACTTGATGGAGTCACTTGGTGGAGTCACTTGATGGAGTCACTTGATGGAGTCACTTGGTGGACTCACTTGATGGAGTCACTTGATGGAGTCACTTGGTGGAGTCACTTGATGGAGTCACTTGGTGGAGTCCTTTGATGGAGACACTTGGTGGATCCACTTGGTGGAGTTACTTGATGGAGTCCATCGACAGAGTCACTTGATGGAGTCACTTGATGGAGTCACTTGATGGAGTCCATCGACCGAGTCACTTGATGATGAAGTCACTTGGTGGAGTCCATCGATGGAGGCACTTGGTGGATTCACTTGGTGGAGTCACTTGATGGAGTCCATCGACCGAGTCACTTGATGAAGTCACTTGGTGGCGTCACTTGATGGAGTCACTTGATGGAGTCACTTGGTGGAGTCACTTGATGGAGTCACTTGATGGAGTCACTTGTGGAGTCACTTGATGGAGTCACTTGGTGGAGTCCATCGATGGAGACACTTGGTGGATCCACTTGGTGGAGTTACTTGATGGAGTCCATCGACCGAGTCACTTGATGGAGTCACTTGGTGGAGTCACTTGATGGAGTCCATCGACCGAGTCACTTGATGGAGTCACTTGGTGGAGTCCATCGATGGAGGCACTTGGTGGATTCACTTGGTGGAGTCACTTGATGGAGTCCATCGACCGAGTCACTTGATGGAGTCACTTTGGTGGAGTCCATCGATGGCGGCACTTGGTGGATCCACTTGGTGGAGTCACTTGATGGAGTCCATCGACCGAGTCACTTGATGGAGTCACTTGGTGGAGTCACTTGATGGAGTCACTTGATGGAGTCACTTGTGGACTCACTTGATGGAGTCACTTGATGGAGTCACTTGATGGAGTCCATCGATGGAGCACTTGGTGGATTCACTTGGTGGAGTCACTTGATGGAGTCCATCGACCGAGTCACTTGATGGAGTCACTTGGTGGAGTCCATCGATGGCGGCACTTGGTGGATCCACTTGTGGAGTCACTTGATGGAGTCCATCGACCGAGTCACTTGATGGAGTCACTTGGTGGAGTCCATCGATGGCGGCACTTGGTGGATCCACTTGGTGGAGTCACTTGATGGAGTCCATCGACCGAGTCACTTGATGGAGTCACTTGGTGGAGTCACTTGATGGAGTCACTTGGTGGAGTCCATTGATGGAGTCACTTGGTGGAGTCACTTGATGGAGTCACTTGATGGAGTCACTTGATGGAGTCACTTGATGGAGTCACTTGATGGAGTCACTTGGTGGAGTCACTTGTTGGAGTCACTTGATGGAGTCACTTGGTGGAGTCCATCGATGGAGACACTTGGTGGATCCACTTGGTGGAGTCACTTGATGGAGTCCATCGACAGAGTCACTTGATGGAGTCACTTGGTGGAGTCCATCGATGGAGGCACTTTGTGGATTCACTTGATGGAGTCACTTGATGGAGTCACTTGGTGGAGTCCATCGATGGCGGCACTTGGTGGATCCACTTGGTGGAGTCACTTGATGGAGTCCATCGACGAGTCACTTGATGGAGTCACTTGGTGGAGTCACTTGATGGAGTCACTTGATGGAGTCACTTGGTGGACTCACTTGATGGAGTCACTTGATGGAGTCACTTGGTGGAGTCACTTGATGGAGTCACTTGGTGGAGTCCATTGATGGAGACACTTGGTGGATCCACTTGGTGGAGTTACTTGATGGAGTCCATCGACAGAGTCACTTGATGGAGTCACTTGGTGGAGTCACTTGATGGAGTCCATCGACCGAGTCACTTGATGGAGTCACTTGGTGGAGTCCATCGATGGAGGCACTTGGTGGATTCACTTGGTGGAGTCACTTGATGGAGTCCATCGACCGAGTCACTTGATGGAGTCACTTGGTGGAGTCACTTGATGGAGTCACTTGATGGAGTCACTTGGTGGACTCACTTGATGGAGTCACTTGATGGAGTCACTTGGTGGAGTCACTTGATGGAGTCACTTGGTGGAGTCCATCGATGGAGACACTTGGTGGATCCACTTGGTGGAGTTACTTGATGGAGTCCATCGACCGAGTCACTTGATGGAGTCACTTGGTGGAGTCACTTGATGGAGTCCATCGACCGAGTCACTTGATGGAGTCACTTGGTGGAGTCCATCGATGGAGGCACTTGGTGGATTCACTTGGTGGAGTCACTTGATGGAGTCCATCGACCGAGTCACTTGATGGAGTCACTTGGTGGAGTCCATCGATGGCGGCACTTGGTGGATCCACTTGGTGGAGTCACTTGATGGAGTCCATCGACCGAGTCACTTGATGGAGTCACTTGGTGGAGTCACTTGATGGAGTCACTTGATGGAGTCACTTGGTGGACTCACTTGATGGAGTCACTTGATGGAGTCACTTGATGGAGTCCATCGATGGAGGCACTTGGTGGATCCACTTGGTGGAGTCACTTGATGGAGTCCATCGACCGAGTCACTTGATGGAGTCACTTGGTGGAGTCACTTGATGGAGTCACTTGATGGACTCACTTGATGGAGTCACTTGATGGAGTCACTTGGTGGAGTCCATCGATGGCGGCACTTGGTGGATCCACTTGGTGGAGTCACTTGATGGAGTCCATCGACCGAGTCACTTGATGGAGTCACTTGGTGGAGTCACTTGATGGAGTCACTTGATGGAGTCACTTGGTGGACTCACTTGATGGAGTCACTTGATGGAGTCACTTGATGGAGTCCATCGATGGAGGCACTTGGTGGATTCACTTGGTGGAGTCACTTGATGGAGTCCATCGACCGAGTCACTTGATGGAGTCACTTGGTGGAGTCCATCGATGGAGGCACTTGGTGGATCCACTTGGTGGAGTCACTTGATGGAGTCCATCGACCGAGTCACTTGATGGAGTCACTTGGTGGAGTCACTTGATGGAGTCACTTGATGGACTCACTTGATGGAGTCACTTGATGGAGTCACTTGGTGGAGTCCATCGATGGAGGCACTTGGTGGATCCACTTGGTGGAGTCACTTGATGGAGTCCATCGACCGAGTCACTTGATGGAGTCACTTGGTGGAGTCCATCGATGGGGCACTTGGTGGATCACTTGGTGGAGTCACTTGATGGAGTCCATCGACCGAGTCACTTGATGGAGTCACTTGGTGGAGTCACTTGATGGAGTCACTTGATGGAGTCACTTGGTGGAGTCACTTGATGGAGTCACTTGATGGAGTCACTTGATGGAGTCCATCGATGGAGGCACTTGGTGGATTCACTTGGTGGAGTCACTTGATGGAGTCCATCGACCGAGTCACTTGATGGAGTCACTTGGTGGAGTCCATCGATGGAGGCACTTGGTGGATTCACTTGGTGGAGTCACTTGATGGAGTCCATCGACCGAGTCACTTGATGGAGTCACTTGGTGGAGTCACTTGATGGAGTCACTTGATGGACACTTGATGGAGTCACTTGATGGAGTCACTTGGTGGAGTCCATCGATGGCGGCACTTGGTGGATCCACTTGGTGGAGTCACTTGATGGAGTCCATCGACCGAGTCACTTGATGGAGTCACTTGGTGGAGTCACTTGATGGAGTCACTTGATGGAGTCACTTGATGGAGTCACTTGATGGAGTCACTTGATGGAGTCACTTGATGGAGTCCATCGATGGAGGCACTTGGTGGAGTCACTTGGTGGAGTCACTTGATGGAGTCCATCGACCGAGTCACTTGATGGAGTCACTTGGTGGAGTCCATCGATGGAGGCACTTGGTGGATCACTTGGTGGAGTCACTTGATGGAGTCCATCGACCGAGTCACTTGATGGAGTCACTTGGTGGAGTCCATCGATGGCGGCACTTGGTGGATCCACTTGGTGGAGTCACTTGATGGAGTCCATCGACCGAGTCACTTGATGGAGTCACTTGGTGGAGTCACTTGATGGAGTCACTTGATGGAGTCCATTGATGGAGTCACTTGGTGGAGTCACTTGATGGAGTCACTTGATGGAGTCACTTGATGGAGTCACTTGATGGAGTCACTTGATGGAGTCACTTGATGGAGTCACTTGATGGAGTCACTTGATGGAGTCACTTGGTGGAGTCCATCGATGGAGGCACTTGGTGGATCCACTTGGTGGAGTCACTTGATGGAGTCCATCGACCGAGTCACTTGATGGAGTCACTTGGTGGAGTCCATTGATGGAGTCACTTTGTGGATTCACTTGATGGAGTCACTTGATGGAGTCACTTGGTGGAGTCCATCGATGGAGGCACTTGGTGGATCCACTTGGTGGAGTCACTTGATGGAGTCCATCGACAGAGTCACTTGATGGAGTCACTTGGTGGAGTCACTTGATGGAGTCCATCGACCGAGTCACTTGATGGAGTCACTTGGTGGAGTCCATCGATGGAGGCACTTGGTGGATCACTTGGTGGAGTCACTTGATGGAGTCCATCGACCGAGTCACTTGATGGAGTCACTTGGTGGAGTCCATCGATGGAGTCACTTTGTGGAGTCACTTGATGGAGTCACTTGATGGAGTCACTTGGTGGAGTCCATCGATGGCGGTCACTTGGTGGATCCACTTGGTGGAGTCACTTGATGGAGTCCATCGACCGAGTCACTTGATGGAGTCACTTGGTGGAGTCACTTGATGGAGTCACTTGATGGAGTCACTTGGTGGAGTCACTTGATGGAGTCACTTGATGGAGTCACTTGGTGGAGTCACTTGATGGAGTCACTTGATGGAGTCACTTGGTGGAGTCCATCGATGGAGCACTTGGTGGATTCACTTGGTGGAGTCACTTGATGGAGTCCATCGACCGAGTCACTTGATGGAGTCACTTGGTGGAGTCACTTGATGGAGTCACTTGATGGAGTCACTTGGTGGAGTCACTTGATGGAGTCACTTGATGGAGTCACTTGGTGGAGTCACTTGATGGAGTCACTTGGTGGAGTCCATCGATGGAGTCACTTGGTGGATCCACTTGGTGGAGTCACTTGATGGAGTCCATCGACCGAGTCACTTGATGGAGTCACTTGGTGGAGTCACTTGATGGAGTCACTTGATGGAGTCACTTGGTGGACTCACTTGATGGAGTCACTTGATGGAGTCACTTGATGGAGTCCATCGATGGAGGCACTTGGTGGAGTCACTTGGTGGAGTCACTTGATGGAGTCCATCGACCGAGTCACTTGATGGAGTCACTTGGTGGAGTCCATCGATGGAGGCACTTGGTGGATCCACTTGGTGGAGTCACTTGATGGAGTCCATCGACCGAGTCACTTGATGGAGTCACTTGGTGGAGTCCATCGATGGCGGCACTTGGTGGATCCACTTGGTGGAGTCACTTGATGGAGTCCATCGACCGAGTCACTTGATGGAGTCACTTGGTGGAGTCACTTGATGGAGTCACTTGGTGGAGTCCATTGATGGAGTCACTTGATGGAGTCACTTGATGGAGTCACTTGATGGAGTCACTTGATGGAGTCACTTGATGGAGTCACTTGATGGAGTCACTTGATGGAGTCACTTGATGGAGTCACTTGATGGAGTCACTTGGTGGAGTCCATCGATGGAGCACTTGTGGATCCACTTGGTGGAGTCACTTGATGGAGTCCATCGACCGAGTCACTTGATGGAGTCACTTGGTGGAGCCCATCGATGGAGGCACTTTGTGGATTCACTTGATGGAGTCACTTGATGGAGTCACTTGGTGGAGTCCATCGATGGCGGCACTTGGTGGATTCACTTGGTGGAGTCACTTGATGGAGTCCATCGACGGAGTCACTTGATGGAGTCACTTGGTGGAGTCACTTGATGGAGTCCATCGACCGAGTCACTTGATGAGTCACTTGGTGGAGTCCATCGATGGAGGCACTTGGTGGATTCACTTGGTGGAGTCACTTGATGGAGTCCATCGACCGAGTCACTTGATGGAGTCACTTGGTGGAGCCCATCGATGGAGGCACTTTGTGGATTCACTTGATGAAGTCACTTGATGGAGTCACTTGGTGGAGTCCATCGATGGCGGCACTTGGTGGATCCACTTGGTGGAGTCACTTGATGGAGTCCATCGACCGAGTCACTTGATGGAGTCACTTGGTGGAGTCACTTGATGGAGTCACTTGATGGAGTCACTTGGTGGACTCACTTGATGGAGTCACTTGATGGAGTCACTTGGTGGAGTCACTTGATGGAGTCACTTGGTGGAGTCCATTGATGGAGACACTTGGTGGATCCACTTGGTGGAGTTACTTGATGGAGTCCATCGACAGAGTCACTTGATGGAGTCACTTGGTGGAGTCACTTGATGGAGTCCATCGACCGAGTCACTTGATGGAGTCACTTGGTGGAGTCCATCGATGGAGGCACTTGGTGGATTCACTTGGTGGAGTCACTTGATGGAGTCCATCGACCGAGTCACTTGATGGAGTCACTTGGTGGAGTCACTTGATGGAGTCACTTGATGGAGTCACTTGGTGGACTCACTTGATGGAGTCACTTGATGGAGTCACTTGGTGGAGTCCATCGATGGAGTCACTTGGTGGATTCACTTGGTGGAGTCACTTGATGGAGTCCATCGACCGAGTCACTTGATGGAGTCACTTGGTGGAGTCCATCGATGGAGCACTTGGTGGATTCACTTGGTGGAGTCACTTGATGGAGTCCATCGACCGAGTCACTTGATGGAGTCACTTGGTGGAGTCCATCGATGGCGGCACTTGGTGGATCCACTTGGTGGAGTCACTTGATGGAGTCCATCGACCGAGTCACTTGATGGAGTCACTTGGTGGAGTCACTTGATGGAGTCACTTGATGGAGTCACTTGGTGGACTCACTTGATGGAGTCACTTGATGGAGTCACTTGTGGAGTCCATCGATGGAGGCACTTGGTGGATCCACTTGGTGGAGTCACTTGATGGAGTCCATCGACCGAGTCACTTGATGGAGTCACTTGGTGGAGTCATTGATGGAGTCACTTGATGGACTCACTTGATGGAGTCACTTGATGGAGTCACTTGGTGGAGTCCATCGATGGCGGCACTTGGTGGATCCACTTGGTGGAGTCACTTGATGGAGTCCATCGACCGAGTCACTTGATGGAGTCACTTGGTGGAGTCACTTGATGGAGTCACTTGATGGAGTCACTTGGTGGACTCACTTGATGGAGTCACTTGATGGAGTCACTTGATGGAGTCCATCGATGGAGGCACTTGGTGGATTCACTTGGTGGAGTCACTTGATGGAGTCCATCGACCGAGTCACTTGATGGAGTCACTTGGTGGAGTCCATCGATGGCGGCACTTGGTGGATCCACTTGGTGGAGTCACTTGATGGAGTCCATCGACCGAGTCACTTGATGGAGTCACTTGGTGGAGTCACTTGATGGAGTCACTTGATGGACTCACTTGATGGAGTCACTTGATGGAGTCACTTGGTGGAGTCCATCGATGGAGGCACTTGGTGGATCCACTTGGTGGAGTCACTTGATGGAGTCCATCGACCGAGTCACTTGATGGAGTCACTTGGTGGAGTCCATCGATGGAGGCACTTGGTGGATCCACTTGGTGGAGTCACTTGATGGAGTCCATCGACCGAGTCACTTGATGGAGTCACTTGTGGAGTCACTTGATGGAGTCACTTGATGGAGTCACTTGGTGGACTCACTTGATGGAGTCACTTGATGGAGTCACTTGATGGAGTCCATCGATGGAGGCACTTGGTGGATTCACTTGGTGGAGTCACTTGATGGAGTCCATCGACCGAGTCACTTGATGGAGTCACTTGGTGGAGTCCATCGATGGCGGCACTTGGTGGATCCACTTGGTGGAGTCACTTGATGGAGTCCATCGACCGAGTCACTTGATGGAGTCACTTGGTGGAGTCACTTGATGGAGTCACTTGATGGAGTCACTTGATGGAGTCACTTGATGGAGTCACTTGGTGGAGTCCATCGATGGAGGCACTTGGTGGATCACTTGGTGGAGTCACTTGATGGAGTCCATCGACCGAGTCACTTGATGGAGTCACTTGGTGGAGTCACTTGATGGAGTCACTTGATGGAGTCACTTGATGGAGTCACTTGATGGAGTCACTTGGTGGAGTCCATCGATGGAGGCACTTGATGGAGTCACTTGGTGGAGTCACTTGATGGAGTCCATCGACCGAGTCACTTGATGGAGTCACTTGGTGGAGTCCATCGATGGAGGCACTTTGTGGAGTCACTTGATGGAGTCACTTGATGGAGTCACTTGATGGAGTCACTTGATGGAGTCCATCGATGGAGTCACTTGGTGGATTCACTTGGTGGAGTCACTTGATGGAGTCCATCGACCGAGTCACTTGATGGAGTCACTTGTTGGAGTCCATCGATGGCGGCACTTGGTGGATCCACTTGGTGGAGTCACTTGATGGAGTCCATCGACCGAGTCACTTGATGGAGTCACTTGGTGGAGTCACTTGATGGAGTCACTTGATGGAGTCACTTGGTGGACTCACTTGATGGAGTCACTTGATGGAGTCACTTGGTGGAGTCACTTGATGGAGTCACTTGGTGGAGTCACTTGATGGAGACACTTGGTGGATCCACTTGGTGGAGTCACTTGATGGAGTCCATCGACGGAGTCACTTGATGGAGTCACTTGATGGAGTCACTTGATGGAGTCCATCGACCGAGTCACTTGATGGAGTCACTTGGTGGAGTCCATCGATGGAGTCACTTGGTGGATTCACTTGGTGGAGTCACTTGATGGAGTCCATCGACCGAGTCACTTGATGGAGTCACTTGGTGGAGTCACTTGATGGAGTCACTTGATGGAGTCACTTGGTGGACTCACTTGATGGAGTCACTTGATGGAGTCACTTGGTGGAGTCACTTGATGGAGTCACTTGGTGGAGTCCATCGATGGAGACACTTGGTGGATCCACTTGGTGGAGTCACTTGATGGAGTCCATCGACCGAGTCACTTGATGGAGTCACTTGGTGGAGTCACTTGATGGAGTCACTTGGTGGATCCACTTGGTGGAGTCACTTGATGGAGTCCATCGACCGAGTCACTTGATGGAGTCACTTGGTGGAGTCACTTGATGGAGTCACTTGATGGAGTCACTTGGTGGAGTCACTTGATGGAGTCACTTGATGGAGTCACTTGATGGAGTCCATCGATGGAGCACTTGGTGGATTCACTTGGTGGAGTCACTTGATGGAGTCCATCGACCGAGTCACTTGATGGAGTCACTTGGTGGAGTCCATCGATGGCGGCACTTGGTGGATCCACTTGGTGGAGTCACTTGATGGAGTCCATCGACCGAGTCACTTGATGGAGTCACTTGGTGGAGTCCATCGATGGAGGCACTTGGTGGATTCACTTGGTGGAGTCACTTGATGGAGTCCATCGACCGAGTCACTTGATGGAGTCACTTGGTGGAGTCACTTGATGGAGTCACTTGGTGGAGTCCATGATGGAGTCACTTGGTGGAGTCACTTGATGGAGTCACTGGATGGAGTCACTTGATGGAGTCACTTGATGGAGTCACTTGATGGAGTCACTTGGTGGAGTCACTTGTTGGAGTCACTTGATGGAGTCACTTGGTGGAGTCCATCGATGGAGCACTTGGTGGATCCACTTGGTGGAGTCACTTGATGGAGTCCATCGACCGAGTCACTTGATGGAGTCACTTGGTGGAGTCCATCGATGGAGGCACTTTGTGGATTCACTTGATGGAGTCACTTGATGGAGTCACTTGGTGGAGTCCATCGATGGCGGCACTTGGTGGATCCACTTGGTGGAGTCACTTGATGGAGTCCATCGACCGAGTCACTTGATGGAGTCACTTGGTGGAGTCACTTGATGGAGTCACTTGATGGAGTCACTTGATGGAGTCACTTGGTGGAGTCCATCGATGGAGTCACTTGGTGGATTCACTTGGTGGAGTCACTTGATGGAGTCCATCGACCGAGTCACTTGATGGAGTCACTTGGTGGAGTCCATCGATGGAGGCACTTGGTGGATTCACTTGGTGGAGTCACTTGATGGAGTCCATCGACCGAGTCACTTGATGGAGTCACTTGGTGGAGTCACATTGATGGAGTCACTTTGTGGACTCACTTGATGGAGTCACTTGATGGAGTCACTTGGTGGAGTCCATCGATGGAGGCACTTGGTGGATTCACTTGGTGGAGTCACTTGATGGAGTCCATCGACCGAGTCACTTGATGGAGTCACTTGGTGGAGTCACTTGATGGAGTCACTTGATGGAGTCACTTGGTGGAGTCACTTGATGGAGTCACTTGATGGAGTCACTTGGTGGAGTCCATCGATGGAGGCACTTGGTGGATCCACTTGGTGGAGTCACTTGATGGAGTCCATCGACCGAGTCACTTGATGGAGTCACTTGGTGGAGTCCATCGATGGGCACTTGGTGGATCCACTTGGTGGAGTCACTTGATGGAGTCCATCGACCGAGTCACTTGATGGAGTCACTTGGTGGAGTCACTTGATGGAGTCACTTGATGGAGTCACTTGATGGAGTCACTTGATGGAGTCACTTGGTGGAGTCCATCGATGGCGGCACTTGGTGGATCCACTTGGTGGAGTCACTTGATGGAGTCCATCGACCGAGTCACTTGATGGAGTCACTTGGTGGAGTCACTTGATGGAGTCACTTGATGGAGTCACTTGATGGAGTCACTTGTGGAGTCACTTGATGGAGTCACTTGATGGAGTCACTTGATGGAGTCCATCGATGGAGGCACTTGGTGGATCCACTTGGTGGAGTCACTTGATGGAGTCCATCGACCGAGTCACTTGATGGAGTCACTTGGTGGAGTCACTTGATGGAGTCACTTGATGGAGTCACTTGATGGAGTCACTTGATGGAGTCACTTGGTGGAGTCCATCGATGGCGGCACTTGGTGGATCCACTTGGTGGAGTCACTTGATGGAGTCCATCGACCGAGTCACTTGATGGAGTCACTTGGTGGAGTCACTTGATGGAGTCACTTGATGGAGTCACTTGGTGGAGTCACTTGATGGAGTCACTTGATGGAGTCACTTGATGGAGTCCATCGATGGAGGCACTTGGTGGATTCACTTGTGGAGTCACTTGATGGAGTCCATCGACCGAGTCACTTGATGGAGTCACTTGGTGGAGTCCATCGATGGCGGCACTTGGTGGATCCACTTGGTGGAGTCACTTGATGGAGTCCATCGACCGAGTCACTTGATGGAGTCACTTGGTGGAGTCACTTGATGGAGTCACTTGATGGACTCACTTGATGGAGTCACTTGATGGAGTCACTTGGTGGAGTCCATCGATGGCGGCACTTGGTGGATCCACTTGGTGGAGTCACTTGATGGAGTCCATCGACCGAGTCACTTGATGGAGTCACTTGGTGGAGTCCATCGATGGAGGCACTTGGTGGATCACTTGGTGGAGTCACTTGATGGAGTCCATCGACCGAGTCACTTGATGGAGTCACTTGGTGGAGTCACTTGATGGAGTGTCACTTGATGGAGTCACTTGATGGAGTCACTTGATGGAGTCACTTGGTGGAGTCCATCGATGGAGGCACTTGGTGGATCCACTTGGATGGAGTCACTTGATGGAGTCCATCGACCGAGTCACTTGATGGAGTCACTTGGTGGAGTCACTTGATGGAGTCACTTGATGGAGTCACTTGGATGGAGTCACTTGATGGAGTCACTTGGTGGAGTCCATCGATGGAGGCACTTGATGGAGTCACTTGGTGGAGTCACTTGATGGAGTCCATCGACTGAGTCACTTGATGGAGTCACTTGGTGGAGTCCATCGATGGAGGCACTTTGTGGAGTCACTTGATGGAGTCACTTGATGGAGTCACTTGATGGAGTCACTTGATGGAGTCCATCGATGGAGGCACTTGGTGGATCACTTGGTGGAGTCACTTGATGGAGTCCATCGACCGAGTCACTTGATGGAGTCACTTGGTGGAGTCCATCGATGGAGGCACTTGGTGGATCACTTGGTGGAGTCACTTGATGGAGTCCATCGACCGAGTCACTTGATGGAGTCACTTGGTGGAGTCACTTGATGGAGTCACTTGATGGAGTCACTTGGTGGAGTCACTTGATGGAGTCACTTGATGGAGTCACTTGGTGGAGTCACTTGATGGAGTCACTTGGTGGAGTCCATTGATGGAGACACTTGTGGANTGGAGTCACTTGGTGGAGTCACTTGATGGAGTCACTTGATGGAGTCACTTGATGGAGTCACTTGATGGAGTCACTTGGTGGAGTCCATCGATGGAGCACTTGGTGGATCCACTTGGTGGAGTCACTTGATGGAGTCATCGACCGAGTCACTTGATGGAGTCACTTGGTGGAGTCACTTGATGGAGTCACTTGGTGGAGTCACTTGATGGAGTCACTTGATGGAGTCACTTGATGGAGTCCATCGAGCACTTGGTGGATTCACTTGGTGGAGTCACTTGATGGAGTCCATCGACCGAGTCACTTGATGGAGTCACTTGGTGGAGTCCATCGATGGAGTCACTTGGTGGAGTCACTTGGTGGAGTCACTTGATGGAGTCCATCGACCGAGTCACTTGATGGAGTCACTTGATGGAGTCACTTGGTGGAGTCCATCGATGGAGGCACTTGGTGGATCCACTTGGTGGAGTCACTTGATGGAGTCCATCGACCGAGTCACTTGATGGAGTCACTTGGTGGAGTCACTTGATGGAGTCACTTGATGGAGTCACTTGATGGAGTCACTTGATGGAGTCACTTGATGGAGTCCATCGATGGAGGCACTTGGTGGATTCACTTGGTGGAGTCACTTGATGGAGTCCATCGACCGAGTCACTTGATGGAGTCACTTGGTGGAGTCCATCGATGGAGGCACTTGTGGATCACTTGGTGGAGTCACTTGATGGAGTCCATCGACCGAGTCACTTGATGGAGTCACTTGGTGGAGTCACTTGATGGAGTCACTTGATGGAGTCACTTGGTGGACTCACTTGATGGAGTCACTTGATGGAGTCCATCGACCGAGTCACTTGATGGAGTCACTTGGTGGAGTCCATCGATGGCGGCACTTGGTGGATCCACTTGGTGGAGTCACTTGATGGAGTCCATCGACCGAGTCACTTGATGGAGTCACTTGGTGGAGTCACTTGATGGAGTCACTTGATGGAGTCACTTGATGGAGTCACTTGATGGAGTCACTTGATGGAGTCCATCGATGGAGGCACTTGGTGGATCCACTTGGTGGAGTCACTTGATGGAGTCCATCGACCGAGTCACTTGATGGAGTCACTTGGTGGAGTCACTTGATGGAGTCACTTGATGGAGTCACTTGATGGAGTCACTTGATGGAGTCACTTGGTGGAGTCCATCGATGGAGGCACTTGGTGGATCCACTTGGTGGAGTCACTTGATGGAGTCCATCGACCGAGTCACTTGATGGAGTCACTTGGTGGAGTCACTTGATGGAGTCACTTGATGGAGTCACTTGGTGGACTCACTTGATGGAGTCACTTGATGGAGTCCATCGACCGAGTCACTTGATGGAGTCACTTGGTGGAGTCCATCGATGGAGGCACTTGGTGGATCCACTTGGTGGAGTCACTTGATGGAGTCCATCGACCGAGTCACTTGATGGAGTCACTTGGTGGAGTCACTTGATGGAGTCACTTGATGGACTCACTTGATGGAGTCACTTGATGGAGTCACTTGGTGGAGTCCATCGATGGAGGCACTTGGTGGATCCACTTGGTGGAGTCACTTGATGGAGTCCATCGACCGAGTCACTTGATGGAGTCACTTGGTGGAGTCACTTGATGGAGTCACTTGATGGATCACTTGGTGGAGTCACTTGATGGAGTCACTTGATGGAGTCACTTGGTGGAGTCACTTGATGGAGTCACTTGGTGGAGTCCATCGATGAGTCACTTGGTGGATCCACTTGGTGGAGTCACTTGATGGAGTCACTTGGTGGAGTCACTTGATGGAGTCACTTGATGGAGTCACTTGATGGAGTCCATCGATGAGGCACTTGGTGGATTCACTTGGTGGAGTCACTTGATGGAGTCCATCGACCGAGTCACTTGATGGAGTCACTTGGTGGAGTCCATCGATGGCGGCACTTGGTGGATCCACTTGGTGGAGTCACTTGATGGAGTCCATCGACCGAGTCACTTGATGGAGTCACTTGGTGGAGTCACTTGATGGAGTCACTTGATGGAGTCACTTGGTGGACTCACTTGATGGAGTCACTTGATGGAGTCACTTGGTGGAGTCACTTGATGGAGTCACTTGGTGGAGTCCATTGATGGAGACACTTGGTGGATCCACTTGGTGGAGTTACTTGATGGAGTCCATCGACAGAGTCACTTGATGGAGTCACTTGGTGGAGTCACTTGATGGAGTCCATCGACCGAGTCACTTGATGAAGTCACTTGGTGGAGTCCATCGATGGAGGCACTTGGTGGATTCACTTGGTGGAGTCACTTGATGGAGTCCATCGACCGAGTCACTTGATGGAGTCACTTGGTGGAGTCACTTGATGGAGTCACTTGATGGAGTCACTTGGTGGACTCACTTGATGGAGTCACTTGATGGAGTCACTTGGTGGAGTCACTTGATGGAGTCACTTGGTGGAGTCCATCGATGGAGACACTTGGTGGATCCACTTGGTGGAGTTACTTGATGGAGTCCATCGACCGAGTCACTTGATGGAGTCACTTGGTGGAGTCACTTGATGGAGTCACTTGATGAGTCACTTGATGGAGTCACTTGATGGAGTCACTTGATGGAGTCACTTGGTGGAGTCACTTGATGGAGTCACTTGATGGAGTCATCCCCGGGGATTTGGAGTCACTTGGTGGATCCACTTGGTGGAGTCACTTGATGGAGTCCATCGACCGAGTCACTTGATGGAGTCACTTGGTGGAGTCCATCGATGGAGGCACTTGGTGGATTCACTTGGTGGAGTCACTTGATGGAGTCCATCGACCGAGTCACTTGATGGAGTCACTTGGTGGAGTCCATCGATGGGCACTTGGTGGATCCACTTGGTGGAGTCACTTGATGGAGTCCATCGACCGAGTCACTTGATGGAGTCACTTGGTGGAGTCACTTGATGGAGTCACTTGATGGAGTCACTTGGTGGAGTCACTTGATGGAGTCACTTGGTGGAGTCCATCGATGGAGGCACTTGGTGGATCCACTTGGTGGAGTCACTTGATGGAGTCCATCGACCGAGTCACTTGATGGAGTCACTTGGTGGAGTCACTTGATGGAGTCCATCGACCGAGTCACTTGATGGAGTCACTTGGTGGAGTCCATCGATGGAGGCACTTGGTGGATCACTTGGTGGAGTCACTTGATGGAGTCCATCGACCGAGTCACTTGATGGAGTCACTTGGTGGAGTCACTTGATGGAGTCACTATGGAGTCACTTGGTGGAGTCACTTGATGGAGTCACTTGATGGAGTCACTTGGTGGAGTCACTTGATGGAGTCACTTGGTGGAGTCCATCGATGGAGACACTTGGTGGATCCACTTGGTGGAGTCACTTGATGGAGTCCATCGACCGAGTCACTTGATGGAGTCACTTGGTGGAGTCACTTGATGGAGTCACTTGATGGAGTCACTTGATGGAGTCACTTGATGGAGTCACTTGGTGGAGTCACTTGGTGGAGTCACTTGATGGAGTCACTTGGTGGAGTCCATCGATGGAGTCACTTGGTGGATCCACTTGGTGGAGTCACTTGATGGAGTCCATCGACCGAGTCACTTGATGGAGTCACTTGGTGGAGTCCATCGATGGAGGCACTTGGTGGATTCACTTGGTGGAGTCACTTGATGGAGTCCATCGACCGAGTCACTTGATGGAGTCACTTGGTGGAGTCCATCGATGGAGGCACTTGGGATCCTTCTTGGAGTCACTTGATGGAGTCCATCGAGAGTCACTTGATGGAGTCACTTGGTGGAGTCACTTGATGGAGTCACTTGATGGAGTCACTTGGTGGAGTCACTTGATGGAGTCACTTGGTGGAGTCCATTGATGGAGTCACTTGGTGGATCCACTTGGTGGAGTCACTTGATGGAGTCCATCGACAGAGTCACTTGATGGAGTCACAGTTGATGGAGTCCATCGACCGAGTCACTTGATGGAGTCACTTGGTGGAGTCCATCGATGGAGGCACTTGGTGGATTCACTTGGTGGAGTCACTTGATGGAGTCCATCGACCGAGTCACTTGATGGAGTCACTTGGTGGAGTCACTTGATGGAGTCACTTGATGGAGTCACTTGGTGGAGTCACTTGATGGAGTCACTTGATGGAGTCACTTGGTGGAGTCACTTGATGGAGTCACTTGGTGGAGTCCATCGATGGAGACACTTGGTGGATCCACTTGGTGGAGTCACTTGATGGAGTCCATCGACCGAGTCACTTGATGGAGTCACTTGGTGGAGTCACTTGATGGAGTCACTTGATGGAGTCACTTGATGGAGTCACTTGATGGAGTCACTTGGTGGAGTCACTTGGTGGAGTCACTTGATGGAGTCACTTGGTGGAGTCCATCGATGGAGTCACTTGGTGGATCACTTGGTGGAGTCACTTGATGGAGTCCATCGACCGAGTCACTTGATGGAGTCACTTGGTGGAGTCCATCGATGGAGGCACTTGGTGGATCACTTGGTGGAGTCACTTGATGGAGTCCATCGACCGAGTCACTTGATGGAGTCACTTGGTGGAGTCCATCGATGGAGGCACTTGGTGGATCCACTTGGTGGAGTCACTTGATGGAGTCCATCGACCGAGTCACTTGATGGAGTCACTTGGTGGAGTCACTTGATGGAGTCACTTGATGGAGTCACTTGGTGGAGTCACTTGATGGAGTCACTTGGTGGAGTCCATCGATGGAGCACTTGGTGGATCCACTTGGTGGAGTCACTTGATGGAGTCCATCGACCGAGTCACTTGATGGAGTCACTTGATGGAGTCACTTGATGGAGTCCATCGACCGAGTCACTTGATGGAGTCACTTGGTGGAGTCCATCGATGGAGGCACTTGGTGGATTCACTTGGTGGAGTCACTTGATGGAGTCCATCGACCGAGTCACTTGATGGAGTCACTTGGTGGAGTCACTTGATGGAGTCCATCGACCGAGTCACTTGATGGAGTCACTTGGTGGAGTCCATCGATGGAGGCACTTGGTGGATTCACTTGGTGGAGTCACTTGATGGAGTCCATCGACCGAGTCACTTGATGGAGTCACTTGGTGGAGTCACTTGATGGAGTCACTTGATGGAGTCACTTGGTGGAGTCACTTGATGGAGTCACTTGATGGAGTCACTTGGTGGAGTCACTTGATGGAGTCACTTGTGGAGTCCATCGATGGAGACACTTGGTGGATCCACTTGGTGGAGTCACTTGATGGAGTCCATCGACCGAGTCACTTGATGGAGTCACTTGGTGGAGTCACTTGATGGAGTCCATCGACCGAGTCACTTGATGGAGTCACTTGGTGGAGTCCATCGATGGAGGCACTTGGTGGATTCACTTGGTGGAGTCACTTGATGGAGTCCATCGACCGAGTCACTTGATGGAGTCACTTGGTGGAGTCCATCGATGGAGGCACTTGGTGGATCCACTTGGTGGAGTCACTTGATGGAGTCCATCGACCGAGTCACTTGATGGAGTCACTTGGTGGAGTCACTTGATGGAGTCACTTGATGGAGTCACTTGGTGGAGTCACTTGATGGAGTCACTTGATGGAGTCACTTGATGGAGTCCATCGATGGAGGCACTTGGTGGATTCACTTGGTGGAGTCACTTGATGGAGTCCATCGACCGAGTCACTTGATGGAGTCACTTGGTGGAGTCCATCGATGGAGGCACTTGGTGGATCCACTTGGTGGAGTCACTTGATGGAGTCCATCGACCGAGTCACTTGATGGAGTCACTTGGTGGAGTCACTTGATGGAGTCACTTGATGGATCACTTGTGGAGTCACTTGATGGAGTCACTTGGTGGAGTCCATCGATGGAGTCACTTGTGGATCACTTGGTGGATCCACTTGGTGGAGTCACTTGATGGAGTCCATCGACCGAGTCACTTGATGGAGTCACTTGGTGGAGTCCATCGATGGCGGCACTTGGTGGATCCACTTGGTGGAGTCACTTGATGGAGTCCATCGACCGAGTCACTTGATGGAGTCACTTGGTGGAGTCACTTGATGGAGTCACTTGGTGGAGTCCATTGATGGAGTCACTTGGTGGAGTCACTTGATGGAGTCACTTGGTGGAGTCACTTGATGGAGTCACTTGATGGAGTCACTTGATGGAGTCACTTGGTGGAGTCACTTGATGGAGTCACTTGATGGAGTCACTTGGTGGAGTCCATCGATGGAGGCACTTGGTGGATCCACTTGGTGGAGTCACTTGATGGAGTCCATCGACCGAGTCACTTGATGGAGTCACTTGGTGGAGTCCATCGATGGAGGCACTTGGTGGATCCACTTGGTGGAGTCACTTGATGGAGTCCATCGACCGAGTCACTTGATGGAGTCACTTGGTGGAGTCACTTGATGGAGTCACTTGATGGAGTCACTTGATGGAGTCACTTGATGGAGTCACTTGGTGGAGTCACTTGGTGGAGTCACTTGATGGAGTCACTTGGTGGAGTCCATCGATGGAGACACTTGGTGGATCCACTTGGTGGAGTCACTTGATGGAGTCCATCGACCGAGTCACTTGATGGAGTCACTTGATGGAGTCCATCGATGGCGGCACTTGGTGGATTCACTTGGTGGAGTCACTTGATGGAGTCCATCGACGGAGTCACTTGATGGAGTCACTTGGTGGAGTCACTTGATGGAGTCCATCGACCGAGTCACTTGATGAAGTCACTTGGTGGAGTCCATCGATGGAGGCACTTGGTGGATTCACTTGGTGGAGTCACTTGATGGAGTCCATCGACCGAGTCACTTGATGGAGTCACTTGGTGGAGCCAATCGATGGAGTCACTTGATGGATTCACTTGATGAAGTCACTTGATGGAGTCACTTGGTGGAGTCCATCGATGGCGGCACTTGGTGGATCCACTTGGTGGAGTCACTTGATGGAGTCCATCGACCGAGTCACTTGATGGAGTCACTTGATGGAGTCACTTGATGGAGTCACTTGATGGAGTCACTTGATGGAGTCACTTGATGGAGTCCATCGATGGAGGCACTTGGTGGATTCACTTGGTGGAGTCACTTGATGGAGTCCATCGACCGAGTCACTTGATGGAGTCACTTGGTGGAGTCCATCGATGGAGGCACTTGGTGGATCACTTGGTGGAGTCACTTGATGGAGTCCATCGACCGAGTCACTTGATGGAGTCACTTGGTGGAGTCACTTGATGGAGTCACTTGATGGAGTCACTTGATGGAGTCACTTGATGGAGTCACTTGGTGGAGTCCATCGATGGCGGCACTTGGTGGATCCACTTGGTGGAGTCACTTGATGGAGTCCATCGACCGAGTCACTTGATGGAGTCACTTGGTGGAGTCACTTGATGGAGTCACTTGATGGAGTCCATCGATGGAGGCACTTGGTGGAGTCACTTGGTGGAGTCACTTGATGGAGTCCATCGACCGAGTCACTTGATGGAGTCACTTGGTGGAGTCCATCGATGGAGGCACTTGGTGGATTCACTTGGTGGAGTCACTTGATGGAGTCCATCGACCGAGTCACTTGATGGAGTCACTTGGTGGAGTCACTTGATGGAGTCACTTGATGGAGTCACTTGGTGGATCACTTGATGGAGTCACTTGATGGAGTCCATCGACCGAGTCACTTGATGGAGTCACTTGGTGGAGTCCATCGATGGCGGCACTTGGTGGATCCACTTGGTGGAGTCACTTGATGGAGTCCATCGACCGAGTCACTTGATGGAGTCACTTGGTGGAGTCACTTGATGGAGTCACTTGATGGACTCACTTGATGGAGTCACTTGATGGAGTCACTTGATGGAGTCCATCGATGGAGGCACTTGGTGGATCCACTTGGTGGAGTCACTTGATGGAGTCCATCGACCGAGTCACTTGATGGAGTCACTTGGTGGAGTCACTTGATGGAGTCACTTGATGGAGTCACTTGATGGAGTCACTTGATGGAGTCACTTGGTGGAGTCCATCGATGGAGGCACTTGGTGGATCCACTTGGTGGAGTCACTTGATGGAGTCCATCGACCGAGTCACTTGATGGAGTCACTTGGTGGAGTCACTTGATGGAGTCACTTGGTGGAGTCACTTGATGGAGTCACTTGATGGAGTCACTTGATGGAGTCCATCGATGGAGGCACTTGGTGGATTCACTTGGTGGAGTCACTTGATGGAGTCCATCGACCGAGTCACTTGATGGAGTCACTTGGTGGAGTCCATCGATGGCGGCACTTGGTGGATTCACTTGGTGGAGTCACTTGATGGAGTCC
The DNA here is from genome assembly GCA_900538255.1 of Ulva mutabilis. Classification (NCBI taxonomy): domain Eukaryota; kingdom Viridiplantae; phylum Chlorophyta; class Ulvophyceae; order Ulvales; family Ulvaceae; genus Ulva; species Ulva mutabilis. The sequence continues at coordinate 50,517 of UNSF01000006.1, read as the reverse complement.
ATCGACCGAGTCACTTGATGGAGTCACTTGGTGGAGTCACTTGATGGAGTCACTTGATGGAGTCACTTGGTGGACTCACTTGATGGAGTCACTTGATGGAGTCCATCGACCGAGTCACTTGATGGAGTCACTTGGTGGAGTCCATCGATGGAGGCACTTGGTGGATCACTTGGTGGAGTCACTTGATGGAGTCCATCGACCGAGTCACTTGATGGAGTCACTTGGTGGAGTCACTTGATGGAGTCACTTGGTGGAGTCACTTGATGGAGTCACTTGATGGAGTCACTTGATGGAGTCCATCGATGGAGGCACTTGGTGGATCCACTTGGTGGAGTCACTTGATGGAGTCCATCGACCGAGTCACTTGATGGAGTCACTTGGTGGAGTCCATTGATGGAGTCACTTGGTGGAGTCACTTGGTGGAGTCACTTGATGGAGTCCATCGATGGAGTCACTTGATGGAGTCACTTGGTGGAGTCACTTGATGGAGTCACTTGGTGGAGTCCATCGATGGAGTCACTTGGTGGATCACTTGGTGGAGTCACTTGATGGAGTCCATCGACCGAGTCACTTGATGGAGTCACTTGGTGGAGTCCATCGATGGAGGCACTTGGTGGATTCACTTGGTGGAGTCACTTGATGGAGTCCATCGACCGAGTCACTTGATGGAGTCACTTGGTGGAGTCCATCGATGGAGGCACTTGGTGGATCACTTGGTGGAGTCACTTGATGGAGTCCATCGACCGAGTCACTTGATGGAGTCACTTGGTGGAGTCACTTGATGGAGTCACTTGATGGAGTCACTTGATGGAGTCACTTGATGGAGTCACTTGGTGGAGTCCATCGATGGAGGCACTTGGTGGATCACTTGGTGGAGTCACTTGATGGAGTCCATCGACCGAGTCACTTGATGGAGTCACTTGGTGGAGTCACTTGATGGAGTCCATCGACCGAGTCACTTGATGGAGTCACTTGGTGGAGTCCATCGATGGAGGCACTTGGTGGATTCACTTGGTGGAGTCACTTGATGGAGTCCATCGACAGAGTCACTTGATGGAGTCACTTGATGGGGTCACTTGATGGAGTCCATCGACCGAGTCACTTGATGGAGTCACTTGGTGGAGTCCATCGATGGAGGCACTTGGTGGATCACTTGGTGGAGTCACTTGATGGAGTCCATCGACCGAGTCACTTGATGGAGTCACTTGGTGGAGTCACTTGATGGAGTCACTTGATGGAGTCACTTGGTGGAGTCACTTGATGGAGTCACTTGATGGAGTCACTTGGTGGAGTCACTTGATGGAGTCACTTGGTGGAGTCCATCGATGGAGACACTTGGTGGATCCACTTGGTGGAGTTACTTGATGGAGTCCATCGACCGAGTCACTTGATGGAGTCACTTGGTGGAGTCACTTGATGGAGTCCATCGACCGAGTCACTTGATGGAGTCACTTGGTGGAGTCCATCGATGGAGGCACTTGGTGGATTCACTTGGTGGAGTCACTTGATGGAGTCCATCGACCGAGTCACTTGATGGAGTCACTTGGTGGAGTCCATCGATGGCGGCACTTGGTGGATCCACTTGGTGGAGTCACTTGATGGAGTCCATCGACCGAGTCACTTGATGGAGTCACTTGGTGGAGTCACTTGATGGAGTCACTTGATGGAGTCACTTGGTGGACTCACTTGATGGAGTCACTTGATGGAGTCACTTGATGGAGTCCATCGATGGAGGCACTTGGTGGATTCACTTGGTGGAGTCACTTGATGGAGTCCATCGACCGAGTCACTTGATGGAGTCACTTGGTGGAGTCCATCGATGGCGGCACTTGGTGGATCCACTTGGTGGAGTCACTTGATGGAGTCCATCGACCGAGTCACTTGATGGAGTCACTTGGTGGAGTCACTTGATGGAGTCACTTGATGGAGTCACTTGATGGAGTCACTTGATGGAGTCACTTGGTGGAGTCCATCGATGGCGGCACTTGGTGGATCCACTTGGTGGATCCACTTGGTGGAGTCACTTGATGGAGTCCATCGACCGAGTCACTTGATGGAGTCACTTGGTGGAGTCCATCGATGGCGGCACTTGGTGGATCCACTTGGTGGAGTCACTTGATGGAGTCCATCGACCGAGTCACTTGATGGAGTCACTTGGTGGAGTCACTTGATGGAGTCACTTGGTGGAGTCCATTGATGGAGTCACTTGGTGGAGTCACTTGATGGAGTCACTTGGTGGAGTCACTTGATGGAGTCACTTGATGGAGTCACTTGATGGAGTCACTTGGTGGAGTCACTTGATGGAGTCACTTGATGGAGTCACTTGGTGGAGTCCATCGATGGAGACACTTGGTGGATCCACTTGGTGGAGTCACTTGATGGAGTCCATCGACAGAGTCACTTGATGGAGTCACTTGGTGGAGTCCATCGATGGAGACACTTGGTGGATCCACTTGGTGGAGTCACTTGATGGAGTCCATCGACCGAGTCACTTGATGGAGTCACTTGGTGGAGTCACTTGATGGAGTCACTTGATGGAGTCACTTGATGGAGTCACTTGATGGAGTCACTTGGTGGAGTCACTTGGTGGAGTCACTTGATGGAGTCACTTGGTGGAGTCCATCGATGGAGACACTTGGTGGATCCACTTGGTGGAGTCACTTGATGGAGTCCATCGACCGAGTCACTTGATGGAGGCACTTGATGGAGTCCATCAATGGCGGCACTTGGTGGATTTACTCGGTGGAGTCACTTGATGGAGTCCATCGACAGAGTCACTTGATGGAGTCACTTGGTGGAGTCACTTGATGGAGTCCATCGACCGAGTCACTTGATGGAGTCACTTGGTGGAGTCCATCGATGGAGGCACTTGGTGGATTCACTTGGTGGAGTCACTTGATGGAGTCCATCGACCGAGTCACTTGATGGAGTCACTTGGTGGAGTCCATCGATGGAGTCACTTGTGGATTCACTTGATGGAGTCACTTGATGGAGTCACTTGGTGGAGTCCATCGATGGCGGCACTTGGTGGATCCACTTGGTGGAGTCACTTGATGGAGTCCATCGACCGAGTCACTTGATGGAGTCACTTGATGGAGTCACTTGATGGAGTCACTTGATGGAGTCACTTGATGGAGTCACTTGATGGAGTCCATCGATGGAGGCACTTGGTGGATTCACTTGGTGGAGTCACTTGATGGAGTCCATCGACCGAGTCACTTGATGGAGTCACTTGGTGGAGTCCATCGATGGCGGCACTTGGTGGATCTACTTGGTGGAGTCACTTGATGGAGTCCATCGACCGAGTCACTTGATGGAGTCACTTGGTGGAGTCACTTGATGGAGTCACTTGATGGAGTCACTTGATGGAGTCACTTGATGGAGTCACTTGGTGGAGTCCATCGATGGCGGCACTTGGTGGATCCACTTGGTGGAGTCACTTGATGGAGTCCATCGACCGAGTCACTTGATGGAGTCACTTGGTGGAGTCACTTGATGGAGTCACTTGATGGAGTCCATCGATGGAGCACTTGGTGGATTCACTTGGTGGAGTCACTTGATGGAGTCCATCGACCGAGTCACTTGATGGAGTCACTTGGTGGAGTCCATCGATGGAGGCACTTGGTGGATTCACTTGGTGGAGTCACTTGATGGAGTCCATCGACCGAGTCACTTGATGGAGTCACTTGGTGGAGTCACTTGATGGAGTCACTTGATGGAGTCACTTGGTGGACTCACTTGATGGAGTCACTTGATGGAGTCCATCGACCGAGTCACTTGATGGAGTCACTTGGTGGAGTCCATCGATGGCGGCACTTGGTGGATCCACTTGGTGGAGTCACTTGATGGAGTCCATCGACCGAGTCACTTGATGGAGTCACTTGGTGGAGTCACTTGATGGAGTCACTTGGTGGAGTCACTTGATGGAGTCACTTGATGGAGTCACTTGATGGAGTCCATCGATGGAGGCACTTGGTGGATCCACTTGGTGGAGTCACTTGATGGAGTCCATCGACCGAGTCACTTGATGGAGTCACTTGGTGGAGTCACTTGATGGAGTCACTTGATGGACTCACTTGATGGAGTCACTTGATGGAGTCACTTGGTGGAGTCCATCGATGGAGGCACTTGGTGGATCCACTTGGTGGAGTCACTTGATGGAGTCCATCGACCGAGTCACTTGATGGAGTCACTTGGTGGAGTCACTTGATGGAGTCACTTGGTGGACTCACTTGATGGAGTCACTTGATGGAGTCACTTGATGGAGTCCATCGATGGAGGCACTTGGTGGATTCACTTGGTGGAGTCACTTGATGGAGTCCATCGACCGAGTCACTTGATGGAGTCACTTGGTGGAGTCCATCGATGGCGGCACTTGGTGGATTCACTTGGTGGAGTCACTTGATGGAGTCCATCGACCGAGTCACTTGATGGAGTCACTTGGTGGAGTCACTTGATGGAGTCACTTGATGGAGTCACTTGGTGGACTCACTTGATGGAGTCACTTGATGGAGTCCATCGACCGAGTCACTTGATGGAGTCACTTGGTGGAGTCCATCGATGGAGGCACTTGGTGGATCCACTTGGTGGAGTCACTTGATGGAGTCCATCGACCGAGTCACTTGATGGAGTCACTTGGTGGAGTCACTTGATGGAGTCACTTGGTGGACTCACTTGATGGAGTCACTTGATGGAGTCACTTGATGGAGTCCATCGATGGAGCACTTGGTGGATCCACTTGGTGGAGTCACTTGATGGAGTCCATCGACCGAGTCACTTGATGGAGTCACTTGGTGGAGTCCATCGATGGGCACTTGGTGGATCACTTGGTGGAGTCACTTGATGGAGTCCATCGACGGAGTCACTTGATGGAGTCACTTGGTGGAGTCACTTGATGGAGTCACTTGATGGAGTCACTTGGTGGAGTCACTTGATGGAGTCACTTGATGGAGTCCATCGACCGAGTCACTTGATGGAGTCACTTGGTGGAGTCCATCGATGGAGGCACTTGGTGGATCCACTTGGTGGAGTCACTTGATGGAGTCCATCGACCGAGTCACTTGATGGAGTCACTTGGTGGAGTCACTTGATGGAGTCACTTGGTGGAGTCACTTGATGGAGTCACTTGATGGAGTCACTTGATGGAGTCCATCGATGGAGGCACTTGGTGGATTCACTTGGTGGAGTCACTTGATGGAGTCCATCGACCGAGTCACTTGATGGAGTCACTTGGTGGAGTCCATCGATGGAGGCACTTGGTGGAGTCACTTGGTGGAGTCACTTGATGGAGTCCATCGACCGAGTCACTTGATGGAGTCACTTGGTGGAGTCACTTGATGGAGTCACTTGATGGAGTCACTTGGTGGACTCACTTGATGGAGTCACTTGATGGAGTCCATCGACCGAGTCACTTGATGGAGTCACTTGGTGGAGTCATCGATGGAGGCACTTGGTGGATCCACTTGGTGGAGTCACTTGATGGAGTCCATCGACCGAGTCACTTGATGGAGTCACTTGGTGGAGTCACTTGATGGAGTCACTTGGTGGAGTCACTTGATGGAGTCACTTGATGGAGTCACTTGATGGAGTCCATCGATGGAGGCACTTGGTGGATCCACTTGGTGGAGTCACTTGATGGAGTCCATCGACGGAGTCACTTGATGGAGTCACTTGGTGGAGTCACTTGATGGAGTCACTTGATGGAGTCACTTGATGGAGTCACTTGATGGAGTCACTTGGTGGAGTCCATCGATGGAGCACTTGGTGGATCCACTTGGTGGAGTCACTTGATGGAGTCCATCGACCGAGTCACTTGATGGAGTCACTTGGTGGAGTCACTTGATGGAGTCACTTGATGGAGTCACTTGGTGGAGTCACTTGATGGAGTCACTTGATGGAGTCATCGGTGAGTCACTTGATGGAGTCACTTGGTGGAGTCCATCGATGGAGGCACTTGGTGGATCCACTTGGTGGAGTCACTTGATGGAGTCCATCGACCGAGTCACTTGATGGAGTCACTTGGTGGAGTCACTTGATGGAGTCACTTGGTGGAGTCACTTGATGGAGTCACTTGATGGAGTCACTTGATGGAGTCCATCGATGGAGGCACTTGGTGGATCCACTTGGTGGAGTCACTTGATGGAGTCCATCGACCGAGTCACTTGATGGAGTCACTTGGTGGAGTCACTTGATGGAGTCACTTGATGGAGTCACTGGTGGAGTCACTTGATGGAGTCACTTGATGGAGTCACTTGGTGGAGTCACTTGATGGAGTCACTTGGTGGAGTCCATTGTGGAGACACTTGGTGGAGTCCACTTGGTGGAGTCACTTGATGGAGTCACTTGGTGGAGTCACTTGATGGAGTCACTTGATGGAGTCACTTGATGGAGTCCATCGATGGAGGCACTTGGTGGATTCACTTGGTGGAGTCACTTGATGGAGTCCATCGACCGAGTCACTTGATGGAGTCACTTGGTGGAGTCCATCGATGGCGGCACTTGGTGGATCCACTTGGTGGAGTCACTTGATGGAGTCCATCGACCGAGTCACTTGATGGAGTCACTTGGTGGAGTCACTTGATGGAGTCACTTGATGGAGTCACTTGGTGGAGTCACTTGATGGAGTCACTTGATGGAGTCACTTGGTGGAGTCACTTGATGGAGTCACTTGGTGGAGTCCATTGATGGAGACACTTGGGATCACTTGGTGGAGTTACTTGATGGAGTCCATCGACAGAGTCACTTGATGGAGTCACTTGATGGAGTCACTTGATGGAGTCCATCGACCGAGTCACTTGATGAGTCACTTGGTGGAGTCCATCGATGGAGGCACTTGGTGGATCCACTTGTGGAGTCACTTGATGGAGTCCATCGACCGAGTCACTTGATGGAGTCACTTGGTGGAGTCACTTGATGGAGTCACTTGATGGAGTCACTTGGTGGAGTCACTTGATGGAGTCACTTGATGGAGTCACTTGGTGGAGTCACTTGATGGAGTCACTTGGTGGAGTCCATCGATGGAGACACTTGGTGGATCCACTTGGTGGAGTTACTTGATGGAGTCCATCGACCGAGTCACTTGATGGAGTCACTTGGTGGAGTCACTTGATGGAGTCACTTGATGGAGTCACTTGATGGAGTCACTTGATGGAGTCACTTGGTGGAGTCACTTGGTGGAGTCACTTGATGGAGTCACTTGGTGGAGTCCATCGATGGAGTCACTTGGTGGATCACTTGGTGGAGTCACTTGATGGAGTCCATCGACCGAGTCACTTGATGGAGTCACTTGGTGGAGTCCATCGATGGAGGCACTTGGTGGATTCACTTGGTGGAGTCACTTGATGGAGTCCATCGACCGAGTCACTTGATGGAGTCACTTGGTGGAGTCCATCGATGGAGTCACTTGGTGGATCCACTTGGTGGAGTCACTTGATGGAGTCCATCGACGAGTCACTTGATGGAGTCACTTGGTGGAGTCACTTGATGGAGTCACTTGATGGAGTCACTTGATGGAGTCACTTGATGGAGTCACTTGGTGGAGTCCATCGATGGAGGCACTTGGTGGATCCACTTGGTGGAGTCACTTGATGGAGTCCATCGACCGAGTCACTTGATGGAGTCACTTGGTGGAGTCACTTGATGGAGTCATCGACCGAGTCACTTGATGGAGTCACTTGGTGGAGTCCATCGATGGAGGCACTTGGTGGATTCACTTGGTGGAGTCACTTGATGGAGTCCATCGACCGAGTCACTTGATGGAGTCACTTGGTGGAGTCACTTGATGGAGTCACTTGATGGAGTCACTTGGTGGAGTCACTTGATGGAGTCACTTGATGGAGTCACTTGGTGGAGTCACTTGATGGAGTCACTTGGTGGAGTCCATCGATGGAGACACTTGGTGGATCCACTTGGTGGAGTCACTTGATGGAGTCCATCGACCGAGTCACTTGATGGAGTCACTTGGTGGAGTCACTTGATGGAGTCACTTGATGGAGTCACTTGATGGAGTCACTTGATGGAGTCACTTGGTGGAGTCACTTGGTGGAGTCACTTGATGGAGTCACTTGGTGGAGTCCATCGATGGAGGCACTTGGTGGATTCACTTGGTGGAGTCACTGATGGAGTCCATCGACCGAGTCACTTGATGGAGTCACTTGGTGGAGTCCATCGATGGAGGCACTTGGTGGACCACTTGGTGGAGTCACTTGATGGAGTCCATCGACCGAGTCACTTGATGGAGTCACTTGGTGGAGTCACTTGATGGAGTCACTTGATGGAGTCACTTGGTGGAGTCACTTGATGGAGTCACTTGCATCGATGGACTCCACCAAGTGACTCCATCAAGTGACTCGGTCGATGGCTCCACCAAGTGACTCCACCAAGTGGAATCACCAGTCCCCAAGTGGACTCCACCAAGTGACTCCCATCAAGTGACTCCATCAAGTGCACCCACCAAGTGTACTCCATCAACTGACTCGAGCCAGGTGACTCCCATCAAAGTGGGACCTCCACCAAAGTGGAGACTCCCCAAGTGCCGCCACCAAGTGGACTCCACCAGTGCCTCCATCCAAGTTGACTTCACCTCAAAGTGACTCCATAAGTGCCTCCATCAAGTGAGCTCCACCAAGTGACTCCATCAAGTGACTCCGTCGAATGGACTCCAACCAAGTGACTCCCAACAAAGTTGCCTCCATCGACTGGACTCCACCAAGTGACTCCATCAAGTGACTCGGTCGATGGACTCCATCAAGTGACTCCACCAAGTGGACTCCACCAAGTGCCATCCATCCGATGGACTCCACCAAGTGACTCCATCAAGTGACTCCATCAGTGACTCCATCAAGTGACTCCATCAAGTGACTCCACCAAGTGACTCCATCAAGTGACTCGGTCGATGGACTCCATCAAGTGACTCCACCAAGTGGATCCACCAAGTGCCGCCATCGATGGACTCCACCAAGTGACTCCATCAAGTGACTCCATCAAGTGAGTCCATCAAGTGACTCCATCAACTGACTCCACCAAGTGAATCCATCAAGTGACTCGGTCGATGGACTCCATCAAGTGACTCCACCAAGTGGATCCACCAAGTGCCTCCATCGATGGACTCCATCAAGTGACTCCATCAAGTGACTCCATCAAGTGAGTCCACCAAGTGACTCCATCAAGTGACTCCATCAAGTGACTCCACCAAGTGACTCCATCAAGTGACTCGGTCGATGGACTCCATGAAGTGACTCCACCAAGTGGATCCACCAAGTGCCGCCATCGATGGACTCCACCAAGTGACTCCATCAAGTGACTCGGTCGATGGACTCCATCAAGTGACTCCACCAAGTGAATCCACCAAGTGCCTCCATCGATGGACTCCACCAAGTGACTCCATCAAGTGACTCGGTCGATGGACTCAGTCAATGGACTCCACCAAAGTGACTCCCTCAGTACTCGGTCGATGGACTCCATCAGTAACAGCACAAGTGGACACCAAGTGTCTCCATCAATGGACTCCACCAAGTGACTCCATCAAGTGACTCCACCAAGTGACTCCATCAAGTGACTCCATCAAGTGACTCCACCAAGTGACTCCATCAAGTGACTCCATCAAGTGACTCCACCAAGTGAAGTGCTGATGACTCCATAAGTGCTCCAAAGTGGATCCACCAAGTGCCGCCATCGTGATGTGACTCCATCAAGTGATCCTCCATCAAGTGATCTGCCCATGTCGACTCCACCAGTGACTCACAGTGACTCTCATGGACTCCATCAAGTGACTCCACCAAGTGAATCCACCAAGTGCCTCCATCGAGATGGATCCACAAGTCACTCCATCAAGTGACTCCACCAAGTCAAGTGACCCATCATCCCACCAAGTGACTCCATCAAGTGACTCCATCAAGTGACTCCACCAAGTGACTCCATCAAGTGACTCCGTCGATGGACTCCATCAAGTGACTCCACCAAGTGGATCCACCAAGTGCCGCCATCGATGGACTCCAACAAGTGACTCCATCAAGTGACTCGGTCGATGGACTTCATCAAGTGACTCCACCAAGTGAATCCACCAAGTGCCTCCATCGATGGACTCCATCAAGTGACTCCATCAAGTGACTCCATCAAGTGACTCCACAAAGTGCCTCCATCGATGGACTCCACCAAGTGACTCCATCAAGTGACTCAGTCGATGGACTCCATCAAGTGACTCCACCAAGTGACTCCATCAAGTGCCTCCATCGATGGACTCCACCAAGTGACTCCATCAAGTGACTCCATCAAGTGACTCCATCAAGTGACTCCATCAAGTGACTCCACCAAGTGACTCCATCAAGTGACTCGGTCGATGGACTCCATCAAGTGACTCCACCAAGTGGATCCACCAAGTGCCGCCATCGATGGACTCCACCAAGTGACTCCATCAAGTGACTCCATCAAGTGAGTCCATCAAGTGACTCCATCAACTGACTCCACCAAGTGACTCCATCAAGTGACTCGGTCGATGGACTCCATCAAGTGACTCCACCAAGTGGATCCACCAAGTGCCGCCATCGATGGACTCCACCAAGTGACTCCATCAAGTGACTCGGTCGATGGACTCCATCAAGTGACTCCACCAAGTGAATCCACCAAGTGCCTCCATCGATGGACTCCATCAAGTGACTCCATCAAGTGACTCCATCAAGTGAGTCCACCAAGTGACTCCATCAAGTGACTCCATCAAGTGACTCCACCAAGTGACTCCATCAAGTGACTCGGTCGATGGACTCCATCAAGTGACTCCACCAAGTGGATCCACCAAGTGCCGCCATCGATGGACTCCACCAAGTGACTCCATCAAGTGACTCGGTCGATGGACTCCATCAAGTGACTCCACCAAGTGGATCCACCAAGTGCCGCCATCGATGGACTCCACCAAGTGACTCCATCAAGTGACTCCATCAAGTGAGTCCATCAAGTGACTCCATCAACTGACTCCACCAAGTGACTCCATCAAGTGACTCGGTCGATGGACTCCATCAAGTGACTCCACCAAGTGGATCCACCAAGTGCCGCCATCGATGGACTCCACCAAGTGACTCCATCAAGTGACTCGGTCGATGGACTCCATCAAGTGACTCCACCAAGTGAATCCACCAAGTGCCTCCATCGATGGACTCCATCAAGTGACTCCATCAAGTGACTCCATCAAGTGAGTCCACCAAGTGACTCCATCAAGTGACTCCATCAAGTGACTCCACCAAGTGACTCCATCAAGTGACTCGGTCGATGGACTCCATCAAGTGACTCCACCAAGTGGATCCACCAAGTGCCGCCATCGATGGACTCCACCAAGTGACTCCATCAAGTGACTCCATCAAGTGAGTCCATCAAGTGACTCCATCAACTGACTCCACCAAGTGAATCCATCAAGTGACTCGGTCGATGGACTCCATCAAGTGACTCCACCAAGTGGATCCACCAAGTGCCTCCATCGATGGACTCCATCAAGTGACTCCATCAAGTGACTCCATCAAGTGAGTCCACCAAGTGACTCCATCAAGTGACTCCATCAAGTGACTCCACCAAGTGACTCCATCAAGTGACTCGGTCGATGGACTCCATGAAGTGACTCCACCAAGTGGATCCACCAAGTGCCGCCATCGATGGACTCCACCAAGTGACTCCATCAAGTGACTCGGTCGATGGACTCCATCAAGTGACTCCACCAAGTGAATCCACCAAGTGCCTCCATCGATGGACTCCACCAAGTGACTCCATCAAGTGACTCGGTCGATGGACTCCATCAAGTGACTCCACCAAGTGACTCCATCAAGTGACTCGGTCGATGGACTCCATCAAGTAACGCCACCAAGTGGATCCACCAAGTGTCTCCATCGATGGACTCCACCAAGTGACTCCATCAAGTGACTCCACCAAGTGACTCCATCAAGTGACTCCATCAAGTGAGTCCACCAAGTGACTCCATCAAGTGACTCCATCAAGTGACGCCACCAAGTGACTTCATCAAGTGACTCGGTCGATGGACTCCATCAAGTGACTCCACCAAGTGAATCCACCAAGTGCCTCCATCGATGGACTCCACCAAGTGACTTCATCAAGTGACTCGGTCGATGGACTCCATCAAGTGACTCCACCAAGTGACTCCATCAAGTGACTCTGTCGATGGACTCCATCAAGTAACTCCACCAAGTGGATCCACCAAGTGTCTCCATCAATGGACTCCACCAAGTGACTCCATCAAGTGACTCCACCAAGTGACTCCATCAAGTGACTCCATCAAGTGAGTCCACCAAGTGACTCCATCAAGTGACTCCATCAAGTGACTCCACCAAGTGACTCCATCAAGTGACTCGGTCGATGGACTCCATCAAGTAACTCCACCAAGTGGATCCACCAAGTGCCGCCATCGATGGACTCCACCAAGTGACTCCATCAAGTGACTTCATCAAGTGAATCCACAAAGTGCCTCCATCGATGGGCTCCACCAAGTGACTTCATCAAGTGACTCGGTCGATGGACTCCATCAAGTGACTCCACCAAGTGAATCCACCAAGTGCCTCCATCGATGGACTCCACCAAGTGACTTCATCAAGTGACTCGGTCGATGGACTCCATCAAGTGACTCCACCAAGTGACTCCATCAAGTGACTCTGTCGATGGACTCCATCAAGTGACTCCACCAAGTGGATCCACCAAGTGCCGCCATCGATGGACTCCACCAAGTGACTCCATCAAGTGACTCCATCAAGTGAGTCCATCAAGTGACTCCATCAACTGACTCCACCAAGTGACTCCATCAAGTGACTCGGTCGATGGACTCCATCAAGTGACTCCACCAAGTGGATCCACCAAGTGCCGCCATCGATGGACTCCACCAAGTGACTCCATCAAGTGACTCGGTCGATGGACTCCATCAAGTGACTCCACCAAGTGAATCCACCAAGTGCCTCCATCGATGGACTCCATCAAGTGACTCCATCAAGTGACTCCATCAAGTGACTCCACCAAGTGACTCCATCAAGTGACTCCATCAAGTGACTCCACCAAGTGACTCCATCAAGTGACTCGGTCGATGGACTCCATCAAGTGACTCCACCAAGTGGATCCACCAAGTGCCGCCATCGATGGACTCCACCAAGTGACTCCATCAAGTGACTCCATCAAGTGAGTCCATCAAGTGACTCCATCAACTGACTCCACCAAGTGACTCCATCAAGTGACTCGGTCGATGGACTCCATCAAGTGACTCCACCAAGTGGATCCACCAAGTGCCTCCATCGATGGACTCCATCAAGTGACTCCATCAAGTGACTCCATCAAGTGAGTCCACCAAGTGACTCCATCAAGTGACTCCATCAAGTGACTCCACCAAGTGACTCCATCAAGTGACTCGGTCGATGGACTCCATCAAGTGACTCCACCAAGTGGATCCACCAAGTGCCGCCATCGATGGACTCCACCAAGTGACTCCATCAAGTGACTCGGTCGATGGACTCCATCAAGTGACTCCACCAAGTGAATCCACCAAGTGCCTCCATCGATGGACTCCACCAAGTGACTCCATCAAGTGACTCGGTCGATGGACTCCATCAAGTGACTCCACCAAGTGACTCCATCAAGTGACTCGGTCGATGGACTCCATCAAGTAACTCCACCAAGTGGATCCACCAAGTGTCTCCATCGATGGACTCCACCAAGTGACTCCATCAAGTGACTCCACCAAGTGACTCCATCAAGTGACTCCATCAAGTGAGTCCACCAAGTGACTCCATCAAGTGACTCCATCAAGTGACGCCACCAAGTGACTTCATCAAGTGACTCGGTCGATGGACTCCATCAAGTGACTCCACCAAGTGAATCCACCAAGTGCCTCCATCGATGGACTCCACCAAGTGACTTCATCAAGTGACTCGGTCGATGGACTCCATCAAGTGACTCCACCAAGTGACTCCATCAAGTGACTCTGTCGATGGACTCCATCAAGTAACTCCACCAAGTGGATCCACCAAGTGTCTCCATCAATGGACTCCACCAAGTGACTCCATCAAGTGACTCCACCAAGTGACTCCATCAAGTGACTCCATCAAGTGAGTCCACCAAGTGACTCCATCAAGTGACTCCATCAAGTGACTCCACCAAGTGACTCCATCAAGTGACTCGGTCGATGGACTCCATCAAGTAACTCCACCAAGTGGATCCACCAAGTGCCGCCATCGATGGACTCCACCAAGTGAATCCATCAAGTGACTTCATCAAGTGAATCCACAAAGTGCCTCCATCGATGGGCTCCACCAAGTGACTTCATCAAGTGACTCGGTCGATGGACTCCATCAAGTGACTCCACCAAGTGAATCCACCAAGTGCCTCCATCGATGGACTCCACCAAGTGACTTCATCAAGTGACTCGGTCGATGGACTCCATCAAGTGACTCCACCAAGTGACTCCATCAAGTGACTCTGTCGATGGACTCCATCAAGTGACTCCACCGAGTAAATCCACCAAGTGCCGCCATTGATGGACTCCATCAAGTAACTCCACCAAGTGGATCCACCAAGTGTCTCCATCGATGGACTCCACCAAGTGACTCCATCAAGTGACTCCACCAAGTGACTCCATCAAGTGACTCCATCAAGTGAGTCCACCAAGTGACTCCATCAAGTGACTCCATCAAGTGACTCCACCAAGTGACTCCATCAAGTGACTCGGTCGATGGACTCCATCAAGTAACTCCACCAAGTGGATCCACCAAGTGTCTCCATCGATGGACTCCACCAAGTGACTCCATCAAGTGACTCCACCAAGTGACTCCATCAAGTGACTCCATCAAGTGAGTCCACCAAGTGACTCCATCAAGTGACTCCATCAAGTGACGCCACCAAGTGACTTCATCAAGTGACTCGGTCGATGGACTCCATCAAGTGACTCCACCAAGTGAATCCACCAAGTGCCTCCATCGATGGACTCCACCAAGTGACTTCATCAAGTGACTCGGTCGATGGACTCCATCAAGTGACTCCATCAAGTGACTCCATCAAGTGACTCTGTCGATGGACTCCATCAAGTAAGTCCACCAAGTGGATCCACCAAGTGTCTCCATCAAAGGACTCCACCAAGTGACTCCATCAAGTGACTCCACCAAGTGACTCCATCAAGTGACTCCATCAAGTGAGTCCACCAAGTGACTCCATCAAGTGACTCCATCAAGTGACTCCACCAAGTGACTCCATCAAGTGACTCGGTCGATGGACTCCATCAAGTGACTCCACCAAGTGGATCCACCAAGTGCCGCCATCGATGGACTCCAACAAGTGACTCCATCAAGTGACTCGGTCGATGGACTTCATCAAGTGACTCCACCAAGTGAATCCACCAAGTGCCTCCATCGATGGACTCCATCAAGTGACTCCATCAAGTGACTCCATCAAGTGACTCCACAAAGTGCCTCCATCGATGGACTCCACCAAGTGACTCCATCAAGTGACTCAGTCGATGGACTCCATCAAGTGACTCCACCAAGTGACTCCATCAAGTGCCTCCATCGATGGACTCCACCAAGTGACTCCATCAAGTGACTCCATCAAGTGACTCCATCAAGTGACTCCATCAAGTGACTCCACCAAGTGACTCCATCAAGTGACTCGGTCGATGGACTCCATCAAGTGACTCCACCAAGTGGATCCACCAAGTGCCGCCATCGATGGACTCCACCAAGTGACTCCATCAAGTGACTCCATCAAGTGAGTCCATCAAGTGACTCCATCAACTGACTCCACCAAGTGACTCCATCAAGTGACTCGGTCGATGGACTCCATCAAGTGACTCCACCAAGTGGATCCACCAAGTGCCGCCATCGATGGACTCCACCAAGTGACTCCATCAAGTGACTCGGTCGATGGACTCCATCAAGTGACTCCACCAAGTGAATCCACCAAGTGCCTCCATCGATGGACTCCATCAAGTGACTCCATCAAGTGACTCCATCAAGTGAGTCCACCAAGTGACTCCATCAAGTGACTCCATCAAGTGACTCCACCAAGTGACTCCATCAAGTGACTCGGTCGATGGACTCCATCAAGTGACTCCACCAAGTGGATCCACCAAGTGCCGCCATCGATGGACTCCACCAAGTGACTCCATCAAGTGACTCGGTCGATGGACTCCATCAAGTGACTCCACCAAGTGGATCCACCAAGTGCCGCCATCGATGGACTCCACCAAGTGACTCCATCAAGTGACTCGGTCGATGGACTCCATCAAGTGACTCCACCAAGTGAATCCACCAAGTGCCTCCATCGATGGACTCCATCAAGTGACTCCATCAAGTGACTCCATCAAGTGAGTCCACCAAGTGACTCCATCAAGTGACTCCATCAAGTGACTCCACCAAGTGACTCCATCAAGTGACTCGGTCGATGGACTCCATCAAGTGACTCCACCAAGTGGATCCACCAAGTGCCGCCATCGATGGACTCCACCAAGTGACTCCATCAAGTGACTCCATCAAGTGAGTCCATCAAGTGACTCCATCAACTGACTCCACCAAGTGAATCCATCAAGTGACTCGGTCGATGGACTCCATCAAGTGACTCCACCAAGTGGATCCACCAAGTGCCTCCATCGATGGACTCCATCAAGTGACTCCATCAAGTGACTCCATCAAGTGAGTCCACCAAGTGACTCCATCAAGTGACTCCATCAAGTGACTCCACCAAGTGACTCCATCAAGTGACTCGGTCGATGGACTCCATGAAGTGACTCCACCAAGTGGATCCACCAAGTGCCGCCATCGATGGACTCCACCAAGTGACTCCATCAAGTGACTCGGTCGATGGACTCCATCAAGTGACTCCACCAAGTGAATCCACCAAGTGCCTCCATCGATGGACTCCACCAAGTGACTCCATCAAGTGACTCGGTCGATGGACTCCATCAAGTGACTCCACCAAGTGACTCCATCAAGTGACTCGGTCGATGGACTCCATCAAGTAACTCCACCAAGTGGATCCACCAAGTGTCTCCATCGATGGACTCCACCAAGTGACTCCATCAAGTGACTCCACCAAGTGACTCCATCAAGTGACTCCATCAAGTGAGTCCACCAAGTGACTCCATCAAGTGACTCCATCAAGTGACTCCACCAAGTGACTTCATCAAGTGACTCGGTCGATGGACTCCATCAAGTGACTCCACCAAGTGACTCCATCAAGTGACTCTGTCGATGGACTCCATCAAGTAACTCCACCAAGTGGATCCACCAAGTGTCTCCATCAATGGACTCCACCAAGTGACTCCATCAAGTGACTCCACCAAGTGACTCCATCAAGTGACTCCATCAAGTGAGTCCACCAAGTGACTCCATCAAGTGACTCCATCAAGTGACTCCACCAAGTGACTCCATCAAGTGACTCGGTCGATGGACTCCATCAAGTAACTCCACCAAGTGGATCCACCAAGTGCCGCCATCGATGGACTCCACCAAGTGACTCCATCAAGTGACTTCATCAAGTGAATCCACAAAGTGCCTCCATCGATGGGCTCCACCAAGTGACTTCATCAAGTGACTCGGTCGATGGACTCCATCAAGTGACTCCACCAAGTGAATCCACCAAGTGCCTCCATCGATGGACTCCACCAAGTGACTTCATCAAGTGACTCGGTCGATGGACTCCATCAAGTGACTCCACCAAGTGACTCCATCAAGTGACTCTGTCGATGGACTCCATCAAGTGACTCCACCGAGTAAATCCACCAAGTGCCGCCATTGATGGACTCCATCAAGTAACTCCACCAAGTGGATCCACCAAGTGTCTCCATCGATGGACTCCACCAAGTGACTCTATCAAGTGACTCCATCAAGTGACTCCATCAAGTGACTCCATCAAGTGACTCCACCAAGTGACTCCATCAAGTGACTCGTCGATGGACTCCATCAAGTGACTCCACCGAGTAAATCCACCAAGTGCCGCCATTGATGGACTCCATCAAGTAACTCCACCAAGTGGATCCACCAAGTGTCTCCATCGATGGACTCCACCAAGTGACTCTATCAAGTGACTCCATCAAGTGACTCCATCAAGTGACTCCATCAAGTGACTCCACCAAGTGACTCCATCAAGTGACTCGGTCGATGGACTCCATCAAGTGACTCCACCAAGTGGATCCACCAAGTGCCGCCATCGATGGACTCCACCAAGTGACTCCATCAAGTGACTCCATCAAGTGAGTCCATCAAGTGACTCCATCAACTGACTCCACCAAGTGACTCCATCAAGTGACTCGGTCGATGGACTCCATCAAGTGACTCCACCAAGTGGATCCACCAAGTGCCGCCATCGATGGACTCCACCAAGTGACTCCATCAAGTGACTCGGTCGATGGACTCCATCAAGTGACTCCACCAAGTGAATCCACCAAGTGCCTCCATCGATGGACTCCATCAAGTGACTCCATCAAGTGACTCCATCAAGTGAGTCCACCAAGTGACTCCATCAAGTGACTCCATCAAGTGACTCCACCAAGTGACTCCATCAAGTGACTCGGTCGATGGACTCCATCAAGTGACTCCACCAAGTGGATCCACCAAGTGCCGCCATCGATGGACTCCACCAAGTGACTCCATCAAGTGACTCGGTCGATGGACTCCATCAAGTGACTCCACCAAGTGGATCCACCAAGTGCCGCCATCGATGGACTCCACCAAGTGACTCCATCAAGTGACTCCATCAAGTGAGTCCATCAAGTGACTCCATCAACTGACTCCACCAAGTGACTCCATCAAGTGACTCGGTCGATGGACTCCATCAAGTGACTCCACCAAGTGGATCCACCAAGTGCCGCCATCGATGGACTCCACCAAGTGACTCCATCAAGTGACTCGGTCGATGGACTTCATCAAGTGACTCCACCAAGTGAATCCACCAAGTGCCTCCATCGATGGACTCCATCAAGTGACTCCATCAAGTGACTCCATCAAGTGACTCCACAAAGTGCCTCCATCGATGGACTCCACCAAGTGACTCCATCAAGTGACTCAGTCGATGGACTCCATCAAGTGACTCCACCAAGTGACTCCATCAAGTGCCTCCATCGATGGACTCCACCAAGTGACTCCATCAAGTGACTCCATCAAGTGACTCCATCAAGTGACTCCATCAAGTGACTCCACCAAGTGACTCCATCAAGTGACTCGGTCGATGGACTCCATCAAGTGACTCCACCAAGTGGATCCACCAAGTGCCGCCATCGATGGACTCCACCAAGTGACTCCATCAAGTGACTCCATCAAGTGAGTCCATCAAGTGACTCCATCAACTGACTCCACCAAGTGACTCCATCAAGTGACTCGGTCGATGGACTCCATCAAGTGACTCCACCAAGTGGATCCACCAAGTGCCGCCATCGATGGACTCCACCAAGTGACTCCATCAAGTGACTCGGTCGATGGACTCCATCAAGTGACTCCACCAAGTGAATCCACCAAGTGCCTCCATCGATGGACTCCATCAAGTGACTCCATCAAGTGACTCCATCAAGTGAGTCCACCAAGTGACTCCATCAAGTGACTCCATCAAGTGACTCCACCAAGTGACTCCATCAAGTGACTCGGTCGATGGACTCCATCAAGTGACTCCACCAAGTGGATCCACCAAGTGCCGCCATCGATGGACTCCACCAAGTGACTCCATCAAGTGACTCGTCGATGGACTCCATCAAGTGACTCCACCAAGTGGATCCACCAAGTGCCGCCATCGATGGACTCCACCAAGTGACTCCATCAAGTGACTCGGTCGATGGACTCCATCAAGTGACTCCACCAAGTGAATCCACCAAGTGCCTCCATCGATGGACTCCATCAAGTGACTCCATCAAGTGACTCCATCAAGTGACTCCACAAAGTGCCTCCATCGATGGACTCCACCAAGTGACTCCATCAAGTGACTCAGTCGATGGACTCCATCAAGTGACTCCACCAAGTGACTCCATCAAGTGCCTCCATCGATGGACTCCACCAAGTGACTCCATCAAGTGACTCCATCAAGTGACTCCATCAAGTGACTCCATCAAGTGACTCCACCAAGTGACTCCATCAAGTGACTCGGTCGATGGACTCCATCAAGTGACTCCACCAAGTGGATCCACCAAGTGCCGCCATCGATGGACTCCACCAAGTGACTCCATCAAGTGACTCCATCAAGTGAGTCCATCAAGTGACTCCATCAACTGACTCCACCAAGTGACTCCATCAAGTGACTCGGTCGATGGACTCCATCAAGTGACTCCACCAAGTGGATCCACCAAGTGCCGCCATCGATGGACTCCACCAAGTGACTCCATCAAGTGACTCGGTCGATGGACTCCATCAAGTGACTCCACCAAGTGAATCCACCAAGTGCCTCCATCGATGGACTCCATCAAGTGACTCCATCAAGTGACTCCATCAAGTGAGTCCACCAAGTGACTCCATCAAGTGACTCCATCAAGTGACTCCACCAAGTGACTCCATCAAGTGACTCGGTCGATGGACTCCATCAAGTGACTCCACCAAGTGGATCCACCAAGTGCCGCCATCGATGGACTCCACCAAGTGACTCCATCAAGTGACTCGGTCGATGGGACTCCATCAAGTGACTCCACCAAGTGGATCCACCAAGTGCCGCCATCGATGGACTCCACCAAGTGACTCCATCAAGTGACTCCATCAAGTGAGTCCATCAAGTGACTCCATCAACTGACTCCACCAAGTGACTCCATCAAGTGACTCGGTCGATGGGACTCCATCAAGTGACTCCACCAAGTGGATCCACCAAGTGCCGCCATCGATGGACTCCACCAAGTGACTCCATCAAGTGACTCGGTCGATGGACTCCATCAAGTGACTCCACCAAGTGAATCCACCAAGTGCCTCCATCGATGGACTCCATCAAGTGACTCCATCAAGTGACTCCATCAAGTGAGTCCACCAAGTGACTCCATCAAGTGACTCCATCAAGTGACTCCACCAAGTGACTCCATCAAGTGACTCGGTCGATGGACTCCATCAAGTGACTCCACCAAGTGGATCCACCAAGTGCCGCCATCGATGGACTCCACCAAGTGACTCCATCAAGTGACTCCATCAAGTGAGTCCATCAAGTGACTCCATCAACTGACTCCACCAAGTGAATCCATCAAGTGACTCGGTCGATGGACTCCATCAAGTGACTCCACCAAGTGGATCCACCAAGTGCCTCCATCGATGGACTCCATCAAGTGACTCCATCAAGTGACTCCATCAAGTGAGTCCACCAAGTGACTCCATCAAGTGACTCCATCAAGTGACTCCACCAAGTGACTCCATCAAGTGACTCGGTCGATGGACTCCATGAAGTGACTCCACCAAGTGGATCCACCAAGTGCCGCCATCGATGGACTCCACCAAGTGACTCCATCAAGTGACTCGGTCGATGGACTCCATCAAGTGACTCCACCAAGTGAATCCACCAAGTGCCTCCATCGATGGACTCCACCAAGTGACTCCATCAAGTGACTCGGTCGATGGACTCCATCAAGTGACTCCACCAAGTGACTCCATCAAGTGACTCGGTCGATGGACTCCATCAAGTAACGCCACCAAGTGGATCCACCAAGTGTCTCCATCGATGGACTCCACCAAGTGACTCCATCAAGTGACTCCACCAAGTGACTCCATCAAGTGACTCCATCAAGTGAGTCCACCAAGTGACTCCATCAAGTGACTCGGTCGATGGACTCCATGAAGTGACTCCACCAAGTGGATCCACCAAGTGCCGCCATCGATGGACTCCATCAAGTGACTCCATCAAGTGACTCGGTCGATGGACTCCATCAAGTGACTCCATCAAGTGAATCCACCAAGTGCCTCCATCGATGGACTCCATCAAGTGACTCCATCAAGTGACTCCATCAAGTGAGTCCACCAAGTGACTCCATCAAGTGACTCCATCAAGTGACTCCACCAAGTGACTCCATCAAGTGACTCGGTCGATGGACTCCATCAAGTGACTCCACCAAGTGGATCCACCAAGTGCCGCCATCGATGGACTCCAACAAGTGACTCCATCAAGTGACTCGGATCGATGGACTCCATCAAGTGACTCCACCAAGTGAATCCACCAAGTGCCTCCATCGATGGACTCCATCAATTGACTCCATCAAGTGACTCCATCAAGTGACTCCACCAAGTGCCTCCATCGATGGACTCCACCAAGTGACTCCATCAAGTGACTCCGTCGATGGACTCCATCAAGTGACTCCACCAAGTGACTCCACTCAGTGCCTCCATCGATGGACTCCACCAAGTGACTCCATCAAGTGACTCCATCAAGTGACTCCATCAAGTGACTCCATCAAGTGACTCCACCAAGTGACTCCATCAAGTGACTCGATCGATGGACTCCATCAAGTGACTCCACCAAGTGGATCCACCAAGTGCCTCCATCGATGGACTCCACCAAGTGACTCCATCAAGTGACTCCATCAAGTGAGTCCATCAAGTGACTCCATCAACTGACTCCACCAAGTGACTCCATCAAGTGACTCGGTCGATGGACTCCATCCAAGTGACTCCCACCAAGCTTGGATCCACCAAGTGCCGCCATCGATGGGGACTCCACAAGTGACTCCATCAAGTGACTCGGTCGTATGGACTCCATCAAGTTGACTCCACCAAGTGAATCCACCAAGTGCCTCCTATAGATGGACTCCACAAAGTGGACTCCATCCAGTGCCACTCCCATCAAGTGAGTCCATCAAGTGACTCCATCAAGTGACTCCACCAAGTGACTCCATCAAGTGACTCGGTCGATGGACTCCATCAAGTGACTCCACCAAGTGGATCCACCAAGTGCTCCATCGATGGAGTCACTTGGTGGAGTCCATCGATGGCGGCACTTGGTGGATCCTTGGTGGAGTCACTTGATGGAGTCCATCGACCGAGTCACTTGATGGAGTCACTTGTGGAGTCACTTGATGGAGTCACTTGATGGAGTCACTTGGTGGACTCACTTGATGGAGTCACTTGATGGAGTCACTTGATGGAGTCCATCGATGGGGCACTTGGTGGATTCACTTGGTGGAGTCACTTGATGGAGTCCATCGACCGAGTCACTTGATGGAGTCACTTGGTGGAGTCCATCGATGGAGCACTTGGTGGATCCACTTGGTGGAGTCACTTGATGGAGTCCATCGACCGAGTCACTTGATGGAGTCACTTGGTGGAGTCACTTGATGGAGTCACTTGATGGAGTCACTTGATGGAGTCACTTGATGGAGTCACTTGGTGGAGTCCATCGATGGAGGCACTTGGTGGATCCACTTGGTGGAGTCACTTGATGGAGTCCATCGACCGAGTCACTTGATGGAGTCACTTGGTGGAGTCACTTGATGGAGTCACTTGATGGAGTCACTTGATGGAGTCACTTGATGGAGTCACTTGGTGGAGTCCATCGATGGAGGCACTTGTGGAGTCACTTGGTGGAGTCACTTGATGGAGTCCATCGACCGAGTCACTTGATGAGTCACTTGGTGGAGTCCATCGATGGAGGCACTTGGTGGAGTCACTTGATGGAGTCACTTGATGGAGTCACTTGATGGAGTCCATCGATGGAGTCACTTGGTGGATTCACTTGGTGGAGTCACTTGATGGAGTCCATCGACCGAGTCACTTGATGGAGTCACTTGGTGGAGTCCATCGATGGAGGCACTTGGTGGATCACTTGGTGGAGTCACTTGATGGAGTCCATCGACGAGTCACTTGATGAGTCACTTGGTGGAGTCACTTGATGGAGTCACTTGATGGAGTCACTTGGTGGAGTCACTTGATGGAGTCACTTGGTGGAGTCACTTGATGGAGTCCATCGATGGGGCACTTGGTGGATTCACTTGGTGGAGTCACTTGATGGAGTCCATCGACCGAGTCACTTGATGGAGTCACTTGATGGAGTCCATCGATGGAGGCACTTGGTGGATTCACTTGGTGGAGTCACTTGATGGAGTCCATCGACCGAGTCACTTGATGGAGTCACTTGGTGGATCACTTGATGGAGTCACTTGATGGAGTCACTTGGTGGAGTCACTTGATGGAGTCACTTGGTGGAGTCCATCGATGGAGACACTTGGTGGATCCACTTGGTGGAGTCACTTGATGGAGTCCATCGACCGAGTCACTTGATGGAGTCACTTGGTGGAGTCACTTGATGGAGTCCATCGACCGAGTCACTTGATGGAGTCACTTGGTGGAGTCCATCGATGGAGGCACTTGGTGGATTCACTTGGTGGAGTCACTTGATGGAGTCCATCGACCGAGTCACTTGATGGAGTCACTTGGTGGAGTCCATCGATGGCGGCACTTGGTGGATCCACTTGGTGGAGTCACTTGATGGAGTCATCGACCGAGTCACTTGATGGAGTCACTTGGTGGAGTCACTTGATGGAGTCACTTGATGGAGTCACTTGGTGGACTCACTTGATGAGTCACTTGATGGAGTCACTTGGTGGAGTCCATCGATGGAGGCACTTGGTGGATCCACTTGGTGGAGTCACTTGATGGAGTCCATCGACCGAGTCACTTGATGGAGTCACTTGGTGGAGTCACTTGATGGAGTCACTTGATGGATCTCCTTGATGGAGTCACTTGATGGAGTCACTTGGTGGAGTCCATCGATGGAGGCACTTGGTGGATCCACTTGGTGGAGTCACTTGATGGAGTCCATCGACCGAGTCACTTGATGGAGTCACTTGGTGGAGTCACTTGATGGAGTCACTTGATGGAGTCACTTGGTGGACTCACTTGATGGAGTCACTTGATGGAGTCACTTGATGGAGTCCATCGATGGAGGCACTTGGTGGATTCACTTGGTGGAGTCACTTGATGGAGTCCATCGACCGAGTCACTTGATGGAGTCACTTGGTGGAGTCCATCGATGGCGGCACTTGGTGGATCCACTTGGTGGAGTCACTTGATGGAGTCCATCGACCGAGTCACTTGATGGAGTCACTTGTGGAGTCACTTGATGGAGTCACTTGATGGACTCACTTGATGGAGTCACTTGATGGAGTCACTTGGTGGAGTCCATCGATGGAGGCACTTGGTGGATCACTTGGTGGAGTCACTTGATGGAGTCCATCGACCGAGTCACTTGATGGAGTCACTTGGTGGAGTCCATCGATGGAGGCACTTGGTGGATCCACTTGGTGGAGTCACTTGATGGAGTCCATCGACCGAGTCACTTGATGGAGTCACTTGGTGGAGTCCTTGATGGAGTCACTTGATGGAGTCACTTGGTGACTCACTTGATGGAGTCACTTGATGGAGTCACTTGATGGAGTCCATCGATGGAGGCACTTGGTGGATTCACTTGGTGGAGTCACTTGATGGAGTCCATCGACCGAGTCACTTGATGGAGTCACTTGGTGGAGTCCATCGATGGGGCACTTGGTGGATCCACTTGGTGGAGTCACTTGATGGAGTCCATCGACCGAGTCACTTGATGGAGTCACTTGGTGGAGTCACTTGATGGAGTCACTTGATGGACTCACTTGATGGAGTCACTTGATGGAGTCACTTGGTGGAGTCCATCGATGGCGGCACTTGGTGGATCCACTTGGTGGAGTCACTTGATGGAGTCCATCGACCGAGTCACTTGATGGAGTCACTTGGTGGAGTCACTTGATGGAGTCACTTGATGGAGTCACTTGATGGAGTCACTTGATGGAGTCACTTGGTGGAGTCCATCGATGGAGGCACTTGATGGAGTCACTTGGTGGAGTCACTTGATGGAGTCCATCGACGGAGTCACTTGATGGAGTCACTTGGTGGAGTCCATCGATGGAGTCACTTTGTGGAGTCACTTGATGGAGTCACTTGATGGAGTCACTTGATGGAGTCCATCGATGGAGGCACTTGGTGGATTCACTTGGTGGAGTCACTTGATGGAGTCCATCGACCGAGTCACTTGATGGAGTCACTTGGTGGAGTCCATCGATGGCGGCACTTGGTGGATCCACTTGGTGGAGTCACTTGATGGAGTCCATCGACCGAGTCACTTGATGGAGTCACTTGGTGGAGTCCATCGATGGCGGCACTTGGTGGATCACTTGGTGGAGTCACTTGATGGAGTCCATCGACCGAGTCACTTGATGGAGTCACTTGGTGGAGTCACTTGATGGAGTCACTTGATGGAGTCACTTGGTGGACTCACTTGATGGAGTCACTTGATGGAGTCACTTGATGGAGTCCATCGATGGAGGCACTTGGTGGATTCACTTGGTGGAGTCACTTGATGGAGTCCATCGACCGAGTCACTTGATGGAGTCACTTGGTGGAGTCCATCGATGGAGGCACTTGGTGGATCACTTGGTGGAGTCACTTGATGGAGTCCATCGACCGAGTCACTTGATGGAGTCACTTGGTGGAGTCACTTGATGGAGTCACTTGATGGACTCACTTGATGGAGTCACTTGATGGAGTCACTTGGTGGAGTCCATCGATGGCGGCACTTGGTGGATCCACTTGGTGGAGTCACTTGATGGAGTCCATCGACCGAGTCACTTGATGGAGTCACTTGGTGGAGTCACTTGATGGAGTCACTTGATGGAGTCACTTGATGGAGTCACTTGATGGAGTCACTTGGTGGAGTCCATCGATGGAGGCACTTGATGGAGTCACTTGGTGGAGTCACTTGATGGAGTCCATCGACCGAGTCACTTGATGGAGTCACTTGGTGGAGTCCATCGATGGAGGCACTTGTGGAGTCACTTGATGGAGTCACTTGATGGAGTCACTTGATGGAGTCCATCGATGGAGGCACTTGGTGGATTCACTTGGTGGAGTCACTTGATGGAGTCCATCGACCGAGTCACTTGATGGAGTCACTTGGTGGAGTCCATCGATGGCGGCACTTGGTGGATCCACTTGGTGGAGTCACTTGATGGAGTCCATCGACCGAGTCACTTGATGGAGTCACTTGGTGGAGTCACTTGATGGAGTCACTTGATGGACTCACTTGATGGAGTCACTTGATGGAGTCACTTGGTGGAGTCCATCGATGGAGGCACTTGGTGGATCCACTTGGTGGAGTCACTTGATGGAGTCCATCGACCGAGTCACTTGATGGAGTCACTTGGTGGAGTCCATCGATGGCGGCACTTGGTGGATCCACTTGGTGGAGTCACTTGATGGAGTCCATCGACCGAGTCACTTGATGGAGTCACTTGGTGGAGTCACTTGATGGAGTCACTTGATGGAGTCACTTGGTGGACTCACTTGATGGAGTCACTTGATGGAGTCACTTGATGGAGTCCATCGATGGAGGCACTTGGTGGATTCACTTGGTGGAGTCACTTGATGGAGTCCATCGACCGAGTCACTTGATGGAGTCACTTGGTGGAGTCCATCGATGGCGGCACTTGGTGGATCCACTTGGTGGAGTCACTTGATGGAGTCCATCGACCGAGTCACTTGATGGAGTCACTTGGTGGAGTCAGTTGATGGAGTCACTTGATGGAGTCACTTGATGGAGTCACTTGATGGAGTCACTTGGTGGAGTCCATCGATGGAGGCACTTGGTGGATCCACTTGGTGGAGTCACTTGATGGAGTCCATCGACCGAGTCACTTGATGGAGTCACTTGGTGGAGTCACTTGATGGAGTCACTTGATGGAGTCACTTGATGGAGTCACTTGATGGAGTCACTTGGTGGAGTCCATCGATGGAGTCACTTGGTGGAGTCCACTTGGTGGAGTCACTTGATGGAGTCCATCGATGGAGGCACTTGGTGGATTCACTTGGTGGAGTCACTTGATGGAGTCCATCGACCGAGTCACTTGATGGAGTCACTTGGTGGAGTCACTTGATGGAGTCACTTGATGGAGTCACTTGATGGAGTCACTTGATGGAGTCACTTGGTGGAGTCCATCGATGGAGTCACTTGGTGGATCCACTTGTGGAGTCACTTGATGGAGTCCATCGATGGCGGCACTTGGTGGATTTACTTGGTGGAGTCACTTGATGGAGTCCATCGACAGAGTCACTTGATGGAGTCACTTGGTGGAGTCACTTGATGGAGTCCATCGACGGAGTCACTTGATGGAGTCACTTGGTGGAGTCCATCGATGGAGGCACTTGGTGGATTCACTTGGTGGAGTCACTTGATGGAGTCCATCGACCGAGTCACTTGATGGAGTCACTTGGTGGAGTCCATCGATGGAGGCACTTTGTGGATTCACTTGATGAAGTCACTTGATGGAGTCACTTGGTGGAGTCCATCGATGGCGGCACTTGGTGGATCCACTTGGTGGAGTCACTTGATGGAGTCCATCGACCGAGTCACTTGATGGAGTCACTTGGTGGAGTCACTTGATGGAGTCACTTGATGGAGTCACTTGGTGGACTCACTTGATGGAGTCACTTGATGGAGTCACTTGGTGGAGTCACTTGATGGAGTCACTTGGTGGAGTCCATTGATGGAGACACTTGGTGGATCCACTTGGTGGAGTCACTTGATGGAGTCCATCGACAGAGTCACTTGATGGAGTCACTTGGTGGAGTCACTTGATGGAGTCCATCGACCGAGTCACTTGATGAAGTCACTTGGTGGAGTCACTTGATGGAGTCACTTGATGGAGTCACTTGGTGGACTCACTTGATGGAGTCACTTGATGGAGTCACTTGGTGGAGTCACTTGATGGAGTCACTTGGTGGAGTCCATCGATGGAGACACTTGGTGGATCCACTTGGTGGCGTTACTTGATGGAGTCCATCGACCGAGTCACTTGATGGAGTCACTTGGTGGAGTCACTTGATGGAGTCCATCGACCGAGTCACTTGATGGAGTCACTTGGTGGAGTCCATCGATGGAGGCACTTGGTGGATTCACTTGGTGGAGTCACTTGATGGAGTCCATCGACCGAGTCACTTGATGGAGTCACTTGGTGGAGTCCATCGATGGCGGCACTTGGTGGATCCACTTGGTGGAGTCACTTCATGGAGTCCATCGACCGAGTCACTTGATGGAGTCACTTGGTGGAGTCACTTGATGGAGTCACTTGATGGAGTCACTTGGTGGACTCACTTGATGGAGTCACTTGATGGAGTCACTTGATGGAGTCCATCGATGGAGGCACTTGGTGGATCCACTTGGTGGAGTCACTTGATGGAGTCCATCGACCGAGTCACTTGATGGAGTCACTTGGTGGAGTCAGTTGATGGAGTCACTTGATGGACTCACTTGATGGAGTCACTTGATGGAGTCACTTGGTGGAGTCCATCGATGGCGGCACTTGGTGGATCCACTTGGTGGAGTCACTTGATGGAGTCCATCGACCGAGTCACTTGATGGAGTCACTTGGTGGAGTCACTTGATGGAGTCACTTGATGGAGTCACTTGGTGGAGTCACTTGATGGAGTCACTTGATGGAGTCACTTGATGGAGTCCATCGATGGAGGCACTTGGTGGATTCACTTGGTGGAGTCACTTGATGGAGTCCATCGACCGAGTCACTTGATGGAGTCACTTGGTGGAGTCCATCGATGGCGGCACTTGGTGGATCCACTTGGTGGAGTCACTTGATGGAGTCCATCGACCGAGTCACTTGATGGAGTCACTTGGTGGAGTCCATCGATGGAGGCACTTGGTGGAGTCACTTGGTGGAGTCACTTGATGGAGTCCATCGACCGAGTCACTTGATGGAGTCACTTGGTGGAGTCACTTGATGGAGTCACTTGATGGAGTCACTTGGTGGACTCACTTGATGGAGTCACTTGATGGAGTCACTTGATGGAGTCCATCGATGGAGGCACTTGGTGGATTCACTTGGTGGAGTCACTTGATGGAGTCCATCGACCGAGTCACTTGATGGAGTCATGTGGTCACTTGGTGGAGTCCATCGATGGAGGCACTTGTGGATCACTTGGTGGAGTCACTTGATGGAGTCCATCGACCGAGTCACTTGATGGAGTCACTTGGTGGAGTCACTTGATGGAGTCACTTGATGGAGTCACTTGATGGAGTCACTTGATGGAGTCACTTGGTGGAGTCCATCGATGGAGGCACTTGGTGGAGCCACTTGGTGGAGTCACTTGATGGAGTCCATCGACGGAGTCACTTGATGGAGTCACTTGGTGGAGTCACTTGATGGAGTCACTTGATGGAGTCACTTGATGGAGTCACTTGATGGAGTCACTTGTGGAGTCCATCGATGGGGCACTTGGTGGAGTCACTTGGTGGAGTCACTTGATGGAGTCCATCGACTGAGTCACTTGATGGAGTCACTTGGTGGAGTCACATCGATGGAGTCACTTGGTGGAGTCACTTGATGGAGTCACTTGATGGAGTCACTTGATGGAGTCCATCGATGGAGGCACTTGGTGGATCACTTGGTGGAGTCACTTGATGGAGTCCATCGACCGAGTCACTTGATGGAGTCACTTGGTGGAGTCCATCGATGGCGGCACTTGGTGGATCCACTTGGTGGAGTCACTTGATGGAGTCCATCGACCGAGTCACTTGATGGAGTCACTTGGTGGAGTCTTGATGGAGTCACTTGATGGAGTCACTTGGTGGAGTCACTTGATGGAGTCACTTGATGGAGTCACTTGGTGGAGTCACTTGATGGAGTCACTTGGTGGAGTCCATTGATGGAGTCACTTGGTGGATCCACTTGGTGGAGTCACTTGATGGAGTCCATCGATAGAGTCACTTGATGGAGTCACTTGGTGGAGTCACTTGATGGAGTCCATCGACCGAGTCACTTGATGGAGTCACTTGGTGGAGTCCATCGATGGAGGCACTTGGTGATTCACTTGGTGGAGTCACTTGATGGAGTCCATCGACCGAGTCACTTGATGGAGTCACTTGGTGGAGTCACTTGATGGAGTCACTTGATGGAGTCACTTGGTGGAGTCACTTGATGGAGTCACTTGATGGAGTCACTTGATGGAGTCACTTGATGGAGTCACTTGGTGGAGTCCATCGATGGAGTCACTTGGTGGATCCACTTGGTGGAGTCACTTGATGGAGTCCATCGATGGAGGCACTTGGTGGAGTCACTTGGTGGAGTCACTTGATGGAGTCCATCGACCGAGTCACTTGATGGAGTCACTTGGTGGAGTCACTTGATGGAGTCACTTGATGGAGTCACTTGATGGAGTCACTTGAAAGTCACTTGGTGGAGTCCACGATGGAGTCACTTGGTGGATCCACTTGGTGGAGTCACTTGATGGAGTCCATCGATGCGGCACTTGGTGGATTCACTTGGTGGAGTCACTTGATGGAGTCCATCGACAGAGTCACTTGATGGAGTCACTTGGTGGAGTCACTTGATGGAGTCCATCGACCGAGTCACTTGATGGAGTCACTTGGTGGAGTCCATCGATGGAGGCACTTGGTGGATTCACTTGGTGGAGTCACTTGATGGAGTCCATCGACCGAGTCACTTGATGGAGTCACTTGGTGGAGTCCATCGATGGAGTCACTTGTGGAGTCACTTGATGAAGTCACTTGATGGAGTCACTTGGTGGAGTCCATCGATGGAGCACTTGGTGGATCCACTTGGTGGAGTCACTTGATGGAGTCCATCGACCGAGTCATCACTTGATGGAGTCACTTGGTGGAGTCACTTGATGGAGTCACTTGATGGAGTCACTTGGTGGACTCACTTGATGGAGTCACTTGATGGAGTCACTTGGTGGAGTCACTTGATGGAGTCACTTGGTGGAGTCCATTGATGGAGTCACTTGGTGGATCACTTGGTGGAGTCACTTGATGGAGTCCATCGACCGAGTCACTTGATGGAGTCACTTGGTGGAGTCACTTGATGGAGTCCATCGACCGAGTCACTTGATGGAGTCACTTGGTGGAGTCACTTGATGGAGTCACTTGATGGAGTCACTTGGTGGAGTCACTTGATGGAGTCACTTGATGGAGTCACTTGGTGGAGTCACTTGATGGAGTCACTTGGTGGAGTCCATCGATGGAGACACTTGGTGGATCCACTTGGTGGAGTCACTTGATGGAGTCCATCGACGAGTCACTTGATGGAGTCACTTGGTGGAGTCACTTGATGGAGTCCATCGACCGAGTCACTTGATGGAGTCACTTGGTGGAGTCCATCGATGGAGGCACTTGGTGGATCACTTGGTGGAGTCACTTGATGGAGTCATCGACCGAGTCACTTGATGGAGTCACTTGGTGGAGTCCATCGATGGGCGCACTTGGTGGATCACTTGGTGGAGTCACTTGATGGAGTCCATCGACCGAGTCACTTGATGGAGTCACTTGGTGGAGTCACTTGATGGAGTCACTTGATGGAGTCACTTGGTGGACTCACTTGATGGAGTCACTTGATGGAGTCACTTGATGGAGTCCATCGATGGAGGCACTTGGTGGATCCACTTGGTGGAGTCACTTGATGGAGTCCATCGACCGAGTCACTTGATGGAGATCACTTGGTGGAGTCACTTGATGGAGTCACTTGATGGAGTCACTTGATGGAGTCACTTGATGGAGTCACTTGGTGGAGTCCATCGATGGCGGCACTTGGTGGATCCACTTGGTGGAGTCACTTGATGGAGTCCATCGACCGAGTCACTTGATGGAGTCACTTGGTGGAGTCACTTGATGGAGTCACTTGATGGAGTCACTTGGTGGAGTCACTTGATGGAGTCACTTGATGGAGTCACTTGATGGAGTCCATCGATGGAGTCACTTGGTGGAGTCACTTGGTGGAGTCACTTGATGGAGTCCATCGACCGAGTCACTTGATGGAGTCACTTGGTGGAGTCCATCGATGGCGGCACTTGGTGGATCCACTTGGTGGAGTCACTTGATGGAGTCCATCGACCGAGTCACTTGATGGAGTCACTTGGTGGAGTCCATCGATGGCGGCACTTGGTGGATCCACTTGGTGGAGTCACTTGATGGAGTCCATCGACCGAGTCACTTGATGGAGTCACTTGGTGGAGTCACTTGATGGAGTCACTTGATGGAGTCACTTGGTGGACTCACTTGATGGAGTCACTTGATGGAGTCACTTGATGGAGTCCATCGATGGAGGCACTTGGTGGATTCACTTGGTGGAGTCACTTGATGGAGTCCATCGACCGAGTCACTTGATGGAGTCACTTGGTGGAGTCCATCGATGGCGGCACTTGGTGGATCCACTTGGTGGAGTCACTTGATGGAGTCCATCGACCGAGTCACTTGATGGAGTCACTTGGTGGAGTCAGTTGATGGAGTCACTTGATGGACTCACTTGATGGAGTCACTTGATGGAGTCACTTGTGGAGTCATCGATGGCGGCACTTGGTGGATCCACTTGGTGGAGTCACTTGATGGAGTCCATCGACGAGTCACTTGATGGAGTCACTGGTGGAGTCACTTGATGGAGTCACTTGATGGAGTCACTTGATGGAGTCACTTGATGGAGTCACTTGGTGGAGTCCATCGATGGAGGCACTTGATGGAGTCACTTGGTGGAGTCACTTGATGGAGTCCATCGACTGAGTCACTTGATGGAGTCACTTGGTGGAGTCCATCGATGGAGGCACTTTGTGGAGTCACTTGATGGAGTCACTTGATGGAGTCACTTGATGGAGTCCATCGATGGAGTTGTTGTGGAGTCACTTGGTGGAGTCACTTGATGGAGTCCATCGACCGAGTCACTTGATGGAGTCACTTGTTGGAGTCCATCGATGGCGGCACTTGGTGGATCCACTTGGTGGAGTCACTTGATGGAGTCCATCGACCGAGTCACTTGATGGAGTCACTTGGTGGAGTCACTTGATGGAGTCACTTGATGGAGTCACTTGGTGGACTCACTTGATGGAGTCACTTGATGGAGTCCTTGGTGGAGTCACTTGATGGAGTCACTTGGTGGAGTCCTTTGATGGAGACACTTGGTGGATCACTTGGTGGAGTTACTTGATGGAGTCCATCGACAGAGTCACTTGATGGAGTCACTTGATGGAGTCACTTGATGGAGTCCATCGACCGAGTCACTTGATGGAGTCACTTGGTGGAGTCCATCGATGGAGGCACTTGGTGGATTCACTTGGTGGAGTCACTTGATGGAGTCCATCGACCGAGTCACTTGATGAGGTCACTTGGTGGAGTCACTTGATGGAGTCACTTGATGGAGTCACTTGGTGGACTCACTTGATGGAGTCACTTGATGGAGTCACTTGATGGAGTCACTTGATGGAGTCACTTGGTGGAGTCCATCGATGGAGACACTTGGTGGATCCACTTGGTGGAGTCACTTGATGGAGTCCATCGACCGAGTCACTTGATGGAGTCACTTGGTGGAGTCACTTGATGGAGTCACTTGATGGAGTCACTTGATGGAGTCACTTGATGGAGTCACTTGATGGAGTCACTTGGTGGAGTCACTTGATGGAGTCACTTGGTGGAGTCCATCGATGGAGTCACTTGATGGATCACTTGGTGGAGTCACTTGATGGAGTCATCGATGGAGGCACTTGGTGGAGTCACTTGGTGGAGTCACTTGATGGAGTCCATCGACCGAGTCACTTGATGGAGTCACTTGGTGGAGTCACTTGATGGAGTCCATCGACCGAGTCACTTGATGGAGTCACTTGGTGGAGTCCATCGATGGAGGCACTTGGTGGATCACTTGGTGGAGTCACTTGATGGAGTCCATCGACCGAGTCACTTGATGGAGTCACTTGGTGGAGTCCATCGATGGAGGCACTTTGTGGATTCACTTGATGGAGTCACTTGATGGAGTCACTTGGTGGAGTCCATCGATGGCGGCACTTGGTGGATCCACTTGGTGGAGTCACTTGATGGAGTCCATCGACCGAGTCACTTGATGGAGTCACTTGATGGAGTCACTTGATGGAGTCACTTGATGGAGTCACTTGATGGAGTCACTTGGTGGAGTCACTTGATGGAGTCACTTGGTGGAGTCATTGATGGAGCACTTGGTGGATCACTTGGTGGAGTCACTTGATGGAGTCCATCGACGAGTCACTTGATGGAGTCACTTGGTGGAGTCACTTGATGGAGTCCATCGACCGAGTCACTTGATGGAGTCACTTGGTGGAGTCCATCGATGGAGGCACTTGGTGGATTCACTTGGTGGAGTCACTTGATGGAGTCCATCGACCGAGTCACTTGATGGAGTCACTTGGTGGAGTCACTTGATGGAGTCACTTGATGGAGTCACTTGGTGGACTCACTTGATGGAGTCACTTGATGGAGTCACTTGGTGGAGTCACTTGATGGAGTCACTTGGTGGAGTCCATCGATGGAGACACTTGGTGGATCCACTTGGTGGAGTCACTTGATGGAGTCCATCGACCGAGTCACTTGATGGAGTCACTTGGTGGAGTCACTTGATGGAGTCCATCGACCGAGTCACTTGATGGAGTCACTTGGTGGAGTCCATCGATGGAGTCACTTGGTGGATTCACTTGGTGGAGTCACTTGATGGAGTCCATCGATCGAGTCACTTGATGGAGTCACTTGGTGGAGTCCATCGATGGCGGCACTTGGTGGATCCACTTGGTGGAGTCACTTGATGGAGTCCATCGACCGAGTCACTTGATGGAGTCACTTGGTGGAGTCACTTGATGGAGTCACTTGATGGAGTCACTTGGTGGACTCACTTGATGGAGTCACTTGATGGAGTCACTTGATGGAGTCCATCGATGGAGGCACTTGGTGGATCCACTTGGTGGAGTCACTTGATGGAGTCCATCGACCGAGTCACTTGATGGAGTCACTTGGTGGAGTCAGTTGATGGAGTCACTTGATGGACTCACTTGATGGAGTCACTTGATGGAGTCACTTGGTGGAGTCCATCGATGGCGGCACTTGGTGGATCCACTTGGTGGAGTCACTTGATGGAGTCCATCGACCGAGTCACTTGATGGAGTCACTTGGTGGAGTCACTTGATGGAGTCACTTGATGGAGTCACTTGGTGGAGTCACTTGATGGAGTCACTTGATGGAGTCACTTGATGGAGTCCATCGATGGAGGCACTTGGTGGATTCACTTGGTGGAGTCACTTGATGGAGTCCATCGACCGAGTCACTTGATGGAGTCACTTGGTGGAGTCCATCGATGGGGCACTTGGTGGATCCACTTGGTGGAGTCACTTGATGGAGTCCATCGACCGAGTCACTTGATGGAGTCACTTGGTGGAGTCAGTTGATGGAGTCACTTGATGGATCTCACTTGATGGAGTCACTTGATGGAGTCACTTGGTGGAGTCCATCGATGGCGGCACTTGGTGGATCACTTGGTGGAGTCACTTGATGGAGTCCATCGACCGAGTCACTTGATGGAGTCACTTGGTGGAGTCACTTGATGGAGTCATCGACCGAGTCACTTGATGGAGTCACTTGTGGAGTCCATCGATGGAGGCACTTGGTGGATCACTTGGTGGAGTCACTTGATGGAGTCCATCGACCGAGTCACTTGATGGAGTCACTTGGTGGAGTCCATCGATGGAGGCACTTGTGGATTCACTTGATGAAGTCACTTGATGGAGTCACTTGGTGGAGTCCATCGATGGCGGCACTTCTTGGTGGATCCACTTGGTGGAGTCACTTGATGGAGTCCATCGACCGAGTCACTTGATGGAGTCACTTGGTGGAGTCACTTGATGGAGTCACTTGATGGAGTCACTTGGTGGACTCACTTGATGGAGTCACTTGATGGAGTCACTTGGTGGAGTCACTTGATGGAGTCACTTGGTGGAGTCATTGATGGAGACACTTGGTGGATCACTTGGTGGAGTTACTTGATGGAGTCCATCGACAGAGTCACTTGATGGAGTCACTTGGTGGAGTCACTTGATGGAGTCCATCGACCGAGTCACTTGATGGAGTCACTTGGTGGAGTCCATCGATGGAGGCACTTGGTGGATTCACTTGGTGGAGTCACTTGATGGAGTCCATCGACCGAGTCACTTGATGGAGTCACTTGGTGGCGTCACTTGATGGAGTCACTTGATGGAGTCACTTGGTGGACTCACTTGATGGAGTCACTTGATGGAGTCACTTGTGGAGTCACTTGATGGAGTCACTTGGTGGAGTCCATCGATGGAGACACTTGGTGGATCCACTTGGTGGAGTTACTTGATGGAGTCCATCGACAGAGTCACTTGATGGAGTCACTTGGTGGAGTCACTTGATGGAGTCCATCGACCGAGTCACTTGATGGAGTCACTTGGTGGAGTCCATCGATGGAGGCACTTGGTGGATTCACTTGGTGGAGTCACTTGATGGAGTCCATCGACCGAGTCACTTGATGGAGTCACTTGGTGGAGTCCATCGATGGCGGCACTTGGTGGATCCACTTGGTGGAGTCACTTGATGGAGTCCATCGACCGAGTCACTTGATGGAGTCACTTGGTGGAGTCACTTGATGGAGTCTTGATGGAGTCACTTGGTGGAGTCACTTGATGGAGTCACTTGATGGAGTCACTTGATGGAGTCATCGATGGAGGCACTTGGTGGATCCTTGGTGGAGTCACTTGATGGAGTCATCGACCGAGTCACTTGATGGAGTCACTTGGTGGAGTCACTTGATGGAGTCACTTGATGGACTCACTTGATGGTCACTTGATGGAGTCACTTGGTGGAGTCCATCGATGGAGGCACTTGGTGGATCCACTTGGTGGAGTCACTTGATGGAGTCCATCGACCGAGTCACTTGATGGAGTCACTTGGTGGAGTCACTTGATGGAGTCACTTGATGGAGTCACTTGGTGGACTCACTTGATGGAGTCACTTGATGGAGTCACTTGATGGAGTCCATCGATGGAGGCACTTGGTGGATTCACTTGGTGGAGTCACTTGATGGAGTCCATCGATCGAGTCACTTGATGGAGTCACTTGGTGGAGTCCATCGATGGAGGCACTTGGTGGATCCTTGGTGGAGTCACTTGATGGAGTCCATCGACCGAGTCACTTGATGGAGTCACTTGGTGGAGTCACTTGATGGAGTCACTTGATGAGTCACTTGATGGAGTCACTTGATGGAGTCTTGGTGGAGTCCATCGATGGCGGCACTTGGTGGATCACTTGGTGGAGTCACTTGATGGAGTCCATCGACCGAGTCACTTGATGGAGTCACTTGGTGGAGTCCCTCGATGGAGGCACTTGGTGGATTCACTTGGTGGAGTCACTTGATGGAGTCCATCGATCGAGTCACTTGATGGAGTCACTTGGTGGAGTCACTTGATGGAGTCACTTGATGGAGTCACTTGGTGGAGTCACTTGATGGAGTCACTTGATGGAGTCACTTGATGGAGTCCATCGATGGAGCACTTGGTGGATTCACTTGGTGGAGTCACTTGATGGAGTCCATCGACCGAGTCACTTGATGGAGTCACTTGGTGGAGTCATCGATGGCGGCACTTGGTGGATCCACTTGGTGGAGTCACTTGATGGAGTCCATCGACCGAGTCACTTGATGGAGTCACTTGGTGGAGTCACTTGATGGAGTCACTTGATGGAGTCACTTGATGGAGTCACTTGATGGAGTCACTTGGTGGAGTCCATCGATGGAGGCACTTGGTGGATCCACTTGGTGGAGTCACTTGATGGAGTCCATCGACCGAGTCACTTGATGGAGTCACTTGGTGGAGTCACTTGATGGAGTCACTTGATGGAGTCACTTGATGGAGTCACTTGATGGAGTCACTTGGTGGAGTCCATCGATGGAGGCACTTGGTGGAGTCACTTGGTGGAGTCACTTGATGGAGTCCATCGATCGAGTCACTTGATGGAGTCACTTGGTGGAGTCACTTGATGGAGTCACTTGATGGAGTCACTTGATGGAGTCACTTGATGGAGTCACTTGATGGAGTCACTTGGTGGAGTCACTTGATGGAGTCACTTGATGGAGTCACTTGATGGAGTCCATCGATGGAGTCACTTGGTGGATTCACTTGGTGGAGTCACTTGATGGAGTCCATCGACCGAGTCACTTGATGGAGTCACTTGGTGGAGTCCATCGATGGAGGCACTTGGTGGATCCACTTGGTGGAGTCACTTGATGGAGTCCATCGACCGAGTCACTTGATGAGTCACTTGGTGGAGTCACTTGATGGAGTCACTTGATGGACTCACTTGATGGAGTCACTTGATGGAGTCACTTGGTGGAGTCCATCGATGGCGTCACTTGGTGGATTCACTTGGTGGAGTCACTTGATGGAGTCCATCGACCGAGTCACTTGATGGAGTCACTTGGTGGAGTCACTTGATGGAGTCACTTGATGGAGTCACTTGGTGGAGTCACTTGATGGAGTCACTTGATGGAGTCCATCGATGGAGTCACTTGATGGAGTCACTTGGTGGAGTCACTTGATGGAGTCATCGACCGAGTCACTTGATGGAGTCACTTGGTGGAGTCCATCGATGGAGGCACTTGGTGGAGTCACTTGATGGAGTCACTTGATGGAGTCCTTGATGACAGTTCACTTGGTGGAGTCCATCGATGGAGGCACTTGGTGGATCACTTGGTGGAGTCACTTGATGGAGTCCATCGACCGAGTCACTTGATGGAGTCACTTGTGGAGTCACTTGATGGAGTCACTTGATGGAGTCACTTGGTGGACTCACTTGATGGAGTCACTTGATGGAGTCACTTGGTGGAGTCACTTGATGGAGTCACTTGGTGGAGTCCATGATGGAGACACTTGGTGGATCCACTTGGTGGAGTCACTTGATGGAGTCCATCGACAGAGTCACTTGATGGAGTCACTTGGTGGAGTCACTTGATGGAGTCCATCGACCGAGTCACTTGATGGAGTCACTTGGTGGAGTCCATCGATGGAGGCACTTGGTGGATTCACTTGGTGGAGTCACTTGATGGAGTCCATCGACCGAGTCACTTGATGGAGTCACTTGGTGGAGTCACTTGATGGAGTCACTTGATGGAGTCACTTGGTGGACTCACTTGATGGAGTCACTTGATGGAGTCACTTGGTGGAGTCACTTGATGGAGTCACTTGGTGGAGTCCATCGATGGAGACACTTGGTGGATCCACTTGGTGGAGTTACTTGATGGAGTCCATCGACCGAGTCACTTGATGGAGTCACTTGGTGGAGTCACTTGATGGAGTCCACGACCGAGTCACTTGATGGAGTCACTTGGTGGAGTCCATCGATGGAGGCACTTGGTGGATTCACTTGGTGGAGTCACTTGATGGAGTCCATCGACCGAGTCACTTGATGGAGTCACTTGGTGGAGTCCATCGATGGCGGCACTTGGTGGATCCACTTGGTGGAGTCACTTGATGGAGTCCATCGACCGAGTCACTTGATGGAGTCACTTGGTGGAGTCACTTGATGGAGTCACTTGATGGAGTCACTTGGTGGACTCACTTGATGGAGTCACTTGATGGAGTCACTTGATGGAGTCCATCGATGGAGGCACTTGGTGGATCCACTTGGTGGAGTCACTTGATGGAGTCCATCGACCGAGTCACTTGATGGAGTCACTTGGTGGAGTCACTTGATGGAGTCACTTGATGGAGTCACTTGATGGAGTCACTTGATGGAGTCACTTGGTGGAGTCCATCGATGGAGTCACTTGGTGGACCACTTGGTGGAGTCACTTGATGGAGTCCATCGACCGAGTCACTTGATGGAGTCCATCGACCGAGTCACTTGATGGAGTCACTTGGTGGAGTCCACGATGGAGGCACTTGTGGATTCACTTGGTGGAGTCACTTGATGGAGTCCATCGACCGAGTCACTTGATGGAGTCACTTGGTGGAGTCCATCGATGGAGGCACTTGGTGGATCACTTGTGGAGTCACTTGATGGAGTCCATCGACCGAGTCACTTGATGGAGTCACTTGGTGGAGTCACTTGATGGAGTCACTTGATGGAGTCACTTGGTGGAGTCACTTGATGGAGTCACTTGATGGAGTCACTTGATGGAGTCCATCGATGGAGTCACTTGGTGGATTCACTTGGTGGAGTCACTTGATGGAGTCCATCGACCGAGTCACTTGATGGAGTCACTTGGTGGAGTCCATCGATGGCGGCACTTGGTGGATCCACTTGGTGGAGTCACTTGATGGAGTCCATCGACCGAGTCACTTGATGGAGTCACTTGGTGGAGTCACTTGATGGAGTCACTTGATGGAGTCACTTGATGGAGTCACTTGATGGAGTCACTTGGTGGAGTCCATCGATGGAGGCACTTGGTGGATCCACTTGGTGGAGTCACTTGATGGAGTCCATCGACCGAGTCACTTGATGGAGTCCATCGACCGAGTCACTTGATGGAGTCACTTGATGGAGTCCATCGATGGAGGCACTTGGTGGATTCACTTGGTGGAGTCACTTGATGGAGTCCATCGACCGAGTCACTTGATGGAGTCACTTGGTGGAGTCCATCGATGGCGGCACTTGGTGGATCCACTTGGTGGAGTCACTTGATGGAGTCCATCGACCGAGTCACTTGATGGAGTCACTTGGTGGAGTCACTTGATGGAGTCACTTGATGGAGTCACTTGGTGGAGTCACTTGATGGAGTCACTTGATGGAGTCACTTGATGGAGTCCATCGATGGAGGCACTTGGTGGATTCACTTGGTGGAGTCACTTGATGGAGTCCATCGACCGAGTCACTTGATGGAGTCACTTGGTGGAGTCCATCGATGGAGGCACTTGGTGGATCACTTGGTGGAGTCACTTGATGGAGTCCATCGACCGAGTCACTTGATGGAGTCACTTGGTGGAGTCACTTGGTGGAGTCACTTGATGGAGTCATCGATGGAGTCACTTGATGGAGTCACTTGGTGGAGTCCTCGATGGAGGCACTTGGTGGAGTCACTTGATGGAGTCACTTGATGGAGTCACTTGATGGAGTCACTTGATGGAGTCCATCGATGGAGGCACTTGGTGGATCCACTTGGTGGAGTCACTTGATGGAGTCCATCGACCGAGTCACTTGATGGAGTCACTTGGTGGAGTCACTTGATGGAGTCACTTGATGGAGTCACTTGGTGGAGTCACTTGATGGAGTCACTTGATGGAGTCACTTGGTGGAGTCACTTGATGGAGTCACTTGGTGGAGTCCATTGATGGAGACACTTGGTGGATTCACTTGGTGGAGTCACTTGATGGAGTCCATCGACAGAGTCACTTGATGGAGTCACTTGGTGGAGTCACTTGATGGAGTCCATCGACCGAGTCACTTGATGGAGTCACTTGGTGGAGTCCATCGATGGAGGCACTTGGTGGATTCACTTGGTGGAGTCACTTGATGGAGTCCATCGACCGAGTCACTTGATGGAGTCACTTGGTGGAGTCACTTGATGGAGTCACTTGATGGAGTCACTTGGTGGACTCACTTGATGGAGTCACTTGATGGAGTCACTTGGTGGAGTCACTTGATGGAGTCACTTGGTGGAGTCCATCGATGGAGACACTTGGTGGATCCACTTGGTGGAGTTACTTGATGGAGTCCATCGACCGAGTCACTTGATGGAGTCACTTGGTGGAGTCACTTGATGGAGTCCATCGACCGAGTCACTTGATGGAGTCACTTGGTGGAGTCCATCGATGGAGGCACTTGGTGGATTCACTTGGTGGAGTCACTTGATGGAGTCCATCGACCGAGTCACTTGATGGAGTCACTTGGTGGAGTCCATCGATGGAGGCACTTGGTGGATCCACTTGGTGGAGTCACTTGATGGAGTCCATCGACCGAGTCACTTGATGGAGTCACTTGGTGGAGTCACTTGATGGAGTCACTTGATGGAGTCACTTGGTGGACTCACTTGATGGAGTCACTTGATGGAGTCACTTGATGGAGTCCATCGATGGAGGCACTTGGTGGATCCACTTGGTGGAGTCACTTGATGGAGTCCATCGACCGAGTCACTTGATGGAGTCACTTGGTGGAGTCACTTGATGGAGTCACTTGATGGAGTCACTTGATGGAGTCACTTGATGGAGTCACTTGGTGGAGTCCATCGATGGGGCACTTGGTGGATCCACTTGGTGGAGTCACTTGATGGAGTCCATCGACCGAGTCACTTGATGGAGTCCATCGACCGAGTCACTTGATGGAGTCACTTGGTGGAGTCCATCGATGGAGGCACTTGGTGGATTCACTTGGTGGAGTCACTTGATGGAGTCCATCGACCGAGTCACTTGATGGAGTCACTTGGTGGAGTCCATCGATGGAGGCACTTGGTGGATCCACTTGGTGGAGTCACTTGATGGAGTCCATCGACCGAGTCACTTGATGGAGTCACTTGGTGGAGTCACTTGATGGAGTCACTTGATGGAGTCACTTGGTGGAGTCACTTGATGGAGTCACTTGATGGAGTCACTTGATGGAGTCCATCGATGGAGGCACTTGGTGGATTCACTTGGTGGAGTCACTTGATGGAGTCCATCGACCGAGTCACTTGATGGAGTCACTTGGTGGAGTCCATCGATGGAGGCACTTGGTGGATCCACTTGGTGGAGTCACTTGATGGAGTCCATCGACCGAGTCACTTGATGGAGTCACTTGGTGGAGTCACTTGATGGAGTCACTTGATGGAGTCACTTGATGGAGTCACTTGATGGAGTCACTTGGTGGAGTCCATCGATGGAGGCACTTGGTGGATCCACTTGGTGGAGTCACTTGATGGAGTCCATCGACCGAGTCACTTGATGGAGTCACTTGGTGGAGTCCATCGATGGCGGCACTTGGTGGATCCACTTGGTGGAGTCACTTGATGGAGTCCATCGACCGAGTCACTTGATGGAGTCACTTGGTGGAGTCACTTGATGGAGTCACTTGATGGAGTCACTTGGTGGACTCACTTGATGGAGTCACTTGATGGAGTCACTTGATGGAGTCCATCGATGGAGGCACTTGGTGGATTCACTTGGTGGAGTCACTTGATGGAGTCCATCGACCGAGTCACTTGATGGAGTCACTTGGTGGAGTCCATCGATGGCGGCACTTGGTGGATCCACTTGGTGGAGTCACTTGATGGAGTCCATCGACCGAGTCACTTGATGGAGTCACTTGGTGGAGTCACTTGATGGAGTCACTTGATGGACTCACTTGATGGAGTCACTTGATGGAGTCACTTGGTGGAGTCCATCGATGGAGGCACTTGGTGGATCCACTTGGTGGAGTCACTTGATGGAGTCCATCGACCGAGTCACTTGATGGAGTCACTTGGTGGAGTCACTTGATGGAGTCACTTGATGGAGTCACTTGATGGAGTCACTTGATGGAGTCACTTGGTGGAGTCCATCGATGGAGGCACTTGATGGAGTCACTTGGTGGAGTCACTTGATGGAGTCCATCGACTGAGTCACTTGATGGAGTCACTTGGTGGAGTCCATCGATGGAGGCACTTTGTGGAGTCACTTGATGGAGTCACTTGATGGAGTCACTTGATGGAGTCACTTGATGGAGTCCATCGATGGAGGCACTTGGTGGATCCACTTGGTGGAGTCACTTGATGGAGTCCATCGACCGAGTCACTTGATGGAGTCACTTGGTGGAGTCACTTGATGGAGTCACTTGATGGAGTCACTTGGTGGACTCACTTGATGGAGTCACTTGATGGAGTCACTTGGTGGAGTCACTTGATGGAGTCACTTGGTGGAGTCCATTGATGGAGACACTTGGTGGATCCACTTGGTGGAGTTACTTGATGGAGTCCATCGACAGAGTCACTTGATGGAGTCACTTGGTGGAGTCACTTGATGGAGTCCATCGACCGAGTCACTTGATGGAGTCACTTGGTGGAGTCCATCGATGGAGGCACTTGGTGGATTCACTTGGTGGAGTCACTTGATGGAGTCCATCGACCGAGTCACTTGATGGAGTCACTTGGTGGAGT
This sequence comes from Ulva mutabilis, assembly GCA_900538255.1. Classification (NCBI taxonomy): domain Eukaryota; kingdom Viridiplantae; phylum Chlorophyta; class Ulvophyceae; order Ulvales; family Ulvaceae; genus Ulva; species Ulva mutabilis. The sequence continues at coordinate 5,660 of UNSF01000006.1, read as the reverse complement.
CACTTGATGGAGTCACTTGATGGAGTCACTTGGTGGACTCACTTGATGGAGTCACTTGATGGAGTCACTTGGTGGAGTCACTTGATGGAGTCACTTGGTGGAGTCCATCGATGGAGACACTTGGTGGATCCACTTGGTGGAGTTACTTGATGGAGTCCATCGACCGAGTCACTTGATGGAGTCACTTGGTGGAGTCACTTGATGGAGTCCATCGACCGAGTCACTTGATGGAGTCACTTGGTGGAGTCCATCGATGGAGGCACTTGGTGGATTCACTTGGTGGAGTCACTTGATGGAGTCCATCGACCGAGTCACTTGATGGAGTCACTTGGTGGAGTCCATCGATGGCGGCACTTGGTGGATCCACTTGGTGGAGTCACTTGATGGAGTCCATCGACCGAGTCACTTGATGGAGTCACTTGGTGGAGTCACTTGATGGAGTCACTTGATGGAGTCACTTGGTGGAGTCACTTGATGGAGTCACTTGATGGAGTCACTTGATGGAGTCCATCGATGGAGGCACTTGGTGGATCCACTTGGTGGAGTCACTTGATGGAGTCCATCGACCGAGTCACTTGATGGAGTCACTTGGTGGAGTCACTTGATGGAGTCACTTGATGGAGTCACTTGATGGAGTCACTTGATGGAGTCACTTGGTGGAGTCCATCGATGGCGGCACTTGGTGGATCCACTTGGTGGAGTCACTTGATGGAGTCCATCGACCGAGTCACTTGATGGAGTCCATCGACCGAGTCACTTGATGGAGTCACTTGGTGGAGTCCATCGATGGAGGCACTTGGTGGATTCACTTGGTGGAGTCACTTGATGGAGTCCATCGACCGAGTCACTTGATGGAGTCACTTGGTGGAGTCCATCGATGGAGGCACTTGGTGGATCCACTTGGTGGAGTCACTTGATGGAGTCCATCGACCGAGTCACTTGATGGAGTCACTTGGTGGAGTCACTTGATGGAGTCACTTGATGGAGTCACTTGGTGGAGTCACTTGATGGAGTCACTTGATGGAGTCACTTGATGGAGTCCATCGATGGAGGCACTTGGTGGATTCACTTGGTGGAGTCACTTGATGGAGTCCATCGACCGAGTCACTTGATGGAGTCACTTGGTGGAGTCCATCGATGGCGGCACTTGGTGGATCCACTTGGTGGAGTCACTTGATGGAGTCCATCGACCGAGTCACTTGATGGAGTCACTTGGTGGAGTCACTTGATGGAGTCACTTGATGGAGTCACTTGATGGAGTCACTTGATGGAGTCACTTGGTGGAGTCCATCGATGGAGGCACTTGGTGGATCCACTTGGTGGAGTCACTTGATGGAGTCCATCGACCGAGTCACTTGATGGAGTCACTTGGTGGAGTCCATCGATGGAGGCACTTGGTGGATCCACTTGGTGGAGTCACTTGATGGAGTCCATCGACCGAGTCACTTGATGGAGTCACTTGGTGGAGTCACTTGATGGAGTCACTTGATGGAGTCACTTGGTGGACTCACTTGATGGAGTCACTTGATGGAGTCACTTGATGGAGTCCATCGATGGAGGCACTTGGTGGATTCACTTGGTGGAGTCACTTGATGGAGTCCATCGACCGAGTCACTTGATGGAGTCACTTGGTGGAGTCCATCGATGGAGGCACTTGGTGGATCCACTTGGTGGAGTCACTTGATGGAGTCCATCGACCGAGTCACTTGATGGAGTCACTTGGTGGAGTCACTTGATGGAGTCACTTGATGGAGTCACTTGATGGAGTCACTTGATGGAGTCACTTGGTGGAGTCCATCGATGGAGGCACTTGGTGGATCCACTTGGTGGAGTCACTTGATGGAGTCCATCGACCGAGTCACTTGATGGAGTCACTTGGTGGAGTCACTTGATGGAGTCACTTGATGGAGTCACTTGATGGAGTCACTTGATGGAGTCACTTGGTGGAGTCCATCGATGGAGCACTTGATGGAGTCACTTGGTGGAGTCACTTGATGGAGTCCATCGACCGAGTCACTTGATGGAGTCACTTGGTGGAGTCCATCGATGGAGTCACTTTGTGGAGTCACTTGATGGAGTCACTTGATGGAGTCACTTGATGGAGTCACTTGATGGAGTCCATCGATGGAGGCACTTGGTGGATTCACTTGGTGGAGTCACTTGATGGAGTCCATCGACCGAGTCACTTGATGGAGTCACTTGGTGGAGTCCATCGATGGCGGCACTTGGTGGATCCACTTGGTGGAGTCACTTGATGGAGTCCATCGACCGAGTCACTTGATGGAGTCACTTGGTGGAGTCACTTGATGGAGTCACTTGATGGAGTCACTTGGTGGAGTCACTTGATGGAGTCACTTGATGGAGTCACTTGGTGGAGTCACTTGATGGAGTCACTTGGTGGAGTCCATTGATGGAGACACTTGGTGGATCCACTTGGTGGAGTACTTGATGGAGTCCATCGACAGAGTCACTTGATGGAGTCACTTGGTGGAGTCACTTGATGGAGTCCATCGACCGAGTCACTTGATGGAGTCACTTGGTGGAGTCCATCGATGGAGCACTTGGTGGATTCACTTGGTGGAGTCACTTGATGGAGTCCATCGACCGAGTCACTTGATGGAGTCACTTGGTGGAGTCACTTGATGGAGTCACTTGATGGAGTCACTTGGTGGACTCACTTGATGGAGTCACTTGATGGAGTCACTTGGTGGAGTCACTTGATGGAGTCACTTGGTGGAGTCCATCGATGGAGACACTTGGTGGATCCACTTGGTGGAGTTACTTGATGGAGTCCATCGACCGAGTCACTTGATGGAGTCACTTGGTGGAGTCACTTGATGGAGTCCATCGACCGAGTCACTTGATGGAGTCACTTGGTGGAGTCCATCGATGGAGGCACTTGGTGGATTCACTTGGTGGAGTCACTTGATGGAGTCCATCGACCGAGTCACTTGATGGAGTCACTTGGTGGAGTCCATCGATGGCGGCACTTGGTGGATCCACTTGGTGGAGTCACTTGATGGAGTCCATCGACCGAGTCACTTGATGGAGTCACTTGGTGGAGTCACTTGATGGAGTCACTTGATGGAGTCACTTGGTGGACTCACTTGATGGAGTCACTTGATGGAGTCACTTGATGGAGTCCATCGATGGAGGCACTTGGTGGATTCACTTGGTGGAGTCACTTGATGGAGTCCATCGACCGAGTCACTTGATGGAGTCACTTGGTGGAGTCCATCGATGGCGGCACTTGGTGGATCACTTGGTGGAGTCACTTGATGGAGTCCATCGACCGAGTCACTTGATGGAGTCACTTGGTGGAGTCCATCGATGGAGGCACTTGGTGGATCCACTTGGTGGAGTCACTTGATGGAGTCCATCGACCGAGTCACTTGATGGAGTCACTTGGTGGAGTCACTTGATGGAGTCACTTTGTGGAGTCACTTGATGGAGTCACTTGATGGAGTCACTTGGTGGAGTCCATCGATGGAGGCACTTGGTGGATCCACTTGGTGGAGTCACTTGATGGAGTCCATCGACCGAGTCACTTGATGGAGTCACTTGGTGGAGTCACTTGATGGAGTCACTTGGTGGAGTCCCTTGATGGAGTCACTTGGTGGAGTCACTTGATGGAGTCACTTGATGGAGTCACTTGATGGAGTCACTTGATGGAGTCACTTGATGGAGTCACTTGGTGGAGTCACTTGATGGAGTCACTTGATGGAGTCACTTGGTGGAGTCCATCGATGGAGACACTTGGTGGATCCACTTGGTGGAGTCACTTGATGGAGTCCATCGACCGAGTCACTTGATGGAGTCACTTGGTGGAGTCACTTGATGGAGTCACTTGGTGGATTCACTTGATGGAGTCACTTGATGGAGTCACTTGGTGGAGTCCATCGATGGAGCACTTGGTGGATCCACTTGGTGGAGTCACTTGATGGAGTCCATCGACCGAGTCACTTGATGGAGTCACTTGGTGGAGTCACTTGATGGAGTCACTTGATGGAGTCACTTGGTGGACTCACTTGATGGAGTCACTTGATGGAGTCACTTGGTGGAGTCACTTGATGGAGTCACTTGGTGGAGTCCATTGATGGAGACACTTGGTGGATCCACTTGGTGGAGTTACTTGATGGAGTCCATCGACAGAGTCACTTGATGGAGTCACTTGATGGAGTCACTTGATGGAGTCCATCGACCGAGTCACTTGATGGAGTCACTTGGTGGAGTCCATCGATGGAGCACTTGGTGGATTCACTTGGTGGAGTCACTTGATGGAGTCCATCGACCGAGTCACTTGATGGAGTCACTTGGTGGAGTCACTTGATGGAGTCACTTGATGGAGTCACTTGGTGGACTCACTTGATGGAGTCACTTGATGGAGTCACTTGTGGAGTCACTTGATGGAGTCACTTGTGGAGTCCATCGATGGAGACACTTGGTGGATCCACTTGGTGGAGTACTTGATGGAGTCCATCGACCGAGTCACTTGATGGAGTCACTTGGTGGAGTCACTTGATGGAGTCCATCGACCGAGTCACTTGATGGAGTCACTTGGTGGAGTCACTTGATGGAGTCACTTGATGGAGTCACTTGATGGAGTCCACTGATGGAGTCACTTGATGGAGTCACTTGTGGAGTCCATCGATGGAGGCACTTGGTGGATTCACTTGGTGGAGTCACTTGATGGAGTCCATCGACCGAGTCACTTGATGGAGTCACTTGGTGGAGTCCATCGATGGAGGCACTTGGTGGATTCACTTGGTGGAGTCACTTGATGGAGTCCATCGACCGAGTCACTTGATGGAGTCACTTGGTGGAGTCCATCGATGGAGGCACTTGGTGGATCCACTTGGTGGAGTCACTTGATGGAGTCCATCGACCGAGTCACTTGATGGAGTCACTTGGTGGAGTCACTTGATGGAGTCACTTGTGGAGTCACTTGATGGAGTCACTTGATGGAGTCACTTGGTGGAGTCCATCGATGGAGGCACTTGGTGGATCCACTTGGTGGAGTCACTTGATGGAGTCCATCGACCGAGTCACTTGATGGAGTCACTTGGTGGAGTCCATCGATGGAGGCACTTGGTGGATCCACTTGGTGGAGTCACTTGATGGAGTCCATCGACCGAGTCACTTGATGGAGTCACTTGGTGGAGTCACTTGATGGAGTCACTTTGATGGAGTCACTTGGTGGACCACTTGATGGAGTCACTTGATGGAGTCACTTGATGGAGTCCATCGATGGAGTCACTTGTGGAGTCACTTGGTGGAGTCACTTGATGGAGTCCATCGACCGAGTCACTTGATGGAGTCACTGGTGGAGTCCATCGATGGAGCACTTGGTGGATCCACTTGGTGGAGTCACTTGATGGAGTCCATCGACCGAGTCACTTGATGGAGTCACTTGGTGGAGTCACTTGATGGAGTCACTTGATGGAGTCACTTGATGGAGTCACTTGATGGAGTCACTTGTGGAGTCCATCGATGGAGGCACTTGGTGGATCACTTGGTGGAGTCACTTGATGGAGTCCATCGACCGAGTCACTTGATGGAGTCACTTGGTGGAGTCACTTGATGGGGAGTCACTTGATGGAGTCACTTGATGGAGTCACTTGATGGAGTCACTTGGTGGAGTCCATCGATGGAGGCACTTG